>OZ012662.1:31267970-32467970 GCA_963942545.1 Oxycera nigricornis | reverse complement strand
GTTGCATTTGGTATGGAATTTAATTACCATTCGAAAAACCATGATCCACTTCAGTAGATTTCTTCACTTTTTTGAAATATTCGCGAAAACCTGATAAAGAATACACTTCAATCCTGCATTAAGGAGTATGAAAGGGCGATAGGAGTAGTTTTTCTCTCGAAATCATATGTAGATATAAATTTGAACATGTGCAAAATTTTACCAAGTACCAAAATTCTACCACGAGAAGATGGATGATGCTTGTTTTTTTTTCAATATTTTAAATAGACAATGACCTTTTCGTGTTTTAAAATGATGCTTAACAGTGGAGTCAAACAAGAAGGGTAAACCACTAACGGTGTAATAAGTGAAAGAAATTAACCAAAGTAAAGTTTTAAACCCGAAGCATTGGCCGAGAAAGTTCTCTTCTATTATTAACTTCCCAGTATATGGGAAGTTCTTGTTTCCCATGTCCCTACCAGGGGATGGAGGCTCTTCAAAGAGCTTCTACGGCCCCGGTCTTTAGCGATGATATGGGATTCCAACAGCTAACGAAGCCGGACGCCGGACTGTCGCCTAGAAACCTAACGGCTAACAGCATACCTAAGCCACACTTGAAATTATGTTTATAAGTGCGATAAAACGGGATGGGAATGTAAAATACATCATAAATGGGCAGTATGTAATGTTTGAAAAGTGGCAGGATCGCCATGTAATGATCGAAAACTGGCGGGATTGCCATGTGATGTTGGAACCGTATTTGGGACAGCTTCTTTTGTCCGTGTCCTCTCACTATAAAATACAAAAGTGTAAGTTGAGGGAGCTGAGGATATCTCTAGTGTTCGAACCTAGCCAAGCGGTCAAACCGCAGATAGAGTGGCGTGGAGAACATGTCTCTCGGCCGATATTTACTAAGTTGGAATAATTAAACGCAACGATTTGTTTTTTCGCGTAAGGATATGCTGCAAGACTTTGACTTCGCAACTATGGCGCAGCGTCGC
Organism: Oxycera nigricornis; assembly: GCA_963942545.1. NCBI lineage: Eukaryota > Metazoa > Arthropoda > Insecta > Diptera > Stratiomyidae > Oxycera > Oxycera nigricornis. The sequence continues at coordinate 32,466,990 of OZ012662.1, read as the reverse complement.
GTAGTAATATCTCCGCGCGTCTAGGCCAGGAAAGCAAATCCTCCCGATCTATATTTCCGTTCTTCTTTTATACAGTTTTCAAACTAATAACTAAGTTAATTTATTACCTAAAGACTAAGTGCCCAATGTAATTTCATAATACAAACAGTTCGATGATCTATTTGCCCATGCAGCAACATGGATCATCGAATTTCATTATGTAGACTGCACATCCATAAATCGAACGGCGTCTCCACTTGACCCATGACATGATGCATGTTCGCACATTAGCCTGGTCAAGTGTTTAGTCGATTTCAATCGTAAATCGCTCACACTAATCGATGACATGAGAAACCGCTGTCTCGATGAGTGTAGCGGCAGAAAACATAACACGTGCGTATCGATTTATGCATGTGCACTTGTTTACAAATTGAGTGGTTTATGACCTACTTTCTTGTGTGGGCTAAATTATCTTATACTAGGTGACAATAAATGTGTTACACTATATTACATTGGATGGTGCAGATTATGATACACTACACTAGATAGTTTTTGGGTTTTCCATAGTACGGAATCACAGTGCGCGGGCCCGGCTAAAACTTGCGAGCCGGACACACAACAATGAAATGCTCCTAGAGTTATTACAGAAAACATATTCTTTTTTATATATGGAGCATGCTTATGCTTTTGTGCTAATCGGTTCCTTATCCCATATCTTAAGATGATTTATTGAAGATTTGTTAGTATTAATACACCTTTTTGATGAAACCATGGTGGTAGACCATCTATTGCTTGGGCTTTTTTTGAGTTTTGCTGTAGTAGGGCTGCTTCTACAACTTTTTTTTTCGTCGTTGGGAGGTGGAAATCTTCAAAAGATACCGAGTTGCTCCTGCTTCTCGGCATGTCGGATTTCTACCGACTAAAACCACCTCCGTTTCCTCCAAAAAAAATCTTTACTCCATAACTCATTGCTTGCACTGTCCGTGTGCAATTTATTTCCTGAAAGCTTGTTTATTTAAATAGTACTTCCCAGACGATGTATATCGGTATAAGGGATAGGAGGACATTCTCCAAACAGCATTTTTCAAATAAATATCTTCTGAAATGGTTCCTGGCAAGAATGTGGATACTGATTATGGATTAAGTAATTCACGAAAATGTTGAATCCGTCTGTTGATGAGTTAAACCAAAACCCGGGATTTAGATCTAGATACGATAATATGTATTTGCCGATAACAGTTAGTGTTATTGTAATTAAGATTGAATGAAAAATCCGCAACGTCAGCGCCAGCGCTTGACAATTCCTTACATGAGGCTGCGCATTGGATGACTTCTTATTTAATAAGCGTAGTTGTTTGAACTTTCTTATCGCACACTCCGTAGACATTAATCAAAAATACATGGAGATTTAACGTTCGTCTACATTGCGATCGACGATATTTTATCGCAACGTATATAGGACGCGTACCATTATTCATCTAATTTTAATTTATAAAATTCTGATAATTTAAAATGTCTTTTATGGTTGATGCCTCGCAATTTGAAAACATTGTAAAGATTATTAAGACAGAAACGTTTGATGTTGCCCCAGAATTCGAACTTAAAAGGTGGATAATCCTTTAAGAGTTTTTTGCTTTTCGGAGACTTAACATTTTTTGCAAATAAAGCTATTTCTGCTCAATTTTCGTTACATGAACAATAAAATAAAGCATATCGATCTAGTCCAGTTTATGGCTACAACTTGTGTAGTTTCGTGTTGCAGATTTTTTACTGAGACAGAATATTCTACAAAAAATTTGTAAACTTGGATGTAAACAATTTTTTTTTAATTAAACAATTACTAATCCATTGCTAATGACAACGTCTAAACTTGTTTTAAGAGAATTTAAAAAAAAATTGAGGAGTGAGGAATAATTTTATTATATTATTCCAATTTTCGTGTTTTAACAAGGAAAGTAATTCAATCGGAATTTGGACTGTTAGCATTATTGATTCCTGCTTCTAAGATAAAGATGGTGAATAGATTGTGCAACAGGGACATTCTAACTGATTTTTCGATTTGTGAATAATCTTATTATTGTGCACCCTCGCATGAAGTAACAATCATTTGAAAATATACAACAGTGTAGTTTTGATAACAATTTCAAAAAGAAACAGATGGTCGTCCCTATACGTTGCAGGGTTGAACACACTGTAGAACTTATTTAAAACACCCATATCCACAGTATTTTGATAAGGTTTTCGTCATGGATCTGAGGTTTTTTTAAGGTTCCATTTTCAGTGGGATCAATTACACGTCGACTTTGAAAGGGAAATTTACAATTCCTCTTAAGATCCGTAAAAAAGGCTGGAATAATATTTTGTTGGCGATCACAACAATGGGGAAAATGTTTTACATATTTCTTTGCATAAAAAACAACATTTTGATAATAGGACTGTTTATTTGCGGTTAAAACAAATATTACATTCCATATTCATTCTCGTGTAGCCAAATCCAAATCAACAAATCAAATATGGAAGTGGGGAAAAAAATTTAAATAAACAACATTGTTTTGTGTATAATGCCAGAGAATTAGCAACAATATTAAGTTCATAATTCTCTTTATGCCAAATTGATAAATTTTGCATCGTAAAATCGTAAACTTGTTCATCACGGTGAAGTCGTGCAATTGTTTTTTCTTCGTATTGTGTTCAAATCTTACGAAAAAGAAACATAATTTTTAATATCACATTCAAAAAAAGTATTGTTTGTTCAGATTTACAAAATTTAAGTTCACCTAAATATAAAATAAAATTATTGTTGAGTACATACTTGAAACTCACTACGAGAGTAGTTAAATTAATTTGCTTTTTTGACATTCATCCGGAGATGATGATCATCACGTTTTTATATATGTTTTGACGAAAATGTCCAAAATAATAAGCATGTAAGTACTTCACCGCTGTTCTTTTTTTTGTTGTTATCCGATCACACTATTTTGAAGGGGCTGGTCGCTTCACAACTGTTTTCGTTATCAGTGATTGATTAGAATATTTATTTTTTAATATTCAGTTTGATAGGCTTCATATACTGAAAATAAGTTACAGGAAATTATTCAAAACGAAAAGAAATCAAATGCAACAACTCAGAGGAGTCGGCGTTGTCTGATTTGTTTTGATCACAATGCACAACAATTGGGTAATTCAGTATCAAGTGTTTGCGGTAATTTGAGTTTTTGGATTACAATTCGTGGTAAATGTTCTGTGTGTTCTGTATGTATGTCTTATCAACATTTCTATATCGAGGCATTGGTTCAAATATGAAATTGCATTCAAGAGATATTGCATTACAAGACGAACGCGGATAATTTCTTCACATTTTTAGTCTTTCTTGTCTGTAATTAGTTGGTGTTTATGGTAATTTTGAGTGTGGTATGGTGACTAAATAATCTATTTTTAATTAATATTCTGTTTCATCTCAGGATAACGACGGTGAGCCGTGAAACTCGGGAGCGGCACCTCTTCCGCGGCCACGGCCTCGACCACGACCTCTGCCACGCCCCCTACCCCGCCCGCGTCACCTTCGTCCATCGCCCATGCCGACAAGATCTGAAATAGAAGGGGGGGGGGGGGATTGTTAACTTTTTGTTAAACATTCCGGATGATTTAACATAAATATTCATCAGATTTACCTATATTGCTTGTTGTTTTCTCCAGGTATGCTAATGGACCTTGCAAAACATTAGCACCTTGGTTGAATGCACCTCGACCGCCCACTGGACCACCTTGTTGCATGTATAGTTGTTGAGCTCCGACCTTTAAAATGGTAAGCAATCATTGCAAATATAAATCAATAGTCTTTACTTTAATTGTTGCCAATTCAAAATCTAAAAGCAAAGCTGCAAGTGAAAATTATAAATATGCAAAAATGGCAAACAGAAATTGTACAACTTTGGTACAATTTATTTATGTACTGCATGGACTTTGAATGAATATGCTTCAAAGCTCATGCAACCCGTGTCCCACATGTTGTAAAACTCAATGTAAGCAATAAGCAAGTTTGCCTTAGCATAAAGTTCACGAGTGGTCATTGCTCGTACACTAATCAAAACATCAACAAAATTTCTTATTGCCAAGCAATAATCAATTGCTAGTATTAAGCAAATTTAACGTATAAAAGAAAGTGTAGGAGAAATAAATTTCATTCGGTAGCAGACAACAGTCTTACTTATTTCAAGGATACGCCGGAACAGAAATAGGATATAATCAGGTGTGCATGTTTGATTGCTGGAGTCAAGATTATTGCCCAATCTTTTTCATAGCACCTGATCCTGCTGCGACTCCTTTTCATCAGGTTTATATGAAAATGCTAAGCAGAAATATTGGTTGCCAGCACTTGAACGGCACAAATATAAAGGAAAAGTATAGTGTTCGTGTGAGAAACAGAGGAGATTCGCGAATGCATAATTAGTTAATATGCATTCTAGCGAAATGTATAAAAATACCTACCAAGTGTCTTTTCTTAGCGGCCTTGGTTCCGCAAGTAAAAAGGCGTTATTTGTCAAAGACAAATCAGCCGTAATAAAAATGAGTAAGTAAGATGACAAAGTGTTCGTTTTAATGAACAGAGCAGCCTTACGTCGCTCCTTGAAGTCAGTATTACTTCTGCCCTTTTTGTTTATTATTTTACAGTTTATATACAAAATTTAATTCACAAAAAATGTTCTTAAGCCTACTCAGCATAGCAATAATCAATATTGCACATGTGGTTACAATTTAAACATGTGAAATGCACTTACATGTGCATCAGCATTATCTTCATTCCAATGTTCAAAGCGATCGTACGGCGCTTGTTTACTTTGGGCTCAATGCACTTTGTATGCATTGTCTTGATGTTGCACGCGGTCAGTGCAATGTATTGTTTGTTGTCTTGCGTAAACAAAAGTTGAAAGAATGCGTTCTGCAGTATGAACATAATTTACTGGATTCCCTGTGACGTACAAAGCATTATGTTACTGCTTTGAAATGCTCGGGTGCATGTTACTTGCAACTTGTGTGGGTTCTCATTTCCGTCGGCAGCATATGTAAATGCTTACGGTACAGGATAGGTGAGATTATTAATTAGCTTGCAAGATTATTAATGGGATTGTAATGTCGTTAATGAGATTGTAAGTGAATTAATAAGGTTGTACGTTTATTGTAAGGTGAGTTTTAAGATCTCTACAAAAGTGTCAAGTGTGTTTTTATTCAAAATACTTGACAAATAATAATAATAGTAATAAAAATAAATTTATTATATGCCAAATGAAAAAATACAAAATAATAAAAGTAGTTTCATAACTGAGATCATTTACTTAGTTTTTATATGTTTGCTTAAAATAATATGTTCAGTTTCATCGTTAAAAAATTAGGAGTAGAATAGTAGAGCTCGCAAAATGTTTAGCCAGGTCCAAATACAGAATTTTACGAAAGAAATGATTGAATTTTGATTGCCAATTGGAGTTATATTTAATTTTGAAGGCATGACAAATCAAAAGACGCGACCAATTTCGTTTAGTTGGTTGTCGTGGCAGCCCTCTTTATCAACAGATGGCTCACTTAGACCACATTAGGCACATTGTGATACCACAGAAGATTGAGACGGCACTATAACCTAGCAGCTGGGTGACGAGAACCATTTCGATTCACGTATGAAGCCGGCTATGCAGCCGATATTTAGGTTTTCATGCGTTTCCTGGACAGTGTTGGGCATTCGCACAGAAAATGTTAAATTGTCTCTTCCTCTTCTTTTGATCTGCAACTTCGACATAAATCATTGAAGGGAACGCCCAATCTTTTTGCGTGTCTGCCAATTGGACAATGCCCCGTCAGTATGGATTATGGGTAATTATTAAAATTACTTTCATTACTTTTTTATCTAGCCATAAAAGCTTTGGTAGAGGAAGACAACTCCAGCATCTGGTCGTCCTCTACTAAAGTCTCGACATTCTCGTCCTCCTCTTTGTCCTCTGAAACCGGGGTACGCCTGTATTCCAATGCGAGTCGTTTCATAATGCGAATCAAAAATTCTCTCTGTCGCGTGTCGCCATACAATACAAGATCATCCTTTCCACGCTGTCTTGTCGCTTAAGACTTGTGTTTTCCGATTGAATGCCAGAACTAGAACAGGTCATATTTCGCTTCCATACACTTCCAATATGTACAGTGAAATCAATTTTTGAAAACGTCGATTTTCGTTGAACAGGCGCCAACTAATTTTTGACTGCATTGTACATTACTCGTTACTGATTGCTGATCCACATTATGAAACGAATCGCATCGGTATATAAGCTGGCAAGGTTTGCTTATGGGTTGCACGCGTTCAAGCGACGTAAGGTACGGCTGCAATTAATTTTTCTCAACCACCATCGCGTCCACGAGTGACTAAAAACAACGAGGGTGCAAATCGCGTGAACTTAAAAATTAACTGGATGTCTCAATTTTAGTGGAAGTTCGGCGATTGCAAATGGCAAGCCATTTAGCTGAAATGAACGAGCGACTACCTAAAATTCCTCCTAAATGCATGGGCTAAGGCGAGTTGGGAATCTGAAAGAGTGACGAGTGGACAGAGTTCATTGGACGAAGTCGATTAGGTGCGATCTATGCTAGAGACCAAGACGGGCTGTATTGCTACGAAGATAGATAGTTTCTCAGTAACTTATTAACAATGAAGAGTACCTCTACTGTAACGGACCATTTATTTTTTAGTGTTAAACTCTAATGAGCTAAATTAGCAATTGCGGCAAAGATTCTGTCCCGATGCTATTATTTTGACGATTGCACCTCGCCGTCTACAAGACAAATTCAATCCTTTGATCATTTCTAAAAACATAAAAATGCAATTACACTATAGAAAGAAACCCTACACTAAATATTAAAATCTCCATGGCGTAAAAAAAAAGAAATTTTCGGATGGCAATCGAAATTAGTAGCCAAGTTATAGAGTAATCTGGTATCATTCAAAAGTTTCATTTTAACTAAACTAAATACTGTTCAAGAAAAACAAACGATCAAAAACATATGAAAAGATTATTCCGTTTTGTCACTACTTTATTCCACTATTTTCAGTCTGATCTTCGAGCAATATTCAACATAAACTTTATCTTAATTATTTAATAACTTGATTTCATTGTCACATTACATTTATATAAGAAATTATCTCTTTCAATATATTATCTTGTATATATATATATTTTCTTCTTCTAAAAATTGCTTTGTAATCATGAAAAAGGTACACACAAATATTGGAAATTATTCTTTGGAATAAATTTCTTTATAATTATATTCTTTTATTACAATGCCATTTGTATAGAATGTTGATCAAGATTCTTAACAAAAAAGAATTTGCTTGGAGTGTGATGCTCCGTTTTATAATTCTTTTAAAAAGTATTGTACATATTATTCAGCTACATTTATGGTTTACATAACATATTGGATGATGCTAATAGCGTTATGATTTTTTTGTAGATTTTGTTTGTAAGTTTTTTTTAGATATATATAAATCATTTGCTACCCCGCATTGTGAACGAGAATCAACAATGAATCCTTTTAGCACGTACACACCGAGACCCGAGAGACTTTAGATAGAGCATGAAAATCTTTCATTTTATCGCTTAGCCAATTTCCCGAACGACTGCAATTAAAAAAGAACAAAAATAAAGAAAATGATAAAATTTCGTTAGCAGTTTTTTTTGTTTGTTTTTAGAATTTTTGGAAAAATGAAAGTAGTATTTAATTTTGATTTGCCCATGATCGCAGCTACATTTGAAATTTTGTCTGGCTTGTTTTGTTTCGAAAGCATTGTATATTATATACAATTACAATGAATTATGTAAATGCAATTTTTTTCGATTAATGTTCATTGTTCATTCTGGAAATTTGAATGCTTACATATCATATTTGTGTCCGGATATCGTATTGATCTTTGTTTATGCAAAGGGACTAATTGTTAAATAAAATTTATTCAATTGTTTTGACAAGATTTGAAGGTTATAGTATCCACTTAATGTGTTGAATATTTTTTATTTATACACACATAGAATTTTTTTAAAGAATTCAATGCTCAGAATTTTTTTATTTTCATGATAGTAAATAAAAGATTTCTTTTAAATTCAAGACACCTAAGTAACAAATGAATAAAAATTGAAATCATTAAAAACGAAACAAGTTTTGAAGAACTATTTGTTTGAATAATTTGAATCTCTAATCAATGCCCAACGAGAAGTCTACCTTTATTGGAGCTGAGATATTTTTTGTGTGTTTTTTTTTAAAGTCGTAGTTTTGCCAGACCAATTTTATTTTATTTACTACAGATACGTACTTCGGTTATGACTTGTAGCCTTAGTCAGTGGTTTCTCGTATATAAAAAAACAAGTAAGCAACACCGCGACTTTAACTTGAATAACTAAAATATGCCTGATTAAAGCACAATTTTTCAAAGCGTTTATTAAAGTTACTGAAACGTAATTGGGTCTTAGTTAGGAATAAAAACCGATACATAATTTATGTTTGTCTCCGTTTTATGAATCTTGGATTATTTTTGGCGAGTACTTTTAAATACCTTTTATTATACGTTGTTTGAACGAGTACCACCGAGGTATCCATCTTATTTTATAAGTACGAATTTGCGATCATTACTTACTATGGTTTTAAAATTGTATATTGCAGGTTTAAAGCACAACTGTTGCAACTCCACAAACTAAGAGCATACATACGAGTATATAGTTTAAATACAATATTTGTAGTAATTCATAGCTTTGAACTTGAAATATACAAACCAGTAAAATAAATAGCACTGCTGACAGTAGTTTAGCTAATTAAAAAAAATTAGGTGAAACTATCTGTGTAGCTGCAACTGTTTTATAACGTTGCACAGTGTGTTAGCTTTCTAAGAATATGACCGTTTGTATTGAAATAATAGCGGTTATTTTTATGTAAAACTGATTTGAGAAAAGAGTAAGAATTGCCACGGTGAAACAATGGCACTGCTCTTACTATTCAGTTGAAAAAAGGCTTTTTGTATTGGATTTTTCAAAATAAACCATCAAAGTGTTACGGTTGGTTTTATTTTGAATGTTTTTTTCAAAAAAAAACATTACATTTTTAAATTATTAACGAAGCTATAGGTCGTGGAAAGCATGGTAGTACCAAAAAACGGGAAATTATGAAAAGTAACCTCCTTGACCGCCAGAATGCGCTGCTACTGCCAAAAAGGTTATGGTGCCTTCAAGTCCGTTCATATTTACGCAGACATGCCAAATTTCAATGCGATACTGTCTTTAGTTTTGTTTTGACAGCTGATTGTTGTTGACGTGTTTGGCATCATGTTGAGTATGGACAAAAACGATTTTCGTTCTCTCATAAAACATTATTTTTTAAGAGACACAACGGCGAAGGAAACAAAGGAATGGTTAGATAATTATTATGGGGCTAATACTCCGTCAGATTATACCGTCAAATATTGGTTTCGAGAGTTTCGTTGTGGCCGCAACCCCACTACCGATCAAGTCCGCAGCGGCAGGCCCTCCGATCCGATTACAGAGGACAATGTCAAAAAAATACTTGAAATGGTGTTGGCTGACCGGAAAGTGAAGGTGCACGAGCTAGCATATACTACAAAGATTAGTACTGAGCGCACACGCCATATTTTGGACAATATTCTGCATATGAAAGTTATCCTGCCGCTGGGTGCTGCGCATGCTCACTTCTGATCAAAAACACGAACGCGAGCGCACTTCGAAAGAGTGTTTGGACTTGCTGATGCGGAATCGGGCGGACTTTTGGCGTCGATTGGTAATTGTTGATGAAACCTGGATCCATTATTACACACCACAGAACAGAATGAGTGCCCGGCAATGGACTGAAGCCGGCACGAGTGCTCCGAAGCGGCCGAGGGATGCTCAATGGGTCAGAAAGGTTATGGCGTCGGTTTTCTGGGATTGTCATGGCATACTCTTTGTGGACTACCTCGAAAAAGGAAAAACCATCAACATCGAGTATTAATGCACATTATTGGAGCGATTGAAGGCCGAAATCGCTGCAAAACGGCCTCACATTAAGCGCAAAAAAATTGTTTTTGCAAGACAATGCGCCGGCGCACAAGAGCATCGCAACCACGGCTAAAATCAATGACTTACGGCTCCAATTGCTTTCACATCCACCGTATTCGCTCGATTTGGCTTCCTCGGACTATTATCTCTTCCCAAACCTCATAGGATGGCTCATCAATAAAAAATTCAGCTCACGCGAGGAAATCATCGACGCCGCAGAGGAGTATTTTGCAGACCTTCCGGAAAATTACTTTTCGGACGGACTTAAGAAGTTGCAGAATCGCTGGAATAAGTGTATCGAGCTAAAAGGGGACTATGTTGAATGAAATAAAAAAAAAACATTTTAAAAAAAATTTCATTCCCATGGAGGTTATTTTTCACTCCACCTAGTACTTATGCAGAAGTTGGACATCTAGTTGACTGTTCTAATAAAATTATTCGCAATGCAATAATATTTGCGCCAAAAGTTGAAACTCAAGGACGACAACAGGTTATGACGCCGTTACTCTCCGACGCTTGGTCAAGCAAAGTATAAAGGAGCTCTTTAAGCTTGCAATAGAACTCAAAAAGGATCTGAATATTACAGCATGTGTTGAAACAGTTCGCAGCCGATTTGGAGAGCATAGTTTAAAAGCTTGCAGCTCTAGAAAAGTGCCCCTTTCAACAGCTAAGCATGCAAAAAATCGTATAAGCGTCGCAAAACAACATTCGAACTGGCCAGTGGAGAGATGGAGGAACGTTTTATGGACGTATGAGAGTAAAATTGTGATGTATGATTGCATGGATTAAATTCATTTTTGTTCCTCGAAGAAGCTTGCTTTTTATCATGGTGCAATTTTTTTTACCGCAGCTGTATATTATATAGTTACCGCTACACCTCATGCAATGTTTGTGCAGTCGAGAATTTATTAGGAAAGCCAGTCGTTCTTATAATAATTGTGCTTAAAACATAATTATTCTATTCAACGATTTATGATTTTTTTAAATAATATTTTTCATTTTAATACTTTATTGTTTTACTTTTCAGATTATAAAACATTTTTCGTTCGTGAATGTTTGTTGATATATAGTAGTATTAATTTACTCTTTATTTTGTCAATTCTTTAGTAAAAACAAAATTTAATCACAGCAATCACAAATTTCGTAATTGCAGTCTGTTTTTCTTATAAAAGTTTCATTCTTTCAAGAAATTCAGTTCTCATAAACCAATTGACAATTTTGTATCGCTCGTTAACATTAGTGGAATTTTCAAAAGAATTTTAAAAATAATAAAATGTCAACAGCAGATTTTGTTCAAACAATCAAAATCTGACCGATGCAATAAAACATCAAATTTTTAAAAAATCTGGAAAGAGGACAATTTTATCCAGAAAATATAATATTCACAAGTCAACAATATGTCGACTCAAAAAGAGGAAATAGCACCAGAAAAATTTGTTGGTATGTGCCGAAAACGAACCAGGTTATCGTAAAACTCTTAGAGCTTGAGAATATGCCAAAAATATTAAAGCGGTCTATGAAAAAACTAGTGGCAAGTAATCCTATAAAATCAGATTTCATCAACACTAGTGGTGGGTAATTGCAGAACTTCAGAAAGCGGGATTGAATGCGTTTTTGGGGGATTCCAGAAACTCAGTTGACCTTTCAGCGAAAGGATTTCATATGACTATAAAAAATTTACAACAAGACCACCATAAAATTTATAATGTTGACGAACATCAGATTTTTTGGAATGTATTATTACCGCGCAAAAAAGAGAGAAAAAATTTGTTGCTGCATTAAGGCTGGTGTAAAGCAATTGTCTGGACAAGAATTTTGTACCATCGAAATGACTAAGCCCTGAACGTAAAATTAGAAAATTCAGCGTGTGTCCCTAACAATATGGATTGGCAAGCAATATGCAGGTGTTGTCTGTGATCCCTGTAATTTGTCATGGAATGCATAATCAACTCATTGATATACAATGGCCGATTGAAGAGTTTCGAGACTTTTTAAATAGCGCGCCAACGAAGCGTTTGAAACAAACACGGTTAGGTTCTTTAGAAAGGTTCATATCGAGTACAAATCAGCACCAGTTGTTGATGTAAAACTGTTTATTCGTGCTCGGTGAGTTTCGTGATGAATGAGAACGCAGAGCAACACCTTTGTATCAAGTTTTGTGTGAGTATCGGGAAAACGTTTACAGGAACTTTTTGCATGTTGCAAAAGGCTTTTGGGGATAAATGTTTGAATCGTTCCAAATGCCATGAATGGTTCAAAAAGTAGGACATAAACAGAAGATTATTCTCATTTAGGACGACCAACAGTTTCGACTGACAACGCTTATGTTACCAAACTAAAGGACTTTGAGTGTTCTGATCATCTTTTAACCATTCAGTAAATGGCAGAGAAATGTTACATTTCATTTGGTTCATGTCAAACAATTGATTACCGAGGAGAGTGTAAAACTTCTTCAAATGGCAAAAAACGATGAAATCTTTTTGAAAATCATCATTACTGGAGATGAAACGTGAGTGTACGGCTATGATGTGGAAACAAAAGCCCGATTTTCTCGATGGACGTCTCAAACAACTCCAAAACCCAAAAAAGCTTGACAGGTCAAATCCTAATTTTTATTAGACTGGAAAAGCGATGCCTACCACGAATTTCTTCTAAGAGAGGAGGTGCCCTAGCGGACTTCATTTTGTCCCCAAGAATGAAAATACGCATGAAAGGACGGAGGTTTGACGATGTAGACGCCAAATAACAAAAATCGCTTGAGGAGTATTATTCTAGAAGTGGATTTTCAGAGAGCTTTCCTGTAATGAGTGCGGTGCTGGGAAAAATGATTAAACTCACAGGGAGAGTACTTTAAAGTAGGTAATGTTTTGTAGCTCATAACCAATACCAATAAAGATTTATAAAATAAATCCCGGATGTTTATATTCGTATTTTAAGTAAAGTTTTGGCAATTAATATGATGTTTTACAAATATAATAATTTGAATTTTAACAAGCAAATACTTTTTTCATTTTAAGCGGCGTCATGAATAATAGTTCTTGTTGCATCTCCTGGATCGACTGCGAGCAACAGAATACTAAATATTTCGTCTCTTATCAATTGTTCTTATTTTAAAATCTACAAATAAGCCCTCATTGATATTAGCATCTGTAATTTTCGAGAATTTATCTCTTAAATATAAAAACTGAGCACTATTTCGATGCGTTGTTTTCAATAGCCTTCTTGGCAATATACCATTAGCTAAAATTGTTGACAATTATCTTATACACTTATCGGTTACTAAAGAAGCTGTGAGAGATTTAAACGTCCTGATGTAGAAAATGTCAACTACGGTGAAAGAAAATGAAGGCGAAAACAGCGTAAAACAGATCAGAAATACGGAGAAATTTCGTGGCTTTACGTTGAGGGGGAAAGGCCGCTCGAGAAAAGAATAGCGTAGATAGCCCAGACACTATCTGAAAATAACAGATCAATCTTTAAAAAATCAAATCGGTGGACCTGCGCCTGCGTATAAGTAAATCTTCTATATTTATATATTAGATTAAACGTTCAATTATTTTCCGAAGTATACATCGCACCTTCAGCGTCAAAATAAGCACAAATGTTACAAAACTGGTCAGGGTTATTTCTAGACATACCTTACAATTATAAAAAAAAATAAAAATTTAACATGTTTGAGCCATAATTTTGTTAAATAAATCAGAAAACCAGTGCGGTGCAAGCGATAAATTTTAAATTATATTAGTAGCAAAAAAACAAGGCCTGGTCTTGTTAAAAAACGAAACAAGTTGTTGCATAAAAGATGGAATTATATTGTGAAATATTCCCTTAACGAACAAATGAGCTGTGGCTGTAAATAACTCTTATCCGTTGTTATTCTTTGTAGAAATGAAACAAGAACCTTTGACTCTGTGAGTCCTTCGATACGTACATCATTACACAGAATTAAGTATAGATTAAAATAGACCGCACCCATTCTGTAACTCATGTAAATGAAACACCGATCGATCGATTTTTAAGGACAATAGATCGCTAGTCAAACTCTCGAGTAAGAGGATGTTGGACCGAGAGAACTAAAGCCAATTTAGGCTGAGGGAACACAGTTTGATTTAAGCCATTACGCCTTTATAGCGATTGAGAACTGTATCTCCTCCTATAAAATTATGAGTAGGGTTGAAAACATATCCAAATACTGGCGAAAAATGATTGGTTGATTGTTTTGCGTAACGTTTATTGGGACCAAAATGAGGTGTTTCGTTATAAGATATATAAAATGGCAATTGTCAAAATTCAAGAAATAGTTGAGAAGCATTTTAACTTGAATGGCAGGGCATTTTATCTCAAATAAGCGACAGGTTTTTATATACTTTTTATATATATTTGAATGATAAAATGCACCATTATTTCCTAACAAAAAATCATCTATTTATTCACAGGAATATTATAAACTCCGTGTTTTGCGATAACGACGCTCTGTAGAACAGCATATGTATAATAACATCGTTTTTCATTATTGTTATTTTATTTCAGTATTCAACAAAGTTTACAAATAAAGGCTGCAAAGTAATAATGTTGTGTAAAACAGCTGTGTCCAGGTTGCTTTTAAAGATGTTAAAATATCGCAACCCCCTTAACATACACTGAATCGCCTCAATTCAGAGAACCAAATTTCTATTTTAAATCGTAAAAACAAATTGCGTGTAATATAAGCACTACTTAAACATAAGAGTAATGATTGAACCAAATCATCGTAAAATTGTAAGAATAAAACAAAAGTAGATTTTCAGAACTTTTCCACCTGAGCAATACTTGATTTTGCCAAACGGAGGTACAACAGTAGCATAATTTTTTTTGTAAGATTCGAACAACTTCAGCAATGAATTTACACGAATAATTTATAATTTTGATTACAATTTCAAACAAATTTGCATTTACATAAAACAAATGTGATCTATAAGTGAAGAACTGATAACGAAAATGCGTGCAAGCAACACGAAATTATTTGACAAATAGCCTGATGACAAAATAATCTCGGAAATTTTTAATGCAACCACAACATTGTTTGTGTTTTTCATAATGCAACTGCAAACTGATCGGGTGCAGTAATACTACTAACACTCTACTAGCAAACGTGAAGGAAACTTACCTGCATCTGCTGCATTTGTTGCATCTGTTGAGCCTGAAGCATTTGTTGTTGATGCTGCTGCTGCTGCTGCTGGAGATGTTGCTGTTGCTGCAATTGAGCTTGAAGACTGCCGGGAATCCCGCCGCCTCCAACCAATTGGCCTGGGCCATTTTGCGGAATGCCGGATGGGTTAATGGATCGCATGTCGGGCTGGGGTTGAGGCGGTTTATTGTAGCCCTGTTGTAAAAATATCAAAATTAATTATAAGAGTCCAATTTCAATATATTGCTTCAATCCAAACATTTTCTTACTTGCTGCTGCTGTTGATCGGACAAAAGTGATTTCCATTCTTCTAAACGGGCATAGTGCTTGTTAATCAGTTGATCCTTGCGAGCAATCTCTGCTTTTAGTTCTTGGTTTTCATCTTTCAATAGCATTTCAGGCTTCAATGCCGAGATAACAAAGCGCTTCTGCAGGAAGAATGCTTCCATTTGACGGGCCACATCGATGAATTTGTTGGCTGTTGCTTGCACTTCGAATTCGATTTCATCTTTAGACACACCCGTATTAGATTCTTGTTTGGTGAGAGCGTGCAAGCATGCCTTTTCAAAATAGTTTAGAAAAGAATTTTGTTATACATTTTTCCTAGATATATTTTCTGATCAATACGAGACTTTTTTTTTTATTTTTTTTTTAAGAAAAAACGTAACATAGAGTTTCGGTCTCCCAACCAATGAAAAATGGTTCCTAGGAGGTTTTTTTGAATATTTGACGGATCCACGAATATCCAAAATAAGCGAAACCAGTTTGTTTGTGAGTAAAGGATGTGCAATGTGCTGCTATTTACGGAACGCATCACTAATTATACCAATAAGTGAGGATAGAGTAGTTCATCACTTAAAATTATGTTATGTTCCGATTTTTTTCTTTATAAGGACATAACGAACAGTAATGCGCCAAGAGCATTTTTTGTGTACTCGGCACCAATCGCATGACAAACTACGCTATCTCGCGAATTTCAATTATGACATAATGTTAAAACCAACGAAACTGATTTAGTGTATCATTACCTGGGAAGGTTAGTAGCATTCGTCTAATCATTCAAGATAGGAAAGAGGAAGAAGAATTCGATCATTGCGTCAGACGATAAACTCAAAAACTGATATTTCGTGCAGAAAATATCGCTCGAGAAACAGCAAAATATTCTCATCTCAGAAAACTAAGTCCATCGATCCTCAATCTCCACAATTATATGTTATACAGCACATCCAGGCGTCACGAGCATAGCTTTTCCTCGGGCGTCACCTTGCGTACACTATCTGATTGAGCCCGAAAGCCTGTATGTACTCTAAAATCACTGGAAAACATGAGCGAACTTCAATACCTTCTTCCTTTGTTCTATCCAGCAGGAGCAATCTACTTCCTGTCGGGCAATATCAGAATGGGAAAGGCTTCTGTAATAATGTAACAGCCGCATAACTACTCCTTAGATTCCTATTGAAATGGAACAGACGGCAGCAGGACTCTCGTAAGAAAGACCCTGCCAATTTTGGCCTTGCTCATTTCAATGACAGTAAGTTATAGTGATCTTCCAGGCTTGGACTGGTCGTAAGTGGCAAGACCATTGGAGTGCAGTTTAGAAGCCAGACGGTCAGCAAACGAGAGGGCATGCTTATTCGTCATGCGGTAGTTTTCCTCCATTAAAATTATTATACTGGGAGAAATTGCTTTTGATTATCTCGATAAAAGAACGAGCAAGCAAATTGGATGCGGGCATGCAAGTGATCCGATATCGTGTGGCTTTTATATTTGTGTTACTAGTAAAGTTTTTCTGTCACCTCTACTAACGGCATTCGAAGCGTGACATTTGTACCCATTATCCTCAGCGAATTTACAACTAGAATTGTACTACGAGCGTTTGGGTGAATCCTCGATTGAATAATTGTTTCCCCAACGGTGGCCAAAGGTGCTTGTTCGAGTCGGATGTCTTTAATGAGGCTCTACAGACCGGAATTGGCCAAGTACTAAACAATTAAGCAACTCTTACAAGCGGATATTTTTTGGTTATGAAGTGATCCTTCTAATCTCAGAATGTTAGGTTGGTTTCATTGAAAGAGAGCAATCTTGAGTAGCACATCAGGAATGTTTTGAAGCACATCCGAGATATTTGACGTCGGGCGGACACCTTGTCCGTTTCTGTAGTGCTGAGGACGTTGACATCTTATCAGTGAGGTTGTCTGTTTCAGTAATTATACAATTTTTAGAATAAAGATTAACGTGTTTATTTCTGCAAGCGTTTCGGACAGGTAAAATAACGGACTTAACCTTCAAACGGTCCTCGGGTCAATTTTGACCCATTTTGGCATAGAAATATAATTTTCTCTTGAAATAAGCGTTCGACGAGTTTGATATTCTACGACTTTTAATGAATCGCTAAAATGTACTTATTATCGAAATAATTTTGTCAAAAATGTTTGTATTATTCTTCATATAAACTATTTTACTCTAACGGTTTCCGGGTCCTAAATGACTGGTAGGTCGGAGACAATTTTTTACGAAAAACAAGTTATTCATGCATCAAAGAATAAATGGGACCCTGCACAAAAGACACAAAAAATACTCTGTGACCTTTGAATTATATGCGATTGCAAACTGAAACAAGACTGGCAATACGCGACACCATACCCGAAGAAGTTGTAGAAATGATGAAAATACGTTCAGTAGATTTGTTAGAGGATGTACTGAAACAATAAAATCTAACTTTTGGGTATAAGCGTTTTTCGGAAAACAATCAACCCTGCATTATCAACTCATATCGATTCTCTACTGTTGGAATGACTAAATGATCGATTTTTTCTCAACATATGATTATGAACATCGCCACCCAAGTTTCTACTAATAAAGGTGCTTAAAATTAATGAAGTTAGTGTCATAATGTGGTTTAAAACTTGTTACAAAAACATTATTTTTGACGCTTGACCGAATATTAGAAACCTTTACTTGACCTTTACTTTTGATACTGCACTGTTCTTTAAGCCGATTTGAAATAAACAATAATGATCTGACTGTTACTACGGGAACAGTCACGAAAACATTTATTTTAAGAGGCTTTCTGCTACACAGAGGAAACCAGGAGAGTAAACAAAATAATATTTTTATTTATACTCAGAATATTTTATGTATACTCATTTATACTCAGAAAAATTCAAATTATGTGCATTCGTGAAAAAATGTGTATGTTTTTATTTTTATTGTTAGTGTATGCACCTCTACGTGTATAAAAAAAATTTAATTCCGTTATCAAAGAACTGATTTTCTCTTCACTTTCTCTTCAAAAATTATTTTTTAGCAGCAATTCAACCAAGCTTGGGTAGACGTTCTTAATTTTGTAAATTACCTTCCTGCAGCTGCTTTTGCTGAAATTGTTATTAATAATTTTGCTAGAAATCATAATTGTTTGAAGGCGTCGAGAACATAAGATCGACTTTACTAGCAATCGCATTTTGATATTCATTTGACGAATAGAATTCTTAAACCTTTTTGGCTTCATCTTTTCGTAAAATTCAGTATGTTATTCTAGAAGTGAAGCCAAACTTTCCTGGAGCACGTTTAAGTAATTCTAAAGCTTAAATTGCTTATAAGAGTGATACCGGTCACAAATAATATGTCAGAGAAATTATATATACATCAAATAGTAAATCAGTTCTTTAGAGAATTTTGAAGAAAACTGACAGGTTTAAATCAAACGATTATTATTAAACACAGCGAAGAATAGTTTCAAATAGAATTAAAAATTGTTTTCCAATTTCCAGGTAATTATTTATACAGCAAAAATATGCAAGCGAGTAAATTGAACTGCTTGCTAATGCAACCAGACGACGCGCTCCTTCACCTGGACCTTACAAATCAGCTATACAAAAATAAACAAGCCGCAATGTGCGACACTTGAGGTCCACACGAACAACTTCCTAGTAATATCTACATAAATATTAAAAACAATAATACTAATAATCACGACGTTATTTATATGAATATTTTTTTTTGTAATTATAACAAACTACATTTTGTTGTTTAATGAGTGCTCTTTAATGCATCCGATGTTCTAAGATTGTTACAAAAGCAAATTAGATATTAATTTTGTTTTTTTTTTGTAATTTTTTTATTAGGATTAAAAGCGTTGACCAAATCCTAGAAATAATAATACCCTTTGATCAATCATGACAGTAAGAGAAATTGGGGTGCATGATTCATATCAATCCCTGATTCAGTATACAGTCATGGACATACAAATAGCACAAATTCGTATCGTAAATACTGACAAATATTCCAACTTTTATGAACGCCACAGTTTACCAAGAGCATGCAGTAGAACTCTAAGAATTTTTTTACCGTTATCATTCAGAAGTTTTTATACGCGTTACTTTTAGTCAGTTTCAAGAGTATGTTGCGTGGACATTAAAATAGCACAAATTGCAGTAGACGGTATATTTGTTTGCGAATTAGTTTAGCATTGCAACTGGTGTGTTCTATTATTGTGTTCTTTAAGTGAGTTTAGTTCAGTGTCAAAATCGGTAGAGGAATGCATTGTAAAGTGGAAATAGGAAAATAATGTATGAAATGAACAATAGTGATAAAAAGCCTGCTGAGATAGCCGAAAGGTCAAGCATTGAGTGCCAAATACACACAGAAGACCATAAAGCACGGCGGCGGTAATATAATGTGTGTGTGGGGAGCTTTCTCATGGTATAGAGTAGGATCTCTTGTCAAAATAAATGGAAACATGGATAAATTTCAGTATCTGGACATTTTAAAAAATACGATGGAACCATATGCGTTTTGACTTTATGTCAGTAAAATGGAAACAAAACATCCAACTCGCATAATAAAAGACTGGTTTTCAAGAGAAAAAATTAGCGTTTTAGATTGGCCAGTTCAAAGTTCGGACCTTAATCCAATAGAAAATATATGAAACGATATTAAGGTCAGGATTGGTCCAAAAAAATTTAAAAACTCTGATGAACTCTGGAATGGTGTAATAGAAGCTTGGTATTCTATTCCAAAGGATCAATGTCAAAAGCTTGTCGAGAGTATGGGACGTAGATGTCGGGCTGTAATCAAAAATTCTGGCTACAGTACTAAATACCAAGAAAGGTAAAAATGAAACTAAAAATTTATTGTTAATGTTCTAACGAATTTTTAATTTAATTTCAGGAAATATTTTATTGTTCTTATATTATTTCTATATAATTTTGCTATAATATTTTGCTCAGTTTCGAAATGAGTTTGATTTGTTAATAATCATGTTATTAAATGAAAGCAAGAATATTCTCGTTTTTATTGTTTTACTAAATAAAATTTCAAATTAATTTTTTTGATCGTATTTGTGCTATTTGTATGTCCATGGCTGTAACTACTAATGGTTTATTATTTCCATATAAATACTTTTTTAATTATGAAAAAACTGTGAATTTTAAATTACTTACTTTATGCAGCATCTAATTTTTTAAAGCAATGGCCTGAAGTGTAAATTTTTTTTAATTTTTTTTAAGTCTATGCCTTTGCAGTTTTTTTATTGATTTAAAAGAGAGCTGTATCAAATTGATTGCAATGTGAGTAATGACGTTAAGGGGTTATATCCACTTGTAATTTTGAAAAAATCGAATTTCTTTTTTTTTGCATATTTTGAATGTACATATATTTGAGAATATCTTCCGAAAATTTCACATTGATCCGGCAAATAGTTTCAGAGAAATTAGCGTATTTGTAAAGACGTCTCCGAGCGTTTGAAAGTAGGCGAAGCTTAAACCGGAATAGCAACTGCTTCTCATTACCCCTATGCCCTTGTCTATGCTTTTCATAATGTTCTTATTCTTGGAATTAAAATATAAAAGGTTTATTTTATACCTGAAAGCTATATTTAGAAATTTTAGGTATAAAGTAAGTACATTTCGTCAGTTTAAAGTGAACTGCCACTATGTAAGTTGGAAAAAAAATTGGTTCCCAAAACTTTAAACGCGTTTTTCTCGAAACGGTGTTTTCAAAGTCGGTGAGGAAAATTTCTCCAAAACGGCTGAACCGATCGGCTTGAAATTTTCACACAATCTTCTTAGATACTTGTAATGATCGCAGGAATAAGGTTTCTGACAATAATTTTGATTTGTAAGCCCCTTTAAACTGTATTTTTTTTGTAAAAATAAACGATTTTTTTGCTTTGGGAAGCCACCATTTTGTCAACAATCGAAATTTTGACTATTCCATCGATCATTATTAGTTTTTTTTATTTCCGATTATTTGGATCAGAGATATCTTCCTCACCGCCTGACACCTTTTTGTGGAGGTCCTCTAGGAGATCTACTACAGGAACAACGGAACCGAATATTTTTTGTAATGCATCGCGAATTCTTAAAATACATTAAATTCGCTATATTTACATTTATTCTATGTATTTATTTGATAAAAAGCCTCTTCACAAAAAGTTCACAAAAAAACATGTTTTTTCGGATTTACAAGTGGATATACAACATTTTGTACGTGAAATGCCAAGCGTGACGGAATGACCTTGAATGTGCCAAAACAAAATAAACGCCGTACCCATTATTACCAAAATCTAATAAGCTCACACCATTGCTAAGACGATTCGATTGACACCTCAACAGAGTCGGTATGACTATGTTGAAAATTTCAATTTTCGGACAAATTACAATTATGAAATTCCTATGTACTGGGAAGCTAAAACAAAGTCTACCAATGTATCAACAGATTCTACGACACTTCTTCATGGAGTCGAATACAAATGCATACTCATACGATGAAAATGCTTTCGCCCGAAAAATTATTTGGAAAAAATGTGTCAAATTCAGATTCATGTGGATAAAACAATTGGGTATTGGAGAATCAAACTTCATTGTTAAAAAATAATTTACTGTGAATGTACATCACTGGCATATACACAGTGCCACAATTTTCTAACGAGACTTTGAATTTTCCGCTTAAACACGTAGCGCCATTTGTGAGAACAAAATATCATTAGAAAGGTGGGACTTTCACCGATTGAACGCGCTCAAATTAGTTGCGCTAGCTTAACAAATGGCTGAGCTATGACATTTCGCGTGACAGTCCAAAAAGCATTGTGTCGGAAAAATTAAAATGGAACACCGCATTATCATAAAATTTCAAGTTAAATCTGGCGCAAATGCCACAAAAACGTACGAATCGTTGCAAAAAATTTACGGCGATGAGTGCTTAGCTTGAGCAAATGTTTTCAAGTGGCATAAACGTTTTCGCGAAGGTCGCGAGTCAGTTGAAGACGATGAGCGAGAGCCGAAGCCTCATTCGACTCGCACCGCCAATGCAATCAAAAAAGTTCGTCATTACCTCACTGAAGATGAGAATGCAAGTGTGACAAGAATTACTGAGGACTTGCACATCAATCGAGAGACAGTACGCCTTATTATCAGGGAGGATTTGAAGAAAAGAAAGGTCTGTGCACGATTTAACCACCATTTAACAGATGAACAAAAATTGAATCGTGTTATCCACTCGAAAGAAATGATTAGCTTCGCCGAAAACAACCCCAACTTCACAAAATCCATTGTAACTGGGGACGAGACGTGGTGTTATCAATACGATCCCGAAACAAAGCGCCAAAGTGCCGCCTGGAAGTCACCCGGGGAACCAAAAACCCCCAAAAACGCGTCAAGCACCATCGAAAATCAAAGCTATGCTTATCGCCTTCTACGATAGCCGGGGTCTGGTGCATCATGAGTATCTGCCAAGTGGCCAACCGTAACGAAAGTATTCTACCTTGAAGCTCTACGGCGTTTGGTTGCAAGAATTCGACGTACGCGGCCGGAATACGAAGATCCGGATAGTTGGTGCTTGTTACACGACAACGCACCTGCTCACAATGCCATTCTTCAACGCCAATTTCTAGCGAAAAATCAGATCTGCGTGCTTGACCACCCAACGTATTCGCCTGATTTGGCACCATGTGAGTTCTTTCTATTCCCGAAACTGAAATAGGTGCTCAAAGGTTGTTTTTTCGATGACGTAGAGACCATCAAAGCAGCGGCGACGCGACAACTGAAGGCAATACCGGTTGAGCATATTAGCCCAGTCATTTTAGGCATTTTAAACCCCAATCTGCGGAAAAATTCCTAGTGAGCTGAATTTTTGTATACACCTTTATTACGGCGTTGTAATGAAGATGTGAAAAATCGACATTGATATCGTGTCGGCTAAAAAAGTTATAAAGGTCGAACGGTCACGAAAATCAGTTTTTCGCAAATATCTCGCGACCTATTGCTCGGACATCAATAGAAGATATAATGAAAATTGTTGCTCGTGAAATTATCTACAAAAAATGCCTCTTGCATTTTTCTGTCAAATTAACTGTTTTCGGAGTAGAGTGCTGAAAAAGCGACTAGAATGCACTCACGGTATTGTATACCGTACACCAAGGTGTAAACTCTATTGCTTTTTATTCATGTGTGTAAGTGTCTTCAAAACTTCTATTTAATCCTTGGGCGTTTTGTGAAAAATATACTTATATTATAGAGGTTTGCGAACTTAGTAAAATCTACTATATATTATACAAACGACCGCCACTGGCAGATGTTTCGTATTTTATTGTTCCGAGACCCGCCTCTCTATACCTGCTACTGCTGGACTGTGTTTAGCTCAGTTGAAAATTATTTCTTGAGTGTTAAAGACGTTATTTTAGTAGTTTCATGCTCTTGAACAGTTTTCATGAGTGATACATGTTTTATATGCAATGAATTGTTATCGAATGGTGATGTAATAGAAGTTAGGAGTGGTCTACAAACATTAAAAAATGCTAGTATCGCTAGAGGTAATATTAAATATTTAAATACTGTGACTTTTGTGAATGTTCATAATAATTGCCGTGAAAATTATACGAACAATTTGCGTGTTGCAGCTTTTAAACGATGCCAAGAAAAATAAAAACAAAGAAATACATTGTTGCAACAAAAATATACTCGACTGATAACCTCAACAAGTATCCACATTGCAAGAAAAATATTGTTTTTACATGCCATGACCGGATGTGATACAACTTCAGCACTTTTTGGAAAATGAAAAATAAAAGTCATGAAGATGTTTGAAAAAAGACCCGATTTAAACAATTCTGCAGAAATATTTCAACATGAAAATTGCTCTAGAGATGTCATTGTCAATGCTGGAACGCATTTTCTACTATTTTGGAATTGTACAAAAGGATGTGGCGGCAAATGTGGATGCAAAAAATTGGATTAAGATGTTCAAAAGTTTGTGGCCATTGCCGTGGCCAGTCATGTTTAAACGCAGAGTCAACCAATGATGAATATGATGAAGATGTCGATTTAAATATAGATATAAGTCCACTCGACGTTTTGTCAGCAATTTTTAATGAAATAGAAACTGAAGATATCGACAATGAACGACAAAAAAAATTATATACTAAAGTTTATTTTTTCTGTATTTTTCAGTATTCAAATAAAAGATTATTCACTCTTTAATAAAAAAAACTCTTATTACATATCATGGATTATGTCTACAGGGGAAACCATGTAAAAAAACGCGCCTTGCATTTTATGTCGAAGGTGGTGAGGAAACGAGTGCATTGTCTTAATATAGTCGCTTTCTCAGCGCTCTACTCCGAAAACGGTTAATTTGACAGGAAATGCAAGAGGTATTTTTTGTAGATAATTTTACGACCAACAATTTTCATTATGACCTCTATTGATGTCCGAGCAATAGGTTGCGATATATTTGCGAAAAACTGATTTTCGTGACCTTTTGACCTTTATAACTTTTTTAGTCGACACGATATCAATGTCGATTTTTCACATCTTCATTACAACGCCGTAATAAAGGTGTATACAAAAATTCAGCTCACTAGGAATTTTTCCGCAGATAAAACCTTAAATGACTGCACTATATGTGCCACTCGTTTGAATCACTTTTAAGTCGCTGTCAAAAGTGTATAGATGCGGAAGGAGAGTACATGGAGTAACAACTAAAGAGTTTTGAAAAATATTGAATTGTTTGAGTTTGATGAGAAGAGTCTCGTTGGAAAATTGTGGCACTGTGTAGATGTTTATAAAGCGAACAAGAAATGCAATTAAACTCGATAGAAATGGAAAGGACTGATGCTGTGGAAATTAAAGCTTTCATGGATCTTATGCTTGCTACATAATGTCTGCGCAGCGATATATAATACACCGACAGAAAAACGATGGAGTAAAATAAACAAGACTGTATTCCGTGCTACGAGGAGTTTTTACCAGTTCGAAGATTACTTTCTTTTAGGCGATTTATTGATGAAAAGCACCGTGCTACTTACAAGCTCACTCTAATGAGGAATATTTGGTAAATGCTTTCGAACAACTTGATAAAAAATTATCGTCCCTTACAGTTGACGGGTAACTTATTGCAGGCAACACCTTTAAGCGCCTACTAGTAAAGAACTTAATTTTGAGGCTAGGATCACATAATGATTTTTGGGGTGAACGACTTGGAAAACTGATATCCGTTGAAAGGAAAATTGCCTTGGGTAAAAATTTTATTCAGAGAAGTTTGCATTTATGTTGTTCATCTTATGCAGAAAAAATGTTAGGGTCATATTGACACCAGGTGTGCAATTAGCAACTTTCTGGAGGTGCGCCACGAAGGGTCTCGGACGCAACAGGATGGCAGCTTGGGCTGCTTGGATAAAAGCAAATATTGGGCAGACATTGCCTATGGCGTGGAGAGAGCAGCAAGGAACCAATATGTTTCAAACAGAGCATGATAAGTATGCTTTCATTTCAATCAATATTCATTACTGTCTACATTTACATTATTGAAGTTTATGCGATTATTTACTAATGAACTCGAAGCCACCATAAGCGTTGTTCATAGTATCCAACTTGTCGTCCATGCAAAACTTTATTTACCTGGAAAGCCTCTTCGAATTCGTCCATCAGGTTCCCATTACCGTTCGATGAGGAAGCCATTCTTTTAACAAACACTACGTACAACAAACAAATATCATTCTACACTAAATAACTTGCAAAGTGCATTTAATGTCGTGAACGACATGTCAGTACACCATCGCACCGATCAATTTGTTTTGCAGGCGTCTTCTCGCTCCGTTTGCTACCAAGCATACCAACCTCATCGCAGCAAATCATGGCGGATCGCATGTTCTAAAAAAAGATGCCAAACCATCCCGAAGAAATGTCACAGACAGCTGACTGTAATTTCGCTACGAAGCGCAAAGAAATTTGTTGATATGGTTAGTTTTGAAGTTATCCGGTTTCCGTTGCTTTTCGGCGGATTTCTTGTGGCTGCATTAACTGCTTACACATTTCGGTAAGTCTTAACTGATTTGATACTAGCTCTAACCTCCTCCAAACTAAATTTATTGAATATTTTCCATTTTCAGAGAAAAGCTGATCCCGGACATGGGAGAGGAACGGAAGAAAATATTTCGCGGCTCAGAGGAAAATATGAAGACAATCGAAGATGCAATCAAGGCTATGAAGTCATAAAGAATTGATTGGGCATATGCTGCGAATAACATCAAACACTAATTTTTCACTAGTCGACTTTTATTTACGAATAAAACAATTGTAACACAAACTGGTCTCAGTCCTTGCGAACTCTAGCCGCTCGCGGGTCATCGTCTCGGAACACGACATAGGTATATTTGTACCTTTTGTTTTCGCCATCCTTCCGGTAAAAGTTGGCGAGGCCCACGGCACCGAATCCCACGCCGATCAAGGCCAAAACCGTCCCGCCGACAATATCTGGTAGCTCGTTCCATCCTCTGATCAGGAGCGCCTTGAGTCCTTGTTTCGCAGGTGCTGCCGCCATCCTACAACGACAAGAAACATGATCGTTTGTAAATTGTGAAGAATTTTCGATATTTTCTATTACTTTCGGTGAACCTTAGTAGAAATACGTAACAATAGATAATTTTGCTCACCTGACAGCTGTCAATGAGGCTTGTTTTTTAAGGGTTGGTAGTGGTGTGCTAATGAGGGGAGCGACATGTACTAATCGCTTGGCACGTGCAATTGACATTCGGCCGGCCGGCATAAGATTTGTTGTTTGTTGTATTTATTTGTGCGAATCACGAGTGAAATGCCGAAAAACACAAAAGAAAGTAAGCAGTGTGCAAAGAAAAAGCAGGCGCCAAAGTGGAAAAACGTACTTGCCTATCCATTCCCTCAATACTGGTGAGTAATTTTGAAGCACATACATACATATGCACGGTGCACTGATTTCGGAGCTATTGAGCAGGAGGTTCTTATTGATTTGATCCTGTGTTTACAAATAATAGCGGGGCTGAAAATGCGCACTTATAAGTGCGGTTCCTGCAATAAATTTGCTGAACTGCTGATCCAGTCAACACAGCTACTAAGAAAAGTAGTACTCAGGGTCTGCTTAGGGTAAATATTGTTGCCAGGCGCGCTGAATTTTGGCGCCATGCTAGCTAAACACGATAAAAATAGTTTTTATTCAAAAATTATGCTTTTTGTATTACACCTATCCTTGCTATACGACTCCTCTTTTGTCGGTATTTCACTGAAAATATAAGAATCTCACGGAATGCCATTATGCCGTTGTTTCATATACAGCTGCAGTGAAAAATAGCACTGAAACTTCGTGAAATGTTCGTGATTAAAAAAAATGTAATTCATAATATAATAATTCGCATTGTAAAGTTTATTTTCAAAAAGGCAAAACATAAATTTTAAGATTTTTATTATTAAATGGAATATTACCAGGTAAGCTAAAGTGACTGCGTAATGGCAATCTTATTTGTACAGCGCTAGGCGCCTATTTATCCCTCACTAGTTTGACTGCGTATTCGCAATCTTGTTGTGATTCAGAAATTCCAGGACGAGTCGCGATAATGCGCAGACTATGGTCAAGAAATTAGTGAACGATTTCCTTACTATCTAGATCTCTTTTATACAGATTTTCTATGTACTAAACTTACCAACTAATCAATAAATCAATTGCATTCTCGACACATCCACTTGAGGTTTCTTGCTCTTTAAGCAGATGCAATCCCTTTTCTCCTAGTCATAAATTCTCACTAGTTCACATGGATTGTCAACAGACAACCCACAACACAGGGTTCACACTGCGAACGGTCAATACTCATATTACAATCTTGGCGAGTGCCATATGTGCAATGTCTTGGGAATTAGCTCATCATTAACTTGAAACGAATCGCCCATGAAGCAGATGTGAATATTGAGATTTTTACCGACATACGATCTTTGTTCTGTTGGGTATGTGGTGTGTTTACGTTACTTGATTCAATTTTATGTTGCAGTAATTTATGACGTAGTGAGATACACTACAGCATAACACTTCAGATTTATAAAGTTAAAGTACTTTCCTGCGAAAATATGCAAATCAATTTTTGTTTAAATTCAATCCTTTAATTCTTTCAGTCACACTTCTGAATAAATAATAAAATAGTTGTTACGGCTAGATTTTTCACAACGTCCGCACTTCCACCGTAGCCGATCCTAGCCACGGTTCGGGCAATCCCACCCGGCTTCACCCGCGAAGAGGGGTGTGGGAATATGTATTATAAAAGGGCCCCCCCATTCCGCGCCGGGACTGCCCTGTCCGCGAATCCTGAAACGGGAATCGGATTCACGGTGACCCAAAACCACCGATCGAATAGAGGAGCACAAAGAACACAAAGCCAGGAACGCGATTTCCGCCTCGCCACTTCACAAAATCACCAATTTAAATCAAATTCAAGCACAATTTTATTTTCTTTCAAGGACCTGGCTAAATTTCCTACCTCTACTTATTGTCTACTCACAATTTTGTTCCTTCTTATCCTAATGCTGCGGCTCCGGTTTCACCTGCTTCTTTCCGAACGTGCGCCGCTTGCTGACCGTCGTCTTCTCTCCTCCTTCCACCACGCGTAAGATTTCCTCCCAGCTTCCGCGATTTTTCCCACAGAAAAAAAGGTCCGCGCAACCCAGAAAAAAAAGATCCACGCAGCGATCGACGTAAAAAAGCCCCGTCAGCTGCTCCACCGGCCCTATATATGGGATTTCCCAATACCGTTTTTACAGCGTCCGATGTGCATTGCCCTCTCAGCTGGGTAGCTGACCTCACCGCAGCTTTCAAAGCTTTGGGACTGGTTTGGTCAGCTTCAGACGTTGTGTCTCGATGCGAGGGGAAATGCTGTCATTGCCGCCTGTCCGGCGAAACACTCGCGGCAGCCGCCAGCCATGGCGAATTGCGAGTGCCAATGGTTGTGGGTATAACTGGCGCATAGGAGACTCCCTTGGGGCGCATCGTAGACCGGGCAGGGCCTGGGCTTGGATCTGTTGCGGCGATTGGGTGAGCGTTGTTGTTGTTGTGATTGTTGGCAACTTATCCGCAGGGTCTGTGACGTTGACGGAAATGCATTTAGCTATTGGTGATTACGCAGCTTTTGCGCGCACGGGCGGAACACTCCCCATATACAACACTTATTACCTACTTAGCTATCTAATCTAATATTCGTACATCCTACATCTCCTCTACATTTATATTATTCAAGCTCTTGCCTAAATTGACTTACTCCCTACAATATAATTAATTAATAAGCATTTAATTCATTTATAACAATTCAATACAATCATTGGCTTGATTGTGCGAAGTGGCGATCTGCGTATTCCATTTTCCGAAAAGACAGCGTTTACCCGCACGGTGGTTTGGGGTCTCAAGGACAGGGAAGTCCCATATTTCGCCCTTGAGGGTTTGGGATCGACTACGTTGCGTGGCGAACGTAACATAGTTCTTACTTTATTTTGTTTGTATGTATTTAGAGTTCAAATAACTTAAAAATACGATTATATAAAATATTAAGTTTAAGGATTTCGAGAAAAAAGGTTGTTGCTATGGTAATCACCATGGCTGAAAAGGACTAATTCACTAAGGTGATTACATTCGAAACGCAAATCTATATACTTCTGAATATCACACAAATGCAAAACACATTCAAGTTCATGAAATCAAACTCCATCAACAGGAAAAATCTCCCACTTACAATTTGTATACAATTATTTTGTACACAAAAATTACAAAAATACTAATTACGAACTTTTTAATTCAAAAATATAGCCACATCAGCAAAAACTGAAATCAATTATAGACTAAACTAAATGCAGCACAAAGCGAAAGCTTAGGATAGTTCATCCACTGTTTGTTAGATAGCTTGTATTTCCATTTAAAAAAAAAATAATTGTAACACTAACCACCCAGCCTGAAAGAGTTAAAAATTAAAATATTTTTTTTGAAGAAACATCATTTGGTCCATTAGTAAAAATTTGAACCTCCTAGTCTAGCCGACAACTTTCGCCTACTAGTGTGCTTTTTGGTTAGCAACTTACTAACACTATGCTTGCACATTGATGGAGGTTCATTTACTTCCAGATTAAAGGCTGGTTCCATAATTTAAGTGGGTAAGTGTGGTTTGAAGTGTGATGAGCTTAATCCATCAATAAGCCTAATCTTGGTCGTGTTGTCTGGTGGCGGATGGTAAATGACAGCACCTGAAGAGGATGCCGTCCGTCACCCCGAAGAATCTTTCTTAAATGTACTGGGCATACATACTAATTAATTATATCTTTCGATTGGTTCGTTACCTCAATATTTTGATCCCGATATAACTTTATGCACCCTACAGGATCGATTTAATAAGGTCTGAGAAACCGCTACCTAGATCGTGGTTTAGACCAGTGTTACCAGATTGGGGATTCCCCTCCAAACAGGGGTTTTTAAGTTCTCGTAGGGGTATTTTGGGGGTAAAAATATTCAGAACTTTTTCCTGGGGTAAAACCCCCCAAAAAACCTATTACCAGACCGTCATTTGAATTTAGAAAAAAATAAAAGGCAACGCCAAATGTCGCTTTTAGTCTAGTTTTACCCAACAGAGAAGACATTCACTTAATAGAATATGAGTGAAGGATTCTAGTTGGAACACATTACACATCCAACATTTCTATCTGGGATGCTGCCACGGCTCAAGTCAAGGTATATAGACAAATCAGTTTTGTCTATTTACCTTGGTCCCGGCTTTATTTTCTATTATCAAGAACTGCATGGGAAGCTTTGACAGTATAATAATATAATGTATTGTTAACATTAACTAAATGATTTATTTTTTATTCTTTCACGTTTTGGGGGGGTTTTCAGCTGAAATTATACTATTTTAGGGGGTTTTCAGTCTGGCGTAGGGTTTTTTAAAAATCTAGATCTGGCAGCACTGGTTTAGACGTTTCGACTCCGGGGTTCTCGCAATCAATAGACTCTCGTAGGCATCCAGCCTTGAATGTTTGTGGACCGTTTTTATGTCTTCGAGTTTGTTCTAGTGATGCTGTGGCCTTCCTCGACGATGTGTTTTGCCACCGATGACCTAATATCAGTCCTTCCATGATGCCATGCAAACTTCCGATTGGTAACCTTTCGTCCTTGCGAGTTCAGAATCCGACGCTCCCAAGAATCAAATGCCTCCCCAAATTGCACAAAGAACGCAAAGTGTTAAGAGAAATTGTCACAGCAAACGGTTCACCCACATACAAAATAGCCCAAGTGGCTTGTAACAGAGTTTCAGAAACTAGAGACACCTATAAAACACAGATCAATAAAAAACTATGAAAACTATGAAGCACTTAATGATGACGAGATCATGACATCGTTTGACGTGAAAGTCTTGTTTCCCAGCATCCCGATCAAAGAATTGCATCTTCTGGAAAAGTGGCTTTTGGATCAAAAGAAAACGCCGGAATGTGGAGGAATAAAGTGAAGTCTTGCGTGAAACTAGTTGACCTTTGCATGAGAGAGAACTACTTCACGTTCAGAGGAAAATATTTCAAAACTACATCAGGTGTACCCGCTCTCGCCTTTCATTAGTGACATCTTCATGAACTCAATAGAAGAAAAGGAACTGCTGCCAAGGATCTGGATACGTTACGTGGATGATGTGTTCGCCGTAGTCAAACAGAGTAGGCTCGATGTTGTTTTTGAAGGTATCAACGAAATTCACTATCACTATGGAAAAAGAACAACATGGTAAGATTGCATATTTAGATTTAAAAGTAATAAGAGCAACCAACAGTTTTGTGTTTGACATACACAGGAAATCAACTCACACTCAAGGGACGATACCATATACATCCAATCACTCGTTCACACACAAAATGGCCGCATATAACTCAAAGATTCCCCGAACGGATACGATCCCTCTAAATACTGAGCGCAGCATCAAGGAAAAAGAATACATCCTAGTAACGGCCCAAATCAATGGGTTCACCAGGACAATCATCGAGAAGCGTATTAAGCAGATAAAACATCAGTGGAGAATACGGGGACAACCAAAGATCCGGAAACTGCAATAGAAAAAAGCGGCATATACGAAATCACAATCAGGCCGATCAAAAATTGAGTGCAGGAGCACATTAGAGAATCTGAACTAGCCATCAAACATAGAAGGACTGATATTAGGTCATTGGTGGCAAAACGCATCGTCGAGAAAGGCCACTGCATCACTAGGACAAACTCTAAATGTATAAAAATGGTCCACAAACATTCTAGGCATTATAGGATGCCTACGAGAGTCTATTGATTGCGAGAACCCCGGAGTCGAAACGTCTAAACCAGTGCTGCCAGATCTAGCTTTTTAAAAAACCCTACGCCAGACTGAAATAGTATAATTTCAGCTGAAACCCCCCCCCCCCCAAAACGTGAAAGAATAAAAAATAAATCATTTAGTTAATGTTAACAATACATTATATTATTATACTGTCAAAGCTTCCCATGCAGTTCTTGATAATAGAAAATAAAGCCGGGACCAAGGTAAATAGACAAAACTGATTTGTCTATATACCTTGACTTGAGCCGTGGCAGCATCCCAGATAGAAATGTTGGATGTGTAATGTGTTCCAACTAGAATCCTTCACTCATATTCTATTAAGTGAAGACATTCAAGAACCAAAAATCTGTTACATTGGATATTAATTTGATGTTTTGAGGCTGATAAAATTCTGGCGCAATATTATTTCAGCTGTAATAGTCACTACACACTGCAAATTCTAACGCAAATCGTCGTATGTAGAACGAGCATTGCAACGCTTCCACATCCTGGAACAAACATGATGCTAAGCAAGCTAAAGACAATACCCGCCAGTGGCGAAGCGTTCATATATGCCGATTCCCATCGTCTTCCCTTTGCAAATATGTTCCAAAAATGTCTAACACTTCAGTTTTATAAGGGAATGAAGTGTTTATTTACTCGCATGCATCACTGTAAACTTGCGCACTTGATCTCAGTGTTTATTCCATCATACTCCATTCTCTTCATTCTACACATCCTCATAGTTCCATAATAACCAGCAAAGCGATCAACATCTGTAAGAGTTGCAGCAAAGCTTTCCGAGTCTCGAATTTATCAATAATTTAAGGTGCCGTGGACATTCAACTCCCGTTTGTTGGAATGGCAGCTCGGTTTTCCTCAATAGGATATGGAAACAAATCAAAAAGCCGGTAACGTTCCCGGCTTGCGAATCAGCTGTGAAAATTGATGCTAGAAAATCATCGAAAACTCCCAATTAGAAATACATACATACTGTTGCAATAGTCTCTATGTATGTATTTAATATTTCATAACTGATCGTAATTTAAAATGTATGCAATAGAAAGAATGATTACGGTAGTATTTCTCTATATGCTCATAATATACTGCTTTGTCTGTTAAGGGTCCATGTCTCTCAAATAGTAAGCGGCTTACCCCCAGTAATTTTTCACCCCTCGCCACTGAACCCGCTCGTACTAGATCATCGAAAGCGATCCCGAGAATTAGTGACTGGTAGGATCGGCGGCAAGAAATCGGAATGGTAGGTCTTAGTCCCAGCTGTTCCGAAAAAACACCTCAAACAACCTTTCATTTTTGCTTGTTAAAATTTTTCCGACTTGGTGTTTGTCAACTTTAAAACGTTCAGCAAACACTCGCACAGAACTTTCGTTTTCGTTATCGAAATTGATGATTCCAAGTTTGTCTTTGAAAAAAAGAAATTTTCACGGTGACATCTTATAGAAGCGAACAATAAAGAGCAAAATTGACTACGGGCTCAGTAGAAACTTTAAAAGAAGGCGGCTCTCTGAATTCATCCTGAAAATAAACATAGTAGGGAGAAATCGTTCGGAGTGTCCGTTGCAAAGGAATGTTCGAATGGATAGTTTTTACTGTCTGTTTTTTACGTGTTTCTAGATATGAAATTGTATTAGTGTCAGTACCAATTGAACGAACGGCATTGTATTTCTATTTCATTAGTCTCGATTTTTGTGACAATTAAGATTTTTAATAGAAATCTTTGAAAACAAAAATAAATATAAAATGTGGTCTAACTAGGAGAGGCTCAGGTTATGGAATCACAGATTTGGACGAAATTTGGCACATAAGTAGAAGACGTCAAGGATATTCGATCCTTAAAATATTAGAGCGCAACACTCCTCAGTTTTTGAGAAAAACGTCCTTAAAGTTTTTAGTGTTGCTAATGTATTATTAAGTTTTCACAACTGACAGAAGCGGTGCAGTGTAGGTAGCAGAGGTACTAGCACGCGATCAAGGGGTCGTGTGTTCGATCCCCGGTCGGGGTATTGATTTCCTTTTTGAATTATTGTCGTCGTCGTGTGTTCGATTACTGGGGTGAGTATTGTTTTTGCGAATAATTGTGAATGTAATTTTTTATGGTGAATCAGCAATGTTCACCTACAAATACATTTATTTTTACAAAACAGCAAACTGTTCGTTCATTTAGATATGTAAATTATACTGAAAACTCATTGTTGAACGGTTGCGGTGCAATCAAACAACGGTTGTAATCTAGCAATATCATAGTTGGCGGTAGGATCATCCCTTGTTCCTAGAATCAATCCTGCGCCCTCTTCGTGTCTCATAGCCAACTCGGTAAAAAGCAATAAACCAGAGTGACGCCCAACGTGGCTAGCCATAAATACTATGGTGGTCAGTAATTGTGACATATAGTAGATACTAGGGACGTAATTGTTTAACAGTTTCATAATTTCGGATTGCTCGAAGCGAAATCCTTGCCGGATGATCATATAGGCCTTAGTTTCTAGAATCCAGTCTTTGTTATCTCCGTGCTCAGTGCCAAATTGGGTAATTGGGTAGCAATAAGAGAAGTGAGAAAATGAGTTTTCAGTATAATTTACATATCTAAATGAACGAACAGTTTGCTGATTTGTAAAAATAAATATATTTGTAGGTGAGCATTGCTGATTCACTATAAAAAATTACATTCACAATTATTCGCAAAAACAATACTCACCCCGGTAATCGAACACACGACGACGACAATAATTCAAAAAGGAAATCAATACCCCGACCGGGGATCGAACACACGCCCCCTTGATCGCGTGCTAGTACCTCTGCTACCTGCACTGCACCGCTTCTGTCAGTTGTGAAAACTTAATAATACATTAGCAACACTAAAAACTTTAAGGACATTTTTCTAAAAAACGGAGGAGTGTTGCGCTCTAATATTTTCAGGAGCGAATATCCTTGACGTCTTCTACTTATGTGCCAAATTTCGTCCAAATCTGTGATTCCATAACCTGAGCCTCTCCTAGTAAGTGCGACCCTTGAGGCCCACACAACTAACTTTCCAGTGAGGTGAATGAAAAATCTATAATTTGTTTTTATTATTAATTACTATAATTAATAATTACTATTATTAAGTTATTATTTTAAATTATTAT
Source organism: Oxycera nigricornis (assembly GCA_963942545.1). Lineage (NCBI taxonomy): Eukaryota > Metazoa > Arthropoda > Insecta > Diptera > Stratiomyidae > Oxycera > Oxycera nigricornis. The sequence goes on along the minus strand of OZ012662.1, from coordinate 32,431,032 downwards.
AATTACTTTTATTATTTTTACTGATTTTTTATCCAATCATGAAAGCTTTGGTAGAGAAAGACGCCTCCACCACCTGGTCGACCTCTACCAAAGTCTCGGCAACCTCGTCCTCTTTCTCGTCTTCGTTATCCTGCTTGTCCTTCATCTCGGTCCCGGAATCCACAACCATTGTTGTAGGTATTCAATTATTATTAATAATCATTCGTTATTAGGAACGTTTGATCATTACTGAATAATTATAATTGACTTGATATTTACAATATTAAATTACAACCAATAATATTTGATTGTTATTAAAAACAATATCCAATTATTAATTGTATTAGTGTCACACATCCCAAAAATCATAATATATGTTTGGAATTCTATAAATTAACCTTGATTTATTTTTAAATCATTTTTTACCACAATTTTGCTCAAACATACAATAATAATAATATTACTATGAAGGTATTTGGGATCTGCACGAATCGATAGTGCGTTTCAACAGTTTCATAATTAAGCTATTTTTGTCTTTTTTCAGTTTTTTCATCCTCAATAAAAAACGGCCGAACCGATTTCGCTGAAAACTCATTCAGTTTTAAGTTGCGTAATGACGCGTGGAACGTCAATATGATCTTTGCTTCTTGCGATAATCGAGACGAAAAATAATTCCGAACGTACATACTTACAAACACACACACACACACATTTCTTTAATAACGATGGATTTGGATTCTAGACCTTAAAACGTGAAGATATGTCAAAATTTGGAATTCGCAAAATCGACCCCATTGCAATAACTTCTCACTGGGAACTGGGAAGTTAATAAAAACACCTTTTTGTTGGATTTTTTTTCTTTATTGGTAAACAACTTAGCCATGAATTCTGAGGGATAAAAGCATAAACTAGACCCATACAACAATTATATTGAAAATGGTTTGGTTTAAATGAAGAAACATTGTCAATTTGGTTTTTTGAACGACTAGGTTGAAAATATAAGACTTAAGGTTGAATTTACAATAGTTTCGTCACTAAGAAAGCGCGAACATTAACCTAGAAAAATCGCCTATGTTCAAATAAAGCCAATTATCATTAAAAGGCTGAGTTAACTTATCAGTTTCTGATTAAGAAATCTACCCTTACATAACTTCTTGCGGTAACTGTCCAGCAGTATTCAATTTCCAATATTTGCAGCGTTCAAATATGTTGATTGCACTATAAAACGTATCAATATAGTTTTATCTTGGAGTGGAGTTGAATTGTGCACGGTATAGTCGTTTCATTGCCTTTATAATAATTGCTTGCATACTAGAGATACACTTGATTGCATGTACAACGCTACTAAAACGATATGGGTAACTGTTAAAGGTGCTTAAGGCCACAAATCATTGCCAATATTCTCCATTTGCATAGACAACACTATTACTATCCTCGTCGTCAACATCAGTCACATTCAGTAAAGATGAGGTAATTGATGGATCCGTGATCGTGGAAGGAAGCTGAAGAGTCGATGGAATGTGCGAGGCCTCAGTGGTGATCACTCCAATTTTTGCAAGACTATCTTCTAAACTCTGGTTTGCGCAGGAGTCGTCATTTAACTGCTCACAGAATTCATAACCTCCTGCGTTGCACGGCATGCACGAAGGGTTCTCCACCGTTGACATGATAGGGGATTGTGTTAGAATGGAGCTGGTTTCACTAGTTTCCGCTATTCGGAAAGAAGTCATGGCTTGATATATTTCGAAATCATTCCAGTTCTGAAAACCGTACGTATCATTTGAAGAGTCCTCGGTGACTATGCAAGCGGCGCTCCCATCCTCAGTTACTTCTAGGGTGCCCAAACTCAACCCATCTATCACGAAGGACTCCGCATCGGCTGCAACCGGTTCATCCCAAACGATATACGTGGGCTCTGCTGCCGCCGCTTCTGCATTACTATCGATGATATATGTAGTCCCATCGAACGTGTGAATTAAGTGTTGCGTTCGGTAGGTGTCCACCGACTTTATATCTGATTCGCGGATCAGTAGAATTTGGCCATTATCGTCATACGCTATGACCCCTCCTTCGCTTGGCACTTCATCGTTGTACGAAACTACAACAACCTCTTGGGGAAGGACTTCTTCCTGCGGCGTCGGTTGAACATCCATTTCTTTATGACCGCTATCTTCGAGCAGAACAACCTGATCTGTGTCGATGGTGCATAATGGTTCGAAGGCTTGTGACGATTGCGGTAAGAAAACTACGTCCTGCGTCTCGTCTGTCGCTTGCACTTCGGTTGCTTTCTGTTGCGACCTCAGACGAATCCTTTGTCTTTTCTCCAGAAGAATGCGGCTACGTGTGTCTGGCAGAAAAACTGTCGGGCCTTGTTGCATAATTAAGTGTTTTGGCATTTGAAGTTCCATTTTGGCTGCGAGTTTGGGTCTCACAGTTAATTGCAAGTTATTGCTTTGTTTTCGCTCCTAAAATATCGAGTCACTTGGAGCAGTTTTGCGCTCTTGAAGAAAAGAAACGCCAACAACTATTTGCCCATCGTGTCGAATCAACTTGCAGTGAAAATCGCCACTAGAGGTCAACGAATATCACACCTATATGGGAACAAGGCAAGCCCTCTGTATGGCCTATATCAGTCTGTAATCGAACTCTCGACAATATCTATTCAAGCTTATCGAATCGCTCCCCCTGGATTTCGTTCAAGGTCTGCAGTTGCGATGTTTATTTTAAGCGACGATTAATCTCTGCAAAAAAGATTAATGGCGGAACAATTAAAACCAATCGATAAGCCATTGGCATAACTTTCTACTCACGTCGTGCTGCTTTGCATGCGAATTTGTTTATTTGCTGGAAGTCCGCACTAGATAACCTATCCTTGCTACTCGCGAAAGTACTTACCACAGCGATATTACAAAACTTTGGGAAGAATCACCCCCAGGAGCTCGTACGCATCACCACGATTGTCAACATGCATGACAGCTGATAAGAATTGACTTTGTAGACAGACTGAGCGGCGCTGTTGCACGTAGCTGTCATTGTTTGTCACGTAGGCGCGTACAGTTCGGATGAAAAGTTTTTAAATTGGAGCAACGGGAAGAAATGGCAAATTTTAGGAACATATATATTCCGCATTGCCGAATAGCAAAAGCTAATCGATATGTTTTAAAGGTCCCCCCCTGAATGATGAAAGAAAATGCTAAGCTAGAATTCTCAATTGCAAATATTCATTTAACATTGAAACTTTTCCTGATATTTCAGTACAGGAGAATTTTGGAAAAGACCAGAATCAAAGAATTCTTGTTGCAAAACAAAATCTTGGATAGAAACCAGTACGGATTCCAGGCGGGCAAAGGCACAATAGATGCCATTACTGATGTGATTAGATTTGTGAATGAGTATTTGGATAAGGGCCACTACGTTGCAGCAGTTTTCGTGGATCTAAGGAAAGCCTTCGACACAGTGACACATGAAACATTAATGACCAGGCTCGGTGAATATGGAATTGTTGGAAAAACAAATGAATTAATACGCAGTTACTTGACGGATAGATCTCAAAACACACTAATAGGTGGTGTCAAAAGCAAAACTGCTGAAATTAGCGTAGGTGTTCCGCAGGGCTCGATCCTAGGACCAACGTTATTTCTACTTTATATCAATTCCATAAAAAAAGCAGACCTTGCTGCGAAAGTCGTTATGTACGCAGATGACACTGTGCTCGTCTACTCAGGTAAAACTAATTTCGAAATTGAGCAAAAAGTAAATACCGACCTGGACAAGTATTGGCATTGGCTTCTACAAAATAGATTGGCATTAAACGCGGGGAAAACAAAATATATGATCTTCAAACAGAAGAACAAAACTGACATACAACCACACGTAAAAATCAACGACACGACCCTCCAGAGAGTGGAACAAATGAAATATTTAGGACTTCTAACAGACGAGAAACTAACATGGACTCCACACATAAATGAGCTAAGGAAAAGACTGGCAGTCTTCATTGGACTTCTACGTCGCTTCCACTTCTTTCCAAAGAAAAATCAAGTCCAAATTGTATATGCGCATCTCCTTTCCAAAATTTCTTACGGCATCTTAAATTGGAGTCAAACTTCTAAAGGTAACCTCATGATTATCTCCAGACTAGTAACGAAGGCGTATAAAACCATTTACAATCTCCCTATGCAAACTCCAACGAGCGAAGTCTTCAAAATAGCCCAAGAATTGAATTTGCAAGGCATGATCTTCATGGAAAGAGCTAAATTCATACATAAGAATTTACACCGTAATGAATACACCACCGTGAAATTAGGTAAAATTGAGGCAAAAAACACTTACAGAATGAGGAACATGAATAATATAGCTATCGCATTTGCCAGAACTGATCGGCTAAAAGAAGATCCCTTGAACAAGGCAGCTAATTTCTACAATACACTACCGGACAAAATTAAAAACATAGCGAACCCAACTTCATTTAAAACGACACTAAAAAAATACCTCCTTCAGGAACAACATACGAAGTAAATTACAAATACAATCAGCTCCACTAAAGTCAAAGACAAACATGTAGTGAACATGAAATAATTAATAAACATATAGTCTGAACGATTAATTTAACTAAAAGGATACAATTTTGGTACTATCCCTTATACCGATTTTTTATCGTCTGGGAAGTACTATGTACTGAAAATTAAATACGAAAAATTACTAAAAATTGGTGGAGAGAGTGATTGAGATAGACGGAGGTGGTTTTAGTCGGTAGAAATCCGGCATGCCGAGAGGCAGGAGCTGATCGGTATCTTTGGAAGATTTCCACCTCCCAACGTTGAAAAAAAAAAGATTAAATTTCGGTTAAGTGAATTAATTTATCATTGTGCACTTGTTATTTATTTGCGCATTAGATTATGGATTAAATATATTTAAGAACAACGAAATATGATCGAGGAGTATATTGAAACATGGCGCTCACAGAAAATTATTATGACGTTGGAAGCACCAATTATCTGTGTTTTCGAATAAAGAATGATTTAATGGCTCTTCTCTTGAGGGGACGACGGTCAAGAAATTTGTTTCAAAGTCCAGTGTTGGCACTCTATAGTCCATGTTGACATAGCCTTGCTTCCCACAAAGACTTTTCAGTACTGTGGAGTGCCCATAGGGCCTTTCCCTCCAGAAGCCTCCACCCTTCAGACGCACAGCACTGGCGGCTGCCGCCTCCTTGCAGTGCAGATCTAATGGAAGAAGATCCAAAAAGATCTCTAATGCAGCTGTGGGAGTAGTACGCAAAGCACCCGTTATCCCCAAGCACGCCACTCTTTGGATCTTAGTGAGTTGAGCCAGGTTACATTTCTTGCTCAGCGCCTCCCACCACACCATAGCCCCATAGGTCAGAATTGGCCTGACTATAGCTGTGTACATCCAGTGTACCACCCGTGGTTTGAGTCCCCACTTAGGCCCAAAGAGCGCCTTACACGTGAAAAAGGCTACTGTAGCCTTCCTCACTCTCTCTTCCAGATTTGCCCTCCAGGTAAGCTTATGATCTAGCACGACCCCTAAGTACCTCACCTGATTGGAGAGCGTAAGACTTTCGCCATTAAGTGTGGGCGGCCTAAAGTCTGGAATTTTACGCTTCCTTTAAAGAGGACAAGCTCCGTCTTAGAAGGGTTCACTCCCAAGCCACACTTTGTGGTCCACCTGCTGGTTAATTCAAGGGCAAATTGCATCCGTCCGACTATGACGTCGATGAATTTGCCCGGTACTATGATGCGTTCATAAACCGCAGCGTTTGTTTTAACTCCGGTATCGCAGATATGAATCTTGGTAGCGCCTTCATACGAAACGCCCCACCAGACCATCACTGAAGGGGGGAGTGGTGATGAGTCCTAGTAACACGCGCGCTTTCTGATTAGCTTCATAACGGGTCTTGGCGTACACACGATCGTTTTGTCAGTTTATTTTCTCTTCAATTGTGAAGATTTATTTATTTGAAAAGAGGATGTGACGATGACCGTTGTTTTTGAACCTTTTGAGGAGTTTTTTTTTTGCATCGTTCTGCTCGTATTTTTTCAGTCTAGGCGTCAATAACTGACTAACACATCGCCGATACGCACCTAGCTGTAAATCTTCACGCAAAATACGACTCATACTACGCTTAGAATTATTCATTTCGATCGCCAGACGTTTCTGTTTGCGAAGCAAACTTCATTGTTGCTTGGCAACGGAACAAATACTGATGAGACCCAAGGTATATAGACTACAATATGATCCACAGTATAGGTAGACCCAGTATGCAATCGAAGCCCAAAAGCTCGTAATTTCCTTCCAAGAAATGGCGCCATGTGCTTGCAAAAATTGACGAATGCCCAGCACTGCCAGATTTGCAGAGGATAAAGCATTTTCGCGGACTTCATCTTTCACTTCAACACATGAGACATTTTTCAGTCATTTTTGCTTCTTCTCTCAATCAATTTGTCAAAAGCAAATGAAATTTGTGTCAGCGAAGACGTTTCACCATTGTAATTCAAGGAACCGAAGTTTGTAACGGCGTTTTTCACGCCTAGCATGAAACGTGCATATACGAGTTCTGGCAGTGCCCCGACCAGTAGATGGCTGCCATTTTGTCATAAATGGCAGCAAACATATGATAAATGTAAACAAACATATGACTTCGTCCCGTAGAACCGCGGGCCGTACTTGATAGTGCGCCTATATATGAAACATTACCTACTGGGTGTACCTATACTGTGGTATGATCTTCCGTGTTTCCAAACTCGTTCGGGCTGCGCGCATACGTAACTGATGGCGAAAAATTCCCAGTGCAAATTTTCATCTCGCTTCGATGAGATTAAAATTATATTCCACCAAGAAAGTTGATGGATATGTTATTTGCGTAAGTAAATTTTATATGAAAATTAACGAAATTCATACATGATGAATAAACAAATGCTAATGATTTTGATGTACTTATAAGTTAATTTAGAACACCTTTTAAATATTCATATTTTTTCAAGTTTTATCTTCTAAAATTATATATTATTGTATTTTCTATTTTTTCCAGGCCTGAAATAACTGCTGAGCAAACCGATCACTTAAAAACCCTCCTTCTCAGTTTGAAAGAAACGCAAAACGATGGGAATGCATCAAATAAAAACGTACTGATTGGGCTTAGCAAAATTTTACGTACAATCAACCAAAATACAAGAGTTTATTTCTTCCTATCAACCGATATTAAGCCGAAATTCGTGACAAAGCAAATTATCAATCTAACATTGTCCAAGTACAAATCGTGTAAGGTACTATGCGTTCCGAATCTAAACAAATTGACCAAATTAATGTTTGGAATTGAAAGCATTGCATTTGGATATAAAAATGGTGGATGTCCTCAGATTGAAAATTGGATTGAGGACACTCAAAAAAATCATTTTCCAGTATCAGAAAAAATCCTAAATTACTATACACGTGACATGAATCGATCGGATGTTGAATTGAAACGAAATGTTACTAAAACCAGTTGGCAATCGAAAAAAGAATTAGATGTAAGCCCTTTTCATCTGAGACGCACTAACAATGAACGTGCCTTCATCCCTCGAAATGCAGACAAGACGAAACCAATGCGGCTTGATGAACTTGAAGCGGCATCCACCGAATGGACTGATTTTATATCACTCTCCGTGAACACTAGTTCGAGGGTGCATGAAATGGAAGTTGATGACAACGATGGCGATGATGATGATATTGAATTTGAGAAGCAGGAATTGACGCGACGTATTGAGAAGCGGCTTTCAAGGACTAGTAATGGAAACATTGACGACAGCAATTTGAATAGAGAATGCGCGATGAAATCACACGTGGAGAAACTAAAAGAGAACAAACAGAAGAAAATTCATAAAAAGAAACACCAAAAACCCAACCAACTAGAATATATCGGACTAGCAGTAAATCGTATTCAGCCTAATCCTGATAAAGTAAGGAAGAAAAAGAAGAAATAAATAATTTCAAATTTAATTGTAAATTCGTTTCTTTAATAGAAGTTTCCTTGTTGATCCTAACCAATCTTTTCCGATATCCGAATCTAAGATCAATTTTGGTAAACGCCACTCTTCGCAGGCCTTCCTTCCTACACCCATAAATTTGTAAGACATCACAAATTTAACCTTCACGAATTTCAAGGTAGATATCAGCCTACATTGTTTTAGGATTGCTTCCCGTAGGGCTGGTGTGTTCATTTATTATTTAAGTGGCAAATTACTTCATGTGAGTGTACATTTTCCAACTGAACATTATTGATGGATATTGATTATTTGATTAAAAGACCAAATATCTGAAGAAAAGTGTAGAAAACCCGTGGAAACTATAATTACTGCACTCATTCCTTCAGTTGAAGTGAATTTTTTATCAGAAGTGCGCTGCAGGGCTTAGTGAGTGCAAAAAAACATCGAATAAGTTAGTGTGATGATGATTAAAAAAGCAGAATCTTAGTAAATCAATAAGTTGATTGAATATCGACTTTGTTCTGGATTTTCTAGGTATATTTGCTTATATGAAATGGACGAATGCGCGTGAAACACGGAAATAATTTTTTACTGAATTGATTCAGTCATTTTAAATTATGCTATTGATGAAACAGGCTGGAAAAAAATGATCAGTGAACATTTTATTGTCCGATTTTTATATCGTAGGAAATCAGCCCGCGGATGAGAAACTATAATATTTTTAATCGTATTCAGAAATACTTCGGGATAAAGCCGTGAAAAGGTGTTTGAAAAATTTATAGAATGCTATAATTCTTGTCTAGGAGGCGGCTGTACATAGATTGTAAGGGATTTCTTTCATAAAATTATATCTAATCGTATCAAAAATTCTGGTCGCTGATGCAAGAAAATAACCAACGAACCGAGGGGATGAAAATTTGTCACGAAGAATTCATTCTATATCAATTTTATATTACCGCGCTCTGCTCGTGTGTATTTCATAGGAAATTTGAACTACTCATCAATTTGCCCTCGCACCGAATCCTCGAAGATCACTGCTTTCGCCTCAGTTGAATCTTTCTACCCCCTTTCAGTATTTTGAGTTATTTTCAAAACATTGTCTCAAGGTAATCCAGTGAGATTTTCTTTAAGCTAATATTATGTTTCAACAAATTCCAAAAGAAGTAATGCATCTCGTGTTAGCGCCAACATGCTATCATTGCCCCACTGAAAACTTGAACTGACTACGTCCTTGTAGCAGTTGTGAGCTAGCGTACACTCAGGATAGCAGAATTTTGCGGCTCATAAGGCGAGTCATATTTCTGAACAGCAGCAGTGAAGTTGGATAATTGGTAGAAGTTTTTCTTTCTGTGTAGAGTGAGTGTGCTTTTAAAGCATAGCGGTCACTTCTTTCTAGAACATTATTTCATGAAGATAAAGGCGTAATGACTTCGTCAAGTGTTAATCAAAGCGTCTTAACATTGATCTGAATCTGGCAGTTTTTTGCTTTGACACATCCGAGATCATTTCTGTCACGCACGATGTCTCGCGAACAAAACGTTATATTAGCGTCGTTGAGATGTCAATCGAAGCGTATTAACATCTGAATGAGATCATTAAATTTAATAGAGGTTTTTAATTCAATCAAGAGACTTAAAATTATGTTTAAAAAATATTTTAAAAAAATACTTGCTACTTCTGACAATCAATGATTGATAAAAACAGATGCTGCATATAGTTGTTAATATTTAGAAATCAATAGATTTTTTTCATTATTAAAAAAGTAATTATATAAAAATAATAAACAATTAACAGTTATACTGAAAAGGGATTAATACGAATGATATTATCGAATTTCACTTACTCTCATGATGTGGTCGTGGTATCAAAGCATTTTATTATTCGCATGATTTGGTAAAATAAAAAATAAAGCCGTTTTACAATTTAAAAAAAAGCCTGAACATTTAATTTTTCTTGCTTTAAAATACTTTTCTTCAATCTGATTTACACTTGCAACAATCAATACTTTAGAAGATCGGATGCTTTACAAAGTACTTATCACATAAAATATTGTAGTTTTTTATAATATCCAAAAAACATATAAAAACAATAATAGCTTTTTACAATGAATGAGAGGATGATATGATTAATATTAACTTATACCACTTACTTTAATTTATTATTACTATTTAGGATTTGTTTTTAATTGATGTAGATATTCACGTAGACTTCAAGTCTCGCACCTCGTGGCTTGTTTTGAGAGGTTGTTTTTAAGAGCGTACCCAGCTAGAACCAGAGAGAGGCTGCTGCCCCTTTCTGGAAGAAACAATTTAATATAAAGTGAATGAATTATTTTGAAAAGAATCACCGTTTGGATTTTATACATAAAATTAACAAATATATTTATGTAGCGAAGTTATTAGGCTAGATTTAGTAAGTGGTGTTCCAAAAACTAAAGCTTACTTATTCTTAACTGATGAAACAGCGGACAAACACTATCACTCATATATATTTGCCCACACTGAAAAAGTGGTGTACTTGGGATCAGGCAATAAAATTAATACTTTTGATGAATAGAATCTATTCTTTATTTAATTCTAAGCACAAATTAGGAAAAAATGATACAAAATATTATCATTTACATTAAATTTTAGACTCATCAATGTGTCCACCCTAGCTTTTAATTACAGCTTCACATAGTTTCGGCATTCTTCTTAGCAATTTTTTTGAAGTTTCTTCTGAAATTTTATTCCATTCTGACTGTAGAAGGTGCCACAAATGTTCGGCAGACGCTGAACAAACATTTCGGACGTTTCTATTGAGTTGATCCCATAAGAGCTCAATTGGGTTGAGATCAGGAGACTGCGGTAGCTAAACCATTATATTAAGCAGTCCTTCTGCTGATAGCTTCTCCAAATAGACCTCGCAAAGTTGGAGGTATGTTTCGGGTCATTGTCGTGCTGAAATGTGAATTTATCTTGAAAAATGCGAGGTCCACATGGAAACATTTCAGTTTCAAGTAACTCCCGATAGCGCTCCTTCCTCATCACGCCTTGGATTCGGCAAATATTACCAATCCTACCTCCACCAAAACAATCTCATACCATAACAGAGCCACCCCCATGTTTGATGGTAGGCACTAAACATTGGTCTAATGCCCGTTCTTCTGTTGACCTCCGCACAAAGGGTGTCCAATTTTTGTGTTGTTTCGCCCATTCAAATCTGTTCTTCTATTTTCTGGCAGGTAATAATGGTTTTTTAATTGCAGCACGGTCATGAAGGCCTGCTTCCTGAAGCCTTCGTTTGACGGTTGACAAACTGAAGTGTTCAGATCGCCCTAAATTCACTACAGCGGCTATTTATGGACGTCTGTGACGTTCGCTGGCAATCACTATCTTCCTTTCTTCAGCTGCAGTCGTGGTCCTGGGTCTTCCAAACCGTTTTTTGTTTCTGACACTTCCATAGGTCTTCAATTTTTTCTCGTTGTAGTCTACTGTTCTCTACGAGATTTTCAGTTCCCGAAAAATTTGACGAATGCTTTTCCCATATTTATGATGCGCAAATATCGTAGCGTGTATTTCAGTCAAAAGTTCTTTTGTCTTTGGTATATTAAACAATCGCTCAATAGAAGTTTGAAAAAATACAAGTTCGCCGGCAGCATAAATTTTGAATTATATTTTCTTCGCAGTTAAAAAGGTTAACTAAAAATTCGACGCATTCCTAAATACACCCTAGTGTCTTAATCCGATAATGAAAGATAACCTTAAAAAATTTGGTTGCCTGGTGACGTTAATCACCCCTGAAGTCAGTTATTGTCATTTTCATTGAGAACCCATTTATTGTTTTTCAAAAACATTTGTTAAATTTTATAATTAACACATGGGCTGAAAAGTCCTAGGCCTCACACGTTGATGGCACTAAGTTTATTGCATTTTCAATTAGTTCTAAGCTTCAGAAGACAGCTGTTAAAATTTCATGAAATTCTATTCATTAGGTTGTGAGTTATTGTGCTAAGAGTGACGTTACTTTTGTTATTTTCAAAACAATGGATCAAAAACAATTTTGTTGTTCTTCTTGATGAGAAAAATATCGTTTAAGCAAAGCAATGGCTTCAAAAGTATTATGGGGACTCCGCTCTATTAGAAACAACAATAAAACGTTGGATTCCTGACTTCAAACGTGGTTGTAGAGACACCGATGATGCAAAACGCAGTGGACGTCCAAATGAGGTGGTAACACCAGAAAACATCAAAAAATCCACAAAATCGTTTTGAATGATCAGAAAGGGAAGTTGCATTAGTTAGCTAACATCGAAAAGATATCAAAAGTACGTGTTGGCTTTATATTGCATGAGCCATGAAAAAGCTCTGTACAAAGTGGCTGCCGCGTTTGCTCACTGTTGACCAAAAACTACAACGTGTCGATGAATCTGAGCAGTGTTTGGGCATGTTTAAACGTAACAAAACGGAATTTTTGCGTTGATATGTGACAATGGATGAAACGTGGATCGATCAATTCACTCCGGAATCAAAACGATCGTCATCTGAGTGGACAGCAACTGGTGAACCTCGTCCAAAGCGCCCGAAAGCACAACAATCAGCTGAAAAGATTATGGCCTCGGTATTTTGGGATGCGCTTGGTATAATATTCATCGACTACCTTGAGAAGGAAATACCATCAACAGTGAATATTATATAGCGTTATAGGAGCATTTAATGGCTGAAGTTGTAAGAAAACGAGCGTATATGGCAAAGAAAAAAAAATGTTTCATCAAGATAACGCACCGTGTCATAAGTCAGTCAAAACAATGGCAAAACTACATGAATTGAATTTCGAGTTGCTTCCGCATCCACCGTATTATTCAGATTTGGCTCCCAGCGACTACTGGTTGTTCGCAGACCACAAAAAATGCTTGCCGGTAAGAAATTTCGCTCGAATGAATAGGTTATCGCTGAAACTAAGGCCTATTTTGAGGTAAAAGGTAAATTGTTTTGCAAAAGTGATATTGAAATATTAGAGCGGCACTGGAATGATTGTGTTTTTCTTGATAGAGATCATATTGATGAATAAAGTCAATTTTCAACGGAAATAACCGTGTTTTCTTTGTTAGGTCCGGGACTTTTCAGCCCATGTGTTACACCTACAAATTTTTTTTTATATAAACAAGATGTCAGTATTAACAAAAGCTATATTGAAATCGTTTTACATCAAAAAAAATCTATTAATACAGAAAATCTCAAAATATCTGGGTGGACAAATACATATGAGTGGTAGTGTACACATCTGAGGAAAAATCATATTGATGGGCTTCCGTTTGAAAAACAAAGGTTAAATCGAAAACTGGTTAGAATTTGTAGGTTTTATTGAAATTGATGCACAATTTGACTTAACAATCGCGGAGCCAATTGATGGATTTTAGCTAGCCTAAATCTTCTGCCAAAATATCGCGTAGGATTCGGTTCCAATGGCTAGTCTGCAATGTAACCAAAGAGAGTGGTGTAAGAGTGATTCGAAGGACGAAATAAGCAAAAAAAAAAAACATTTCATTGCTAAGCCAAAATTTGAATCTTGTGATGAATGCTGCGTGCCGGAAATTCAAAAACCTACTAAAAGGATATAGACGACTACTCGAAGGAATTGCGCTTCCAATCTTTCACGAATGCATGACTGAGATGGTCGGAGGAATATAAATCAATTCGAAAATGTCCCAAAAATTTGGTAGAGCTTCTGAAAGCAATTGAAAAATAATCCACTGAGGGAAATTGTGCTGCAATATTATACATGCATGCTAGTTGCATTTCGCGGTTACTAAACCATTTTTCATCGATCCCTTAATGACAAATTATTCAACGATATTGGAATCAGTCGTTACCGGATTTGGTCACGGTGGGAGAATATATCGCAGTACAGTTGCCACAATCAATAATTTAAGTGAAGTTGTTGTATTTTATTTATAAGATATATCGCAAATAATCGATAAGTTAGGCCCTGATAGTATCTAGTTCCAACACGAGCCCATGTCGTCATACCCGGAGTGCAATTTCTGGCTCGCTTTTCACGGTACTTATGGGAAAGCTCCTCAGGCGATATACGAGCGCAGTGGTACCAAAGAATGGAGCCCGGCTCCATTTCCAAAGCCGCAAACGACTTTTTATCTTCGATTGGCGGTTTTCCATTTCATTTGAACCGTTGAGGTCGGTGCGTCCGGGCGGTGGATTTAATTCGACGCGATAGTCGGTGCACATGCAGTGCTTACTAATCGATTCAGAATTCGACCCCCAGTGATAAGTGGAAGGTCGTCTTCTTGGCAGTTCCGTGGTTTTCTTGGCAAAACCCACCCCCAAAAAATAGATCAAGTGTGTCTTAGACGTTAGCTTAACTTTGATCCTGGCTTAGAGTATCTAGTATTTTGTCGGTTCGTTATCAGTAGCGTAAAGGCGGTTGTGTGGCTCATAAAAAATTTAATGGTTTAGTTTGAAAATATGACCTCAATGTTTACATTCTAGTGTAGTGCGTGAATTTGGAGCTGTGGTTACTAAACGCAAATGCCCGTATGAAGGAGAATATATCTACATATATGTACATAGTGAACCTGTTCCGCCGCGGTTATTTCGTGACATCAGAAATTGAAAGTTCAATTAAAAATCCACCTACGGCTGGAGCGGCGGGTGGACTGGCTAGAAGGCTCCACCGCCAGCGACTTGTTGTTGGTAATTCCCTCCCGCGTTAAGTGTTCTTATCGAGTGAGTCATTAAGATATCGAATTCAATTATTTTTGAAGAGTGCTTGAGTGGACTTTAGATAACTCTTATGACGGCTTTGCTAAAGAGTGGCTTTGTTAATTGTTGGTGTACAATGTTGAGTTTGTATTTTAGTGGACGTGCGGCAAACATGAAGAATATCATTTAATTTGATTTTCACAGCTCTGTAGTGCGGAAGTGGTAAATATCCCAATTAGTTTATCAACAATTTTTTTTTTGATTTATTATTTATGTTTAAAAAGGCGGATATATGTAGGAAGATAGTTAATTTGAATGCTATCGTGAGCTTGATATCACAAAAGATGCAAAATAATAAGTGTTCATACTTTCAATTAAAATCTTCAATAAAATGCAAAGGTACAACAATATTCCTTGCTTTGAATAGCTTGTATTCTTTCAGCCTTGAATATTAAAGATAAACCGAACATTTTTAAATGATCACTTTTTTGCTTTATTTTCCATGTGACCACGAATAGTATGTTTTGGAATCGTCTAGGAAATCCGAACAAATAAACCAGCCGTGTACTCCGAAACATTTTTTAAGTTTACATATTCTTCGTTTGTAGTCCCTAAGGTCCAACAAGTATGTTTTCAATGGTGACGTTCCCTTTTTTAATTTCTGTTTAAGTCCAGTGGATTAATAGAGTTTTTAACAAGAACTATACGTTTGGTTTTTAAATAAGAATGCTTTTTTAAATGCAAAACCGACAACCCTTGAGGTTCACATGGAAAACTTCCTAGGAATACTTACGTAAATAATAAGTAGTAATAATTAGTAATAATTTCTAAAATAGTAACAATAATAACTGAATACAGTAATAATGTAAGTTAAAATTAAACGTATCACATTTTTATCCATTATAAATATTAATTGTTAATTGTTTATACAAAGAAATCTACTGCAATTATAAAAAAAGCTAGAATTTTTTATTTGACTATTTGAAACTATAAATCTTTTAATGCATTGATTCCATTGTTTTCACAATTTTATTTAGTAAAATAAAAAATGAATGCTACGATTTGAATGAAATCTTTTATTAAATCATACAAATGATAATACGCTTCGAGTGACACTTAAACAATTATCAAATTAAATGAATTTAGGTAATTTTTAATAATTTATTTTCGCGATCATAAAAAACTTTGTACGAATGTTTGTTCCCTGTTTATCGAAACCATTCGAAGCATTTATTCTTTTAAAACATTGATAAATAAAATTCCAAAATAGATTGAAATATATTTTTTTAAATAAAAAATTAAATTTTTAACCGTCTTAAATTTATTTAAATTTTATCATATCATATGGATGTTAATATGCTTCGATTCACGTTTTGTTGGTAGGATATTTTGCGTGAAAGAAATGACCTTAGATTTGGTACAACCAAAAGACCACCATATCGAAATTGACCAAGAACTAATCAACTCGTCTTAACGTTAGTACGCTTCGATTAACACCTCAACAAAGTTGATACAACTTTTCCTTCGAGAGAAAAAATGACCACAAAATTACGTACATACACGCATACATTCGTTCTAAAAAATACTTTCAATATACGCCACAGACCTTTAACCTTAAAGATTTATAAAAAAAATTATTGTGACTTAGAAGAACTTCGCATATTTTAGGAAGTTAAAAGATTGACTTTTTAGAAAGCAAGAGAGCCACAATTTCGAAAAAAATGATTATGCCATTATCTCGGAAACCTGAAAGAATTGATGGTGTAACCTGAAGTTTGTGAGGTCCCCATCCCGCCCAACCGGGCGTTATTTTAATATAAGTTTGGCATATTGTTTAAGTTGGAATTCCGGTAAATTATTAACATAGTACCAAAATTTGCAATACTAAACTGTTACTTATTCACCAATAAATATTATAAAAAACTGTACTTTAACTATTTGTGAAAAGAAAAATTCTACATATTATTAATTTATTTATTTGTTTCGCCAAAGCAAAGCAATTACAAGTTGAAATATAAAATGCAACAATACTTAACCCTAAAATACATGCTACACTCAACATTAATTTACACTGTTGTAAGCACGTCACAATTTAGGGATGGATAATGAAGGGCTTTATAAATGCAGGATCTAAAATTGAACTTGGAGATGGTAGGGGAGCAGTGTTTGCTCTAAGTGTTAAAGATCTTACAGCACCTATTAACAGGTTCATTATCTGCATACTTAGTAAGATGCTGGTATTCTGTAAGTAAACGCGTGTTACGTGTACTTCTTGCCTGCAAGAAGATTTATTTTATTAATCAAATACTCATTAATGTGACCCTTAATCACATCAAAGGTGAGACAAGAGGACAGCAAGGTTCTTCTCACTTTAAGAGTCGACAAATTCAGAAACTTCAAATTATCTACATAAGGAGGCAAGATTTTATAGTCACCAGTGCTATAGAGGTCTCTGAAAGCAAACAACAAGAATTGTTTTGGACTGATTCTATTCAAGCATCATGAACTCCAAAAATTGGGTTTCATACATTACTAGCATATTCTAGTAATGGGCCAACCAGTGAGGTAAATGATGATCTAGTTACCCACAAATTTTTACACTTTTTGGCTCGAGAACAGTATCGTAGTGCAGATTGAAACATAGTTTCTTGTCTAGGACAACTTCAAGGTCAATAATGTTTTCTTTACTATCCAACACAGTATTGTTGAGAACGTATGCATTGTTCAAGTTTGCGCTTTTCCGGGAAAAGTCATTACATAACATTTCTCAACGTTTAGATAAAGTTTGCTTACTGATGTAAGCATTGTAACCATTGCTGGACGGAAGTTAATTTTAATTGGAGGAAAACAGCATCAGAAATAATATTATCTCAATGAAAACTATTGTATAAATGGTATATCGAATTCACAGAGCCCTTTTTTATGATGTTACATTCCTGTTGCATAGCATATCTTGTACGTGGTTTACTCTCAATAAAACTCCAACATATAACATCTACGTAATTTTAATATAACGAAGATGCAATTTCCAATTATTCAATTAAAATTTCTAATTTTATTAACTTTCTGTCTTCACTTTTTCCCCATGTACTGATTTCCCCTTATTTGGCGCTTACTGCTCAACACTCCTTTTGTCTACTCTTTAGAATCTAACTAAATTCACAGATCACATTTAAATGCGAAGGGGTTGTGAATTTCATACATGGTGTTCAAAATGAACTTGTTACGGGCACATTTCGGCTCGAAGTTTCGTCTAGCCTCAGGATGGATAGTCTCACCCTGCGCTTCCCGACACAAAAGGATGAGGTAATTCAAATTTTCGGTGACACTCAGTCCCAGTGGCGCCGCAACTATCCGGGCATCAAACCCTAACTGAGAAAACGTTCGGAGCCATTACTTGGAAAATAACTCTCCGGGGACTCAATACCTAACGGACGCAAAATGTTCAAAGGAAACCAGAGAAAACTCACTTAACTCTAAGTTAGAGAAACATTGACTTGTTGAGGTTTGATTTTACACTTCGTCCTGTCCATCACCGCATCAACACTGCAGCTGCTGCCGCTGTCACCATTACCAAAACTCTCTTCTCCTTTTGTAACCGTCGCAGTGGCGAAGCGTTCATATAAGCCGATTCCCATCGGCTTTCCCTCTCCAAATATGTTCCAAAAATGTCTAACACTTAAGTTTTATAAGGGAATGAAGTGGGAATGAAGTGTTTATTTACTTGCATGCATCACTGTAAACATGCACAATCGTTCCACTTGATCTCAGTGTTTATTTCATCATACTCCATTCTCTTGATTCTACACATCCTCATAGTTCCATAATAGCCAGCAAAGCGATCAACATCTGTAAGAGTTGCAGCAAAGCTTTCCGAGTCTCGAATTCATCAATAATTTAAGGCGCCGTGGGCATTCAACTCCCGTTTGTTGGAATGGCAGCTCGTTTTTCTTCAATAGGATATGGAAACAAATCAAAAAGCCGGTAACGTTCCCGGCTTGCGAATCAGCTGTGAAAATTGATGCAAGAAAATCATCGAAAACTCCCAATTAGAAATACATACATACTGTTGCAATAGTCTCTATGTATGTATTTAATATTTTATAACTGATCGTAATTTAAAATGTATGCAATAGAAAGAATGATTACGGTAGTATTTCTCTATATGCTCATAATATACTGCTTTGTCTGTTAAGGGTCAATGTCTCTCAAATAGTAAGCGGCTTACCCACAGTAATTTTTCACCACTCGCCACTGACCGTCGTCCACATTATTCAAAGAAATACGAATAAGTAGTATGCCGCTTATTTTCAAGTCACCCACCCAAAAAATGGCTACAGATTAGCCATTTTTATTGTTCGAATCAATGATAGCGTTTCCTTTGAACTGACGTTTTCGCTTATAATGTTTTTCGAGAAGGTGGCTGTATTCGACTAAAAAATGAATTCCCGTGCGAATTATCATTTTTGGACGTACTCTTTCTAAGTGGAGAGTTCAACGGGGCCGACAGGCAATACATCTGTTGAGTGGATGGATAGCCAATATGTGTACGCAGGGGCTCAAGGCCACTACCTAAATTACAAAGCTGGTTTGTGTTTTAGTGTGGAGTTTTTCGATGTGTTAGTTTATTTAATACTGCCCGATGGCCTTAAAATCCTAGTGAACATTTGGAAACAGAAGCTTCAGACTTTCCGCAAATTTGCTGCAATTACGGTGATGAGAGTGCAGTTTACGTTCCCTGTTCCAGCTTGTAGTGAATATTTTTTTCGGTGTCAACCGATTTATACTGGAATGAATCCTTTCCTTGGTCAACACCACATTTAAGATCGATCAGTACCTCACGTGTTAGCTTCTGACACCATACTCTATGAATGAATGCGTAAAAGACCACCAATTTATTGCAGCAAAATATCGTTCGACCATACTCGCGCGTGGCATATATTTTCAATTGAAGTATCTAACGCTTATGCGTGATTGGTTCGTAACATAAGATTCACACTTGTGATGTTCAATCGAGGTACCAATGAGTACGTAACATAAAAATAACAAATTGTTATGGAACATAAAACATGCATGTCAAACGAGAGTATCATAAGATTATTTCCCATTTAGATGATTTTGTGGACTTTATTCATATTTTTCGAAATTTTTTTTGCAACCTTATTAAAATAAATGTGTTCATAGTACCACATTTTATATTAAAAAAATGTGAAGTTTATTTTGATAATTTTTTTAGTAAATCATTTGACATTATGTTCATTCGCTACCGAGTATATTTTTCATGTTGAATCTAATATTTGCTTTCCTCTATGTTTTGTTGTTGAATTTATCTTTGTGGCAATTTTATGATATTTATTTCTACGTTATAGTAGTAGTAAGCATTCAGAAGTCTATTTTCAAGTATTGAAAATGATTTAAAAATAGTGAATCTAACATTGCCCCCACAAATTTAAGAGGAGAGTAAAAAATAAAAGTGACAAATCCCTCTTACAGTACAATTGTTTAATATTAATACTAAGCTCAATTAACTGCTGGTGTTGATGGGTCCCATCAAAGATTAGCTTGTTTTTATATAATTCTTTCAGTTAAGGATATTTTACTAAGGGATAGTGAGTAGCAAGAAAATGTAATACTTTTATCTTTAGTGAGACAACACGTCGTTCTATAGAAGGCTTACAATAAAATTGGACACAAAATTCGGGTAAAATAAATACAATGTCTTATTTGTCCAATATTTCTTTTTTCAGGAAAAAAATCAACAATATAATAAATTTGTTTTTGCAGTTGAAAGAAGTGTCGGGTCTGATCAAAAATTTTTAGAGTCGGAACTTATGATGCTACATCCATTTCATGTCATATGTCCGATAGCTTGATCCGCTGAGACAGACTGTGTCAAATTTGAACACGTCAATCTCCAGAGCCGCTAGAGTGAGGTCGTGTTGATCGCGTCTGTCGCGCATCATTAATTTCGAACAAAAGTTTTGTTTTAAGCTGCTAAAAAGTGCCAAAGAAGCTCATGAAATGTTAAAATCGGTGTATGGCGATAATGTGGTAATTCTGAAGACTATTTACCAAGTGGTATGGGCGATTTAAAAACGAAAATGGATCAGTTGAAGACGAGCAACGGTCGGGACGTCCATCTACCTCGAAAACAGACGAAAACGCGCAAAAAGTGGCAAAAAATGTTCGTGCATACAAACAAATCCTCATTGTTTTTCAATAGCGAGGGCATAGTGCGATTAGAGTTCGCTTCAAGGGAAATAACTGTAAATTCCGAATTTTACAAAAGCGCATTTCAACGTTTGCGAAACGATATACTTAGAAAGTGATCAGAAAAATGGACTAATGGCTACCTTCTTCATCACGACAATGCGCCGTGCTACACGTCACTTCTGATTCGCGAGTTTTTAGCTGAGGAAAATTTTCCTTTGTGTCTACAATTCCACATCCACCTTAGTCACCAAATTTAGCACCATGCAATTTCTGGTTCTACCCAAAAATAAAAACCGCACTAAGTGGAAAACGTTTTGACACAATTCCTGATATTGAGATGACCACGAAAGAGCAGCTGAACGCCTTTCTGAAAGAAACCTTCCAAAAATGTTTCCAGTCTTGGATTCAATGCTGGGATAAACCACGGATAGTACTTTGAAGGAGATTAAATGCATTTCCATGTAAACTTATTACTTTATTTGTATTAAAGTTATTCACCATATTTTTTGATCAGACCTCGTATATTATAATAAGCAACAATTTTTTGCCTTATTGCTTCAAGTCCTGATTGATTCAACTAGTTTTATGATGTTGAGCTCTACGGTAGTTGGAATGTTATATGAAAATGTTTACTACTATTTTAATTATTTTATAAGAGCTACGATTAGCATAAAGAATCGTTTAATATGTTTATAAATTTTTTTCAGAGAATTTTGTTGCTTTTCATCCAGAATTTATTGCCAAAGTTTCATCTTTCCAGGAAACAATCAATTTTGCTTTCCGGCACTATATAATAGAAGTTCGGAAACACCTAGACAATAATAATAAATGAAACTCATTAAAGTGCTAACCCGAATCTACTGGCATTAGATAAGAATCAGCACACATGCATGTATCCCAATTAGTGCGAACCAGACTTTGCTTAATAAGGGTCGACCCTACTATCACTAGCTCTAGTAATTAGGCTTCATAGTGCATACATTACACTGCCAATGCAAATATGTATTAAACACATAAATTACCTCTGATTGTTATCGAGTTTTCGTTGCCAGGGCAAACATTATTTAATGTGCTGCGTTTCTATATTACACCTCGCTATGTCGAATGGTTGGTTGACTCTTTTTATTTTTATTATATGAGTACGTTATTAATAACGCTCTGACAGAGTTTCTAATAAAGATATCGTGACATTAATTATCTCAGTCAATCTTTATTTTTATTTATAATTTATTAGTTCAATCTATTATTTTTCGATTTCAAACGTTATTTGTGAATATTAGCTACCAAACTTGGTAAATTTTCCTTCTAATATTTCATTTGACATAGCATAATTGAGGTGTGAAAATATGGTTCATAAATATTAAGTCTGACATAAAAGTAAATTTATCACTTTACTTTTAGATCGATTTTATTGATTTTTCAATGTTGATTTTAATGCAATAATTCTCAGAGGCACTACAGTAGATGACATATTTATCAGATCACACTAGATTTTTGCCATAATCTCTCTTATTTGCATTGCACTGATTTAAAAATCTGACAGTTCTTTGCCGCTATATATCCTAATAAGTTTGCGAAACACTGAATACTTATGATTCTCTCATTTTATTGTTTTGATATTAGTGCTAGTGATCATGTTTATCATTTCACCAGGAAAATATTCTTACAGTGAAATTAGGTGTTGCAACTTTTGATTTGAGTTCATACAAGCTGCTTCCAAATTCAGGAAGCATTTGCTTAGCTTCTATAAATTGGAACTATGCGTTCAAAATAAATGCAACGAGATAATATTTAGACGTTTACTAAAACTTGTGAAAATTCATGTCTACAAAGAAAATGTTTTATAAGCGCCTATAATTTTAAAAGAATAACAGGGTGAAAGCCTACAGTGATGAAAAACTTGGTAATCAATGTCAAAAATTCGTGCCAATTCAAATCTTGATGCTTGCTGTAACATACATACCATATGTTGGAGGAATCTAGAGTATGAGTGAGGTAATATCTACAATAGATAAAGTGAATGGCAAAACTCAACCGAACATGCATCACAAGTAGACCAGACTATCCTTCGCATTAAAATAAAGGGTCTTACAACACCGACAAATGGTAGTCTTTCTATTCTATGGCAATAAAAACAAGTAAGGCTGCTCGAGTTTTCGCAGTACGCTTTTGCAAACATAAACTACTGGCAAAATGATTTTGACAACATTTATTGAGCTGTTACGCTAGCATCAAGCTGGGAACAAAATAAAATTACGGCTCATGAAGTTTAATGTCACACTGATATACGTTTGCCTAAGTAGCTTGCACATCAGGATTTAAATTATGTTGAACCATCATGACTTACGAAGTGTTTCTCAGATATTAAGCGGTTTGTCATTTGTTTCTATTTGCACTCTAGTGAAAATGGAGACAAACTATGAAGATATTTGTTGAATTAGCGTAATTTCATATTGAAGTTAGTTCGTCAATACTGATAATTCACTCAAAATCCAAATAAAAATTCCTCAACCGCTCTAAGTTCATTTAGATTGGATCCCGAAAAACTTAAGTTTAAAAAAAACAGTTGCAAAGTTTAACAAATTTTTTGTCGGATTCACTATAGCTGCCAGTGAGAGTGTCAATATCATCGCAGAGAGCTTTACAGCACCGTAAGTCCATTCTGTTTACATCTACACAGGATCAGTTTGATGTGTCAGTTCATACAAAACTGATTGTTAATGGAGAATATGGCGTGGGATCTTGACAAAAATGTGAACTGATGAGATTCTATCAGCTAAAACTGAGCACATAGAACCGACGTATGAAACTGAACGTGAATGGCTAGTTTTAGCAACTGAATTATATTACTGAGTTCATAATGAGCTATGTCGTTCTCAAATAGTGACACACTACTGGTAGCTCATTGCGTCTGCCAGTGGAACTAGTATTCGACATAATCACACATTGTCCAGAGGTGCGACTGACAGTTG
This sequence comes from Oxycera nigricornis, assembly GCA_963942545.1. NCBI lineage: Eukaryota > Metazoa > Arthropoda > Insecta > Diptera > Stratiomyidae > Oxycera > Oxycera nigricornis. The sequence goes on along the minus strand of OZ012662.1, from coordinate 32,407,185 downwards.
AACTGTCTTTCTTGTTCTGTAATGCGCTGCGAACTCGTTATGAGCTCTAGTGTGTCAGTTGTACAATTGATCACGCAAAAAATTTAATGTATCTAGACTTCAACGGAACGATGTGCCTGCCCCATTACAGGGCTGGTTGTAACTCCAAATATATATGGCCAATTGCTCCGAGACTTTGACTTAATATTACAGTTACCTCATCTATTTGACCAACGGAATGCTAGGAGATGAAGTGATCAGGAATACGCTCATCTGTGATTATTACCCAAATTTGATTCAGGTACTCATTTACAGCTGAGTTTACTAATAGTTCGGCACCAAATCTCATATCCGAGCATTACTTGTCGCCAAGCAGCTTCGAATCTGCTACTCGGTGCATAGGAGGCAAGCTACCTTACAGATAAGCCCTCATTATTAGTCCAAATATGTACCATTGCATACTCTTGCCGAGACACGACGAGACATGATGAAAACGAATGTGTATGGACATGATCGCCTCTCATTAATTTTCGAACTCAATTTGAAAGCCTAAGACGAGGCATTCGCCTGAGGAGGGTAGCTGTGTGAATTTCATTCTTCATCTGCGCTAAAACGATATGGAAACAATCCTAACTGAACCAATTGGAAGTAGTGAAAAGCAAATCTTTGGAAAGCAATTGGATCGAAGAGATGATGGCATAGTGACGATTTGCAGAAATGAAATGAAGCCGAACACTTCTGCCGATTTTAATCAGAAGCGGAAAAGGAAATTTTTCTTCACAGAAAAGTATCCTATTGTTAGCATGTTTTATTTTATTATTATCTATGTACATTTCCTATTCATACTTTTTTTTATAAGAGTCAAATACCTTACACGTAACTTAAACAGACACCTCATTTCTATTAATCACCAATCGATAATCTATACACAATTTTCATCCGATTTTCTCATTCTAAACGGCGACCATTGAACTCGTAAATTGATTATTGGGTCAAGCACTATACAAAACTGTAATAATATTATAACACCACCAGATGTCACTGCTATCAAGATATATTCAGGTAGTTTTTGAACGCACCCATCAATGGTGGTGATAACACACTGACAGGAAAAGACGATGAAGGTGAAGAAGAAACAATAAAGATGTATTAAATACTGGACATACAATAGTCTTTAATTTCAAATAGTCAACGAATATTACATGGTGTCAGAAGTTAATTTTGGAAATCAAATCGTGTTCGGTACCGAACAAAGGAGTTCAGCGTATAAGTGGTGAAATACTGAGGAATAATAATGGCGAACGATCGTTTACCAAAAGAATTGGATTGCACAAACGTGGCAAAGGAATGGCACGCATGGAAAAGTGAGTTTTTAATGTATATGCGAGCAACAGGTAAAGCAAATGGAACGGAGTCAACAAAAATTGCAACATGTCTGTGGTTAATTGGCCGTCAAGCGCGAGAAATTTATAATACATTGTTTCCAAATGATGGAACGGAAAATGGTATTCTTGGAGAGAATATTGTAGTTGCACCAGCCGAGGGTGAACAGGCTTCTGTCGCAGTAGTCAACCAGCGCACATTAAATGATGTTCTGAAGGCGTTTGAGGAATATTGGAGTCCAAAGAAAAACACAACTATGGAATCCTTCAAATTCAACAACATTTTGCAAAAGGAAAAGCAACCGTTTGCTGCGTTTGAAACTGAACTTCGCAAGCAAGTTCAGTTTTGCGATTTCAAGAGCAAATGTGAGTGCGGAAAAGAATTGAAATATGAAGAGCGCATGTTAAAAGATCGAATTATCATTGGAGTGGAAGATAGAAAATTGCAATTGAAGCTGTTGGATGGCAAGGAGGAGCCATTAAACAAAGTAATTGAAATGTGTAAAACATACGAAGCTGCGAAGGAAAATAGGGTTAGGTTGAACATAAATAACCAATCAAGTATCGACAGCGTGGCTGAACAGCCAAAACAAACAATTGATGTTGTAACTCGTCGTTGTTACAATTGTGGTAATGATTTCAATGCAAATCATTTACAATCGTGTAAAGCCAAGGATATCAATTGCCGGTCATGTGGGCGTAAGGGTCATTTCCAGCGTTTTTGTAAATCGAAGAGCAAGCAAACGGACAACAGTGGATCAAAAGCGGAAAACAATCAAAATGTAAAACAGCAACAACACTCAATCAGCTGGGGTAAAACAGGTAATTGTGTGAAAATCATTGATGGTAGTGCGAATAGGGACATAAAACTGGATCGTATTTATAGAATAAATTCAAGTAACGTGCCCAACCACACGAAGCGGTGGTATAAGGAGTTTCAAGTGGGAAATCAGTTAGTTAGGTTTAAGTTAGATACTGGATCTGATGTGGACTGCATTCCGGCCAAAATATTCAAGAAGTTGGGGGTTCAATTGGAAAATGAAAATGAAAATTATTCGGTCTTTGATTATAATGGAAACAATGTTAATGTTTATGGTACGGTTAAACTAAAATGCATTGATACTAACTTAAAAAAGGAACATGTCTCTCGCTTTATTGTTGTCGATGATGTGTGTGAACCGATACTGGGTCTTGAATCAAGCGAACGATTTGGATTAGTTAAACGAACGGATGTAAATTATGTTGCATGTTTGTCACAAACACGGGAGGAATTTTTAAAAAGCAATCGTGACGTCTTTGAAGGTTTGGGTAAATTTCCGGGAACATTCACAATAAATATGAAAGAAAACTCAAAGCCAGTCCTTCATTATAAAAAACGGATACCAAATTCGTTGTTGGAGCGATTAAAGTTACAATTAGTACAGATGGTACAGGATGGAATCATTTCACCTGTTGATTACCCAACGGACTGGGTTAATAATTTGCAAATAGTTGAAAAGCCTAACTCGAGTGAACTTCGTATTTGTTTAGACCCAAAACCACTCAATGAATGCATCAAGCGAGAGCATTTTTTGATTCCAACGATAGATGATTTAACGTCTGGGCTGGCAAATATGCGCGTTTTTTCGGTTTTAGATTTGAAAAGTGGCTATTGGCAAATGGAATTGGACGATGTGAGCTCTGATCTAACAACATTTATGACTCCCTTTGGTCGATATAAATTCAGGCGTGTGCCAGTTGGGCTTAATTTTGTACCGGAATTGTTTCAACGAGAAATGGTTAAAATGTTAGGAGATATTGAAGGAGTAATAATTTATTTCGATGATGTTGCTATTTGCGCGGAAACGGAAGACGAACACGATCGGATAATGGATAAAGTAATGGAAAGAGCACGTAAATACAATATTAAATTTAACCCGGATAAAATTCAGTATCGGAAACACGAAGTTAAATTTATGGGTCATATTTTATTTGATGGAAAATTTAAAGCAAATTTAAAGTATCGGGACGCGATTTTAAAGATGAAAACGCCGGAGGATAAAGCGGCTGTGTCAAGATTCTTGGGTATTTTGAAATATTTAGCGAAATTTATTCCGAATTTGTCAAAGCAATCGGCGCATTTGCGGGATCTCACGCGAAACAATGTGAAATTCGAATGGAAGGAAAATCATGATCGGGAATTCAGGGAATTGCGTAATGTCGTAACATCGGAGCCGGTATTGGCGATTTATGATCCGAAATTGCCAGTCATTGTGCAAACGGATGCGTCCCAAGATGGATTGGGTTGCGTAATCATTCAGAATGGACACCCAGTAGCATATGCGTCTCGGACGTTAAGCAAGAGTGAACAAAAGTGGGCTCAAATCGAAAAAGAGTTATTGGCAATTGTTTTCGCATGTCAGCGATTTCATTATTTCTTGTATGGGCGTCAATTTACGGTGGAAAGTGATCACAAACCGTTGGAAACACTAGTCAAGCGGGATATTGATGATGTGACAATGCGGCTTCAGCGAATGCTCATGGCACTTTTGAAATATCCAAAGATGACTGTTGTTTACAAACCGGGCAAAGAAATGCTCGTAGCTGACTGCCTGTCACGGGCCCAATTATCAGAATGTCATGAAGACACGGATTTAACGGGGATAATACATACAGTAACTAAAGCAGCGTGTTTATCGGAAGAAAATTATGATTTGTATCGTTCAATCATTGAACGTGATGAAAATTTGTTACGAATTTGTCAATATGTTGAGAAGGGTTGGCCAAATTACCATCTACTGGATGATTTAAGCCGGGTATTCCACAAATTCAAAAATGAGCTTCATTTTGAGAATGGCTTGCTATTTCGTGATCATCGACTAGTTATTCCAAAAGAATTACAAGGAAAACTTAGTAAGTGGTTGCATGCACCACATTTGGGAATCGAGAAAACACTAGCACGTGCAAGAATGCATTATTACTGGCCAAACATGAACGGTCAGATAAAAGAAATGGTTACATCTTGTGCCATTTGTGAAAAGTTCACGCGTAACAATCAAAAAGAGGAGCTGGTTCAAGAAGAGCTACCGAAGTATCCATTTCATATAGTGTCAATGGATGTGTTCGAGTATACGGGACAGGATTTCTTGTCTGTGATTGATGCGTATTCGGGTTTTATAATTGTGGAACATTTAAAAGACAAAACAGCGCGTCATATCATCGCGAAGTTAGAGGTTAATTTTGACAAACTGGGATACCCAACGGTAATTAAAGCGGATAACATTCCATTTAACTCGCGTGAATTTGGAAAATTCGCAAACGATTATAATATTGTCATGAAATTTTCAAGCCCCCGGTACCCACAAAGCAATGGTTTAGCCGAGAAGGGTGTTGCGATTGCTAAAAATATTTTGAAACGTTGTGTTGAAGAGAGAGACACGGAAAGGTATCAATATCGAATTTTGGAATATAACACAACCCCTGTGGCAAGTATGCGATTGACACCAGTCCAGCTGTTTTTTGGTCGGGTGGTCAAGACGGGAATGCCAATTTCGGATTCATTGTTGTATCGAAACAACTTAAGTGAAGAAACGGTTAAAAATAAAATTAAAGAAAAGCGTAAAAAGCAAAAGTATTATTATGACCGGAATGCAAAAGCACTGCCAGTGTTAAATGTAGGTGATCTCATTATTTTTAAGAAAAACGGAAGGGAGTGGAACTACGGAACCATTGTGAGTAATGTTAACAATCGATCATATATTATCAGGGATAATTTTGAGAATCATTTTAGACGAAACCGACGGTTCATTGCCAAGACTAAAAACAACGAGGTGAATGGGGGAGAGGTATTATTTGAAGATAATGTTAGATTTAATGTGGCAAGTCCTGATAAATTGAAACCAATTGAAATTGTAACGCCACGTGGGCGCAACGTACAAGAAAATGTTAACAGTGGCAATGAAAGAATTGATTGTAATGTGGATGAACCGGATCTACCAGAATTGAATGATAGTAATGCATCAGCAGATGAATATCAAACCGCTGGTAATTCGGAGTCAGAAACAGAGTCGGTAAGAGATCAAGAAACACCTGTACCGGTGATTGTAAACGAACCAGATGTTAGGAGAACTCGTAGTGGTAGGGTCAGTAGACCACCTCAAAGATATGGTTGGCCGTAGTTAATGTAACAACCCTTGCAGTCCAATTATTTTAGAATATTTAATCAAACATAAGTCAATTGAAAATGTCAATGAAATCTCTGTTAAAAGAAAAAAGCGTGTAATAATATTATAACACCACCAGATGTCACTGCTATCAAGATATATTCAGGTAGTTTTTGAACGCACCCATCAATGGTGGTGATAACACACTGACAGGAAAAGACGATGAAGGTGAAGAAGAAACAATAAAGATGTATTAAATACTGGACATACAATAGTCTTTAATTTCAAATAGTCAACGAATATTACAAAAACAATTATAGCAATAATGGCAATGCACAAATCAATGCTTCATTGGTTCCTAGGAAAGACATGCTAGCGTCTTCATATCGCATAATTTATTTCACTATCTAATAGCGAATTTGCCACTTAGAATGTTGTACAATGGTCATGAAAAGTCGTTTGGTGAGTATATGTATATACTCGTATGCGGCATCAATCGTAACGAAAATGCACTTCACATCAGAAATTTGGCCAATTTGATGCTAAGAAGTGTGTTCAATGTTAGCAAATGGAAATATTAAGATAAAAGTACTAATTGGTACATTGAACACAAAATATTAAAAGATTAAATTTGTAAATTTGTAATTAGGTCTATATTTTCCAGTCCAATTTGTTTTAATACTACTTTAAAAATTACCAAGAAGAACAACAAAACTGGTGAATATATTTTTTTTGTGACTTTGCTGTCTTTACTAACGTTATTTACCGTTTTAATAAATTGTAAAATGTTTTAAATCTAACTGATTTTATTTTCAAATTATAACTATGTTTTCCACTTCTTGGCACGTATTTTCTAGTTAAGAAGGTTAACTAAATAGATTGAGTGAAAACAAATGTCCAAACTACAAGAAGTCACTTGAAAAATGTAATATTTTGAAATCGACCAATTGTTGATAAGTTCCAAAAAACAGTGTAACTGATCGTATTCAGTTAATGTATTATTTGTTTAATATAAAGTCACATAAAATTGCCCAAGACCATTTGGCAATGCGAGTGCTGCACAATACCTCGCTGTATTCACCCTCGGAAATTTAATGGGCAAATGGCCCCATTTCGGAGTCGTTCAGCATAGCATAATGTTGCACTTGTGGCGTTTCGAATTTATGGGCAAACAAATGTTATAGCTAAATTGCACATGCCATTTATGTGAAAACGATTTTGTATTTTTTTGCATATATGATAAATGTTGCTATTGTTACTCGATTCTATAGTCCCAATGGGCACCGACAAATTATCGTCGAGGAGATCGGGTCATAGGTGATGGCATGCATGTTATTTGTTCTTAATGTGATATAATGACATGAGTTTTGTCTGGATCCTTTTGATCGTAATTCATAGTGATCCCTGAAACCATTCATAGTGATCCGAATATAAGTTTAGATAGCAAAAGGTGAAATATAAACTACGATAATATCTGAGTATATGCCTCTTCATATGCTAATCTTTTATTCAGTAATGCGTACATGAATTTGATATTGGTAAATGGTCTTATATTTGTTATATCAAAAAAAAAAATTGCCACAATGCACTAAAAGCCACCAAGCCATTTTTCATGTTTGGAAACGAAATTGCATGATGCCAAATCTATAGAAGCAAGTAGTGTATTTCGACCAGTTTTGCAGTGACAATTGCAGATGAGTGAGCTGGTGCGTTGTCAGTTGGAACAGGAATTTTTTCTTCCCCAAATGAGGCCATTTTTTCCCTAAATTGAGCATCCAATCGGTCCAATAAATCTGCATAATACTGCCCCGTGATTGTCCTTCCCTTCTTCACTCGGTGACTTTGATGCCTCGCAAATCCCAAAATACGGCGATCATAACCTTTTCGACCGATGTAACCGTTTTCGCCATCCTTGGATCAGGTTCGCCCGGTGAAGTCCACTGTTTTAAATGTTTTCCATTACTGGCGTGTATGGATGAATTTATTTTTCGTCGACAGTCAGGAAACGCCGCAGGAACTCCTTCGAATAGGACTTTAACATGCCTAAATAGTGCTTCGAAGTTGCCATGCGATTCTGTTTTTAATAGCGTTGACACATTGACCCATCATTAGTACGAAAAGCATCATCAGCACAAAAAAAAACCATCATAATGACATTGAGATAAGCACGAAAAAAGACCAAACTTATCTCGATAAGTACGAAAAACTGCTATCTATGTTTGGGTAGAATAATTAGAAACCATCTACCGTGAATAGAATTTGACATTATTTATATCAGCTATTTAATATTTTCGAACCAAATCTGACGTGCCATCGCGGACAGTTGACGTTTGTCATCGAAACGACACCAACGACCGAATGATAATGACGAAACCAACGACGAAAGCATGTGTGTCACCCCGTCATTTGAAGTTTCGTGCTGATGACACTTTTCGTACTGATGATGGGTCAATGTGTCAACGCTATTATTCACTGTGAGCAAACGCGGCATCCATCTCGCTGATGATTTTCGCATGCCCAATTTTTCGTGTAGAATACTTTGTATGCATTCAATTGAGATGCTTACAATATCAGCAATCTTTCTGATCTTCATTCGGTGATCTACATGGGTCTTTTTACCTATATCCTCCGTAATCACCTCAATCGAACGACCGGAGCGCGCTTCATCACTAATGGATGTTCAGCCCCGCTTGAATAAATTAAACCAATATCGACGCATAGTTCTTATAAACGGCATGCAACTTCATTTCGATTTTTTCACACATCCCATCCAAAAAAGAAATCGAATCGCTGATCAAAATTGCTCTTTCTCCATAGTCGCAAACAAACACGGAATTGACGACTTACCTTACTTACCTAAGAACGTCAAATAATAGGATATCGCGTGAGCAAACCAGCCATGCCACTCCCAACAGGAAAACGAGCTTCAGCGAAGCTCACCAGGGAAAATGTCGCTGTCTGGGCCTGCCTATCAAGGTCTAGTGCTTATGCTACCGCATGTCTTTAGCGCGCTAGGCCCATCAAATACTCTCTCTATCTGCTGGAACTTAATAACGAGGAAAGATTCTGAAGGAAACTCGATGTAAATTTTCATGAACGCATTATTAGTTAATGCTAAATTCTAATATATCCACAAAAGCAAATAGTCCTAATTATAATGAAAATTAACTACATCTTGCGGAACTGACATTGTCTATAGAGTTTTTTTTCGTATGCGTTATTGAAAGTCTTATAAAATGATTTCCCTTCAACATTAACACTATCTGCGAACGTTTTTAAGAATTTAGAAAAGAAAAGAATTAAGAAATTTAATTAAGAATACCCAAGCTTATTATAATTTATATATATACTTTAGGAGTGGTTTTGGTTTTATATTGACATAGAGTGAATATGTTGAAGTCCAAGTCAATAAAATTGTCTTAATAGAAAATGTAATTGATATAAGAGTTATTTTAAACATTTCCTAAAATTTGTTCCCTCTCCAAGTCTGAACATAACATTTAAAAAAAATGTTTCATGTATTGAAACTTCCAACATTAATACTTTATCTGATAGGCAAAAACTCACTTAATGTACATATATTAACATCATCATTTAGACAAATGCGTAATATAGATGGCTCATACAAGTGCATGTACATATTGCAAGGTAATTTGTCCATCACTTTTATTGCTTACAAATTGGTAATTACGCATGTGAAGCACGTTCGAGCAATAGTCACTAAAATTCACCTGTCCTCAATTTTTTCAGCCCAAAGGCAACACATGCGCGCACGCATGTGTTGCTGCCAGTTGGGCATATGAGGCACTTAATGGATATTTTAATGCAGGAATGGCAACTTTGTGGTATTTGCTGCATGCTTGCAATGAAAATTGTTTTGATGAATATAGGAAAGTGTTACGCAATTATTACTTGCATTCATAAGGCGATAAGAAGCATTTAGTTCAGTGACCTGCAACTTCAAACTCCATAAGGGATATTTGGGATGATTGTGTTTAAGATACACATGAAAATTGATCTTAACGTATATTATGATTAAGAATGTCGCATGTAAACTGTTGCTACTATACCACCAAAGTTTATATATTCAGATTCTACTTGGTAGTGTATATTTGTATTAACCTTAGTAAGGGATCTTCACAGCCACCCTCTTAATTTATCACTGTCGTGGCAAAATTTATGAATTTTTGGTAATTTATACGTCAATTGTCCTGGAATACTTCCATTTTTATGTCTGCACATAGTTACGTGACATGATGGCATCCAAGAAGCTAACTAAATACTGAAACTGTATAAGCAATATACCCAAAGCAGATACGAAGGTCGGCTGATAAGTCCCGGGCTTGACACACAGATCGCGCCACTCATGAAATTTTTGTAGGGATTCGTAGGACCCATAAAATACTACAGCACATCTATCTGTGGAAGCTAACTTCACTTCGAATAACGAAGCTAACTTCACTTGGAATAACAATGCTACCTTCACATCAAAGAACAGGACGAAGTTCTCTCGCTTTCGATTCCAAACAGCGTGCGCGAGTAAACGTATTTTTGAGCTCGTGTATTTCTATTTTAACTAGTCTTTCTGTAAAGTAGCGTTTCACTTTACGCTGCATTCTTATGTAAAGCCAAAACCCTATAAATTCTAAAACGATACCTGCGCATCTAGTAGTCAAAAGAAGGACACTTTCATCCTGTTCAGTTTTTATCACCGACGCGTGCGCATGCGCACAGTAACTCCTAATCTCCGTGCTCCGTTTTAATGCATATAAAGTTATAAATAGCCAAATAAACAAGTTAAAAGAAATATTCTTGTACCGATTTAGTGCAAAAGCATCCCCCAAAATTTTCTATTTAGTGGACGGACAGCGGTCAAGTTGTTGAGAACGGCGTCGAATCAAAAAAATGGATTCTCAGTCACACCAGCTTCTACAGAAGCGATATCTGTCTCGGTACGCACTGTACGAGCTCATGGTGGATGAACATTGTCCAATAGAGTATACGTGGAAACAAATGTTGCTCAGATGGACAATTATGAGCACCATAAATACAACAATTCACAATATATACGACAATTCTATACCTAATTGCGATTTAGATCGGATTCAGAAAACATTTCTAAGCGTTATTCAGTAATTAACTAAGGATGTATATAACATTTAAATGAATGTTGAAGGTTAGCTTAAATAGAAAAATTATTAGCGACGTATGGCTTCATATCAAATAAAGTTTACGAAATCTTCTGAATCATTCGGTGGCAGCATTATTCCAAGATTTTTTCTCCCCAAGAAAGTCTTTCAAAACAATCTCACAAGCTTGTAAGAACACACCGGCTTGTGTGATGCTTCCTTCATCCTATTTTAAACAAATCAAATTATTCACAAGCTGAACAGACATGTCTGCAAAATTTGACTTTCAAACTATGCATCAACACATATAGTTTTGTGCGAGAGAAGATTTTCGCGGGAATTTAACGGGCAATTCAATTTGAAAATCAACATGTGTCGAAATAATTGCGACTATCGATGAAATTGTAAATTTCAATTTGCATTCACATTCGGATTGAATAGAAATGTTATGTTGTGTATCTGCACGGATCACTTTGATATATCTCCCATGATAAATTTTTTGTCTCGCAGAAAGTGTAAAATTTGTGTTTACTCGTGGGAATGACGGTGCCACTGCAGAAAGCGTATTGATGTTGACACCAAAAACCAAATAGATATCTAAATGTTTTGGACACGGATGCGCTAAAAATAGATTTTGACTGAATAACAGGAAAGCTTAGTTATTCATGGATTAATAATTAATATTTTAATCTTGCAAGTTTATTATATTAGAAAAGAAAATTGAAGAAATATCTTTCCTGCGGAAAAGTTATGAACTTTTTTTTATTATGTAACCATAGAATCAAATTTCGGTAACTCCTTTTAAAGTTTGGCAGAAATAACCCAAATGAAATTCAACAGGATTTAAAAATTTTCAAAAAAACTTTCGAACTATGTTATTTTTTGAATGATTAACTAGTTTAGCGTAGCATGTTTTTTTTTTGCAAAAATCACCGGAAAACTCTCTTTTTAAGACTTATAGAGTATATAACTTTTTAGAAAAAATGATCGACGATTATTACTGTTCTCACAGCGTAAGCGATCAAAGATGAGAAAATGATAATCCAAAATTTCAAATTTTTTAGAAAGTGTTTATGGAGACGAGGTACCCAGCAGATTCATATGGGAAAACTATCCCCACATACATATATGCATCTTTTTCTGAAACTACCGATCAAAATTTAGTGAGATTTTGAGGCTATTTTTAACAATATAGTTTTATTATTTTAAGCAGAAGAATTTTTTTTCGAGTTTGTATTTTTCCTGATATTCCGTTGACGTATACTGTTCCTTGTGTTTTTCTTTTTGAGGAAATACCTAGCTTCTCCATCGTCTCTGTCCGAATCTGTTTGATTTGAAACCGTCCCGATGTCTAAAGCACCAGTGGCGAGGCGTTCATATAAGCCGATTCCCATCGGCTTCCCTTTCCAAATATGTTCCAAAAATGTCTAACACTTCAGTTTTATAAGGGAATTAAGTGTTTATTTACTTGCATGCATCACTGTGAACATGCACAATCGTTCCACTTGATCTCAGTGTTTATTCCATCATACTCCATTCTCTTCATTCTACACATCCTCATAGTTCCATAATAGCCAGCAAAGCGATCAACATCTGTAAGAGTTGCAGCAATGCTTTCCGAGCCTCGAATTCATCAATAATTTAAGGTGCCGTGGGCATTTAACTCCCGTTCGTTGGAATGGCAGCTCGGTTTTCCTCGATAGGATATGGAAACAAATCAAAAAGCCGGTAGCGTTCCGGGCTTGCGAATCAGCTGTGAAAATTGATGCTAGAAAATCATCGAAAACTCCCAATTAGAAATAGCTATACTTGTAAGCTATAGAACGTGAAAAGAGTTTATTGTTATTTAATTGTTTTTGAGAAATTGTGAAAGTGCAATAGAAAGAATGATTACGGTAGTGTTTCTCTATATGCTCATAATATACTGCTTTGTCTGATAAGGGTCCATGTCTCTCAAATAATAAGCGGCTTACCCACAGTAATTTTTCACCCCTCGCCACTGTAAAGCACCCAGTTTCGCTATATCAAAGTGCTCACATTGTTCACCTTTTTCAAAATTGAGCCTCAATTTGGACGAGTAAAAGCCAATAAGAAAATAATTGTTTTTTGTCATATTCACTCTAACTTCAATATTTTTTAGTCAATTCTGGAGAGTCTGATTGTTTTTTACTTAATAAGAAAATTAATATATGTTCATGTGCTGGTTTCTACTTTCCAAAATGATTATGATTCTAAAATCTGCATTATATGAAACTAAAATTCTAGATACATGAGACCTTCTGAATGATAATTGAGATAAATGTAATTGAAATGAATGATCTTTTGTTTTGTAGATAATAAACGAAATTTTTAGAATTTTTAATGTGTATTAAAATTGCAGGTAATCTTAGAAGCTGTATAAAAATTACATTCATAATTTTAACGGACATTTAGAACAAAATGTCAAATACGTAGCCTCCTAAACTTCGACGAGTGATCATACATTCAATTATTTAATTTTCATTTGGACGAAATATTTAAGATACAGATAAAGTAATGAACATCGAATGAATTATTCTTGCCCAACCTCTGAAATTACTCTTCTCTAACTGACTCAAATTTGTGCAAAGAAAAAGGAGCGAGACGTACTCTATTTGTAGGCTTTAAAATGTTATTCAAAAAGTTTTAACGTAATTTAATTTTAATTTTACCTTTAAGTTCTCCTAATATCTACCCAGCACTGAAGCACTGTTCTCAGCAGCCACTACCAGCGCTACGCTTATTTCTCGCCTAAATCTGACCAGAAGTGGGTCTGTCCTAATTTACCCAACTGATCCTCGACAGCGGTTAGCAACCGTTCACTACAGAATTTCTTTGATTTCCACAATATTCGTAACTTTCACAGCGTAATTCCTCCGAATCTAAAGCCGTCCGCTACCTAAAGTTATTTTGCCATCACCTATGATTTGTAGCAGTTGCTGACGTTAAAAAGAGGACGAACGACTTCAATCACCCGCATTCAAAATTAACGTTTTCTACCATGACGTGTTGGCAGGTGGTTCAACTTAAACTCGTTTTCATGCCACTTTCTTCTTCCGTCTGATGAGTTCGTTGTCCATTGACAATGTTTCTGAAATTTGTGATTTGCCATGTTTTTTTATTGTTTATCGTCGTGATCGTGCCAAGCTGGGCACTCTTGTTGGCCATGTCCTGGCCTAGAAAATCGACTGCATGAACTTGAAGCAAGAAGTGAATCTCGAATGCGGCTTCAAGTAAGATTATTGCAATCTGGAAAAGTGCACATCAAAAAATTAGTCGATGAAAATGACGTTCGCTGGCTACAAGAAACCAGGTCAACTTGTATTCTAGACTAGAGCTTGGAAAAATGTATTTCCAGTTGTATTTTAAAAAACAAAAAAAAACGTCCTATAAATTGACCTTAATGGAACCTTTTTACACCGACTGCCGAGTCAACAAAAAACAAACACTACTAAATATACTCAAAAGAAAACTGCAAAGTCTTTTTATTCAATTTTGTAGATAGATAGACCAATTATATAATTCCAATTGATGGTTTTTTACTTTCAAATATTAATAAAATGCATACTATTAACCTGGTTGTTAGTTTTATTCATTTTCGCCTTTAAAAAAAAGAATTTCTTTCAATAGAAGATTGAATGAATCTGCATCCTACTTCAGGAGTCCTCCTACATAATTTTTTTCAAAAACTTGAAAAAGTTGATGAATTTCGCTAGTAAATATCATTAAAAATATTATATAAAAAGTTTTAGAGTGAAAGCTTCATTCTAAAATTATTTTTAAACGTATTTAGTGAGACGCTGCGACAGAGCATTTTTCGACTCCCCACTTGTTTTAAACAGCTGCATCGATTACAGGATCATATATAATACGCATCTATAATAATATCTTCATAAATAAAAATGAATGGGAAGAATAAAAATACCGTTATGATTTCTTTCTATTCTGTACATTTAGCTTAGTATTTCACAACTTTAAACGCAATTTTCTCAAAACCACGTTTTTGAGAGTGGTGTGCACAATTCACGAAAAACTACTTAACCGATCGCTCTAATTTTTGAATATGTTATTGTACACATACATGGCTATCGCATGAACTCATTTTTATTGGGAGGAAATTTTCCGAATTTCAACCGATTTTGCATCCTCAAAAATTAGGTTTTTCGGAAAGTTGCCGCCATTTTGTTATTTTTTGAAACAAATTATTAGATCTAGTTCATGCGGTAGTCACTTTAACAAAGAAAAACAAGAAAGCAATTTGCAATTTTTCTCTCAGATCATCTAGAGACGCTCAAAATCATGCACACCGTTGTTTGATGTTTTTTGAAAAAAACCCAATATGACGAAATTTTTTGAAAAGTAAGGAAATAAACTTTTTTGTAATATTTTCTGTTTGATAAACACATCAACAATATTTCAAAACGATATCTTTATTTTTTCTATTAAAAAAAACGTTAAAAAAACTTTTTTAAAAAAAATGTTGGAAGACCCCTTAATGAAATTTCAGGACCAGGAAGTTGAACCGTTCTGTTAATAGCCAAAGGAAAATAAATTGTAGACTCTACCAATGTACTTATTTTCCATCTTACATCGATTTCGTGCCAAAAAATAAGATAACACTAATATTTGTAAGTTTTGGTTTGAAAATCTTGGAAATTTTTCCAAACCTGGTTCCATCGCCGTTCTTCTTCATCTATTTAAACTCCAAACAATTGTAACGAGAATGATTGTGGGGGTTCCACTATAACATAAACACCTTGTCCATATAATATAACAACGCGATTTATTACAACATAAAATACAATATGTATATTACAAATTATAGGCTTAAATATCGTGCGCTGCTGCTGACCATTCCTTGTACGTCTTCGCGGTAGACTGTAGTGAAGTTCGTCCTCCATGTCGTGGTCAAGGTATATAAACTAGACATGGTAAACCCATGCGCAGCTTTCCTTCTATCTCGCTCGCACAGCTGGCATTACGTGCGTCATTTTGGCCAAAAAAATTGGGCTGCCAAATGAACAAAACGTAGGGTGCACATCTGGCAAGGCGAAAGAAAACGAGGCGCCACAATTCAAAATGTATAAATGGCGGAAACCGACGGCGGATAGTCGGTGCATGACTGAACGATTTCGCATTTTCTTTTACCGAAACCCTTTCGGGAGTGCAATTGTGCCCACTAATAATTGTGTCTTGTACGATGTGCGCCGTTCCTGGGGTTTTCCCTTTCCTACTGGGCGGAACATGTTTTGCAAAAGGTGTTGATGCTATTCCTACTGGGCACTTTTCGGCGACTTCTGGCCACAGTATATAGAATAGGCAGTAGGCAAACTCGGCCTTCGGGAGCAAATTTTACCCGAAGCATCTGCCGAATGCTCCCGAAAATTGTCGTATCTTATGTGCTGCCAGCTGTATAGAGAATAAAGCATTTTGGCGGACTTTTTGAAAATTGTTAATCCAGAACCATTTTAGAGGAAGGCAGTGTTATGCGTGTTCAACAATATACCTACCCATATATATATATATATATATATATATATATATATATATGGCAGTCTGCCGTGCTAAGGCACTTTCGTCGATTTTTAAAATGAAGAGTTTCCCCATTATAATTATTTTTCCGACGTTTCATTATTGAATTCGGTGAATCAAGTATTTTCCCACACGATAAACGAAAATAATATCCATAAACGATGGCAGCACCGTAGCGCGTAAATCTTCCCCACCATATACCGAATAACAGAAACCATGGAAACCATATGCGAAACCATGTGCGTTTCGTCCGTGGTACCACGGATTGTATGGAACGCTTGTTGATAGGAAGCCAACATATGAAACATTATCTACTGTCTTTCCATATACTGTGCTTCTGGCATCAGTGACGTACATGCGCAGTAGTGAACGCATTTGGGAATCGGGAATAGATTACCATGTCTAGTTTATATACCTTGTGTCCTGGTCATGATCGAGGGTAGGATTCTCGTGTCGAACTGTTATACTAGAATCCCTATATGATCTAGATGAGCCTGACATCTAGCGCACAATATAGTTGTTAACATGGAAGCTTTCGTTGCAGTACGGCCGTGTAGTCAATTCTTTAGTTGTTTGCGGCGTAGTTTTTCCTCACGCAGTTTCTCCGGGACCAATTATCCCTACATGAACAACTAATGAAAAAAAGCCTACCTATGATTTTGACTACGGTGGGGATTTTATTAAGTACTATAATATCTAGACCTACAATCCAAAATTATTTTTGTCGTCGATGTTTTCCACGCCTATCCAATAGATAAAAACAAAACTGTTGACCACAGTGGTCAAATGTACTGAAGAAGGGCACACGAAGGATGCTCGAAATACGTACATATATACAAATATATAATAATAAATATCTCGTCTAAGGAAACACAACAGTTTTGTCTGCCTAGACCTATAATATAATTCCACTTTTCGGAATTTTATCAAGGGTAGAATATTTTTATTTAAATTTCCTTGAACTATTAGCTGTTTAATAAAAATTACGTTATAGTTCAACTTATTTGAGGGAAGATATGAATCGCAAGCTGAATTTCCTCCAAAAATTTTTACTGTTTATGAAGCACGAAAACTGGCAATTGTACTTACACGTACATATAACACATATTCAATGTGAACTTTGAAGAGAAGTAAATTGCATTTTATTCAAGTACATCTGAAAGTGAAGATTCACTCTTATCGAGAGATTTACTTCTATTACAAGAAACTTCTAATTTGAAGCTTAGCACACCATGTTTATTTGCAGCCTACTCATATTAATTTCCAATTCTATTTCAAAAGTACTTAACGCTTCGCACTTGAAAGACTTAAATAACCAGAAGCCACATGATAATAATTTCTGCGCGGTTGCAGCAAAAGCATTAAACGGAAATGAGGACGTGTGAAAATGTGCACTATCGAATTTCAATATTTTGCACTGCACTAAATCATTTAGATTTGTTATAGAAAAGTCAACTTACTGCATGATTGGATACGATATTGGATTACATTTGAAAGTCACGTTTTTCTCAAACCGCAATCAATATATGTATGTACGAGTAGGTACTGAAGCCGCGATAATATTTATTGAAAAGTTGCTGGGCATGCCTAAAAGATTATTAATATTTAAAATGATGCGTGTGTATGGAAATTGAAACCTTTCCATTTGTTAACGATTAGATTTTCTTTTCTACCCATATGAGAAATTTTTCCATAGCTATTTTATTCATACGTTGACTCTCTGCCTACCTGCTTGTTTATTATGTCAGATTATTTAACATAAAAGTCTTTAAGAATAAATGTTGTCTTTGAAAATGGCCAGGTATACCAGAATGCATTTAGATAGAAAAAAGTTCAATAAAATGGTGCATTGCAAAAAATAATGCAAAAAAGCCGCGTGGTGCAACCCTTTAGGTCCACACTGTCAACTTTCCAGTAATATTTACATAGATATTAAAAATATTAAACACAGAAGTAGTAATGAAGATAATACTATTTTAAATAATAATAATGAGAGGTACTCATGACAGTAATTGTAATGAGTTAATATTAATCTTATCATCTATGCGCGTCCACTGATTTGGATTTTGTATGGGGAGTTGATTAAATATTCACGTGGATCAAATGGGGGGGGGGGGGCAGGTTG
Organism: Oxycera nigricornis; assembly: GCA_963942545.1. NCBI lineage: Eukaryota > Metazoa > Arthropoda > Insecta > Diptera > Stratiomyidae > Oxycera > Oxycera nigricornis. The sequence goes on along the minus strand of OZ012662.1, from coordinate 32,388,878 downwards.
CAAAGCTATTTCTATGTTATTTTCATTACGATGCTTGAAGGACAAAAGAGCGCTAGCAAAAATGAATACAGTTTTTATTATTACGCCCACTGAAGAGATTTTGTCGCATGGTGGCCATTTTGAATAGTTGTGTTCAAAATTGCCATCACTTCGGTAGAATCACTGAATTTGTATTTTTTCACGATTTTACATCAATGACACTAATAATTATTTCTTATTTTCAGTTTGTCTTGAAACACATTGAATATGCAGTCAATAATCGGTTTAATTGCATGTCAAAAGTAAAAAAGTAAAATGTATTACAAATGATGGTGGAGGAAGTAATTGAAATCTTACGAACACTAAAGAACAAAACTACTAAAAATTACGATTTTTTATTTGATAGGCTGCAAAAAATTTAACCATTCAATGTTTTATAAATTTTATAAATATTTGTTGCTGTGGTGTGCAAATCTGGTTAAAAATTTATTTTTTATGAAAAAACCCTAATTTTTCGCATTTTCTTTTATTAAATTAAAAAACGGCTCGAAATTTTTTTTTTTAAGTTGAAAACATAACAAAAATTTTAATACACGTCGTTTAACACCTTAAGAATGCAAATATCGTATTTGGTTTGTGAGATATAGTGAATGACAAAATCGACCTTGATAATCATGTTGACTTTTAAAGATTTGTTATTTTTAATTTAATTTTTTACGTAATCATGACAAAAAGTTTTGCTGGTTTTCTTACGAACCCTTTTTCGAGTATATAAATTTTATAAACATTGATTACTGTATTTTGCAAATCAGGTTAAAAATTTATTGTTATTGAAAAATCTAATTTTTTGCACTTTTTGAATAAATTAAAAAACGGCTCCAACATTTTTTAAAAAATTTAATGGAATCACAGAAATGTTAATACGTGTCGATTGACACCTTAACGATGCAAATCCTATATTTGGTGCGCAAAGATATAGCGCATGACAGGAATGACCTTCAAAGGGTGAAAACAGCACACCCTTCCGACCGAAGTATCCTAAAAACTAATCAGCTCTTAGAATTGCAAAGACGCTTCGAATCATACCTCAACGAAGTCGATACAATTTTGTTTACGTGAGTTATGCTCGTAGAAAAAAACTGTCCACGAACGTACGTACAGTGGCGGACAAAAGTGGATACATAAAGAATTTAAAAATTTCTAGTGACTTTAATGTAACTCGTTTTGTATTATAGATAACTAAGTAACTCATTTTGCATTGACTAATTGTAACTGTTGTCTTTTATTATAAGATAAAAATAAATAAAATTCGTCTTAAAAGCTAAACAAACATTCAAAATTAATTGTGAACACCATTTATCCAGTTTTGTCAATTTTAATTATTTGGAAAGTTATTACTTCCTTCATGGTCATTTGTTTGCCATAACATTTTCAATTCGTTTTAGCATGCTTTCTACCAAGTTTTGGTGGAGGATTTTGGTCATATTAGTTGGAACCAGTAGCGTATGCAGGATTTTGATAGGGGGGTTCATATTTTTGAAGTCTTGACTAGGTACATTTGCTAGTGCTTCGGTGTAGATATGAAGATATAATTATGTAATTATACTTAATCATACTTTTTCACCGGTCAAAGTTGGAGTCATCCAAAAATAATTCTGGCAGACTGTAGCTCGATTGCATGTCTGGTTTCATTTACGCGGCTAAACTTGTTTACCCAAGGGGGGGGGGGGTTTGAACCCGTACCCCCCCCCCCTCTTTGGGTACGCCACTGGTTGGAACACGTTCATAGTGTCAAAGCATCCTTTTTACGATTGCCCACAAATTTTCGATCGGATTTAAATCCGGGCTTTGCAGGCCACTGCATAGTGTGAAATCGTTGCTCAGCAAGCTATTTTTTCACAATTATGGCAGTATGCTTGGGATTTCCATTCTGTTGAAAAACTTTTTTGTCCACTGGATAAACGCATTCTTCAACGAAGTCGGGTAAATTAATTTGTAAGATGCTAAGATAGTCTCCCTTTTTCATTATTCCTTCGATTTTAATCAATGTATCAAGGCTCCATCACGTAAAGCACCTCCACGCCATTAAATGACCACCACCGTGCTTCACAGTTTGTTTGACGTGATGTCTTTGAATAGTCTCATGGAGTCGATGCCAGTAATACTGCTTGCCATCTGACTGGAACCGATTGGTTTTGGTCTCGTCTGACCAAATAACTCTTTTCCAGTCTTCAACGGTTCATTTTCTGTGGTCCTTACAAAATTTAAGCCGTGCTTTTAGATTCTTTCAGATAGCGCAGGATTTTTTTTGTTTTACTGCAGACACTAGTCCAATTCTTTGTAAAGCTTGTCTTACTGTGCATTCACTTATAGCTTTGTTTAATGCTTCTGCAGCTATTTTTGGTGTTCTCGGCTTCTTCGTCACCAGCAATCGTTGCACCATACGAGCATCTCCAGCAGACAACAACCGCCAGGATTGCTAGGTACCTTAAAATTTCTCCGCTTTCTTACCAAGCTTACTGCACTGTACTGTTTCGCCGCTATTTTTCGACAAGAATTTCCATTTTGACTCAACGATAATATTTCATTTTCAATTACGTCAAATTTTTTTCATTTTAATTTGTATTTAAATTTCACTCACTTTGTACGGTTAACTAGTGCTTGACTGCTGCAATACGACTAATAAAAATCATAGAAACACAAAAAGTGTGAAAGCAAACGATATTTGCAACGGTGAATCATTTTCTAATCAACGGAATTGAATGTGGACAAAACTGGATAAATGGCGTTTCCGAAGAATTTTGAATTTTCCTGGAATTTTTTATAGGATGTTCTCTTAATTTAAGAATAGTATTCCAAGTATTCAGTGCAAAAAGAATTACTTAATTATCTGTAGTTGAAGAAAAGTTATATTGAAGTTACTAAAAATCATTATCTATGTATCCACTTTTGTCTACCACTGTACGTACGTACACACACATACACACACAGGGTTACCAGGTTTTTCTCACTCTTCGCCCCCAAAAACTTCAATAAAACCCCCCAAATCGAAAGACATTCTTTTAAAAAACCCCAAATAATTTAAGAGCAATCTTTTTTACAAAGTTCATACAAAAAACATTGATAATTAGCAAAAAATGTTGTCAAATAACTACACTCAGTAAAAAAAGTATTCGGGCAGAAGGTTTTTAATAATTTTTAAACATTTTAACAAGAAATTTGTAGCAAAACAAAATGAAAAATGATTTGATTTCTAAGGATTATATGTCATGTGTTAATTCCAACCAGTTTTTTCCAAAATATTGTTTCGAAGTAATTATTTTATGTCCAAAACTGTTATCCATCTGAAAATTTCACCAAAAAAGTATTCGGGCAAAGGAAGAAAAATATTAAACAAAGGATGTATCTAGATAATTAAAACCGGGTCGGTCCTCCTTTATTCCTAATTACTTCTCGCAGGCGCGCTGGAATTGATTTTACCAATTTCTGGCAAAGAGATAGTGGAATGGTATCCCATTCCTGCCGAATAACGCCCTCGAGTTTGTTCCTGCTACTACTAGGATACTGGCGTATTTTGTTTTTTAGAATATCCCAAAGATGCTCGATTGGGTTTAAGTCGGGACTTTGTGGAGGTGTTTCAATGACTTTGGGGCAATTATATAGGCGTCACAGTCGGCAAATATCACTCTTATGCTTGGGGTCATTGTCCTCATAAAAGTGAAAGGTTTCTAGAACACCAAGCTTGGCTGCACTTTGCCTTAAATTTCTTTTTAGAATATTTAAATATTCATATTTATCCACTCTCGTGGTAATAAATTTCAGACATCCCATGCCTGAAGCTGCGAAACAGCCCAAGACCATGACACTTCCTCCACCGTGTTTCACAGTAGTATTGCAGTTCCTTAATTCTAGCTCCTTATTAGGTTTGCGCCAAACGCGTTGTCGTCCATCCGATCCAAATAAGTTAATTTTGCTTTCATCCGCAAAGATAACGTTTTCCCAAAAGGATAACGGCTTATGTGGCTTGCAGCAAACCTTAACCTTTAAAGGCGATTTACCGGACTTATGTAGGATTTCCTTCTAGCGATACGGCCATAAAAATTATGTCGATGTAAAATATTTCGTATAGTTTGGTCACTCGTGTTTTTTAAATATTTCCACCACCTTTATTCTTAATTTTCGTGCGGTTCTTTTCGGCCTTTTCTTTACTTGGCACACAATCAACCGTTCCTCATGGTCGGTAAAAATTCGGGGACGACCTGTACGATACCTTTTCGTGACGGATCCGGTGCTTTTGTACAGTTTTATTATGTCCTGAACGGTAGACTTTCCTTTTTTGACGATTGCAGCAATCTGCCGTTCAGTTTTCCCTCTTTTAAAATGAGTTTGAATTAATTAACTAATTTCGAGACTCACTTTACTTTGTTTTCTACCCATCCCTCGTTATGAGAAATTAATATACTGAAATTTATCAGTAACCAAAAGAAAATCAATTTTTAACTCTAAAACCTACACTTCTACTTAACATCCGTCAACGCACGTGATTTTGGTCGCTAGCGTAATAGATTGCAGCAAATTTGATCATGTCTTTGTGTAAAATATACATAATTTTAATAGAAATTCATTTTACATTCTACTGCCCGGATACTTTTTTTACTAAGTGTATATGTAGCAAGTAAATTTTCATCTGTATTTAATAGTGAGTTAAAGTCAAAATAGAACAAATATACTTTCGAGACTTAAAATTAACACAAGTAGCAGCATAATGAAATTAAAGAAAAACTTTTAATATATTTTTGGAGTTTCATGTGTAATTTATTGAAATATGTAAAATTAAATGATATTCTTAAATTGTAGATGGGTTGAAACAAATAAATCTATAAAAATTTATTTAAAATTTAAAGATAAAATGGAACACGCACTAACATGATTTGCGTTGCCTTAAGGAACTAGAGCTGACTTCCCTTTTATAATTTGAAGGGTGTGGGAAATCATCAGAAAGTGTTGCTTCATCATTTGTTCAGCATAATCTATGTTTAAAACATTGCGGCAGCAATATGACAACAAGAGGAACTCAAACTTCAATTAAATTAAAAAAGCCATAATTTGGCAATCTGAAATCGACAAGATTGTGCATAAAATCGCTGAAATAGTTGCACGAGCTCGTTATGCGTTATAATAGCATAACTGACACTGAAAGTAATAAAAAATATAAATAAATTATATTTGGTGTGCTAGTGTGGAGTTTTATCTCTGCTGCTGGACCTGGAAATCTTCATATAATTGAAGAAATAACGAACCCCCCATTTCACCCCCAAAATAAAAATATAATTAACTGATCCCCAATTTCTCCCAAAGGTATGTAAAATACCCCAAAATACCCCAACTTGGCAAACCTGTACACACATCTCTCTTTTTCTAAAACACTTTAAATATATGTTTCATAACAAACATCTTTTCATAACAAACATTCAGTCGTATATCAACAATTTCAATTTTAATTCAATCAGATGTTGCTGACTGCATTTATCCATTGACTATTTAATGTTAATGTTCATTAGAGTAAATATTGATCAAGTATCTTGGTAGCTCAAGTAGCTGTTAAAGCGTATATTTATCTTTCGTTAGCATTTACTAGTAACGCATTCGACAGCAGTTAAACTGCACAAAACTCGAAGAAATAGATTGATTGGTGACGGCCTGACTGAGATGAGATACCACATGTGCCACTCAACCAATTATTGCCCGCAACACGATTAATTGGCATCAATCTTATATTACAAGCTACTTATTTGCTGACTAGCCTATGGGATACCTGTTTCCACAGATATTTCACACTGTTAGCCACAGTATCCAGTGGTTTAACAATTCAGATCAAACTTTATCGGATGATTCAACAACGATAATCTGGTACAGCTAAGCTTGTTTGGCTTTAACAAAATCGTTATCGAATCGAAACATCCAATCACAACGCATATATGTATGCAATAAATCCCAGTTAGTAAAGATTTTCCAGCTGGTAGTGATTTTGAAAGGCGGCTGGAAAGCAGCCGATCTAATGATTTTCTCAAAACGGCAGAAAATCGGTTTGGATTGCATCTCTTAATCGGGAGGCGGTGAGATTGTACAGGTGTGTCAAGATGCCCAATTGACATTCTCGTTTGTTGAAATTGTGCAATTTTGACCATATATTTTATATGGCATACCCGAGCCTTAATTGATCTACCGAAGAAATAAAATTGGAAGACCTACTAGAATTGCTGAACTATATTAAGTGTAGAGTTTTAATAGCCTTACCTTTTTTGTTGCACTGAAAAACGACATTATTAACAGCTAAGCTAATGTATGAAGATCAATGTGTGGCACTTTGGTTTGTCTGGTCCATTGTTATCTTGGCTTATGTCTTATATCAGCGTTAGATCATGCCGTGTTAGCCTATGTGATGCTTTCTCCTTTCCCTTTTACCCTCCCTCCGGTGTTCCTCAGGGATCTATTCATGGCCCTCTTCTATTCCTTCTTTTGATCAATGATCTCTTTCTAGTTGTAGAGTCTCAGTGTCTTTTGTAGGCTGATGATTTAAAGATCTACAGAATTATTCGATTTCAAGAGGATTGTCTTGCTCTTCTATCCGATCTGGATGCTGTCTACATATGGAGTCTTAATAATAATCTCCCTCTTAATATCAAGAAATGCCACACCATGTCTTTCTCCTTAAAACCTAATCCACTCAGTCATATTTACACCTTACAGAATCTCCCGCTAACTTCTGTCTTCCAAATTAAAGATTTAGGAGTGTCTTTTGACCCGAAACTAAAATTTGAGGTTCATATTGCAGCGATCACCACGCGTGCCTCTCGAGTCTCTGGGTTTGTACTAAGGCACTCGCACATGTTTCCTGACATTTCTTCCTCCGTGCGCTATACTATATATACACACTAGCCTCGTTAGACCCATCCTTGAATACTGTTCTCAGGTCTGGTCACCACCTCATCAATTTTTGGACTTTTTGTTAGAATCCGTCCAACGCAAATTTACTCGTTTCCTTCTTTTAAAATTTAACATTCCATACACACCCTATGTTGATCGACTTGCCAAGCTTCAACTACCTACATTGAATACCCGTAGACTCCTCTTGGATGAATGTTTTCTGTTTCGGCTTCACCACCGTCAATTAAACTCTATCCTTCCCGAATACTTATAGTATCGTACTTCGTTACGTCCTACTAGGTACAACAATATTTTTGTCATACCATATGCTCGGATTGAACTTTATTTCAATTCGCCAATGTTGCGTCTCCCTAGACTTCATAATGAACTGCAACTTGGTCCGTTTCCTAATTCATTAATTAGTTTTAAGCGTAGACTTAAGAGCGTGTTATACAATTAATTGTTTTTTGACTTAATTTTATCTTCTAATTGGGCTATTAGTCTGTTAGATGAATTTAGAATAAATAAATAAAAAAATAAATTGAACCTATCCAATCCTTAACTTGTTAACATTTTCTACAGCTACTACTCGAGCTAAACCTCGCTACGACCGTTACCATCACCGTCAATTTCTCGTTGTCTGTTACACAAGCGCTGCTCCGAGATCTTCTTCCCTAATCTATCCTCATTACAAACCCAAATCACATTATTTGTTCCACCACCTGTTGTCGATGTTGCACATAAAAGGATCCATTAACCTATGGCCGTTTTTCCATAGAACGAAAAGAAACACGAGTGGGATAAATCACGTGCTTTAGCCCGCAGCTCCTAAAGTGTAGGTTTATTTGACGCCCTTTGATAGCCTGATCCTCGAAGTTGTTTAAATACAAGAGTGTGAGCCATTTCACAACCTGCTGCAATTGTGGTGATGGGAGTGCCGTTTGCACTGACAAATTTGTAACGAATATTTTACGGCATCTGATCCCTTCTGCCACTTTGTGCCGGAAATCGTGCCTTGCTGGCCGAAATACTCATCCCGGTAAAACTTAAGGTCGATCAGCTATTCTTCGTGTTCCCTTTGCCTAATTGTTTAGTACCATTACTATTCTATTTTTCACTATCTTCATACATAAATTAATTTCATTTGAATCAAACATGGCTTCATGAACTGTTCCGATTCTGTAACCCAATGTTGAATATTTCAGCATCTTCAACTTCGTTTCCCTTGATTAATTAATTGAGTCACTGCTGCTCCCGGTGTTGGTGTGACCGTTATCTTACTCTTTTCTCTTACAAAAAGTACTGACAATTACATTCTAAGCAATTCAAATATACAGTTATATTTACAAATTCAATAATATAATTTCAATCTCTAGTATACGAGCTTCAGTGAAGTAGTTTCATATTACCAAAATACTTAGTAAGAAAGTTACTAATGGTGAGTGGCTTTTGTTCATCGGAGTAGTTTCTCGTAACCTTAAGTAAGTTTCACCTGCAGAGAATATTAGACAAGTTTTATTTTTATTGTTTAAAAGCAAAGCTTGAAGCCAAAAAGAAGTCCAGTGACACGGCAACAAAATTTCAATGTCGTTCAGATAAGTTTAAAGGGTTTGTGTGATTTTCATTTTGGCGGATGTCCGATGGCTCATTTTCCCCAATGTTTTAGAGTCGTCCTATAACCCATTGATCACAAACACTAATATACGAATTTTCCATAAGTTAAGTCTATGAACAACATCCATCCATCTTGTTGAGAAATTTATGAGACTCCGATTAATAATATGATTGAATAGGTATTAAAAGTACTTGTCTCTTGCTGCTTTGCTTTAAATAAAAATATTAGGTAGCATACAAAAAACTAACATATGTACTGACAATAGTAAAAATTCGAAAAAAGTCGCAATCAGGTAAGCTAGAAGCCAGCTCCTCATCTATATTTTTACATAAAAACAAATAAAATAAAAGTAAATGCAAACACCACAAGACTTATCTCAAATGGAGACTTAAAGTCATCTCGAGTTTCATCAACCTGTAGACATTTAATGAAATGTAACCTTTCCATATTTTTTTTGCTGAAATATATGCTTTTCAACATGCATTATGTACAATTTAATTATTACTTATTTTTTGCAAAGTTGACAATTGAAAAATAGTGACAATTTTTTTAAATATATAAATAGACAATAGATAGATAAAAAAAAGTGACGATGCATTATTCAAATATCACAATATTTTTTTCTCACAACTAAGCACGGTTCACAAAATAAAATAATTTTAAATTAAATTCAACATTTTCGTAAAAATTTCAAGTATACCAACGTAACTAAAAGACAAATTAAACAAATCAATCCTAAAATACCTCCAATAACTGCGTGCGCCATTAAAAGGCTTGGCTCTGATGTCGCTGGCTGCAATTCTGGCATTCGCACTCGGAAAGCTATCGTTGATATTTCAGATAGCTGCGTAACATTCGTTTTTGTACTGTTACCAGGATCAATGTGTCCGGCATCACGTCGAATCCTTGTATTGCTCAACGCAACACGATCACAACTCAACGCGTTCACATAGCAGTCCTTCTGATCCATGCAACCAACAATTTTGACACTCATCAGGATCTCATCTCCACTTCGCATGCCTTGAAACATGACGGCTTTAAATGTTAACCGATGGCCCAATGGGGGCTCGAAAAAAGGAGGTACCGGACATATCGAACGCATCGATGGATTTATACAACCGGATGGATTTACAAGTGCCGCTGAGTTCACGATTTCGCCGGTTGATGAGACTCGTTGAAGGTTGACGTCGGCTAGTCGCGTGAAGTTCCATCCTGAAAGATATGAAAATCCGAAAGGATGAGATTTGTCTATCATACAGTTTACATACACATTTAGAAAATTTGGATGAAGTCCCGAACAGAGGCTTATCGAGAGTTTGTATTAAGTTAACAACTTTCACAGAAAATTTTCTAGAAAATATGAGCATAACATTGGATGGCCTAGTCGTGCATATCATGCGGCATCGCACATAATAGTAATCGTAAAAAAGAGAGGTCAGGCAGCACCAACAATGTCTTGCGAGCTCTACTGACGTTGGCCATTCACCGTTCATGCGTTACATTTTTATTGATCTAGTGAATGTATTTTCGGGATCGCGATTTTTTCCCTCGGGATGGTCTTGTATGTATTTTTGATAGAGTAAAGAAGGAGATATTGCCTCGAATGATAGTGATTGATGTTGATTTAAGGTTTTCTTTTATATTTGAACCAGGACTTAATAGGATTGAATCTCACACAAGGGAGGACTAGAGACAAAAAACATAATTACTTACCATCTCCTGCTCGTGCATGTGCTCTCAATTGTAAATCTTCTCCGAGCTGCACAACACCATTAGGTTCTAAGTGTTTTGTAAATCCGTTGTTGGTTTTTCGTAAAATTTCCAATTGCGTTCGAAATGGCTGCTGACTTCCACCTTGAGCTAATACACCAACACTTCGGGATTGACTGCAATGAAATAGAAATTAAAAATTATTCTAGCTCAATTGTCTTGAACAAGATATGTTGCAGCATCTAGGATTCATAGCTCAGATGTTGTTAAATAAATCAAATTTTAGTTTTCATCGATTGAAAACTGGTGTAAATCACAATAAAAAAATTTCTTACTATTCATTGGACACTCCGACTTTCACAGCATGCGTTTTGGATACTATCCGCTGTTGAATTTTGCATTGTAACGTCAAAATGGAATCATCTCCAGTTCGCATACCACGAACGACCGGGAATCGAATCCTTAAGCACAAATTGCTTCCACAATAGCCCACCCCGCAACGTTGATAGTCCTCGGCAGCAATGTTTATGTAGATTTGTGACCTGACTAAGCGAAGATCGCAACGACTATCGACAATATCGTTATCAACGACAGGAGCCGCATAGATCTGACTCTGGACGGTTAGGATTGTTTTGAAGAATCCTCCTTGGTTCGGTAAGCAACGCATTTCGTTCAGTTGCAGTTGAATTGAGTACTTCTCGACGTTGTTTGAAGGTTCGAATCCTTTGGCAAGCCGTTGTTCAGTGGCTGGTGGTAGATATCCTAATGTGGGAACCTTAGGTGGTTCGTAGTAATACCCACCATTGCTTTCGGGAGGAGTCGCAACCGGATCTGCTTGAGGTACAAAAATTGGAGTCGGAGATGGAGCTGGGATGGACGGAGGGCGTTCATAATGGTAGCCAAAGTGGGTATCTTTGATTCCGTTCGTCGGGATATTCACAACGATTTGAGGAGCATCATTTTGAGGGAAGATTCCCTCCAAATTTTCACTGATCTGCTCTACTGGCGGTAAATAGCCGGTTGTCGGTGGGGATGGAGGGTCAGCTAGAGGAATTGAAGGGGAGGGTGGCAGATATTCATTAATAGGAGCATCTGCTTGAGGTGGAAAGGATGGATGCGGTGACGGAGGCAGATAAGAGGTATCCGGTTTTTCGTAATGGTATCCTAGTCCTCTATTCGCAGAATTGACAATGATTTCCGGCAAAAATGGTCTCGGCGAGGATGTAACAAAGACTGGGTGATATCCATAAAAGGGATCAGCAGTTCCAAACACTAAATGGGAAACATCACTTTTAACATTACATATCCAAACACTGTAGTAATAGATAACTAGAAGGATTCGGATCATCTTCCTTGGTCACAGTTTGTGATAAACTGCCATCCGATTGGGTTTCGGAATCACTTTTATACGACCATGGCCAAACGTTTACGTGTAGACCCCAAAAAAGTCCGTTTTGCTGTCGCATAATCTTCAATCACTTCTTCATTCGTTCGACCCATCATAATAAAAATGCGTGGAATCCCACATGGGCCAGTGGTACACATATGTTGTCCAGCAATTGTGCAGAGCTAATTGTCACGATTGCTACATACAGGTCCTCACGAAAAAGCGATTAATTCACGCAAAGCGTGTAAGAAAGTCGCTCTAAGCTTTCGGCCGAAAAGAAATGTCCAAGATCATGCGCGTATGTAAACATTGGAGGCTTTGGTGTCAGTGGGACTGGACTTGATTGTCGTCCCATAAAGTGAAAATTAGGGAACTATGACAAGGAAGTCATGAAAATGTTTTCTTTTTCTTGGACACGCCGATGACGCGCTTAGTCAAAATTGGAAGACATTAAACACTTTGAGTTCAAACCGATGAGGAGCACTTTCACCAAAAGCCATCTGTGGATTATGATGGTTTGTTGATATGAAGATTCGCATAATTGTGCATCAGTGCATATGAAGACGAAATTACTTTCGATTTTTCTCTTAAACTTAAGAAGTTATGTCAAAAGTACAGGATCTGATGTGTGCAAAATCAAAAGTGGTTGATATTGTTGAATAACTTGAAAATCCGGAGTGTTGGACAAAGCCTGGTTACACTGCAAATAAAGATGATTGATATGGTTGTTCATATTTTGACGGTGAATGAAGATAAGCGTTAGTTTCATGCTATATATATTATGCTCTGCTGGTTGGTTGATTGTAGTGGTAGCCCCCTTTATTCAAAGATGGCTCACTTAGACCATTCAGGCGTCCCTGAATCATCTGGCTTGATCGATCCTATCGCATCATCGTTAATTTCTTTTTTGCATCGTTGTGCCCTATTCCAATTCAACTTAGTACGAAATACCAATAATCGTATACTTGACCTGATTTTGTCTAATCTCCCTGAAACATTGGTTCATGTCTCTTTAGCCATAAATGCTTACGTTAAGATTGATACCCATCATCCTCCCTTAGAAGCTGACATCACTATTCCTAATAGAACTACCCATATGCCAGTTAAATATCCTAAATTTAATTTTCATAAAGCGAATTATCCGGACCTTAATATAGCATTAACTAATATTAACTGTGAGAGTGAGCTACTACATTTATCATTTATCCTGTGATGCTGCTGTCGACCGTTTTTACAACATTCTAGAAGTAATCCTTCCACAATTTGTTCCTGTATCTTCATCTTCTCCTTCTTCTGATCCAATTTGGTTTACTACTGAAATCCGTCGCTTGCTTCAGCTAAAAGAATCGTCCCGCCTTAGATACAAACGTCATAATATTCAAGATGACTTAGCTCAAAACAAAGAACTTCGTACTCTGACCAAACTTAAATTAAATCAGGCTCGTCTCTCATACTATGAGAATGTTGAAAACTCTATTATAGCAGGCAACGTGAAGGTTTTTTGGTCACATGTCAAAAATATTCGCGGCTCTCGCGCAACTCCTTCAGCCGCCATGTATCTCGGTACTTCGGTATTTTTCGCCTAAACCGATTGCCAGTCCCAATATAAGATTTAGGCACTTCCTCACTGTCATCACACCGCGCTACACATCATCATTTCTTGTTGAATCTCTGATAGAAAATCTTGACCAAAATGTAGGAGCTGGTTCTGATGGCCTTCCTTCCCCGTTTTTTAAAGCGAACGAAAGATGTTATAAGCCTTCCGCTGAGCATAATATTTAATAAAAGCATCACTGCCGGAACATTCCCAAACTATTGGAAAGATGCTCTTCTTGTCCCAATACACAAAGATGGCCCCGATAATTTAGCGTCAAACTACCGATCAATTTCCCTACTTTCGGTCTGCTCCAAACTACTGGAAAAACATATTCATAACTTTATTCTCTATCACTTTGGTCATCTGATTGCAAAAGAGCAACATTGTTTTCGTTCCCTTCACTCCACGTCCTCTAATCTTGTTGGCTTTACAAACTTTGTTGAAAATTCTTTCGAGTCCAGACTGGACGTCCATGTTATTTATACAGATTTTGCAAAGGCATTTGATACAGTGCCTCATGATATTCTCTTAAATAAATTAGTCACCCTTGGCTTCCCAGACTTTCTTTTGGGTTGGCTATCTTCTTATCTTACCGACCGAAGCTGCCGTGTAGTTTTCAATGGCTGCACTTCGTGTCCGTTTTCTCCAAATTCAGGTGTCCCTCAGGGCTCAATTCTAGGACCGCTTCTCTTTCTACTTTACATAAATGACCTGCCACATCGCTTCTCTTGCGAATGTCTTTTATACGCCGACGATCTTAAGCTTTTCGCTCGCATAAAAAACTATAATGACTGCCTCAACCTGCAAGCTAACATCAACATCTTGTCTAGCTGGTGTTTAGAAAATGGCCTAACGCTTAACGTAGACAAATGCTTTATGATGTGTTATTCTTTGAAAAAAACACCATTTGACGCCATCTACCACATTAACAACAGTGAATTGAAAAGAGTTAACACTATCAAAGACCTTGGAGTTATTTTCGATGAGAGACTTCGCTTTAATTTTCACTATTCCGACTTAGTAAATCGTGCATCACGTACGTCTGGATTCGTACTTCGAACTTCCCAACAGTTCTCATCTATCGAAAGCTCCCTCACACTTTATCAAACCCTGGTGCGAAACATTCTCGAGTATGCTTCGGTTGTTTGGTCGGCTTATCATGCTTGTGATCGTACACTGCTTGAGTTCGTTCAACGTAAGTTTACACGATCTTTGTTTTATAAATTCGGCCTACCGTATACGGATCGGTTAAGAATTTTGAAACTTCCCTCACTTCTTGATCATAGGGTACTTTTCGATCAATGTTTTTTGTATAAGTTATATACCGGCCTCATCATGTGTCCTGCATCCGAAAGCATAGCACTTCGCGTTCCTTCCCATAACACCAGGAGTTTCAACTTTTTTAACCCCACCATTGCTGAATTAGCTGTATAATTTACCTCTCCTTTGCAGAGAATAATGAGACAGCATGATGCACTTCAACTTGGTCTTATGTCCTCATCTTTTTATTCTTTTTATTCTTTTAAACGTACTTTAATTTCAAAACTTGAAACCCTGTAATTTTAATGTGTAATTGGATCATATCTGTACATTGAATTTTTCCTAAATAAATAAAAAAATGATAGGCCCATTGTGATACCACAAAAGATTAGCAAGGTACTAGATTCTACCGGCTGACGAGAACCGTTTAGATTCTCGTATGCTATGCAGCTAATGTTTAAATTAGCTACTTTCGGGAGGTTATACAGGAAGGGTGAGCCTATAGTTTGCATGCGTTTCCTGGATAGTGCTGGG
Organism: Oxycera nigricornis; assembly: GCA_963942545.1. NCBI lineage: Eukaryota > Metazoa > Arthropoda > Insecta > Diptera > Stratiomyidae > Oxycera > Oxycera nigricornis. Next base: position 32,373,869 of record OZ012662.1, on the reverse strand, counting down.
GATCCGCACATAAAATGTTAGATCGTTTCCTCCTCTTCTTCCGATCTGCATGATCGGATTTCGGCCGAAATCATTGAAAGGAACACCCAATCTTTCTGCATGTCTGCCAATGAGACAATGCCGTACGGATATGATCAAACTCAAGGTTTCAAGATTGGTGTTGAGGAGCTGCTTAGTACGTTTTGAGCTTAGTGCATGCAAAGTTTGCCTTGTTGTCCTACCGGTTTCTTCCAAAAGCCAGGTCCTGTTTGCAGCCTCCATGTAATACTGCTTGAGTCCTAGCTTGATGGAAGCCACAGGATTGCCGGTATTAGTGTGTAATCCTGGAGCTCTGTGCTAGCTCTCGCTAGGGTATCAGCTTCGCAATTTATGGTATGATATTTAGGTATATCACAGCAAAGGATCACTCCACAGTAAATCGACACCACGTTCAGTTGTGTGTGGCATTCCATTACAATTTTGGATGAGGTATACACGCTGGAAAATGATTGGATAGCAGCTTGACTGTCAGAGAAAATGTTAAAAAAAATTATGGAAATTTTCTGGGTTTTCAGCCAATCTACTGCCTTGTATATTGCAATGATCTCTGCCTGAAAAAGACTACAGTGGTCTGATAGCTGGAAAGATAGTTTCAGGCCAAGCTGTTCTGAAAAAATGACACAGCGAACTTTTCCCTTCATTTCGTATCTATCAGTGTTGGTGTCGACCGATTCCTGTTTCCCATTTCTTTCTATGGTCCATTCGTCCCCGTTCGGGATGACTGACTTGAAACCATGGTGAAAGCAGGGAATTTGAGAAGCAATTTTATCCAATAAATCGAGAGCTACAGGAATAGGAACATCCGTTGGACTCCAACTATAGAAAATAATTTCTGCAAATCAATTTTTTTTTGCCAAAAATAAAAACGGTGTTTTTTTGTTTTTTCAAGTATTAATTATACTTTTAACTTTTTCGTCTTTATGTTAATTGGTTTTTCAAGTGAAACTAACAACGATCGACCCTCCAGAAGTGCTTTAAGAGATTTAAGCCTTTATTCGGCAGGGTTGCACCCGTTGCCCAAAGATGACGCTTGCTACATGATATTGTAGTGCTCACTCTCAATTGAAAGGATATTTTTAGATTTTTAGACGCGTTTATTGTGCGACCGGTTTGCAGGGCGGCTTACAACGGAGTGGGATTATATACATATGTACATAGTTTAAGGATACAATTGATTTACTTAAGATTAATTTTTGGCGTTGGCAACGTCATCTAGCGGGAAGCATTGTTGTAGTTGTCGCTGCGGCTACAATATTCATTCCCACATTCATACCATAATCGGTCCATCCTGGTCATAATATATGACGCAAGGACTCACTAAGCCAAATCAAACTCCATGGACTTACTGTTTGCTATTCAGGATTACCTATGAAGTCATTGTGGCATTTAAGATAACTGTTAAAGAAGTCGAGTTATAGGCCAATGAAAACAAGGCCAAATATATAACCAACAATAAAAACGACGCCAATCAGATAAAATATGAAGATGAAGCTCTGCAACTTGAAATCTCATTTGTGTATATTTATGTTCCCCTTGAAAAACCGAATAACGAAAAGGACAAGGTGGAACGGTTTAGTTATATGGCCAATAAAGTGTATTTTACTGTCCTCCTAATGATTATATCTCACAGAGTACGCTGAATTAATTTTCTCACATATATGTAAAACCATCATCCTTCGTCCAGTGCTATCGTATGAATATTAAACTTGGAGCCTAAAACGTAATCATTGCCTTTTTAAAATATGTAAAATAGCGCCAATAAATGGGAATAGCGAATATCGACTATTGCGTTATAGCCTATTTACACTGCCTTGAAAATGCATATTTATGAATGATGCATTTCGAAATTCATCGGACCGTTTACTTTGCATATATTCAACATGTAAGCATCGGAATCGTGTGACGAGAAAAAATGCCGGTAACGCCGTAATTCCCTGTAGTCTGAAAATGGCAACAGTGCAGTGGCGAGGCGTTCATATAAGCCGATTCCCATCGGCTTCCCTTTCCAAATATGTTCCAAAAATGTCTAACACTCCAGTTTCATAAGGAAATAAAGTGTTTATTTACTTGCATGCATCACTGTAAACATGTACAATCGTTCCACTTGATCTCAGTGTTTATTCCATCATACTCCATTCTCTTCATTCTACACATCCTCATAGTTTCATAATAGCCAGCAAAGCGATCAACATCTGTAAGAGTTGCAACAAAGCTTTTCGAGTCTCGAATTCATCAATAATTTAAGGTGCCGCCGTGGGCATTCAACTCCCGCAGCTCGGTTTTCCTCAATAGGATATGGAAACAAATCAAAAAGCCGGTAGCATTCCCGGCTTGCGAATCAGCTGTGAAAATTGATGCTTGAAATTCATCGGCTTACCCACAGTAATTTTTCACCCCTCGCCACTGCAACAGTGTAGTGTTAAGGACAAGTAAAGTGAAGATTTAAAGTGCCTTACCCAGAATAAACTATTAAGACACTGACTGTTTAAGTCCGGGAAACAATATTAGCGCCCCCCATAAGCGTACTAGTCAATAGACCATAACTAGTATGGGTACTGCTTTTCCGAATATAGGTACCAGATTCAATCCAAAGCTTGCATGGACTTCTACATAATCCTTGGTTTGGATTTGGATCTATCAATCATCCTTGCCGCTTTTTGGGTAACGGCACCCCTGTCGTAAACGCAATAGCACACCAATGCACCACAATACAGAAGGTTCCAATTACCGTGCTAATCGGTTCCAAGCTGTATTAACAATGAAAGAACCCGCTACAGAGTGTACAACCACAGCCCCCAAGTTTCAGCCTTCACAGGCTCCTCACCGACACCGGCCGGGACTAGGTCCCTGGGGCGCCGGATCCCTTGGTACCAGTATACCCCTGGTAAGGTTTCCAGGAAGCATACACAACCTCTTCAATTGAAACCCATTTCAAAGTTCGGGAATGATCGCCCTATTTTAGGATTGTCACCATTTATCAGTATGTCACCCTATTTATTCGTCACTCCTTTGCCTCAGTATCCTGTTGTAAGGATGTTGTTCTGAGTATCGGCCAGAATCCCTCCTCCTTTACCCTGGCTTGGGACAGTTGTCAGAAGGAAATCGGAGTTAGTTTTAAGGACAATACAAAAAAGGATAGCTGTATAACTTGTCTAGGTAGAGGGACAGATCACTGTCGGTTTGAAAGCAAGGAATATACTCCTAGAACGCTGCGTTATTGATTAGCGATTGTGAAGATTCAAGTAGAATAAAAAGTGAAGCGATATTTCACGGAAGTTGATTTTAAACAGTTGCAGTTTGAAGATAATGGATGCCTGAATATGTGTATAGAAAAGCTCTCATGAATTAAAATCATCGCAGGAATGTCATTTTTCCTGTTGAAAACCAAAGGGTAAATTGACGAAAATATATTTGAAGCAGTTCTTTGCATTCGTACCTGTTTGAATTCGATTTATTTTTCCTGCATCGAAGAAACTGTTAGGAGAACTGCATTCCTTGACATATTGTGTCAAACAGAGTCGTTGTAGTGCCTCCAACTCTGCATAGATGAAAACACTACATTTATCTTTAACATGTTTATTTGTCCATTTATAATTCCAATTTAACTAAAACGTATAATAACGAAGCGAGGAGATTACGAGTTGCTGTGCGCACGCATCGGCGGTCGAAACTGAACAGGACGAGATTTTCTTTTGTTCATCGTTTTTGACGTCTAGGTACGCTGCTGTCGCAATATCGTCCCTACATGGTGAATTCAACTAGCGACTTCTATTGCCTATTGCGACATCGATTGCAATCTTGATTTAATCCGTGATTCCAAATTACGTTTCGGAGTCAATTTGAACAAGCCGTGAGGTGCGACCCATGAGGTCCACACGGTCAACTTCCCAGTAATATGTACATAGATATTAAAAATATTAAACACAATGATAATTATGGAAATAATACTACTTTTAATAATAAAAATGTACCTCTCATAAAAGTTATTGGAATGACTTAATATTAATCATAACATCTACGCGAGCGTCAATTGATTACGTAAGGATTTTGGTGCATTGGTTTGATTGATTATTCACGCAGATCAATTGGAGGGGGGTACAGGTTACAAAGCAGTTTTTTCATTAAATTTAAAACATGGTGCTGTGAAGACTATTGAAAATCTGCTCAAATTTTGCAAACATTAATAAACTTTGATTTACTTTACAACAATGTCGTTAGAATAAGAGATTTAAGGTATTATGATTCGAATGAACACTTTTTACATGGTGACTTTGAATGATTTTTTATTTTTAATTTAATTTTTTTTGTAATCATGAGAAAAATTTTTGCTGGTTCCTCTACAAAAATTGATAAAAGTTTGTAAATTATATAAACATTTATTATTACGATGTGCAAATCAGGTGAAAAATGAATTTTTTTATGAAAAAAACACATATTTTCCATTTTTTTTTTAATAAATTAGAAAAACCGCTTTAACGATTTTTTTAATATATAAAAATATCATTAAAATCTTAATACGCGTCGATTGACACCTTAATGATGGAAAGATTATATTTAGTTCTCGAGATATAATGAATGACGTAAATGACCTTGAACGTTTAATGATTTTTTATTTTTTATTTAATTTTTTTTTGTAATCATGAAAAAAACTTTTGGTGGTTTTTTCACAAAAACTATTTGGAGTATATAAATTATATAAACATTGATTACTTAGGTTTGAAAATCAGGTTAAAAATTTTGTGTTTTTGAAAAAAACCTAATTTTTTGCACTTTTTTTAAAAAAATTAAAAAACGGCTCCAAGAATTTTTTTAAAAATTTGCCAGAACCACATAAATGTCAATGCGCGTTGATTGACACCTTGTTCAAAAAAATGGTACGTTTGGTTCGCGAGATATAACGCATGACAGAAATGACCTTCAAACGGGCAAAACAGCAAACCCCCCCGACCGAAGTTTCCCAAAAACTAATCAGCTCTTAAAATTGGAAAGGCGCTTCGATTGACACATTAACGAAGTCGATACGACTTTGTTTACGTGAGTTATGCTCGTAGAAAAAAGTGTCTACGAACGTACAGACGTACGTACGTACACACACACACACACACATATACATCTCCCTTTCTAAAAACACTTTATATATACTCTATAGACCTCAAAAAGTAAATAAATGTTGAAAATTTCAATTTCGATTTTCGAGGCGATTACAAGAACTTCCCATATACTGGGAAGTTAAAAAAATACGTAATTTTGAACCCAATAATGTACAAAATCACGAATGAAGCCAAAACTATGTAATTTCGTGACAGTGTAAATAATCTGTTAGGCTTTACCATACGTACACACGATAAGGCGTTCGCCGAATATTTCCTCATTGGTAGCCAAAAACATACAACTTGCCAATCGGTCAACATTTGAGAAAACCCGTAAATGATTGGCCACCATATTTGCCAGAATAATGCTCAGATGTTAATATACTCACATTTATTTTCACACTTAATTACAAGGCAATTGGATAATTCGCAATCTTATATCGGATTGTGGGATTGTGTTCAATTGATTGTGACACGATCCGATCTTGTTGCCTCGTTAAGTAATTCACGTGAACAGAGATCAAAGTTATCGCCATCGACGACATGTTTTGAAGTCAGTGCTTCGCCAGCAAGTCAGGGATTAAATGCCGAAATAGACAATTTTATCTTACGATTCATTTAATATGCGGAGAGGCTTTGTATTACATGTAGAGATTTTCTTTAATACCGATATATGTATGTACTTTTCATTGGATGTATGCAGGAAAATACTGTTTTTAAATTCTTTTCGTATTGATTTTAATTTTTTTAAAGGAGAGCTGAAGGATCTGAGCTTCTTAGCCACTGATCGGTCTAGATGAACTCATAACAACGTTTAGTATCTCACATTCGCCATCAGCAGAAGTGATTGATGTCGATTCGTGAATGAAACATGTTCTTGGTCAAACTGGTGCACTGCATGCCGCGACGATAATTATGAATGAACTCTGCAATAAGCGACACTTATGAAGAGACCACTTCATAAATATTGATTCGAATTATGTATAGCAGAATTGCTTTACAACCTATCGATTGGTCGATTCATGAAAAGACTTCGATGCATGTTGACTGAGAATGTGGACCTTGCAATTTATTTAGCTGAATTGCGTGTTTGCTATAAATAGTTGCTATTTTTGCTTGCCTGATTGGTATGCAAATTGCAAATATTCAGGCTCAAATGTGAACTTATGGTCCTTATTAAATTGTTCATCAAACCCATGTTCATAGACAAGCCGTCATGAAAGCATGAACGCTAGAATATTAAATATCGATCTTAAAGTTTTGTCGATTTTCAGGTTTTACGTATTTAAATAAAGTTTTACTCTATACACCTAACTTACAGACTAGCTTATAGTCCTCCATTCGGTCAGTATATTTTCTTGCTAAAAACAAATTTTAATTATGTACAATCAGGACATTCTTGAACTATTAAAAAGGAAACTATACCGAAACGCATTTGTACTCTTCATAGTTACATAAAATATTCGAAAAAATTTTATTGCATAGAATTTGTTTGCAGTTTAAAAAGTGTAAGCCTCAAGAAAAACTGGAAAAATCGTTAAAAATCAAATCATTTTTTCCGCACTTGTTTCCATTATATCTTTACACTCATGTGCATACTAGGTGGGGTGAAAAGTATCATCTTTGAACGCCAGAATGCGCTGCTACTGCAAATGGTTATGGTGCCTTGAAGTCCGTTCATATTTAGGCAGACATGGCAAATTTCAGTGCGATACTATCTTTAGCTTTGTTTTGACAGCTGATTGTTGTTGACGTGTTTGGCATCATGTTGAGTATGGACAAAAACAATTTTCGTTCTCTCATAAAACATTATTTCTGGAGAGGCAAAACGACGAAGGAAACAAAAGCAAGGTTGGAAAGTATGCTCCGTCGGATTACACCAAATATTGGTTTCGAGAGTTTCGTTGTGGCTGGAACCCCACTACCGATCAAGTCCGCAGCGGCAGGCTCTCCGATGCGATTACAGAGGACAATGTCAAAAAAATACGTGAAATGGTGTTGGCTGACCGAGAAGTGAAGGTGCACGAGCTAGCAGATACCACAAAGATTAGTACTGAGTGAACACGCCATATTTTGGGCAATATTTTGCATATGCAAAAGTCATCCTGCCGCTGGGTGCCGCGCATGTTCACTCCTGACCAAAAACACTAACGCGAGCGCACTTCGAAAGAGTGTTTAGACTTGCTGATGTGGAATCGGGCGGACTTTTGGCGTCGATTGATAACTGTTGATGAAACCTGAATCCACTATTACACACCACAGAACAGAATGAGTACTAGGCAATGGACTGAAGCCGGCACGAGTGCTCCGAAGCGGGCGAGGGAGGCTCGATGGGTCGGAAAGGTTATGGCGTCGGGTTTCTGGGATTGTCATAGCATACTCTTCGTGAACTACCTCGAAAAAGGAAAAAATCATCAACAGCAAGTATTACTGTACATTATTGGAGCGATTGAAGGCTGAAATCATGCAAAACGGCCTCACATGAAGCGAAAAAATTTGTTTTTGCAAGCCAATGCGCCAGAGCACAAGAGCATCGCAACCACGGCTAAAATCAATGACTAACGGCTCCAATAGCTGTCGCATCGATCGTATTCGCCCGATTTGGCTCTTTTGGACTATTATCTCTTCTCAAACCTCAAAAGATGACTCATCAATAAAAAATTCAGCTCACGCAAGGAAATCATCGACGCCGCAGAGGAGTATTTTGCAGACCTTCCGGAAAATTACTTTACGGTCGGGATCAAGAAGTTGGAAAATCGCTGGAATAAGTGTATCGAGCTAAAAGGGGGACTATGTTGAATAAAATAAAAACATTTAAAAAAAAATTCATTCCCAAGGAGGTTACTTTTCACCCCACCTCGGATGAATTGGATATAATTAAATTTATTGTATACAAATAAATTTAATTATATCCAATTCATCCGAGTTACCACTTTTATCGATTGTTTCTACGTTCCAGGTTAAGAGAGAACCCTGCATCAGTAAGTTCCTACTAAAGTTAACGGTCGATTTTTCAAAAATTGTTTCTGTTATATTTCACTGGAATTTCACGATTCCCACAATTTCCGTCTTTGTTTATATAGGGGAGCTTATAAAGTTGCCGATGGTGTTTTTTCCGTAAAAATGAATGCTTTATTTGTAAAAATTAGTTAAAAACATGCCATTGAAAGTATTGTCCATCGCTAGTCACTACTTTCTACCATATTTCTGGCAGTATATGAATACCATGTCGAAAGAACGAATCATATTTTGAGGTTATCCACGAATCGACCCATTTTTCGGCATTTTCATAAGAATGGAAGTGCTGCTCAGTCAGACCATGAGTCATCAATCAGAACAAGTGATAATGGAAAGAAACAATGTCCGATGACTGCGAAAGGTGGGGAAAGACTTCCCATTTGAGCGGTTTTGCAGCATGTGTGTCTCTCGCATTGCGGCCATTTTTCTTTTAAAGCATGAAGAAGTGGATGAGTAAAAGAGAAAATGTATTTCTGGCATCCGTTTATTTTAAATCTATTTAGAAACAAGCCGCGAGGTGCGACCCTTGGGGTCCACACGGTCAACTTCCCAGTAATATCTACTTTAATATTAAAAGTACTAAATACAATAATAATTATGAAAATAATACTACTTTAAATAATAATAACTAGAGCTACTCATAACAGTGATAGAAATGAGTTAATATCAATCATATCATCTACTGGAGCGTCCATTGAATACGTATTGCTTTTGGTGAATGGGGGGTGAATTGTTTTGATTGAATATTCATGCGGATCAATCGGTGGGTGGTGGGGGTAGATTACAAAGCCTTTTCTACGTTATTTGTTATTTTCATATCGATGCTTGAAGAATAAGAGAGCGCTGGCAAAAATGAATGCAGTTTTTGTTATTACGCCCACTGAAGAGGTTTTGTTGCGTGGTGGCCATTTTGAATAGTTGTGTTCAAAATCACCATGACTTCGGCATAATCATTGAGTTTGTATTTTTTCACGATTTTACAAAAATCAGGCTAATACTTATTTCTTATTTTCAGGTGGTCTCGAAAAACATTGAATGTGCAGTCAATAGTCGGTTTAATTGTTATGTAAAAATTAAAAAGCATCACGAATGATGATGGAGGAAGTAATTGAAATCTTACAAACACTAAAGAACAAAACTACCAACCTAACCTAACCTACGTCGCTATTCTATATTAGTTATTTGGCATAGGTTAGAACCTCCTAATCTAGTTGACAACTTCGCCTTCTAGTGTGCTTTTTGGTTAGCAAGTCACTAACACTATTATTGCACATTAGTGGAGGTTCTTAGGTTCCAGAGTTTATGCTGGTTCATCATTAATTTAATGGGAAGCGTGATTTCGGGGTGTCGGATGGCTGGTGCTGTCATTTACCATCCGCCACCAGACAGCACGACCACGGTTAGGCTTATTGGTGGATTAAGCTCGTTGTACTTCAACTGGTATGCTAAATAACTAATATAGAATAGCGACGTAGGCAGATATACGAAAAACAAATTGACAGTCGTTATACTTCGCGAATAGAAATTATTATACAAACCAGTTGAAGTACAACGAGCTTAAGTTTTGCGATAGAAAAATGTGCTCAAGGTGACAAATGTCGAATGAAGAAAGAGGTGCTGCGATGGCTTTGAAGGAAGAGGGTTACTCATTTAGAGAAATTTCTCGTAGAGTAGGATACAGTGAAGGTGCTATACGGAAACTTTTTAAGAAATTCCAGGAAACTGGTTCAGTGAGGAGGAAAAAATGATGTGGGCCGCCGCTTAAAAAAACTAGCCACGACGAAAATTGGCAACCTTACAAAATCGGTTCAAAAATTTCATCCGATCTAAGAAGAGTGCTTAAGATGAGCTTAATCCATCAATAAGCCTAATCGTGGTCGTGCTGTCTAGTGACGGATGGTAAATGACAGCACCTGAAGAGGATGCCGTCCGTCACCCAGAAACCACGCTTCCTCACTTAATTATGAAGAGAGATTCTGGGAACGAGTTACGATGGAGTCAGTATTCGTACCATCGAAAGAAGGCTCAACGATGTTGAATTAAGATTCGGAACGCCTGCCAAAAAACCATTGTTGAGGACAAGAATGCGGAAAAATCGCCATGAATTTGCAAAAGCCCATGAAAGCTGGACAGTTGAGGATTGGCGGAGGGCAATCTTTACAGATGAGTCCAAATTCAACCTATTAGGGCAAGATGGAAAGCAGAACGTCCGTCGTAGAAAAGGTGAACGTATAGCGACGATTGCATCAGACCACCCGTCAAGCATTCTCCGTATGTTATTGCCATTACTACATACGTAGTTGGTGAAGTAAAGCTAATAGAAGGTTCGGTGAAAGCACTAATATATCAGGAAATAATATTGCAACAGCTTATACCGACGATCGAAGCTCGAACCCAACATTTCGATAGCCTTATCTTTCAGGACGATTCGGCACCTTGTCATAGAGCGCGCTCGGCAAGTTTTTTAAAAGCTTAATAACATTAAATTCAATATTGATGTTATTTTTGACTTCCATATACAAAATTTAAACCTAATCGAAAATTGTTGGTCCCTCATTGGAGTGAAATTGAGAAATAAGAAGCCGATAACCCTTCAAAAGCTAAAGGATGGAATTGAAATGGTGTGGTATAATGACATACCACAAGAAGAGCTCGAAAAATACTACGAATCGATGCCTCAAAGAATTAAAGCGGTAATCCGTGCAAAAGAAGGTGCAATTAAATATTAAATTTAATTTAATTTTGAAATAACACAAAAAAAAATTATAAAAATAATGCAACAAAACTTAATTTTTTTTTAAATACTTTTCAAAAATATCGACAATTCTGACCTTTAGTTGTTACTTTTCAAATAGAGCATAATCAAAAATTGCCCAGTTTTGCAGTTCGATGCTAATTTCTATCAAACAAACATGTGGACCATCATTTCAATGTATAGTATAACAAATATTTACAAAATTTATTTAATTTATGATTTTCGACATACCAATTACAAATATATATACTTAGCACTTGTATATTTCATTTATTGTGATGTATACTCGGTGCGTACGTTTTTATGTCGCTAGCTGTATGTTAAGTTAGGGTCATCGATGCCTGCATCAATTTCGCCCTTAATTTTGAAAATTTATATTTTTTTATGCTTTTTCTAAAAACTTTTGAGCATTTTACATAAATAGTAATAACATATTTCCTCAATTTCAGATATTCTTCTAAGTAATGTCCGGCACGCTGCCGTTCGAACAAAGTATGTCGCAAAACGAGAATATTCCGATAGTGAACAGAAGAAAATTAAGCTTTTCGGCTCTGCAGACGCCATCGCTTTTAGGGGATGGAACAGGACTATCGGCCAGGCGGCGTTTAAGTAATGTTAGCGATGTAGTTAGTAGAAAATTTTCACATACAATTGGTTGGAAAACCTCTCAAATTCCTACACAGGATATAATCAATCAAGTAGGTAATTTTAGAATTATATTTTGAAAATATTCATGCATCTCTACGAACCACAATTATTTCTAGGGAAAATGTTTATGCGGTCAGTATATCAAGCGAAGATTGAAGCGTTCCGGGTTGTTCAACCGAAAACTGGGTTTGCAACGGATTCGAAGTATTATTGGAACGAAATCCAATACGATTGCTGTGATTCGCGAAGTATTCCCCACACTTATGGTTGTGAGTAGCATTTCATGAATTAAACATATTCAGTCTACCGGGAAATTTTTCTTCTTTTTTTTTTGTAAAAGGAAAGTAATAGATCTTCAATATATGAAAAAGTATTTTCTGAACAATATAATTTTCCTCATTACTAATACCGTTTTTGAAGTAAAATTCAGTTTGTGATGTTCAAATTCACGTTTTTAAAATTAGTAGTCTTTGCATCTCGTTGACAGTTTAATGCATGTATATTCTTTTTTTCTTTTCGAATCTTTATATAAACCAATTAATAATCTCAATATACGAGTATATACGAGGGGTGATCAAAAAGTAATGAGAAACGGTTACTTCCAGTCCGCATAAAAATCCAACAAAATTTTTTTCCCTTGCTTATAGACTCACTAGGTCAGCATGAAAAAATCATATAAATAGACTGCGATTCACGAGAGGGACATTCAGTTGAATACGAACCGGCGAAGAGATAACATCAAAATGGAGAAAAACGAAATTAGAGCAGTCATTAAGTACCTCGGTTTGAAAAAAATGTCTACCAAAGACATACACAGCGACTAAGAGAAAACATTGGGGAACTCTGATCCTCCATATTCCACAGTTGCACGCTGGGCCAAGGAGTTAAAGCTGGGAAGGACTTCCACTGAAGATGAACACCGCGAAGGACGCCCATCTACGTCCCGCACTGAAGATAACGTGAAAAAGGTCGAAGATGTTGTGTTGGCAGATCGAAGAGTGACCGTCAGACATGTCGCTGAGGTCACGAGGATCTCATACGGTAGCGTTCGAACAATCCTTGTGGACGAATTGCGGATGAAAAAGGTCTCTGCGCGTTGGGTACCGCGAATGTTAACCGACAAGCACAAGAAAAAACGAGTCGATATTTCAAGGGTGAATCTCCAAAAGTTCCAAGCAGATCGGAAAAAATTTCTGTCACGTTTCGTGACCATGGGCGAGTCCTGGATCCACCATTTTGATCCTGAAACCAAACAACAATCGATGACTTGGAAGCGAGCCTCCTCACCAACACCGAAGAAGTTCAAAGTGTCAAGTTCGGGGAAAGGTTATGGAGTCCGTTTTTTGGGACGCCGAAGGAATAATTATGGTGGAATATTTGGAAAAGGGAGCCACTATTTCGGGCTCTTACTACGCGGACCAAATACGAAGATTGCGGGAAGTTATTAAGGCAAAAAGACGCGGCAAACTGCGAGCTGGAGTGCTGTTTCACCAAGACAACGCTCCGGCTCACAAAGCCGCAGTTGCGATGGCTGCCATTCAAGAAACGGGATTCGAACTGCTGAAACACCCGCCCTATTCGCCAGATCTAGCTCCCAGTGACTTGTACCCCTTTCTTCGTCTCAAGCAACACCTACGAGGCAAGAAATTTGAAGACAATAGTGAAGTGATGGCCGCTGTTAAGACGTTTTGGGAGGGTCAAGACAAAAAAAAATTTCTCAGGGAATCCTGGGTTTAGAAAAAAGATGGACTAAATGTATTGCCTTGTTAGGAGACTATGTAGAAAAATAAATTATTTTTGTAACTGTCATCACCGTCTTTTATTGCGATTCTCATTACTTTTTGATCACCCCTCGTATTTAGTGAAAAATTCAAAATCACAATAGTCTTCCCAGCTTGAATAGGACTTGTGGATTGCATTTATTTATAACGAATTATTTTTGGAGGCTGGTAACTAACTGCTTTCGATTGAATGTGTTCCTTTCAGAACAATTTGAAGGTGCAAAATAGTACTAGCTGGTTATTGCTCGATTTGGAGAATATATAGTAACGTTTTTATGTCATACTTAGAAAAGAATTATGGAATGCTCATTCATCAATTTTCGTCAATGTCTCTTCAAAATTCCCCAAGTCAAAATTTCAAAGGCGCACAGCGCGTCCGTAAAACATTTGCACGATAGGTCCGCACCACGCCCGCAATTAGTCATTAGGAATAGGAATGATTCTCATTAAACTGTGATATTTTTTGCATATATGTACTCGTATGTATACAGCTGCAGACAATTTGAAACACTTGTAGCTTACTAAGTAAAACCCAATTTGTCAATAAATCCTTCGATGTGACTCATTTTCCTTAGGTTAGTTTTTTACCCGATTTTATGGCAATTGCGGGAAGTAAGCGTTAGCGGATGCTACTTCCAAACGAACGACAGGACAAAAAAGTCTTGAAAACCTCAAGATTTCGAGCGAACACGTAATTAGAAACATACATAAAATATATTCTAAAATTCAATTTTTTTAGCAATAAAAACAATAAATTACAAAAATATACATATCGGCAAACTCTTCTGCCTCGCAACCTCTTGTAGGTGATTCGGCATTGTCGTTTAAGTCTCCTGCGTCTCCCCACATGCATGAATGTGCATGGTTCTTTCACTGTTTCGCATAATTGGTCCGTGTTTGTGAAATTTCTTACTGCTATTGCTTGTTTTATGTCCCTCCATGCCGGCAACATACATCTTGTCATGAAATGTTGCCTGCAACTTATAAGTTGCAGTGAAAAGTTGCCGGCAACTTATAAGTTGCAATGAAAAGTTGCCGGCAACTTATAAGTTGCAGTGAAAATTTGCAGGCAACTTATAAGTTGCAGTGAAAAGTTGCCGGCAACTTATAAGTTGCAATGAAAAGTGTCCGCCAACTTATAAGTTGCAGTGACAAGTTGCCGGCAACTTTTAAGTTGCAGTGAAAAGTTGCCGGCAACTTATAATTTGCCGGCAACTTATAATTTGCCGTGAAATTTAGCCGGCAACATATAAGTTGCAGTGAAATGCTGCCGGCAACTTATCAGTTGCCGTGAAATGTTGCCGGCAACATATATGTTGCCGTGAAATGTTGCCGGCAACATACTAGTTGCTGTGAAATGTTGCTGGCAACATACAAGTTGCCGTGAAATGTTGCCGGCGACATATATGTTGCTGCGAAATGTTGCCGTGAAAGTTTGCCGGCAACATATATGTTGCTGGAAATGTTGCCGGCAACTTATAAGTTGCAATAAAATGGTGCCGCCAACATACAAGTTGCCGTAAAGTGTTGCTGCATATCCATGACAACACGCAGCAACTGCCTGGTAAAAAAGTATTTTCCACAATCGATTTGACTAACGCATATCATCAGGTTCCGGTAGCGGAAGAAGATATTGCAAAGACGGCCGTTATAACTCCATTTGGACTGCATGAGTTTACAGTCATGACATTTGGACTTCATAACACCGCGCAGACCTTCCAACGACTTTTGGATTCCGTTTTACGTGAAATGGATTTTGCCGTTGCTTATCTCGACGACAATCTAACCGCATCTTCATCGATCGAAGAGCACGAAACACATTTGAGAATGACTTTCAACCGCCTTAGAAATAACGGATTGAAAATAAATCCCTTCAAATTTGTTTTCAGAGTAAGCGAAATTGAATAACTCGGCGACTCAATCTCTGATGAAGACCAAACGATTACGGTCGAAAGTCGATTCCGAATCAAAATAAATATACACAAAATTAAAAGGAAGTTTTCTTTAAAAAAACAATCCCCCACTGACCCCTCCCTCGATTTGACTACTGACACGTAGTTTACGTATCCTGGATATCTAATCTAACCTTCAAAGTGTAAATCAAGTGGTTTAAAATAGCTTGTTCGTTTACAACTTTGTCTCCCAGACTATTAAATTTTAGCCTGTCACTAAGCTAAGTTATCGAAAAAGCTGATATTTTCATTTCCCTTGAAATTTCTGTTTTGTGTCGAAATACATTTAACTAAAGCAAAATACATTCAAATTATGATAGATCCTCTAAAAATCACTATAAATGTAAGTAGTCGTGACCAAAACTGATATTCCTATTCAATTTCGGATCAAACCTTGATAGCTCCAACAGAAAAATATATACTCTTATTCTCAACACATTGATTGCAAAAGAAAATTCAATCAAATAAAATTACAATCGAGACGTGAAATTTATTGATTTTCTATATCGAAACATAATATTTGCGACAGAAATTGGTAATTTCATATATTAATCTCAGCTATTATCTAAAACTTTATAACAATACAAAAACAACTTGCTTATTTTATACGGAACCATCCATCTTTTATATATAATATTAATTTGGAAACCAGAAGTTTTCTGCTTTTTCTGAAATGTATTTCATTATGGAAATATCTACTACTACTATCTGTTTATATTTCAGCTTGGCGATGAGCTGGAACGAATGCATCCTCGAACATATAGTGGAGTATTTCGTCAAATATCGCGTGCACCTGGCGGCGAAATTCCTTCAGCCGAAACAGTATCAATCGTCCTGTGTTCTGCCGCCCGAGAACTATTTCGAATAGATATTACCTGGGGTAAAATAATTTCACTGTTTGCTATGGCAGGCGGACTAGCTGTTGATTGCGTCCGGCAAGGACATGCTGACTATTTGCCAGGATTAGTCGAGGGCGTTACGGAAGTGATTGAAGACGAACTGGTGCCATGGGTCAACGAAAATGGTGGCTGGGTAAACGGTCATTGTATTTTTTACTGGCTTGATCCATAATATCCTTTAATTTGTTTCAGATGGGACTGAACGCACATGTCCTTCCAGCAAGTAATAAACTGTCGATGATGGAATGGCTGAGCCTAGTTGTTGGATTTATATTTGCACTATTTATCATTTTTATTTTGTTAAGATTAATTATTACATATTTGATACCATTATTTTTTGAAAAATCATGAATATATATATCGCATGTCACGCCAAGACTATAAAATTCTGTATTATTTTATGTTAAACTGCACAATTTCTTGGTAAATATTTAATTTAAGTTTATAAATAATAATAAAGATCACAACTGAAGCTTATGGGCAATTATTTTGAAATGAGCTACCAAAAAAAAAGAAACTTGAAAAAATCCAAAGGAATAATTCAATCGTAATTCTTTATTTAAAAGAAATTAATAAACTTTGACGGATAACAATGTTTTTATTTCATTGAAAAAAAGAGCTTCATTTTTTGTAAAGCCCCTGAGGAGGATTTTATAACGAAGATTGGCGGCAAATTAATATGCAGAGCTATAGAAGAGACTTTTTGTAGCATTCGCAGACTTGATAAAGGGTAAAAAGATGTTCCGCCAGACCCCTACCGATGGTTGATAATATTCAAACTAATCAACCTTAATTTCAACAAAACCGCCAAAACAGTTTTAAATTTTAGTAAACGAAATCTACATAAAAAGTCAAATACATTGAAAGTTATCTTTTCATTTACCGTATGATCAGAACTTACAAAATCAGTCATTTGGGGTATACCAGACCCCGAAGAAAAGCAGTTTTAAATCCCAAATAAAATATTTATAGGATTCCGTTGCTTACCAATACCATAAATATATCCAACCTAATTTTTTGCATTTTTTTCATAAATTAAAAAACGGCGCCAACATTTTTATTTAAAACTTGAAAGAATTAATGTGCAAACGCGTCGATTGACACCTTAACAATGCAAATCCTATATTTGGTTCGCGAGATATAGCGCATGACAGAAATGACCTTCAAAGGGTCAAAACAACAAACATCCCCGACCGAACTGTCCCAAAAACTAAGATTGCAAAGACGCTTCGATTGACACCTCAACGAAGTCGATACGATTTTGTTTACGTGAGTTATGCTCGTAGAAAAAAACTGTCTACAAACGCATGTACGTACACACACGGACACATACATCTCTCTTTCTAAAAGCACTTTATATACACTCTATAGCCCTTAAAACGTAAAGAAATGTTGAAAATTGCAACAAATAATTTTTAGATTATATTTTCCATGTTCTAGGTAAATGCTGAATGCTACATTTTTCACAAAAAATATTGCTCTCTCGGTGTTCTTTTCGTGAACGTTGTGCGCAAGTATTGCCTGGGTATCTTCAAGAGGATTCCCACTTGTCTCACATATTTTTCAATTAACTTTCCTCGAAAATTTCGAAATATATGAACCAAGGACATAGCCAGACAAATATTTCGGGGATGAAATGGAATGCCGTATGATTTGTGGAATCAATTTCTTTTTTCAACGTTGCGAAGAAGATGCCGACTAGCTCCTGTTTCTCGGCATGCCTGACAGTTTTCTGTCACTGTTCTGGCAGCGTAACCAGTAAAAATTCAAAAATGACGATCCGAAACTTGGACCTTAAAAAAAATTAAGAAATTTTGCGAAAAAAAATTATGAAAGCTTTTGATTTTTTGGATAATCTTTATCGATTAAAATCAAAATCGAATTTTTCCGACCACTAAAACATATCGACATCGGGCAGGCGAAGAAAATTGCGAGCACGAGATTCGAAGAACACATGTGTAGTGTATTCCTAGTTCCAAACCTGGAACTAGCCAATACACAACTAATGACCCACACAAGCTTCTCTAAGCTTCGGTAAGCTCTCTATCGTAGCACAGCACATCCTCAAACCTACATCGATATGGTGTGATATCGTGTGAAACTCTTAGTAGAGCATTGAACCCAGAGTAAGCAAAAATATAACTTATGCGACGTTAAGTGGGTCAATGCAAAGTAAACTATATTGGATACGACAAACTCTGTGGGAACTAATTCGAATCGCGTTCGATTGGTTATGGTAAGTAGATTTCAAACTAGAGTAGGAATTTTCATAGAATAAGCAAATTTACTGTACATAGAACCTAAGAGAGAAATTTGTGAATAAAAAGAAGGAACGAAGCTGGCACGGTGCTCAGAATTGTTCCTTAGTTGAACGAAGTTGTTTGTTTCTATACTGCAACTTTTAACAGCAACGTTTAACAGGAATACCTTAGTAAAGTCTGTCTTATTCGGCAGACTACAAGTTGCCTTTTAAGTCGCAATAAACACATTACACATGAAAGAGGCAGCATTCGCTAGGAGGAGGAAGATTAATAATAATGTGCGATCAGCTGTGGCAAAACATATGTTAGACAATAATCATAAGATATAGATAGAAAACCTTAAAGTCACATAACAGGTAAAAAAGCCAATGAGTTAGACATATGTGGAACTATAGGGATAAGTAGAGTAACTGGAGGGATTAGAATGAACAACGACTTAGGGAATGGGTCAACGAAGCTAATTTAATTTTGGGACCAAAATTTAAAACGATAGGGATCAAAATAGAAATACATGGAAAAGTCATTAGTTATACACTGAAGGAATTTGGGTGTTCCAGCCGAAATGTGCATCCGAATTAAAAAAAGAATAATAGTTAAATACACGATTGCTTAAAAGGAAATTTGAAATTAGGTTTTTTTTAATTTAACTTAAATTGTTAAATCGCGAAAAAGAAAGGTTCATACTGAGATATTCGAGATACATATTTCATACATTGAAACTAAATTCACAACAAATTATTTTTCGAAAAAAATTCGTGTTTGCAGTTTCTAGTTGTTTTTCTTCGAAATCAAAATCAAACAAATTCTGAAAGAGAAGGTAAGACTATCAGTTTAGAAAATTTATAGCTATAGATATTGATTTTTAATTTTTATTTGTGAAAAAATAGGCTGTTAATCCTGACAATTGTCTGTTTCATGATAGGCAAAAATATTCTGAGAGAAAATGGGAAATTGCCTTGCGTATGGGAAAAATTGTTTATTAGCCTTAAGTTTAGACTACAGTGACCATAATAACATACTTATCAACATAAAAGCATTCCAAATGAAAAAAAATCATGAAATACGAAGTTTTATAGGCAAAAAATTCTGGGTGATTGGGCATGAAATATGTAAGTGATATAAATTTGAACTAAATTATTATTCACTACGAAATTTTTATCAGTTTAAATATGTTTAAAAATTTATCTTATCAAAGAACAGTTGTTATTTCTCTATGTAGTCTACAACTAAACCCGTTTGGACATTTTTCTATTGAATACATAATAGTTCTCCAAAATCGTGTTCAATTTTTATATTTATTATTGTAATAGAATTTATAGGGTTCATGCAAATAAAGTGATCACTCTCATCTCAAAAAAATGTCGAGGGTGGGACTAAACTATGCTGACCCTCTCCATCGGGCTACGGCCGTGATATGAATGTTATCTTTAGTTCTTAATCGTTAATTAGTGACAAACTCAGAAATCCGATCAAGTATCGACGATTTGTGCCGTGTCTATAAACGAACAGAGTACCTATAAAGTAACAGAATGACTACAAGGATACAAAGTGACTATAAGGAAAAACCATTTCGTATATTTATCTACAAAATAATAAAGTTAACTAATATTCTCGATCTTAATTGAAAAGTATTAGCTCCTAGAATTAGACACTACTTAGAACAGAACCAAATATTAAATGAGAACCAATTTGGCTTCCAGGATAAAAAAGTGGAACATATGCTATTGTCGAGTTAATGAGACATTGAATTGGATAAAGGTCTTTATCTCGCAGCAATCAATTGACCTAAAAAAAGCTTCTTATACGGTTGTTAATCACACGTTAGCTGAATTATTGGAGAAATTAGGAATTGTTCGTAATGCGAAATATTTTCTGAGTTTGAACGATCACAAAAGAACAAAAATCGTCTAGAATTACAGCCAGTCAGCGCGAAATAGTATTGGAGTATCGCAGTTCGAATTTGTTCAGGGAACACCGAATTTCATATAGAACAAAGAAAAAACAATTA
The DNA here is from genome assembly GCA_963942545.1 of Oxycera nigricornis. Classification (NCBI taxonomy): domain Eukaryota; kingdom Metazoa; phylum Arthropoda; class Insecta; order Diptera; family Stratiomyidae; genus Oxycera; species Oxycera nigricornis. The sequence continues at coordinate 32,353,418 of OZ012662.1, read as the reverse complement.
TTCAAGGCGTCACACCACAATAGAATTTTCAAAAAATCGATTTTATTTTTACTAGCGTAAAAAACCCTTTGAACCCTCTAGAATAAGAAACAAACGGTTTTATATCTGCCAGAAATCGTTTTCATTGAAATTTCGAGCTCTAACAGCTCTGTGACAGATGTGTCACACTGCCTTAAACTGTTCCTCTAAGATGTAGGGAACGCTTTAAAACAATTGTTAAGTTTATTGTCGCATAATGCACACTTTTCACAAATTGTGTGTCGTTTTTTTTCGTATTTTATCAACTTCACCCACGAACAAATCCAACAAAGTGACGCAAAGTGAATTTCGCACGAATTTTGATACAGGTAACGCCATACAGTTCACAAGAACTGCATGAATAATCCATAGAGTGGTGGGTTAACGTCGTGTTAAGATAATTTAAAATGAAATAAAATGTAAGGAATTATTCGGTATGTTGCAGTAATGTCACACGGTGATATAAAGGGGTTAAGTAAACAAAATAAAAGTTACGCGAAAATAGCGAACATTATTTAGAGAAATCGGTATACAGTTCGTAGTATAGTTAAGAGATTTCAAGTTTGTCAAAATTTAAAAAATCGTATTCGCACAGGCCGACCGCGGAAACTTAATGCTAGAGAAGAAGCAAAAATTGTTCATGAAATTAAAAAAAAAATCCCAAAACTAGTGCATCACAGATAGCGGCGCAGTTGAAGGAAGAAGGTAATAAAGATGTACATGTAAAAACTGTACGCAGGATGCTCCACCGGGCAGGTTAAAATGCAAGAGTACCTCGAAAAAACCTTATATAAGTCCAATTAATAAGAAAAAAAGAATGAACTTGGCAAATGAATACTTGCATAAAGATAATGGTTTTTGGAGTAAAGTTTTGTTTTCTGATGAAAGCAAATTTAACATTTTTAGCAGTGATGGTAGAGTTTTAGTGTGGCCTAGACCTAATACGGAACTAGACCCGAAACACTTGGAAAGTACAGTCAAGCATGATGGCGGAGGGGTCATGGTATGGGGGTGTATGGCTTCTTCTGGTGTTGGAGAGTTGGTTTTTATATAGGAGATATGTTGGATAAGACATGTTATTTACATATTTTAAAAAATAACTTAAACAAGCCGCGAGGTGCAACCCTTGAGGTCCACACGGACAACTTCCCAGTAATATTTACATAAATATTAAAAATATTAAACACAATAATAATTATGGAAATAATAATACTTTTAATAATAAAAATGTACCTCTCATAAAAGTTATTGGAATGACTTAATATTAATCGTAACATCTACGCGAGTGTCAATTGATTACGTAAAGATTTTCGTGGATTGGTTTGATTTAATATTCACGTGGATCAATCGTAGGGGGGACAGGTTACAAAGCCTTTTCTACGTTATTTGTTATTTTTATATCGATGCTTGAAGGACAAATCAGCGCTAGCAAAAATGAATGCAGTTTTTGTTATTACGACACATTTGTTATTACAACTGCTAGCACTTCGCCATTATCACTGAATTTGCATTTTTTCACGATTTTACATCAATGAAACTAATAATTATTTCTTATTTTCTGTTGATTTTGAGAAACATTGATTATGCAGTCAAAAAAAGTTCAATGTAAAAAGTAAAATATATGTATTACAAATGATGAAAGAAGTAATTGAAATCTTACGAATACTAAAGAACAAAACTCCTAAAAACTACAATTTTTTATTTGATGAAAGCTTTTCCAAGCATATGATTTTAAAAAGTGTTGACTACAAAACATTTTACCATTCAAAACGTTGATTATCACAATTGCAAATTTGATTTGATTTGTATTGGTTTTCAAAATTTAAGCAGTTTTTTTATTAAAGTTAAAACACGGTTCTGTGAACACTATTAAAAACCTCCGCAAATTATGCAAATAATAATAAACTTTGATTGACTTTACAACAATGTCTTTAGAATAAGAGATTTAAGGTATACAAATTCGTATGAACCCTACATGATGACTTTGAATGATTTTTTTATTTTAAATTCAATTTGTTTTGAAATCATGAGATTATTATTATTATTACGATCTTTATTTTATTAACTATTAATTAAATTTTTTTATGAAAAAAAACACTAATTTTCAATATTATTTCATTAAATTAAAAAAATGCCTTTAAAAATTCTTTCTTAAATTTAAAAACATCATAAAAATGTTAATACGCGTCGATTGACTTTTTAATGATGCAAAGATTATATTTGGTTCTCGAGATATAATGAATGACATAAATGACCATGAAGGTCATGATGACTTTTAATGATTTTTTATTTTTAATTTAATTTTTTTTGTAATCATGAAAAAAAAATTGGTGTTTTTTTTACAAGAATTGTTTGGAGTATATAAAGTATACAAACATTGATTACTGAGTCTTGAAAATCAGGTTACAAATTTGATGTTTTTGAAAAAAACCCCAATTTTTTGCACTTTTTTTCAAAAAATAAAAAACGGCTCCAACGATTTTTTGAAAAATTTGAGATAATCACGTAAATGTCAATACGCGTCGATTGACACCTTCATGATGAAAATCGCATGTTTGTTTCGTGAAATATAGCGCATAACATGGTTGACCTTCAAGGAGTAAAAAATTAACCAGCTCTTAAGATTGCAAAGACGCTTCGATTGATGTCGATACGACTTTGTTTACGTGAGTTATGCTCGTAGAAAAACTGCCCGCTACGCACGTACATACACATACACACACATACATACTTCTTTCTAAAAACACTTTATATATACTCTATAGCAGTAGCGTATGCAGGATTTTGATAAGGGGGGGGGTCATATTTTTGAAGTCTTGACTAGGTACGTTTGCTAGTGCTTCGGTGTAGATATGAAGATATAATTATGTAATCATACTTAATCATACTTTTCACCGGTCAAAGTTGGAGTCCTTCAAAAATAATTCTGGCAGACTTTAGCCCGATTGCATGTCTGGTTTCATTCACGAGGCTAAATTTGTCTACCCAAGGGGGGGGGGTTGAACCCGTAAACCCCCCCCCTTGGGTACGCCTCTGCTCTATGGACCTCAAAACGTAAAGAAAAGTTGAAAATTTCAATTTCGATTTTCGAGGCGATTACAAGAGCTTCCCATATACTGGGAAGTTAAAAAAGTGCAGAAAAGTTTAGACTTGGGGAGGATTATTATTGTCAACAAGAAAATGATCCTAAACACACTGCCTATATCGTTCGTCAGTGGATTGTTTACAACATTCCCCACATGTTACAGACCCCTCCGCAATCGCCGGACCTCAACCCTTTGGGATGAATTAGGGAAGCGGGTTAGAAAACACAATATATCCAGCAAATCGCAGTTAAAACAACTACTTTCTGAAGAATGGAATAAAATTGGTGCAATCGTAACCCAGAAGCTAGTATTTTGTATGGAAAACAGGTTAAAGGAAGTGATTAAGAATTAAGGATGGCCAACTAAATATTGATGACGTGTATTTTATATAGTAATATCCCATGTTCATTTAGAGTGTGCCAATACTTTTGTCCATAGGCAAATACGATATTTTGAATCATATTTTTATTTGTTAATAACATTTATGCTTTTGTTGGAATTTTTTATGAATAATTGTACTTCGCATAAGGAAGAAAAGTTTTGTATAAAGACGGAATAGATTCTTTCATTTATATATGATTTATTTGTACTTTCTTATAAAAATTGCGGGTGTGCCAATACTTTTGTCCCCCTCTGTATATGTATGTAGGTGAAGATGTCCCATCATCTAATTTCAGAAAGAATTCTGATGATGATTATGATGATATTATGAACTCATTTGTGTAGCTGTTAATCGCAATGTACAACAAAACTATTGAATCTTCAAAATATATACATACGTTCACTGTCATTCCTAAATTTGATTTTTATTTCATACATATGTACGTAAGTTGTCATTTGGTATTAACCTGCGAAAAAATACTTTTAAGTCGTTTCAAGTTACGTCACCATTTCACGGAACACAACCCTGTCGCGATTCGTAGTACGCCTGTATGAGAAACGCGCAAAATATATCAATGGAATTTGTCATTACAGAACGTCTGAAGAGAGACTTGTCCGATAAGTTAAAAGAAATAAACAAGTTATTTCAAAACAGCACTGAAGAAACATCTTAATACTTTCCAAAACTCAAAGCTTAGATAGCCAAACCGAATTGTATTAAAAGTAGCAGGCCTAACTAAACTTTATTTATTTATTCTTTGCACATTTAACAGAAGAGATCCAATTACAAAATGTGAAATTGAAATAAATACAAAAACGCAAATTCTGAAGAACATGAAAAGTAATTACATAGACAAAACATTTTCAAGAATTCTTTTGAAATCGACTATGCTAGAGGGAAAAGACCCAAGCTGGAGTCTATTGTGAGTCCTTGGTAAACGAAACAGAGGAGAATGGAAGTAGACCTCCGTTCTAGCGAAAGGAGACAAAAATATCGGAAGACCGGGAAGGTCTAGAGCATTGTCGAGGAGAAACTAAATGGTCGATATAAACTTGTAAATAGTTATGACAAAGCTTGAACAGTAAGCACTGATCAAGATATGTCCTTCGCGACGCTAAAGATTGAATGTTAAAAAAAGAAAGGCGTTCTTCATAGGGAATATAAGGGATATTGACTTTGAAAAGTAGAAACCGGGTAAATTTACGCTGCACAGATTCAACAAGATTGATCAGGGAAAATTTGGGATGTATATTGTAAAATAGTACGTACGATAGTCACAAACAATTGTACAGTGGAATAGGGATTAGTAAAAATAAGCGAATGTCTTAACACAAATCCTGACAGCTTTGAGGCTCTAAAAACTATATTGTGAACGTGCGCATCAAATTTTAGCTTAGGATCAAAGATGACGCCAAGATCTTTCACACGGTCAACTTTATTTAAAGGAATAGAGTCAATAAAATACACAAAGAAGATGGAAGAAGTCTTAAGAGTGAAAGTCATTGTATGACACTTGGGAATATTATGTGAAAGGAAATTAGCTTGACACCAGGAACTCAGTGAGATAAGATCATCTTGAAGAACTTTGCAGTCTTCAAGAGACCGAATCACCCGGAATATCTTGAGGTCATCAGCATAAAGAAGACAGGGAGATTTGAGTATTGAAGGAAGGTCATTTATGTACAGAGTGAATAGAAGGGGCCTAGTATGGACCCTTGCGGGACACCAGATTCAGGGTGAAAGAGACCAGAGTGCGCGCCTAAGACCTTGACGAGAGATAGGAATATATCCACAGAAGTAGGGAGCCTGAAACTCCAAAGCGCTCAATCTTGCGACACGGGATGAAGTGATCAACAGTGTCGAAAGCTTTTGAAAAATAGGTATAAATGCTATCAACTTGAAGATGATTATCAAGAGAAGTAGCAACAGTGTTTGAAAGGACAAGCAGATTTGAGGTAGTGGAACGATTAGGAAGAAAGCCGTGCTGCTCCGGGACAATAACATGTTCTAAAGTCATGTATAGATTTGAGTGGACAATACACTCAAGAATTTTAGGGAAAGCAGACAAGAGTGATGTGGGACGATAGTTCGTAACACCTGAAGGATCACCAGACTTGAGGATGGGTAATATGTTGGCCATTCTCCAGCACTGAGGAAAAACACCTGAAGAGAGGCTTAAATTAAAAATGAAGACAAGAGAAATACTCAGAGATGAGGATAAGGATTTGATAAACAAATTAGGAATACCATCACGACCTGGACCAACATTAGGGTCTAACGAATCAATAACGGATTTAATAAGGTGGGAATCGACAATTATAGATGAAATGTATAGATGTATACATAAACCCACCTTCCTTATTTTGGAATTATATAAATTTATTTTCATATTCTTTATGTGAATGAAATCATTAAATATGATAGAACTCAGTGAAAATTCGACTTATCCTTAAAGTTGTTAATTCATATCGGTTTGATTTTAAAGTGCAGCCCGATCAACGAGAAAACGAGACACTTCAAATCCTGCACCAAATAGTAGAAGCAGCGCAGTCCCTCCGGATCTTTCGATCGATTTACGTCGACCAGCGAACCCGTCTTGGACGTGGTGAACGAAATATGCTCGTCGCCAATCACGATTTCCAGCTCCTGAAAACGAACACCGTCAGCGGAGCGCGTAACAAACTGGATCTGTACTCATATTACCTGGCGACCCACGCGATCTGGCGGAGGCCACGGCGAGTCATCTTCGGCCATTATTTCCGAGTCCAAAATAATCCGCTTCAACTCCTCCATCACCGATTGATGCACGTACGCTTCTTTCCGGATCATTGTGTCATTCTTGTAGTTGGAGTTATTGGCGTATCGTAGCTTTCCGTCCGGTCGAAATTCAAATTCGAGAAACTCGTGACCGAATTTACCTTTGTGGCCGACATAGTAGCGCAAATAAAAGTCTTCCGTCGACATGATTAGTGTGAATTTGATGGGAGATTGTTGTTCGACCTACTAAATTGTTTGCCACTCGGCGTAACCTTAAAACGAACTGTCAAAATAAATTTTCAACCAGACCGTGTGGAGAGTTCGAATGCCGAAAAGTGCTGCCATAGTGAGTTCGTCTAATTCCAGGACTCGGTCATTTTAATTTAACTGATGCCATTTTAAAAGTTGTAATTTGCACTTTATGTTACAGAAAAATTCAAAGTTTCTAATTGAGGTATTTGAACGGAAAAGGATATAACGCCCAACCAGTTCAAATTTCGGAAAGTCGGAACCAGAAGCGTTTACACAATGTCTACATATTTCAATTTTATTTGATGCCTCAATTGAGTAAATCACAGTTTATATTATGCTACATTTAAATATTCAGTACCCTGATGAAAGCACAAAAGTGAAAGCAAATAGCCGTCGATTGAACTACGTGTATCTTTTCTTTGCTATAAGAAATTATTTCAATTAATATATGCCGTAAAGTAAATAATAGTAGTAGTAGTAGTAGTTAATTGAGTTTTTTTAAAGCATATGTAAATAAAATTTTAAATTAATTATAAACGACGACGATACTTGTGCTGAATAACATGATTTTTTTTATTCGGACATCGCCAATACATGAAATATGTTAACTTTTTATTAACTTCCCAGGAAGTTATTGTAATGGGACCGATTTTGCGAATCCTATATTTTGACTCATCTCCACGTTTTAAGGTCTCAAGAGTCCAAATCCGTCGTTTTTGGAGAGATGGCTGTGTGTATGTGCGCATGTTCGTTCGTAAATATTTTTCGTTTCGTTTATCTCGATAACCAAAAATGATATTGACGTTTCATACGACTTTAACCTGAGTGAGTTATCAGCAAAATCGATCCAGCCGCTATTATTAAGGATGAAAAAACTGAAAAAAGACAAACTAGCTTAGTTTTAAAACTTATTAAATGCACTATTAATTCGTGCAGATCCCAGAAACCTTCATAGTAATATTTTTATTATTGTGTGTTTTAGCAAAATTTTTGGTCAATCTTGTAAAAAATGTAATTTGAAATAAAGTTATAAACAAAAGCAAGATTAATTTATAAAATTTCAAACTTATATTATCAGGTTTGGAAAAATGTCAGCAGTGACGCTAATGCAGTTAATAATTAGATATTGGTATAAATAATTTAATATTGTTAATAATCATCAAATATTGTCAGTTGTAATTTGATATTGTAAATAACAATTATAATTATTTAGTAATGAGCAAACATTTTTCATAATGAATGATTATTATTGATAATAATTAAATACCCTCAATAATGGAAAGTAATTGCTAATAATAATTGAATATTCTTCATAACAAAAAAATGTCGTTGATAATAATGAAACGTGCTTGTAATAATGTAAACTAATGACAATTCGAAGAAACTCGATGTGAGGATATTGTTCGATACGAAAAAATCAACCATCTTTTTGCAGTTTAAGGTTGGTTTATTATTACGCAAAATATTGTTTTTTTTATATTCTGGTACGTCTTATATTATGTTGATTTTTTACAAAATTTTAAATCTTATTCAATTGTAGCTGCTGTGGATAAAATGATTGATGTTAAGAGAGTATTATTAATTTCTTCTATTTATTGCAATTACTTTTATAATTATTGTTAATATTTCATTTAGTGGCGAGAATGGCGGCGCCCATCACCCCAAAGGGAAGAAAAAGGAAAAGGAAGAAGATAAGAAAGAAAAGAAAAAAGAAGAGAAGAGAAAAGAAAAGGGATGAGAAAGCCCCCACTCGAAGGACGTGATGGGCAGCCAGAAAACAAGGACGCAGTGGATTTGGTGGAGGTAATGATGGATTCCGGGGCCGAAGGGGCCAAGAAAAAGCAGGACGAACAGCTCAAGGCATTGATAAAAGACGACCAAGTGGTGGAGGACTTCCTTTAACAAACTTCTATGGCTAAATAAAATAATAATTTCAATAAAAATAATTAAAAAAATTTAGACTAATAATAAAAACAAATCATTCACCTCACTGGGAAGTTAGTATTGTGAACCTTAAGGGTCACACATATTTTTCAATTTATTTTTATTATTATTTTGACGGACATTTTATAATATTTTCGGTCCGCGTTTTCTTCAGATTCAAAACAAAATATATTTAGTTTCAAATATTTGAGACCTTTTCATTGAATTAAATAAGTTTAAATAAAAACAGTTAATTTTTAACCAATAAAACCACAACTATAATTTTAATTATTAACATATATATTTCGGGACACAGTTAGTCCCTTCTTCAGTGTTGTTAAAACACATCAATCTTTTGAATAAATGCAACGATTGTTTCAAAACAAATTTCAAAATGATATCAACACATAACCTTCACGCCATGACAGTGACGGCTGCTGTATATATCTCAAATTTCATTACATTGTATGAGACTATACGAATCAGAAAAATAACTATTTTATTAATTAACAGTTATTTTATAGTATTTACCCATGTATTTATCGTATTTACATATATGCATTGTCACAGTCTCGACTACGCGCCTAAACCCGAGGATCCGAGATTTTGGACGCTCCTCGACCCCGGATGCCTCGTGTGCACACGCGCTACCGGGACCGGTACAACGTCGACCGAATAGTGGCGGTCCCGAATTAATATTTGTTTTATTTCCGCGACTAGCTCACCGAGTCGTGGGTTTGGAAAAAAAGAGAACCACTAAACCCATTCGCACACGCGTCACCAAGGAAAAAAAAATCACATCACTGGTTTACTGGTCGGATTCCATTTTTTTATATAATTATAAATACACCGATGAACACAACGATTTATTCGTTTTATTTAACAAAATAAGACTGACTGTATACACATTTGATCAATTCGAGACCCATCAAAATAACACATTGTTCTTCGACTAATATTCTTATAATATATTCAACATTTTTAATATATACGGCCAGCTGATGCAATCTATCCTTTAGCAAAATTCACAGCGCGACCGCAACTACAGCAATTCGGCAATCTAAACTCTGTTCTTTGGCTTGCAAACTCGACAAGAAAGGAGGGATTTCGTCACCTCCATTACCACCGCCTACCTTGCGATGTATTCCATTCATTCAGCGAATACTCCGTCTTAGCTGCCGACACCACACGATCAAGGACTCCATTCTTCTATCGGAAGTCAAAACGGCAGGCTAAGGCGGCTCGAGAGTTTTATCTCTCCAAGTTATAAACTGGGTTCTCGTCTAGCGCAAATAAAAAAACTTTTCTTCTTTCCACTCGCTGCTGTAAAATCTCACGTCCGCCGAGGCCGACAGCATAGTCTATGGATAAACTAGTCGTTAAACTTAGAGTAAAAAGTGGACTATCAATTTTCAACGTCGAGTAGCTCCGAGGAACTACCAAAAGCTTCAAGCTTTAAGCACGAGCATATGCTTTGGTCTGCTTTACACCTGTATTTCCTATAGCTGTTTCGCTGGGATCTCTCTTAAATTTCTCGTAATGCTCTCTTAAATTTAGTTTTAAAGCACAGTGTATTTCATTTCCCCACCTAGACTTTTCCCACTGTATATTGTATACACTGTGGCCGACAGTCTAATCGCAACTCCTCCACTCACGCACCATTTCCGGCAAGTCGAACATCGAAAAGCTATTTTTTCGCGTAGCGTGGCATGAACGATCACTCGTATTCGCGAAAGCTTGAGCACGATCCGAGGATTGGAGCGAGATGACGCGTTTGAACAGCTTTTTTCGGAACTTGGCGAGTTATACACTTTCAGCTAATGGTTACCAGGTAGGTATTTCTCGGAGTTAGTTATTTCGGGCAGAAAAGGCGCGAAGATAATTCGAATATAATTTATGATAGGTACGCAACAGCATATATTTGCCTGACAACCCTTTTCATAATATAGCTTAAATCATAATATATATGATTAATAAAAACCTGTTAAGCACACGTGCTCGTAACATATTTTCAGAAGCTCTGTGAACCTAAAACAAAATTCCCTTTTTTGTCGTTGAAATGAATTCCTTACTGCAACCACGCAGAACGGTTAACTTCCACCCAAATCATAGTTGTTTGTTTGAGTGCTTCGCATCCGAGTGGGGAATCCTCTGCCTCTTTGTCGGTCAATTACTTCTAAGAGTTTCGTTCTGGCTTCGCAATCGGTAGTTTTGAATTGGTTTGGGGGATTCGAGGATTATGGTGATTAGAGGATTTGGGGTATTGGGTGAATAAGTGGGGGATTCCCCTTATCCACTAAAATCCCCCGATCATACAATACTCTAATTACCAAAAATCTCCCAACCTACTCAAATCTCTCAATTTCTCAAATCCCTCAGTCCTCCTGATCCCCTAATCCGCCAAAAAACCTAAAACAGTACGTTAAATACATTCATACAATTTACAGTACAAAGTTAATTAGTTTTCACCAAAAATTCTATAGTGAAACCTTTTCGTTTCTTGTTTCTAAGTTCCAAATAAAAATGATTTAATGTCAAGGAGGAAACCAATACTTAATGTTTGTTACTTTTTCACTGTTTTTAACTTCACACTGTCTATGCTTCCTCACAATAGAAAAACAGACTAATTTTCCATGCATCTTTTTAGTAATCACAGTACAGGATTAATTATCGAGGAAAACTCTCAGCGTTAATTTGGTCGTTTCGCATTTAAACTAATTCTTTATGAAAACAATACTACATATTTATTTTAATAGTCTGATTTTTTTTACATATTTATGAACAGTATCCTTTGATTACGGCTTTACAAATTGAAATATTTTCTGGTTATTTAATCCAAAGTTAATGAGCAATATTATTTTCCGTGAGTGTTTCTGATAGTTTTTATAGTTCTGTTTCGCCAACTGTCTAAAATATTAAATGGAAAAAATTTATTTGCCTAGCATTACTAAATGGTGCTTTTCAACGTTTTAGTATACTTGATTTTAATCGATTCTAACAATTAATCGAAAGAATCAAAAATTAGACGATTTTTTTCGATTTATTCGTTAATAATATCCTATATTTAAATTTCGATTGGTAATCATAGCAAAGATTTTGTTTCAATCAATTAAAAAAATATTCAAGTTGATCATTTCAGATTTTTATAAAGTAAGAAAATAGCGTTATCAAAATTAGCTGTTTTCAGCCACCCTGCTAGTTTGCTTGTCACATGTCGCCTCACTTGGCCATACTTAATCAGTTTTCAATGTTATTCATGCTTTATTTTATTATTGCAAATTTACGAGTCGTTATGGATTCGTAAAGAATTTTCGAAATTTAAAAACACTTCACTTTGAACTTATTACACGCTTTATTTATAGCTGTTATTACAATAACACGGTACATTATCACTTAGTCGTACTTAATTATTCACGGACGTTTTTAAAATCTACGTGTTTATTACTCGGCACACATACACGTGCCCTCAGAGTTTTACTCACTCTCTGATTCAATTCGAATCCAATCCAAATCCCTCAATTCCCCAATTTGCGGGCTTGGGATCTGGGGGACTCGGAGGATTAGGAGACTCGGGGGTTTGTGGGGATTCGAGGAATTGGCAGAAATGCGAGATTTGGGGAGTTGGGAGATAGGGAGAAATGAGAGATTTGATGGATTGGTGGGATTTGGCGGATTGGGTAAGGTGACCAGATTTTTAGATGGGCAAAGCGGGAAACTCTGAAGGAGGGGGGTATCAACAAAAATTTCCATACAGAATAAAAATAATATCGTAATATTTTTTTATTTTTAACATAAGTACAATTTATAAATGTAAAAAAATATATAATATTTTATTCCTTGACATATTTTTTATTTGTTTTCATTTTTTTAAATATTGTAAAAATCTTCACAAGAATTCGTCAAATTATATTTGACACATAAAATGGCTTTCAAAGTTTCAACACTTAATTTTGATTTTTCTGATGTCCACACTTGATTTACTATAGAAAAACCGCGTTCAGTCGCAGCGTTAGTTCCAGGTAAAGATAGTGCATATTGCACAATTTTCAATACATTATTGTATGGAACTTAGTTTGTTTCCAAATGATGAAATATTTCTAACCATTTGTTTTCTACTGTGATTTTTTCTGATGCCCAATATTTAAGCTTTTCCTTATCAATATATTTTTAACTTCCCAGTATATGGGAAGTTCTTGTAATCGCCTCGAAAATCGAAATTGAAATTTTCAACTTTTCTTTACGTTTTGAGGTCTATAGAGTATATATAAAGTGTTTTTAGAAAGAAGTATGTATGTCTGTATGTGTGTGTGTGTGTGTACGTACGTACGTGCGTTCGTGGACAGTTTTTTCTACGAGCATAACTCACGCAAATAACGTCGTATCGACTTTGTTGAGGTGTTAATCGAAGCGTCTTTGCAATCTTAAGAGCTGATTAGTTTTTGGGACACTTCGGTCGGGGGGGGGGGGGTTGTTGTTTTGCCCCTTTGAAGGTCATTTCTGTCGTGCGTTATATCTCGCGAACCCAACATACGATACGGGTATTTTCATAAAAAATAATTTTTTTAACCTGATTAGCACGGCACAGTAATAAATGTTTATAAAATTTATACATTCTTATCAGTTTTTGAAGAGAAACCAGCAAACCCATATTCCTTAATTAAAAAAAAACTAAATTAAAAATAAAAAATCATTCAAAGTTATCATGTATAGAGGGTTCATACGAATGATATTACTTTATATATTTTATTCTAAGGAAATTGTTGTAAATTCAATCCAAGTTTTATAGTATTTGCATAATTTGAGCAGATTTCTAATAGTTTTAACAGTGTTTTAGTGTTAACAAAAAAACTGCTTAAATGTTGGAATTCCAAAAAAACCTTCCGTAAATGATATGATTAATATTAACTCAATCCTGTTACTGCTATGAATACCTCTCATTATTATTATTTTCAAAATTATTATTGTGTTTAATGTTTTTGATGTTTATGTAGATATTACTGGGAAGTTGACCGTGTGGACCTCAAGGGTCGCACCTCGCGGCTTGTTTTACTAAGGACGCTCCATTAAAAAGATCATTTTCGGAAATATTACTATATGGGAATTTTTGAGAAATACTATCAAATGATTTTTGCACATCGTTCCAATTAGGTTCTGGTTTTAATGTAACCCAACGAAAATGATCAATATCATTATATTGTACCGTCCAGTCTTCCAAATAATCTTTGCAGTTACTATAAAACTTTTTGACATGGCTCATGATATCTTGACGATTTATTGCACTTGACATTTATTGCACTTCGAGCTGCTTTAAACTATTGCGGATAGTTAACGGTAGAAAATTATTTTCTAACCTCTCTTGACATTGACATTTAAAACTATTAACTTCATTTGCTACTTCGATTGCCGATATTTTGTCACCTTCAATAAGTTTTATAACGTTTTGAAAAAAGCAGCTTGATTTTGTAGAAACTCTAGCCAAATTTTTGAAGATTCTCTTTTAAATTTTTTTTTCTAAAATTCTAGGACATTTGTCCTGTGATAAAAAGGAGGATCCGATAGCTGACAGAAGAGTTAACCAACGCGTTTTACTGTATCCAAGTATTTTTTGATATTCAACTTCCGCAGTTTCACAAAATTCTTTGAGCATTTCAACGCGTACAGTGTATATATAGAAATAAGAATATATTTTAACAACAATATTTTCCACATCTACGGGTAACAAGTCAGCAGCTGTTTGAATAGCGTTATGTATTATATGCGCTGCACACCCAACACCAATAATACTTTGATTCAGATCTTTCGTTAATTTATAAAAAAATATTATTTGTACCTCTCCTCGGTTTTTCTCCGAAATTTGTATTCGTGTTGTCTGCATAATATGCAATATTTTTTTGTTTTAAATTATTTTTTTCCAAAATATCAATAATGGAACTGAAAATTATTTCAGAAGTTTCACCGGGCAAAGAAATAAAATCTAAAATTCTAATTTTTATTCCAGTTTCTGAATCAAAATATCGTATAATGGTTGGAAATAATTTTATTTCTTTATGATTAGATGCGTCAGAATATATGGATACAAAACTAATTTTTTTTGTAAATTTTTGTTTAGTTCTGAAAATGCATATGGGGAAAGCAAATGACATACAATTGCCTCGGCCTTTGTTCTAGCTCAGGTAAATTTTTTATTAAATAGCTTTCTGACAACTTGTGATGTACAATTCATAGATCTGAAGGAATGATTGTGATTAACAGCATGAAAAGACATAAGTCCTTCTGCTAATGCTAAATTCTTTTCTTCATCTCCATAAGTTGTTTTTCGAAAAAAAATCCAGCATTTTGGAAGATGATGCAGCAGTGTTTAAACTTCTTTTATGTTTCTGTGTCTCCAAATGCTTTGAAATATCATTCTTCCCGCGGTGCAAAATACTAAATTCACCATTACATGTCTCACATGTAACTATGTAATCGTTTTTAAAATTTTTAATAAAAGGAAATTCACTTCTTAAATCATCCTTGAATTTACATCCTCTTTTCTTACTCATTTGGTTAAAAATCTAAAAGATTAAATCAAATTATAAATTATTATATACACAAAAACACCCAAGTAACAATTCGATTATTTTAATCGTCCAGCGTATAATTGTATGTTTTGATTCTTAAAGATAAATTTCAAATTTTAAATTAATTTGTGATTATCTAACTGTTCTTTAGTAAACTACAATATTATATGTCTATGTGAATTAAAAAAAATTCCTAATATGTTATAAACACATACAGTACAAATATTCGATTAACATCAGCAAAATTTGCCAATTTAATTTGTACTAAACATAATTTACATGAACATATTTTATCGTTGTTTATAACGAAATTAGTTTGATTGACTTAAAATATTTGCAAAATTTTATTCGTATATTTCTTTCTAAAATTTCTTTTAAGGTTAAGGTCGGTGATATACTTTTTGTCGTCAATATAAAATATGAAAACTACGAGTATTTTAAGCTAAGTTTAAGAAAATTTATGTATTTATGAAATATATAAATAAATTACTTACCTTAATTTTCTATGGTAAGTAGCAGATTTGTAATATTTATTTGTTTAATAAGCTTGCTAGCACGCAGTACGAACACGAAGTGTATCATCTGAGAGGCAAATACAATGTAAATGGGTAGCAAAAGCAATATGTTAGTCGTCGTAGCCCGTAGGATTCTTAGAACGCAAAACATATTGAAGGTTTCTTAGAACGCAAAACAATGATTTTCATGACTTGAAAAACGTCGCGGGACGCGGGACAAATTGTGAAAACACGGGACTGTCCCGCCACAAGCGGGACGTCTGGTCACCTTAGGATTGGGGGAATTGGGGTTTGGAAGATTTGGGGAATCGGGGGATTTTTAATTTACACAGGACGCCACTGCTCCTTGAAATTTAAGAATATGAGTAGTAAGTGACGTGCCTTGGAACCAGGCTTTATCTGGGTGGGAACTTGTTTTTCAATCACCTCCAGCCAATCCAGGTTGGTGCTTGGTGTACGCGGCTACAAGGGGTTTGGATGGGGAATCAGTGCGTTTTGAGTCTAGTGCCTGGTGGCGGTGATTTGTTGTTTGTAAGAGGGGTGTTGCGGTTGGTTGGTTGGCGTGCGGGGTTGCTGAGCGCGGTTGGTAGAAGGGTGTAGAGGTTTGTTCACGTGTGTAGTGGTGATTTGTGTAGTTAGATTTGCATGGGGAACTGATGTGTGCATGTAGATACATTAAGAGTGTGATTTGCGAGGCGTTGAGCGACGTTGTGCGTCCAGTCGGTTGGTTGTTAGGGGTGTAGGGTGTGTTAGAAAGGAGAATCTATTGAGTTGTTGTGAAATGGATTACCAAGGCGTCATGAAAGGCTGACTGCAAAATATTCATGAAATGCCCTGTGCGCAAATTTTCTTACTACATTAATTCAATTTTACCTCCTGGCCACGGTGAATATATGTATATATATATCTGAAACATCTTTTGCCCCGACATCAGCGAATAACATTCATTGATTCTGATTTTTCCCCAAGCTCTTTCAGATAAATCTGCAAGAAATGAAAGAAGTGCGTACCAATTATTAGTAGTGCTTATTTTAAAAATTCTTCGTCTATTCATTAAGCAAGAATGCATGTTTGCCTATCTTTTTTTAAAAATATGCCACACAAACAAACAGTTGTCTACGTTCGTAGCTACACATCTAATATTTAAAGAAGTGTGTCATCTTAGAAAAGTCTGACGTCATTGATTCTTAGGTCGGAAACATTGAATAAGGAGAATATTCTCTCTATTCAAAGGTCGGAAACCACAGCGCCACTTAATTTGCAAGTCATCATTGCGGTTATTCGTGTCCCAAACTCATTCAGCAAACACCGTGAACCTTTCAAAGACACCTACGAGTTGTAGAAGCCTAGAAGCCATAAAACTATTTCACCACGACGCGACGTCGAAGTTCATAGTCGAAATGATAAGACAGGCTACCATTATTTTCGTACTGAATCATAGTTCACGTCACTTCAAGTGAAATTTTAATCTATTCTTTTGCAGGCAGATCCATCAGACTCAGGGAAATCGAAAAGTCGGGGTGTTAATTAAATTAGAAATATGTATAAAGTACATATGTAGTAGTGTCATGTGCAAATTTTCGGCAGTCCAAATATAATTGAACAAATGTTGAGATTATGGTGTCTACAATTTTAATGAAAAGCACTAAATCATAATTTTCACCTGTCTTACTAGTAGGTACTGCTTTTTTTGCTAAAGACACTATTAGCGCCCCATAATCTGGCTAATCAAATATTCCACGATCTCAGCACGTACCTAAGTATGAATGTGAAACTCGACGAAGCACTGGAGATTTGAATTTTATCAGCTACCCAAATAAACAGCCAGCAATGCTGCAAATAAAGATTAAACTAAAAATATCAAATCTCATAAAAAATGTAAATAAACAAAAGAGTACAATTGAAAAATTTATGATTGCTTAATCTCTAAATTGTGGACATTTTCTGTTTATTAATATGTAAGTTAGGGTTTTCAGAAGATACAGAAACCTTGGTAGGAAGGATTTTTTTAAAATCAAGCGTAAAATAAACATTTTTAATTCTGCTGCGCCGTACCGAAGAAGCCAACTTGAAACAACTTAAAAACAAGCCGCGAAGTGCGACCCTTGAGGTCCAAACGGTCAACTTCCCAGTAATATCTAGGTAAACATTAAAAATATTAAACACAATAATAATTTTGAAAATAATACTTCTTTAAATAATAATAATGAGAGATATTCATAGCAGTAACAGGAATGAGTTAATATTAATCATACCATCTACGGGAGGGTCCATTGATTAAGTAAGGTTTTTGGTGGATGGGTGATGATGATTGATTACCACAAATGCAAATTTGATTGAAATTTTGATGGTTTTCAAAATGTAAGCCGCTTTTTTTTATTAAAAGACTGCAAAAACTATTAAAAATCTGCTCAAATTATCCAAACATTTTAAAACTTTGATTGACTTTACAACAAAGTCTTTAGAATAAAAGATATAAAGTAATATCAATCGGAAGAACCCCTTTCATATGGTAACTTTGAATGATTTTTTTATTTTTACTTGAATTTTTTTCAGAATCATGAAAAACGTTTTGCTGGTTTCTCTTCAAAAACTGATAACAATGTATAAATTTTATAAACATTTATTACTGTGTTGTGCGAATCAGGTTAAAAAAATATTTTTAATGAAAAAACCCTGAGTTTTCGTATTTTCTTCTATTAAATTAAAAAAACCGCTGAAACGGATTTTTATAATGTTGAAATAATCAAAAAAAATATAAAACACGTCGATTTACACCTTAATGATGCAAATATTGTATCTGGTTCATGAGATATAGTTAATGGAAGAAATCACCTTGAAAATCATGATTACTGTTAATGATTTTTTATTTTTTATTTAATGTTTCTTGTTATCATGAGAAAAAGTTTTGATGATATTTTTTTAATCACTGCTTGAAGTATATAAATTTTATAAAAATTGATTACTGTGTTCCGTAAATCAGGTTAAAAAATTAATTGTTTATGAAAAAAAACAAATTTTTTGCACCTCTTTTCTTAAATTATAAAACGGCTCCAATGATGTTTTTTTTTTCAAATTTGATGGATTCATACAAATGTTAATACACGTCGATTGACACTTTAACAATGCAAATTGTATGTTTGGTTCGCGAGATTTGTATAACGCATGACAGAAATGACCTTGAATATCATGATGCCTGTTAATGGTTTTTTAATTTTTATTTAATTTTTTACGTAATCATGAGAAAAAGTTTTGATGTTCATTTTACAAACACTGCTTGACATATATAAATTTCATAAAAATTGAATACTGTCTTCCGTAAATCAGGTTAAAAATTTATTGTTTATAAAAAAACCTAATTTTTTGCACTTTTTTTCTTAAATTAAAAAACGCCTCCAATGATTTTTTTCAAATTTGATGGATTCACAAAACTGTTAATATGTGTCGATTGACACCTTAACCATACAAATCGTACGTTTGGTTCCCGAGATATATCGCATGACAGAAATGACCTTCAAACGGGCAAAACAACAAACCCCTCGACCTAAGTATCCCAAAAACTAATCAGCTCTTAAGATTACAAAGACGCTTTGATTGACACCTCAACGAAGTCAATAAGACTTTGTTTACGTGAGTTATGCTCGTAGAAAAAAGTGTCCACGAACGTACGTACGTACATACGTACACACACACACACATACATCTCCCTTTCTAAAAACACTTTATATATACTCCATAGACCACAGAACGTAACGAAATGTTGAAAATTTCAATTTCGATTTTCAAGGCGATTACAAGAACTTCCCATATACTGGGAAGTTAACAATTATTCATAAAAACTAGTACAATTCTTTTTGTTTTCATTTTATCTTCATTATGAATTCAATGTGACACGGTCAAAATTGTATACACCGCTCCCGTCGCACAGTGTGTCGTCCTGAACAAGCTTTCGTGGACAAAATTATTTTTCGACATTGTTGAATTTATATCGATTGGTTTGGTAATATTACAAGAATATAAAGCATCGTAGTTAATAATACGCTTTATTTTTGAGGATCGCCATAAAAAAATGTAAAATTCAGAAAAAATTAATTTTATTTGAAAATATAAAAAATAAAAAAAACCTTTATATGACAAAATAACCTAAATAACCTAAAATCCAATACAAGCATTAAATAAATACACTGTGTTTTTCGGAAATACAAATTGAATACAAAATAATAATAAAAGAAAATAATAGCATTTTATAACTAATCTTCGTCCTCGCAGTCGTCCGAGGTATCAGGCAACTGATAGTCTATCTCATTTTGAGACGCAGGCGCTGGTTGCGAACGTGGAAGAGGTCGAGGCTCTATTATAGGAGCTATAATCAGCTTAAAGTCTTCAGAACATAAGTTACCCGTCTTCTTGTTAGGAACTTCTCGGAGGCTATTTATCAGAGGATCCGATGTTGTAGGCAACATGGAAAGTAAGTCTCTATTCGTGGCAATACTTGAACGCTTTCTGGTGGTATACTCCCGGAACCTACGACAGTTTTTGTTCCTAGCTTCCTGGGCTTCTTCCGAAAGCTGCCCAATTGTATGCTTGTACGAATGCATTGTAGATTTAGAGTCTACGTAATAGGCTAATGCCTCGTCATCACTTAATTGCCTAGCACTCTCTGAAAAACTGATATTTTCAAAACTTACGGAAGCACTTGGGGATTCTGAACTTTCCCTAATTTACCTGATCACTGTGACAATGTCACTATTTCCGCAGTCATCAATTCCAATTTCATTTTGATATCTCTTTGTGAGTCCACATTAATATCATTTAAATAAAATTTAGTCGAAAGAAACTCGAAAACTCGAATGTTTTTTTCAGCCTTTTCATGTTTGAGCCATTCTTCAAAAAACTAAATTTTTGAAATTGAATATATGTGCTCTGCAAAATATCAAAAAAAAATTAGTTGTACTCAATTGTGCTTGCTATTGTACAAATTTTTGCCAGCAGAAAAGGTGCAGCTAGGATATATATAAAATTTAGCCTGGATACATGTGTGTACATATTATTTACAGACTTCGTAAGTTGTAAAACGACGAAAAATAACAAGTATTTTTCATGTTTCTTCAAACAGTTTTTTTCATATTGTTTTACTAGCTGAGATCATTTTATTAATTTAAGAAATGTAGTACTTACTCTCCAAATTACGATCCATCACTAAAAACTTCCACACAAATACTCACTGCCACAGTTCGATGTTTTCCAAAGTATCGCCAAAATATAACTGACCTATTATGCCATTTCACTTACATCATTAGTTTACTTTTCATCCTTATGACTCATCACTGTGCAGTCTAGGACATACAAAATCTTGCAATAAGGTGTTTAGGGGTGTTGTTCCTTACTTAATCACCCATTAGTGAGAATTTGGAAATGACTTTTCTCCACCTAGATTGTACGGATGACACACTGTGCGTCGGTACGAATGAGTTACCACCACTTCAGTTTTTACTTGATCGGCTGCGCTGCGTGGCGAACGTAACAATCACTAAACTGGCTTTGATTGCTGTTCGAAAGGATCTTTCATTACAAATGCGATGAGAAAATGATGTTTTGATAATGATATAATAAAAAATTTATACATAGAGCATATAGAGCTAGAATGTCAATAAAAATGAGAAAATACACATTTCTTGATAATTTACGCTCCAAGACAGACTTCTCCTTGACTACGATGGGTTTTCACTGCTCGTCACTGAAATCAATCATTTGCCTTCAAGTTTCAACCATTTTGTTTCGGTATTATCCCTTCCACAGCCTACACCAAAGAATAAAAAACTATCCATGAATAGAACTAAAAGCTTGTATTTTTGTACAAGCAGTAGTTTATCTTTTGTTTGGAGCTCAGCAAATGTCGTAGCTTTTTTTATTTGCAATCCTGTTTTCAAGTAACGTGTGTCGTCCGTTAAACGTTACTTTAAAATCAATTGGTTCTATGTTTTTCTGCAAAAATCAATTGATTTGGACAATAAGTGCATGCTGTAATTTTAACAGTGTACAAAAGCATAGTGCGAAAAAACATTTACATGTTACTTGCGCTCGCGCGGTTCATTCCTGCAAAACAGTAGACTCTGTTAAAAAATGTAAGATTAATTTTGACACATGCAAAAACTACCTTTCAGTATTGAACTATTCATTGACCAAACATGAAAATTTTAATCGTACGAGAGGAGTGAGACACAGGAATTGGTCGACATCTACACGGATAGATCTTTCCGAATTCTGGACTAAACGACTATTTTCCAAACCGGATAAAAAATTAGAAAATTTCTACAAGAAATTTGAACATTTTCTTTGACAGTCAAGCTATCCAATCAATATCTTACGTATATACTTCATCCAAAATTGCAATGGAATATCATACACAACTAAACGTGATGTCGCTTCACAATGAAGTGTCTCTATACTAGGTCCCGGGACATTGAAATGTACCTGGGAATTGTGAAGCAGATGCTCCACCGAAAGCTGGCATTAAGCGACAGGATTATACACTAACATCGCAAGTCCGCTATCCTCTGGCTTCTTTGAAGCTAAGTTTCTGATAAAATTACATAGAAGCTGCAAACCGAGCTTGGCTTCTTGAAGAAACTTGTAAAACAACCAGTGGCGGCTCGTGCCCATTCACTCAGGGTGGGCACGGATCATTGGAGGATCTATGCTCTATGTTAGTCAGAGTACTCGAAATCGGTACTCTGTCCAGCAAGAACCAACGTGGAGGTTTAGAGCTTTCTTGCCAGGGAGAGGATGGAATTCAAAGGAATTGATGGGAATGGAAATCAGTAATAAGTAAAAAATAACAAATTTGACAACTGCAAAAATAATTGTTTGTTTAAAGTGATTTATATTTTAATTCGATTCGTCTATCTTTCGATTTAGCAAAATGATCAATCACCTTGTCGTAGAATTTGATTTATATATCTGTTTTTAAAGTTTTAACCATTTTTTTCTATTGCGATGGTCGCTAGTTCACTTAAACGTGTTTGACTCATCGAGTTTTTGGAAAAACTTTTAATTCGCTTCAGCGCGGAAAAACTGCGTTCAACTGATACTGAAGTAGCTGGTAAGGAAAGAAAAAACATAATAGTTTGTATACTTCAGAAACATCGTTCTTCAAGTTATTTTTAACAATAAATTGTAAAGTCTCTACATTATTTGTGGAAACACCTAAAATACTGGGATCCGAATACCATACTGATAGTTCATTATGTAACTTTGGAACCTCAAACATTTTTGGATAATTTAAAATTAGGCTATCTAGTAGGTCAAGTGGAAATTTATTTTTATATTCGAAAAAGCTATCACGATTTATAGAATTCAAAAACGTTAATTTATCTAAATCAAAAAATCTCATTTCTAGTTGATTGATCACTAAATCGATTATTTCGGCATAAAGGCGTCTGAAGTATAAAGATGGATCTGAAAGACCATCATGATCAAGTTTTCTTTTCTTCGATGGTTGCCCTGCAGTAGTACAAGCATATTTAAAAATATCTGCAAAATAAACGTCTTGCTCTCTATATTCTTTTAATGTAGTTATTAATGTATTTATTCTACCTTTGCAATAATTAAGGCCCGCGCTCTTCAACTGTAGGACATTGAAAACAATATCCGTTTGCCGGAAAATCATATTAAATACACTCAACAAAAACTTAAATATAATATCGATCAAAATACATTTGAATCCCACGGATTCTCTAATACTTTCCTGATGACGAGAAAAATTGTCACTTTCCAATATTTCCTCGAAAACCTTCAATAATTCGTGATTTGAAGTTCCACCGAGTGTTACTACTGCTTGGCAACCGCCTTTCACAAATTCGATCCAACACCTCAGTGCGTTTAGTAGAGTTTCCAAAAAAAAGCAGTGAAACCAGATAAATTAGCAAAAAAATACAACATTCTTTAATTTTACATGCAGCGTCTTGTAGAACCAAATGAAGTCTATAAGTCAAATTAAGTCTATACGTTTTTTTTTGCAAACCGTTCAGTTTACCCGACATTACTGATGCTCCATCATACGTTTGAGAAATTAATTTATTTTCAATACTATAACAACTAAATTTTTCTATTAAAAGATCGAAAAAATTTTGAGCTGTTCTACCCCCAGATATGGTTGTTTTAAACAACCGGGCAAACTTGGCTCACAATGTGCGTCAAACGCACGCCAAATCCCATTGAAACATTAAATCTCATCGTATCTGCACTGACGGGGCACTGTCTGACAGACACGCAGAAAGACTGGACGTTCCCTTCAATGACTTCTAAGGTAGATGTAGATAGGAAGAAGAGGAAAAAACAGTCCAAATTTTTCTGCGCGACTGGCCAGCACTATCTAGAATGCGAATGCAAATTCTAGGTTTCCCCTTCCTGGATAGCCTTACGGAAGTAGCTCATTCAAATGCTAGCTGCATGGCCAACTTCATATCAGAATCCAAATGGTTCTCTTCATCCCATAGTTAGCTGTTTCAATCTTTTGAGATATCATAATGATCCCATCTTGGCCTAAGTGAGCCATCTCTTAAGAAAAGGGTGCTGCCACTACAACCAACCAACAACCCAACTAAGAGTATGAAGAACTGTAAAATGGAAAATTCACAATACTCCTCAAAATACGAGTAACTTTGCCTTATATACCACGAAGGATGTTCTCTACCACTTTCGTAAATCCCAATGCTCGACTGTAATCTTTGCACGACCCAGGAAAATTATAAGGAGAGATACCTATAATATTCGTCGCATTAAAATAATGAAAGATGCTTCCCCAAAAAAAGCGGCTTGTATACTGTAATAAGTATTAATTTAGATCCAAGCTTCCATTGTTTGGAAAACTGTGAGAATGAAAAATGGGAACATAGTATATATTTCAAAACCAAACATTTGTTTCTGTATTTTTCCAGCAATTATTTTCTCATACTAAAATTCAACAATAATTGAAGGAATCAACTAAAATATTCCAAATGAAGTCTTAGTAAACAAGTGCTACGTTTTTCTTGGAAGAATGCTAAATTTAGGTGAATTTCAATTTCTCACATCAGAACACGGCAAAAATAAATTTGCTAATTATTTGGACAAACAGAAGATACTAAAAATAGAGATATGCCGCGTAGGTGGATCGAAGCCGGTTGTAAATGTGCGTAGTTTAATCTGTGTACCCAAAATCATATGAGTTCATTGTATTCACATACCATGGATAGAAGAATTTAGATTAATTTTATAGCCTTTAACCAGGAGTCATCACTCAAAGGAAATGTAATTTTTAGTCGATGTTATCATACCATAAATGTAGATGTTATCAACTAGAAATTGTTTTTCCTGCTTTAAATTATGGGTAATTCTACTTAATATAGACATATGAAAAATGACAAAATCATTTGTGTACGTGCATTCTTACACAATGGCGTCATGGCATCCCCGATGACCTGCCTGGGTTTGGAATTATACTACATTTGTGATTTCCTAAAAATAAATTGTGCATGTTTCAGTCAGACATTGTTATCTACACAGAACTTCCATTCGACCTTATCTTGATTTCATATGAATCAGCAAACGAACCGCCAATCGTACTACAACTTTAAAGACACGCCGCCACAACGCTCCACTCTGATCACACACAGTGGTGTTGATCGAATGACGCTGAGTGTGGTTATTTGATAGCACAATGCATTGATTGGGTGATAAGCACGTGCAATCAAGGATGGCGGGAAATATTGGCCAGACGTCCTTACATAATTTGCACGGCATGTGATGGATGAGATTTCGGGTTGGAGCTTCTAAAGTCCATAGCGCAATAGATTTGATATTGTTGGCGTTATTTAGCACAAAACTATTTATAATTTTGCGGAGAGCGTCTTGAAATCGGTGCAGTTCGAAGTTTTTGAAGCATGTGCGTTCAAATTTTCATGCACTGATTGTAAACCTCGATTTAAGATAACATAAAAGCATTTACAGGAGACTTCGCTTACACTAAAAAGTTCGGGTGCCTGAAATATTATTAGATTACAGACCAGTTCTTATCTCAAAACCGCTCTCAATTAATTATCCACTAAAACTTTATAGCAAGCTTTTAGGGCAGACTACAATTGACTTACGAAGCCGCGAGTCAACATGGGATGATACCGGCCCCTTGGAACAGAAAACTAGAGGAATGGTGATATCCGTGTAAAAGCATATATGTGAGTGGTATCAATTCGCGCTGAAACAAGATGTCAAAGGAGACAAAACGTCGAACAAAACGTCACTTGAGAGCGTAAACAAAGTTCGTGATCGTCGAAGTTTCGTGGTTTAGTGCGAATTTCAGGAGTGATTCGGAGTGTTGCTGGCAAACAATCAGCCATAACGTTTTATCGTCCAAGCCTTAAAAGTTATCCATTGCAAAATAAACAATAAAGGCAACAAAACTAGCAAATTTTTGAAATGAAGTGTGTGGTTGCAGACTGCGAAAAAACATCAAATTCTCAACGCGGATTAGTTTCATTTCACAGGTAATTGCATTAATTTATATCTTATGTAAATATCAAGTCGCATTGAAAGTAGTATGCATTCATAAATTTGTAATTTTCATGTAATTAAAATAACAAACTGAATCATTGACATTTCTTCCAATTGGATCCGTCACAATTCAGTGGCGTATCAGAAAAGTTTGTCTCAATTTATTTAGACAATCTGAATTGATGAATTTTGCATATGGCATGATAACTTATATATTATTTTTAGGTTTCCTGTAAATGGGAGCTTGTTGAAAAGTGTTACTGTTGACGAAAAGTGTAGGAAGCAATTTTAAAGCTGTGAATTAAGTGTTATTAACGCTGAAGTGTGTTGTAGCTTATTGTGCGAATTACTCGCGTTCTCG
Organism: Oxycera nigricornis; assembly: GCA_963942545.1. NCBI lineage: Eukaryota > Metazoa > Arthropoda > Insecta > Diptera > Stratiomyidae > Oxycera > Oxycera nigricornis. Next base: position 32,327,034 of record OZ012662.1, on the reverse strand, counting down.
GCCGGGAGAAGTATCTTTTCATGTGTGAGTCTATCCGGATATCCGCAAGATATGAGTGAAGCCGTAATTCTGCCGAAGCCGGTCCCAAGCCCGGTTAAAAAAGGAAGAGGGAGGCTGAAAGGTTTTATTTTTTTATATGCAATGTATGGTAATTATTTTTGAACGTTGTATGTATATAATAGATAATGTATGCGTCTAAATTTGATGTATTAACATTGTTTCAAACATAACATGCATCAGTTGGCAGATATTAGATTGAATACTCCTTGCTTAATCTTATAGGAGAAGGAAGTTTGACCCCAGATCGCAAAAATGAATATTATGCCAATGCTTCCTGTTTTATGTACACTTAAAATTAATAAATTAAATGTGCTATTGTATGATGAGTATGTCGTTTCATTCTTAATTTTAAGGTATTTTTTTCTTGAAATACAACGTCAAAGCAACTTAGAATGCTATTTTCATTTTGTTAGTATCTAGATACCGAATCTCAAGTTTGTGAATTAATCAATATGTTTGATATTTTGCTCTTTGATACTTGTTATGGAAATTTTCCCATATAGTTATTTTCTTGCTTCTTCTTAAATTTGTGAATGTCTTGCCAAGTTTCTCAATTCTTCTGATTATTCTTTCCATATAGTATTGAGTTCTTTCATTGCTTCATGTTGAAGTTGATAGTCGATTACAGTGCGAGCCAATCGTATAGGCTCATTTAATGATGCAGCTGCTATGATGCTCGTTATTTAATGCTTTTAAATTTTACGCTCAATATAAGCTTGTATTCTGGACAGTAAATATATTTTCCTTGAACTTTTTACATATGATACAAAATTTCAAATAAATCTTGAAATCCCGCCTTTTATTTGCCCATTTTCACTCGCATGCGATGTACGCCCTTAACGTCAGCAAGTTTAGTGTTAGTGTCACAACCACACTCATAAAAGTTAGCCCACTAAATTTGATGATTTTCCTCTCCTGTGTTTATTACCTCTTTGGTTAGAGCTTACGTCGACGTTGACATCTTCGGGTGCTGATCCGAGAAACTTTAGCTGATGTACTGAAAGTGAGGTTGTATGTTCACTTGAAATATATAATATCATATGGAGGACTGTGAACTGTGACTTAGGGAATTTTATGGATCCGGTGGATTAATGAATGAAGTGAGTGAAGTCAATCGAAAACAAAAATCGTGCAGTGTCCAAACAATCTTTCACAATCAAAATATTATCAAGCTAGGTTTCTACAAATGCGTGACAATCAGCTTTTCGAATTAAAAATTCTTGATCTGCAACGGCTGCTGTCACCGATGAAAACTCACTTCATATCCAAGACACCCTTCATAACGAAGACACTTAATAAGTTATTATATTTGAACTTATGTTTGGTTAAGATTTGACCATATTTTGACAACTACTTAACCTGCCACAAGTCAATTTGACGAACTCGACTTCCGGCTTCGTAAGTTAATTTAAGTCCGCCCTATTGCCTTGGACATCTCACAGAAGGGCTGGACTATGATATTTTCTACACTATTTTCTATATCTTCAACGAAATTGATTTTTTTGTTTGTTTTACGCATTGTAAATGAGATGAGCGTGTTGCTGCCTACTACATCTCCTAGTGTTCCGTTCGTCAAGTAAATCACATGACTCTAACATTACATCAAGGCCTAGAGCTGTTGCGCCATCGATTATTTCATTCAAATATGACAAGCATGAATAAGTCTTATTATCTATTGGATGGATACTCAGGTGGATAGCAAGTAGATTGTTGTAAATTATTTGATTTTAATTTTCATAGATGTGTACCATGAATAATAAACAAAGGGTTGGAAGAAAAATTTATTTGAAATCATTGACTAAAAAAAACGACAGCAAAATAATTCTCAGCTAACTCATTAAGAAACATTCCAAAAAGTTATGTCGAACTTTATAAATTAGTTTATTCGGTGTGTTGAACGAACAACTTATTTATCGCCATAGTTGCCATCTTAAATATATTGATTCCATTACCTTTCAACTTAATGCAGCTCCGGAGAGCGGCAACTTTGCTCACAATGGATTAAAACATCATCTTTGAGAGTTTACTTAATGATTCTCCCTCCTTCTTGCTTTTCAGGCTTTTAGGTTTATCCCGGATGTGATAGGTATCGGTGGCCCTAGCGCGCAAAACACATGCGGATACGCAAGTATCGGTAAAGCGCTAGGCCATGGTAGGGCGAGCCCAGGCGGCGACATCTGCACTTGGCGAGCTCCGCTGATGATCATTTTCCTTCTGGGAGGAGCGCGGTCCCCCGAAAAGTTGTTTTAAGGGCGATAATCTTTCGTTTTTTAACTTCCCAGTATATGGGAAGTTCTTGTAATCGCCTCGAAAATCGAAATTGAAATTATAAACTTTGTATGTATGTGTGTGTGTGTATGTACGTACGTACGTATGTGCGTTCGCAGGCAGTTTTTCTACGAGCATAACTCACGTAAACAAAGTCGTATCGACTTCGTTAAGGTGTCAATCGAAGCGTCTTTGTAATCTTAAGAGCTGGTTAGTTTTTGGAAAACTTCGATCGGGGGGGTTTGCTGTTTTCACCCCTTGAAGGTCAACCATGTTATGCGCTATAACTCACGAACCAAACATGAAATTTTCATTGTTAAGGTGTCAATCGACGCGTATTAACAATTTTATGAATCTATCAAATTTTTAAAAAAATCGTTGGAGCCGTTTTTTAATTTTTAAAAAAAAAGTGCAAAAAATTAGGTTTTTTTTCAAAAACACAAAAATTTTAACCTGATTTTCAAACCTAAGTGATCAATGTTTATATAATTTATATATTCCAAATAGTTTTTGTGAAAAAACCAGCAAAGGTTTTTTTCATGATTACAAAAAAAAAAATTAAATAAAAAATAAAAAATCATTTAACGTTCAAGGTCATTTACGTCATTCATTATATCTCGAGAACCAAATATAATCTTTCGATCATTAAGGTGTCAATCGACGCGTATTAACATTTTTATGATGTTTTTATATTTTAAAAAAATCCTTAAAGCGGTTTTTGCAATTTATTTAAAAAAAATTGGAAAAGATGTGTTTTTTTCATAAAAAAATTCATTTTTAACTTGATTTGCACATCGTAATAATAAATGTTCATAGAATTTATAAACTTTTATCAATTTTTGTAGAGATACCAGCAAAAAATTTTCTCATAATTAAAAAAAAATTAAATTAAAAATAAAAACTCATTCAAAGTCACCATGTAAAAACGGTTCATTCGAATCATTATTCCTTAAATCTCTTATTCTAAAGACATTGTTGTATAGTCAATCAAAGTTTATTAATATTTGCAAAATTTGAGCAGATTTTCCATAGTCTTCACAGCACCATGTTTTAACTTTAATGAAAAAACTGCTTTGAAACCTGCCCCCCCTCCGATTGATCCGCGTAAATAATCAATCAAACCAACGCACCAAAATTCTTACGTAATCAATTGACGCTCGCGTAGATGTTACGATTAATATTAAGTCATTCCAATAACTTTTATGAGAGGTACATTTTTATTATTAAAAGTAGTATTATTTCCATAATTATTATTGTGTTTAATATTTATAATATCTATGTAGATATTACTGGGAAGTTGACCGTGTGGACCTCATGGGTCGCACCGCACGGCTTGTTCGTTTTTATTTTTAAGTTTCGACTGCGTAAAATTAGGAGATTTTTGTGCTTTCGGGTAGGTGTTGAACCCGTTCTTATCTCGGTATGCAAGCGAGAGTTTTGTAGAAAAGTAACTCCTACGTTACTTTACTACAAAACTCTACAGCCTCATAAGCTTGATAATATGATATGCTTCGTGCTGATTTTTTTTGTCGGAATTAGTAATCGGGCAAATAGATGGCTGAATCTCTTGAAATGGGATTCAGGACTGATGCTAGGGAACGCACGCATGGCACTACGCGCTGAACTCAACTGAGCTGGCCTGCCAGCAACCATCGCATCTCTAGCTAGGTAGAGGCCAAACCCGAATTAGCCTGTACCACCCCAGGGGTGAGCGTCCATGAAGTCAACGAGACGAAGGTGCTGTTGACTTGAAATTTCGTCACGATATCGTTCGCAACATTCGCATTCATTACAATTACATTATTTCTTTTAACGGGAAGAACCTACTTCTTCTGTGTTTTGCACGTGAATAGTGGATATGTACATGTTAAAAAAATTAAAGATTTGGTATAGAATATCCATGTGAATCAGCATTCTGAAAATTTATGGCAGGGAAGAAATTCCACCCCTGACTACATTGAAAACATAGAAATACATTCAGCTTCACTTGTTGTGACCATTCCGATCGTCCCTTTACATAGAAGTAGCTGCACCATGCAAAAGTTACTTTGATTTCATCTACGGGTGAATCTTTATCACCCTTTATGCAAAGCTAGACTAAAGTTCAATATTCCGCTTCATTCTGCATATGAGAGAATACTTACTACGTTCCGTGACATGCTATGAGAACATTAACAGTTCGAATCACGACCATGCCCATCTTCACTTACTGATAAAAGATTACAGTCGATGGCTTGTACACTAATCATAAACGAAATAACGCCACGAGATATAGTGGCGAACCCCCTGATCATGTGAGGGATTCACGTGCTACAAGAAGTTCCCAGTGAATGAATCTAGCACGACTGGTGTAATCAACAGCACGCTTCTCTAGCGGAATCCACCAGTCCCACACCATTGTCTTCGTGTGAATGTTAACTTCCCGGTTCCCTGTCGATTCATAACCGTTTGCTTTGCTTCCATATCGATATATTCGCCATTGTTACACGCGAATTTAAGATACTGATAAGATGCTTATCGACGCGAGAGTGTTTCGACGATTGCTGGAAAGCCTTATAAGTGGGCGATAAATTAGTGGAGGCCATTCAATCTTTAGATTCCGATCGAAAGAGACATTATTCACAATGCGTAAGTACTCACACTGCAATCGCAACAAGTTCTCTTTGATATTGACTAGACTATTCCTTCTGATTTTTCTGGACCAGGTTTCCAGATACTACTCATCCTTTTCTTGTGCTTCATCCTGTACACTAACGAATCAATGCCGCATAAGAACGAGAAGAAAAGGCTTATGGGATTTATAGCCACTCGAGGATAGCGGTGAAGGTGATATTGTGTGTTTGGCAGAGTGTTCTTGAAAATAATTTAATTAATTTATTTATTTAATTTATTATTTTATTTGAGTTTAAGCTATTTATTTCGCAATTTAAGATAAAGTGCCACCGAAAATATTTTGTTAATTTATTTCTACTCATTAAAGGCTCATTGAACGAAACTGGAGCTAGTTTTGTAGTTTATTTTTTCATTCGAAATGACCCATACAAAACTATGAATACGAAGTGATTTGCAGTATTAAGTGCTTTCATTGCATTAACTAGCAGAATGGAATGCTTGGTTGATTTTACTATAGACAAAATCACGGCCGTAATAGATACATATATACTACGCAATTTCATATGAATTAATCGCACGAATGGAACTCAATGCATTGTTTACTGAAAACTAACGAGAAACGCAACAAAATGATCTAAATTTCAAATTTCTAGAAAGTCACACTTCGATGAAGTGGAAACTCTTGGAAGTTTTATAAGTTCAAATACCACAGTATCGTCGCTAACTACCCACTTCCATATTAAGTATGCTTTTTTAAACGTTGAGCACACCAACTAATTCCAAATAGTGGTGCGTTTCTAGTAGATTGCAATATTGTGAAATAGTTACTCTGAAATGCAAATTCATTGCTTCCTATCTGCGACTATCACTTGATGAATGTATTTAAGACACATATGCGGGTAGAGCCTACTAAGATGCGCCATGAAGTTGTCGTGCTTCCGAACATGGGGACTTCTGCATGATCTTGGGGTGCTCGGCGTGGAGTTACGAGGTAGCCCAGTGCTGAGACCGATAGATCGGCAAAGGATTACATAAGCCTCGCTTCCACCAGTAAAGTCACTGAGCCTGCACTCAGTAGGCAAACTGGTACTCCCAAGCGGTGGTGGTGAGGATGCGTGGTTGTCACTCAATACAAATCTACGACCGAAGAGGCTCGTGGCTTTAAATCACCATGCTTACCAATGATCCATCTGCTTTTTTAAATCGCTTGCACTCACATTTACTTGTGCAACTATCACGAAGTTTTCAGTAAAGTTTAACTATGCATGTGATGGAAATGCAAGTACCAAATATATTCCATTTTCAACAAAACACTTAAAATATGAATGTTAAGCCAACTAATGCAGTGAGAAACCAATTTGAGTAAAATAATCATTTAAACAGCAACTACTAATCTAAAATTATATAACGTTCATATACACTTACACTTCTATACACATAATCCCTATTTGCACTAAATCTCGTCTGGAACTTTACACACGTGACCTTTTCAACTTCATTGAATGCTCCTCTGATAAGTACACGCTGTTGATCATCTATCCTTAAAAGATTGCGAACAACATATTAAAACCATTATTTCACTCAGCCAATCATTTTTCTGTACACTACCAAAAACACTATCGAACTCATAATACACGACACCCTCTGGCCATCGATACCACTCCGACTGAAGGCCGTTTCGGGATTGGAAAATCACAGGAAGGATATCATTTTGCTCGAAGCGCATTTCACTTTCACTCGGAGTGCGTCTGACTTTCACTGAGCCACTTTGCTTAGCAGGATATGTGTTAGCCGTTACAATAAAAAAAAGTGGTCTCAGTGCGACCCTTGAGGCCCACAAGACTAACTTCCCAGTGGGGTGAATAAAAAAGCTATAATTTGTTTTTATTAGTAATTACTATTTTTAATAATTATTATTATTAAACATTATTATTCTAAATTATTATAATTACTTTTATTATTTTTATCAATTTTTTATCTAACCATAAAAGCTTTGATAGAGGAAGACGTCTCCACCACATGGTCATCCTCTACCAAAGCCTAGGCAACCTCGTCCTCTTCGTCCTCGTCATTCTTCTTGTCCTCCTTTTCGCCCTCAACCTCGTTCTCCATCTCGGCCTCGGAATCCACAACTATTATTGAGGGTATTTAATTATTATTTACAATAATCATTCGTTATTAAGAATGTTTGACCGTTACTGAATAATTATAATTGACTTTATATATACAATATCAAATTATAACTAATATTATTTGATTATTATAACCAATATTAAATTATCTATAACAATATCCAATTATTAACTGCATTAGCGTATCTACTCCCATTCACTCAAACCTGATAATATAAGATTGCAATTTTATAAATTAATCTTTATTTTTTTTTTGAAATAATTTTTTACAAATTTGATCACAAATTTGCTAAAACGCACAATAATAACAACGTTACTATGAAGGTATATGGTATCTGCACGAATTAATAGTGCGTATCAAAAGTTTAAAAATAAGTAATTTTCAGTCGTTTTTTTTCAGTTTTTCATCCTGAATAAAAAACCGCTCAACCGATTTTGCTGAAAAGTCATTCAGTTTTAAGTTACGTAATTACGCGTCGAATGTTACCAGTCCCACGTCAATACAATCTTTGGTTCTCCAGATATTCGAAACGAAAAATAATTCCGAACGCTCATACGTACATACGCACCTACGCACATACGTACATACACACTCACAGACATCTCTCTAAAAACGATGGATTTGGATTCTAGAGACCTTAAAACGTGGAGATATGTCAAAATTTGGGATTCGCCAAATCGACCCCATTACAATAACTTCCCATAGGGAACTGGGAAGTTAATAAAATACCAATAACTGCACTGGCATATATCTTCGTTTGATGCCGTCTGAAGAACTAAAAGTATCAATTGACTTCCTGCTGATATAAGTAGGTGCGAGGAAATCCATGGATATTTAATGGAGCTTCATCCATTTTAACGCAATGCAGATAACAGAGCCTCAGATTTGTATCAATTTTTCTTCATTAACCTTCATAAGGTCTTCAATTTTACGGACGTTACCGTGCTTTGGGTCAGATTTGACCCATTAGTCGAATTATACTGAAAAATCAATCAAAAACAAAGAATAGCCTTTAAATGTATTTATTTTACATAATAATTATATTATATGGAATTCTTATTTCTTGATGTATAACAGTTAGAGTTTAATGCATCTATAATAGACGGACTTTATATCGTTTTTAGATACATTTTCATATAAAAAAAACTCGCAGGAAAGAGCAAAGCAAATGAAGCAAAGTTAATTCTTATTACAACTGGTACATACAAGTGTATTAGAATGTTTTTGACACACAATTTTTTTACAATCCACACATATCAAAGATGTTTTATTGTCAGTTTTATCACAAAGTTGACAACGGCTTCTTTTGGGAGCTTTCTTAGCTGAACTAGTGTTATATTTCTGTTTTTGAGTCGAAGTTGATGGAGTCTGTATATTTTCACTAGATTCACAAATCTTTTTTGCAATTACTGTTGAAAAAGGTGCTCTCGGTAATGTTTTCCTGTTTTTTATATACGGTGTAACCAATTGCATACCCTGGTTTTCCAAATAGTATCGGCTTCTTGGAAGTCACCCTTTCTTCCAGTTATCATTGGCAGCCATGAATAGCACAAATGCATTGTATGCTGATATGTCTACCATGCTACTAAATACTACTTGAGGTCATCGTTTTGTCTTTAATTCGCAAGTAAAACAGGAGACAGCTTTATCCAGTGTATCTACGCCGCCTTTACATTTATTGTTGTCTAAAATAACCAGAGGCTTTTTATCAGGGCGATCACTTACTTCTGAGCTGTGATGCAAAGTACTAAGGAGATTCACAGATTTATTTTTCTTACGGATGTAAGACACAAGTGTAGTATCTTTGGTAAAAGCAAAATATGATGAATACAACGGTCTTCCCTTAGTCGCTACTATTTCTTGAGGTAATTCCGGCTTATTTTTACGCATAGTCCCTACTACAGTTATTTGTTTTTCTAACAGTTTTTGTCCAAGTTGATATGAAGTAAAGAAATTATCCACAGTAAGATTATGTCCTTTGAGACCGTATGTCAAACCAAGGACTACACGCATGGCTTGGTTCTTTTCAGGCAGACCTCCTGTTTCTTTACCCGTATACGGTTGGATATTCCAAACGTAACTTGTAGCAGAATCACATAGAACCCAAAATTTGATGCCATATTTAGCTGGTTTCGAAGGCATATACTGCCGGAATGGGCATCTTCCTCTGAATGCTACAAGCTGGTCGTTCACTGTTACGTTTTCAGAAGGATTATGAAATTTGGGTGAAAGGTCAACCCACTGGTTCCACAGATATCGAATAGGGGTAAATTTATCCAACAATCGCCGTTCAGATCGAGTTTGTCTATTGTCAAACCTTATCACTCTTGATATTTTTTGAAAGTTTTTAGTGGCATAACTGCTGCAAAAATAGGTCTTCCTTTCTCACTATCCCATAAGCTTTCAGTACTTTCATTATTTGAACGAAATACACCTGCTAGTAGAAGAAGCCCAATGTAAGCGAATAGGTCAATTTCGTAAATGTCACTCCAATCATCAGCAAAAACACGCCTACCCTCCTAATTAGTATATTTCAAAATAAGGTGTGTCAAAGAAGGAGGAAAAATAATTGAAAACTAGATTCTTATTCTGAAGTTATCCTTGAGCAAGAGTAACTTGTCAAAGCTGGCATCAAGTTGATGATGTTTTCTCTGAAAGCCCTTCCACAAAATTGTGTCACGGGTTCTTTGGAATATTTTATTAGTCCATCCTTTGACGTCATGGTCTGAACAAGTTCTAATTCACTATCGCTGCTCGAGCTATCAGATGGTTCAGCTTCTTCTATGTTATCTTCTAGTTCAGAACAGGACTCATTACTATCTGACACATCTTCTAATAATACCGCTAATATTTCACTGTCACTCATTTTTTAGATGTAGAATGTTTTTTTGCAACTGTCATCTACGGGACGCGTTGTTGAACTGATGTTTATGGCAGTTCTGAGAATAGTGTGGGTAAAACAAAATAACATATTATTCAAAAAGTTATACGATATGTACCATAAACAGTTGGGACGATAAAAGATGTTCTGTGCGCTTGTTATTACTTGGGGTCAATTCTGACCCGAAGACAGTTAGAGTAAAAAAGTTTATATGAAGAATAATACAAACTTTTTTCACAAAATTATTTCGATAATAAGTACATTTTAGCGATTCATGAAAAGTCGTAGAATATTAAACTCGTCGAACGCTTATTTCAATAGAAAATTATATTTCTATGCCAAAATGGGTCAAAATTGACCCGAGGACCGTATGAAGGTTGAACGGAATTTAAGTTCTCGATTATGTTGGAACTGCATGTTGCTGATAGCTTATCATTTATCATTTCTAGTTGAAATAGATTCAACAATGCTTTTCGACTGGCTTCCTGGAAATTTATCAATAAGTTCATTGATTAACAAATGTTTATCGTATTAAGAAAATATATTGTTGACAGTAGATAATTGATGTTCTTTGTATGGCGACTTGATAAATTAATGTTAAAAGTCTTCCCTCCTTCTTGCCTTTCAGGCTTTGAAGTTTATTCCGGCTGAGGTAGGTATCGGTGGGTTTAGCGCGCAAAACACATGCAGAAACGCAATCGCTAGGCCGTGGTAAGGTGGAACCAGGCAACGACAGCTGCCTCTAACGAGCTCAGCTGAACATTTTTTTTTCCGGGAGCAGCCCGACCACCCAAGAGGTTGTTTTATGCGTGGTAGTCTTTCGTTTTTTCGTGACATTTCTTTGCATCGTTTCGGGATTTTTGAGCTTCGAATGCAATAAAGTAAAGGATTTTCGTACTCTCGAGTAGATCTTGAACCCGATCTTATCTTGGAATGCGGGCGAGAGTTTTGAGTACGTAACGTAGGAGGTATAGCCTCACAGGTTGATATGATTTGCTTTGTGTTGATTTTTTTGGTCAGAATTATTAATCGAGCAAGGGGCGTATGTTAGAAAATGCACTCACGACACTACTCGTTGAACTGAGCTGGCCTGCCAGCAGCCATCGCACCTCTAGACGAAAGTCTTGTTGACTTGAAATTTTGTCACGATATCGTTCGCAAGAAACCACATTTCATTACAATAACATTATTTCTTTTAACGGGAGGAACCAATTTCTAGATCCTCAGTGTTTTGCACACGAATAGTGAATATGTTTATGTTCAAAACAAATAAAGATTAGTATGTAATGTTGCACAGCCGCGGGGTTGGCCACCACTACCTCATGCCGCCTGATGGGCAACCAGTCCTAACGGGTGTTCAAATTCGGCAGGCCCCGAATAAATAGGAACCGGAGGGAAAAAGATCCCGCCGACGAGAGCACAGTATAGGTAAACCCAGTATACAATCGAAGCCCAAAAGCTCGTATTTTCCTTCCAAGAAATGGCGCCATGTGCTTGCAAAAATTGTCGAATGCTCAGCACTGCCAGATTTGTAGAGGATAGAGCATTTTCGCGGACTTCATCTTTCACTTCAACACAAGAGACATATTTTCAGTCATTTTGGTTTTTTCTCTCAATCAATTTGTCAAAAGCAAATGAAATTTGTCTTAGCGAAGACGTTTCACCATTGTAATTCAATGAACCGAAGTTTCTAACGGCGTTTTTCACGCCTAGCATGAAACGTGCATGGCAGTGCCCCGACCAGTAGATAGCTGCCATTTTGTCGTAAATGGCAGCAAACGTATGATAAATGGCAGCCAACATATGATGAATGTAAACAAACATATGCTAAATGTAAACAAACATTTGACGTTGTCCCGTAGAACCGCGGGCCGTACTTGATAGTGCGCCTATATATGAAACATTACCTACTGGGTGTACCTATACTGTGGACGAGAGTCTGGACCGGGCGATCGATTGGAGCGGGTGTCGTGTTAAAGGTGCGAAGTGATCAATTTATGGGGAGACGATCGGGACTTGGTTTTTTTTGAGAAGTTTGGCGGATTGAAATGTGTTGAGTTCGTCTTATAATCGAATGTGGTATGTGCCGAGTTTTGTCTGAATAATCCGCGGTATGAATGGCCAGGACCATGTGGAAAAAAAAGAAACGGGAGTGGAAGCGGGATATTCTCCACAAAAAGACTCTTTTCGAGAGTAACGGTTGTTGAAAAAGGTGACAATCTTGCGCGCGAAGCTGCGAAAACTCAGTGCCGATCATTGCGGTAACCGGGGATTTTCCCGCCCAAAAGACTACGCGAACACACCAACAGGCTGAAAGATTTTTCCATAGCCCCTTCAAATTTTGTCGGCACTCGTCGTTTGATAAGTGATCCACATAACCTAGAATTCTTGTGTCTAACAGATAGAATTGGTGAATTTACGGGAGTAGCGGATCTTACCGATGAGGGGAATAGTGATAGTGATAGTTTAAAGGGCATTATTCTGAAAAGACGGTCACTTCTCCGTGAGATCCATTTGAAGAAACGTGCAATAGTTGAAGCTGGACACGTGCGAAATTTATTCACTGAAGAAGTAACAGTGCCCGCCATTTATATCAACTATACAATGGAGGCCATGTGGGTCCCAAAAGAATCGAAAAAAACGATTGATGTTAAACGCGAATCCCAATTGTCCAAAGAGTTAACCCTTAACGCCTGGTGTAGCTAGGACGGCAGTGAAGGATCGAAGGAAATGCGTTCATTCAGTGAAAGTGTTGTTCTTTCCAAGCCTCAGAGGTGCTCTGCTCCTTTCGACCAGAAGAAAGTATCTCTCACGATGAACTCGGTGCGACATTTGTCAGTCAACCCAAAAGACAGTCGTCCTTCGTGTGGACAAACCTACGAAATAGCAATTTTGCGCGAATCATTATTTTTCGAGGCACTCTAAGACACGTGTGTTTTATTTTTGAAATCGGAACATTTGGAAATTTTCAAGTTTTCTGCCATTTGTTTTCGTTCGCGGTCACAGCTGAACAGAAGAATCTATTTTTGATCCCTGAACGGTGTTGTAGTCAACGACACGAGTGATATGAGATTGCTGTGAAGTGGTCAAAATTAATTTGAATCCTAACCACCCAATAGATTTGTTTATCAATACAAATAACTCTGAGTGAAGGCGCACACTAGGATCCAGAAAAAGGGATGCAGTTTAATCGACACTCATGCAACTACCGATCGTAGCCATCGCGGCTTCATCTTCATTTATTATCGCAAACAAGGGTGGTAACAACTGACCAAACAAACATAACTGTTACCTTTTTGACTTTATGTAACACATACACAACTAAGCTGTAAAAACAAATTTGATTGATATTAATATTTTTTTTTGTAAATGCTAAAATATTGATTTATAACAATTTTTTTCTCAACCTTATTTCGCTTTAGTTAAATGGTTCATACACATTGTATAATTAACTTGATAGTTTTTTTATTGTCTTATGTTTTTTTAAGTTCGAGTCTTAAGGTATATTATAGGGAATGGTAATACGAATTTTTTTTGTTAACCCTCATCGGTTCTTTGTATACGACCGTATACAATTTTCGTATTTAGAATTGTATGTAGTGAAAAATTGATGTTTCAATCAGTATTTTTTTCAAAAAAAATTTCATATGTATGATCATAAATTTGCCTTATAATAAACACTTTACAAATGACAAAAAAACACAAAACATTTGTTGGTTTTCGTTTAGATATATTCTGCGCAGGTAAGAAGTCGTTGTGTATATGATCGTATACGCAAGAACCAATTCGACAATGTTTTGGAGGGACCGATGAGGGTTAAACTTGTTTTTATTAAACCCAACTTTAGGACCAACGATGAGGAGCGCTCGTCATCGTTAAGGAAATAAAGGGTGAGTGATCGTTATTTATTTTTTTTTGATGTTTTTGTCTTTTCGACAAATTATTTCTTATATATACTATATACTACCATAGCGGTACGAAAAGAAAAAAAATTATGATGAATTAAGGCAAACCTTTCCCTCTTTCATGACAGCCACGGTTAGCAGATAAAGAATTAACTCGGCGCAAGCGCTGGGTCGAGGTAGGGTGGGACCAGGCAGACAAATCTGCGCCTGGTGAGCTCCGCTGAAGTTCGGCTTCTAAGCGGGAGTGACACTGCCACCCGAGAGAATTGTTTGCTCGTGCCGTGGTAGGTTTTTTTTATTCTCTCTCGTCTATCGCCGGATCGATTACGCGAATCGCGATTAAAGTAGCTGATGTGTTTACTCTCTCGGGTAGGTTTTGGATCGCGGTATTCGGGTTCTCCGTGCGCGCGGGATTTTGTGGAACATTTTAGAGTAAAGTAGGAGGTATAGCCTCAACATAGAGAAGGATGTTGTTTAGATTTCTTTTTTTCTATTGTGATATGTAGTGGATAAAAATTTCGTAATCGGGCAAGTAGATGGCTGAATCTTTATAAATGAGATTTGGGACCTGCTAGAGAAACGCACCCACGACGTTACGCGCCGAACTGAGCTGACCTGCCAGCAGCCATCGAATCTCTAGCCAGGTAGACCCGAATTCGTCAAAAGGGTTTGTTGCTTCGTCCCGGGGACTTCACGTTCGTCAGGTCAACAGGTACAAACCTGTTTGCCTGAAATTTCGTAGTGATACCGTTCGCCAGTCAGCTCTTTCCTCATAACACATTACAAGTAAAGCAAATCCATGTAAATCAGCACTCCGAAAATTCATAGCAGTGAAGATATTCCACCCATATTTTATTGTTTTGATTTATCTTCTGACTACATTAAAAACATAGAAATACATACAGATTGTTGTACTCATTCCGAACGTCCCTTTACGTAAGAGTAGCTGCACCATGCATGAGTTACTTTTATTTCATCTACGGGTGAATCTTTATCACCCTTTATATAGTGCTAGACTAAAGTTCAATATTCCGCTTCAATCTGCATCTGAGAGAATACTTACTACGTTCCGTGCTATGCTGTGAGAACATTAACAGTACAAATCACGACCATGCCTATCTTCACTGACTGATAAAAGATTACAGTCGATGGCTTGTACACTAATCATAAACGAAATAACGCCACGAGATATAGTGGCGAACCCCCCGATCATGTGAGGGATTCACGTGCTACAAGACGTTCCCAGTGATTGAAGCTAGCACGGCTAGTGTAATCAACAGCACGCTTCTCTAGCGGAATCCACCAGTCCCACACCACTATCTTCGTGTGAATGTTAACTTCCCGGTTCCCTGTCAATTCATAACCATTTGCTTTGCTTCCATATCGATATATTCGTCATTGTTGGACGCGACTTTAAGATACTGATAAGATGCTTATCGATGCGAGAGTGTTTCGACGATTGCTGGAAAGCCTTATAAGTGGGCGATAAATTAGTGGAGGCCATTCAATCTTTAGATTTCGATCGAAAGAGACATTGTTCACAATGCGTAAGTACTCACACTGCAATCGCAACAAGTTCTCTTTGATATTGACTAGACTATTCCTTCTGATTTTTCTCAACCAGGTTTCCAGATACTACTCATCCTTTTCTTGTGCTTCATCCTGTACACCAGCGAAGCAATGCCTAAAAAGCCGCATAAGAAGGCGAAGAAACGGCTTATGGGATTTACAGCCACTCGAGGATAGCGCTGAAGGTGATATTGTGTGTTAAGCAGAGTGTTCTTGAAAAGGATCGTGCGCGAAAGGAAGAACGTTCCCAGATATGATCTCAGTGTTGTGAATAATGTAGTATAAGCGATTCTGGGTGGAATAACCCAATGACAATCTCGTGATTAGTTGATTTGTAAGTGAAACACGGTCAGTATTATACGATACGTTTTCGTTGCGCGAATATACACAATTACGAATAGACGAGAAAATTGGGGATCATCTAGATCCCTAATTGAACTTTGAAAAGTGAAACAATTTAAATTATGTGATGAGATATGAACTAAATAATTGTGCAGGTGTGGTCCCCCGCATATAGCCAAGACTCTGTGACACAAATCTTAACAAATATAACACTCATACCATGGATACCTTAAAATTGCCATAATTTATTTAATTTATTATTTCATTTAAATTTAAGCTATTTATTCCGCAATTTAAGATAAAGTGCCACCGAAAATATTTTGTTAATTTATTTCTACTCATTAAAGGCTCATTAAAAGTAACTGGAGCAAGTTTTGTAGTTTATTTTTTCATTCGAAATGACCCATACAAAACTATGAATACGAAGTGATTTGCAGTATTAAGTGCTTGTATTGCATTAATTAGCAGAATGGAATGCTTGGTTGATTTTACTATAGACAAAATCACGGCCGTAATATATACATATATACTACGCAATTTCACATGAATTAATTGCACGAGTGGAACTCAATGCATTGTTTGCTGAAAACTAACGAGGGAACGCAATAAATGATCTAAATTTCAAATGTCTAGAAAGTCACACTTCGATGAAGTGGAAACTCTTAGATGTTTTATAAGTTCAAATGCCACAGTATCGTCGCTAACTACCCACTTCCATATTAAGTATGCTTTTTAAAATGTTGAGCACACCAACTAACTCCAAATAGTAGTGCGTTTCTAGTAGATTGCAATATTGTGAAATAGTTACTCTGAAATGCAAATTCATTGCTTCCTATCTGCGATCATCACTTGAATAACTAAAATGAATGATGCTGCAATAAAAGTAATTCATATGATTCTAGATTTTCATTCAAGACGTTTAACCCAGCGTATACATTTTTTCAAATTTATTTCATTTAGTTCGTAAACAGTTTGACCGACATTAATTTTAAAACAGCAACGAAAACATGGACATGCTCTGATTATTGTCAGTATAAATACGTAGTTGCCTTCCATTGAGAGTTCGTTGCTCATCAATGGTCAAATGACAAATCTTATACACGAAAAATTAACAATCAATTAAGTCGACTTGTTAATTAGATGGCACGGGGCCAAAATTTATTAAAAATTGGGATATGGCTACATACTGTCTGGCGATTGATTTTTGGAGCTGATTTAATTATTAGCTTCAGAAAAAAAATTAAGTTTATCATCAATGTATGAACAAAGATTGCAACAGAAATCTGTTGTTCGCTAACAGCTAACCAATCCTGCACGCTTTTTGAATTAGATAAAGTTGCTTCCAGCCAAATTCATCCCCTTCGAGCTCATTTCAGTGGTTGTGATACGCCAGCACCTAAGCAAATGTTTGTCTTCAATTGGATCATCGAAAGCCTACGTGGTCCAGAATCCAAGCCAATTACGAGCGTCATCGCCGCATGCTTAGTCACATGAACAGATTCTATGGTTGACTGTAATTGCACTTGAAAGTCATTTCCGAACATGTAATAAAAAAATCCAAAAAATCATCAACTGATAATACTTTTTCAAAAGTTCCTATTGTTTGATAAATGTAACAACCCTACGCATCGGTAGATTGCGTAAAAATGGCGAAATGTGGCACGTACCCCATTGTTATTCTATTTGGACATTCAGCATTGCAATCAACTGAAATCGAATCAAACCCTTAAACATTTTGTTTTCTAATTTAAGGGGGATAGCCACTGTGATGGGTCAAAAAAAAATTTTTTTTGTTTTAAACCAAAGTTTATATGTTCAAAAATATGTGTACAAAATTGCAAGTCAAAATTTCAAAAATTGACTAAGTTACAATGTTTGTAGTGAGAGCAGGTAGGCCGATCAGCTGCTCAGTATCGCATCGAAAAAGTTAATAAAAAAATTAAGAAAGTCAACAAGACCCATGGAGATGAAGGGGAAGAACCGTCATATGGTCCAAGTCTCGATAGTTTAATATAGGTATGAAAATTTTAAATTTTTTTATGCATGATTTCATTACGAGAGAAATGGACTAAAATCTTTAAACGCATTTTTCTCGTAACGACTTTTTTTGAACTGGTCGCATCAATAACTCGAACAATTATTAACCGATGTCTAATTTTTTGTTTTTGTTTTGTTCGTCTTAGTACTTTTTTACTATTTTTAGTGGTTTTTGAAACTATTTGAAAACCAAAAAAAAACAGTCGAAAAAATTAAAATATTGTCAATCGGACACCATTTTGTGGAAAATCAAAATCAAAAATAATGGCTACGTACAAAGATAACTACATTCATACAGATTACAAGAATTTTTTTTTGTTTTTTTAGAGTACCGGCTTTTGAAAAATCGATGCGACCATGGAGGGGGAATTTTTTTTCAGGCGCTACGGCATCGTTTATATTGTTAAAACTGTTTAATATTTTTTAATACAAATTTGTGGAAAAACTATTAGATGTGTACTTAATAAAATAAAAAAAAAACCGATCCAAAAATTCCTCTACTTACTCGGTCAAAAAAGAAATTTTAAAATCACTAATCTTTCGGCCGTCACAGTGGCTATCCCCATTGAAAGTCTAAAGATCGAGTTGTCCTTCATAATTTTATATTTATTGCTAGACAGTAAGATTGTGCTGCATATTTTCTGGGTGTACCCTTCAGTTCACTTACTATGACCTTTTGATTGTTTCGGGAGAAATAAAGAAATGCGAATGCACACTCACGCCCACTGCAAACGATGGTGCAGAGTGTGCGTTCCAAGCGGGAGGCAAGTTCAAAGGAGGGTTGTTAAATAACACAATCTCGTGAAGTTCAACGTCATTGTCACTAAGCAGTATCTATAGCAGCCTTACAAACAGTTACAAGCGTACATGTTCCGATCGCTTTCTGACCCGATCCGGCTAAGAAAGTAAATCATACGGGCCTATTACGACTGGAGTAAAAGTCGAACGTGTCTCGAGCGTTTAGGTATCACGCCACTCGAATGAGTGAGTGAAAGTCGAATATTTTCGTTACAAATGTGAGTGAGAACGTATGGCCTATTATGACTGTCGAATGTGACAAACTTCAGTCGAGAAAACTTCAAAATTAGTCGAGCAGTACATTACAAGTGAGAAGCAATGGAGGCGAACCAAAAAAAGAGGTAAAATGCGTGGAAATTAATCAATTTGTAAATACATTAAAAGCATTTCCCCCCATATAGTGTCAAGAGGACAAATGTGGCCCAATTTGAGCGGCTGAGTCGGCAGATGGAGCAGCATCCGGAAGTGGCAAAAGGAGGCGTATGCTTCGGAAAAACGAAGAATGATGTGAAAACGATTTGGGAAGAAACGGTGAAAGTCCTCAACAGTTTGGGCCCGCCGTTCCAAACAGAAACTGAATGGAAGAAGGCAGTTACTCGAATAGATCCTGAAAATATATAATGAATACGATAATTATATTGCAGGTTTGGATCGATTACAAGGCCAACGTGCGGAGCAAGGTAACATCCAACAAAATGAAGCTCGAGGCCACGGGTGGTGGTCCATTCGATTCGGTTGGGCTCACTCCGATGGAATCCGCAGTGGATGCCCTTGTCAATACTGCAAGGGCAGTGAATCCAGGAGGAATGAACTTTGGGGAAGACTTCCAACAGTCAAGTTCTGCAGCTGCAGAAAAAGTTCCAGTTGTTGGAAATACAACAGAACCTGCAGGAGCAAAATTAGCCGCATCAGTTTGTTTCGTCAGCAAACTCATGTACAGAAATCTATCGACGATACGCTTCAAAAAATAGTGAAACACACCAGCAACAGTGTGCTGATGTTGACGAAAATGAAGCCAAAAATTAATTTTGTTGAAAAACGTGCTGCGGTGGAGAATCGCAATATGCGGATGCTCAGCACAATCGAAATGGTTGGCTGCGCCATTCCTAACTCGAAGTCACTACCAACTCCTCTTTGGACACATCCTTCCGCAAAAAACGTCAAAGCTGCTGCCACTTTCAAAATTGGAGGTATTCCTTTAGATTGAATTCGGGCTTTAAACTTGCTCGCCAGTTCATTGAGGACATACACAAATGCATCCTTATTCAATCTGAAATTTTGTATAAATCTAATATTCATGAATTAGAAAGGTGTTCCATTTATTTTAAGTCATTTACTTACTGATTTTCAGGAATATTCAAAGGATTAGCGCTATCACGTAGCATCTTCCTTGTTACCTTTAATGCATACACATCTTCCTCGTCGTCAAAAAACATATCGATGCAGCTCATCATTTTGAAATATTTGAATTTTGAATTTCGACAGCTACCACGTGTGCCGACAATCTGTCAAATAGACTCTAAACGCAATGAAGTTTGCTGAACATTCAAAATAGTATATGATTTTCAATGTTTAGTATGGCAGCATTGTTTTGGTCAGTCGAGTGAATATATTTGAGTGTTGTAATAGCCACTTTCGAATTACTCGACCATTTTTGCGAGTCGACTTTGTCACTCGAATCGAGTGTCGTAATAGACCCGTTAACCGTTGCGCTTTCTCCATTACTCTTAGACGATTTATATGGGAAAAATATCCTTCATATTATTCACGAAATGCATTCGTTGTCACAACGTGTTTTTTTCCATAGAACAATGAAAATATACAGTCTCATCATCAAAGTAGGGTATTCGTAATGACGTTGTTTTCTCAAATTCTTCAATATTTTCAGTCGTTAATATTGAGAATCTTTAAGAACATCAAAGTTCCGAAATTTGTCGATTGATTCGCAATTTACAATTGTTTTCATTGAATCAAGAAAAATTTACATTGAATTTGTCGCTCAAAACTGGGAAACTTATTATTATTTTCAATTCAATTTTATCAGTCTTAGCTATTTTCCAAGCTCTTAATATTTGCTGAACCTAAGTAGTCATGATCCATAGATGAAGGTACAGAGTGATAGACTTCTAGTCTCGCATCAGCAAGTCAGATCAGTTATCATGATCCATGGATGAAGGCATAGAATGATAGACTTCTAGTCTCGCATCGGCAAGTCAGATCAGTTACCCTGATCCGTGGATGAAGGCGTAGAGTGAAAGACTTCTTGTCTCGCACCAGCAAGTCAGACCTCCATCACGACAATAAAAAACGACATTTTGGTTGCATGGAAAGTGAAGTTAACATCCCAGATATATGGAGTAAATCAAATTCAAAACAAGCCTTCGCGAAGAGCTACTCCCTAACAAGATAAAAAAAAACTTTAAACGCCAGAAAAGAGACAAATCGAAAACTTTATTTATTACCTATATTAGATTATACTCTACGACTTGTCAAAAAAAAATTCATTTTAACATAATATTTTCATAATAACAAAAATCAATGAACAGAGTTTCGTCGTGATAAAGCAAGGGTTCGTTGATCGGTTTAAGATGGTTTCTAGTTTAGTCTACAATAAGTGTACAATTGCAATCGTATTCATTCTGATCCAAGTAATGAGAGCTTATTGTTCTCATTACCGTATCTCCTGAATCATTTCTTGCAGATCATCTAAGCATCTTTGCTAGCTGCAAAAGAAAAGTATACCCGCTTTTTGCTCTCCATCTCACGATTAGGTTTTTAAGAATGCAAATCGTTGGCTGTGTACGATTTACAATCTTACCGAATAGTTTTGCTTTCTAGTTGTGTCGAAAAGACAGTAAAGCGGCCAAAACGTTTGACATTTCGCACTGTTAACCTAGCAATGCAACCAAGCATTAATTTTAATTTTTTTTTAAATCAGCCAAGTGAATGTCTAAATGAAAACCTCCGCTTCCGAGAGGTAGGGATAGGGATGGAATATAGGCAAGAGAGTCCTCAATATTCAAAACAGTTATTCTGGGGTGGAGGGTGATCATATTTGCGGAGTCGCAGATCTTAGTATAAGATCCCTACCATGTCTCAAAAGGAGGGAGGAGGGCTTAAGTTGGTAGAGGTTGATGGGTTCTCATACCCACGGCGGTGATGTGAAGGGATAAAACCCTATGTGGGTTTAACGTGGTAATATGGTCAGATAGCACCTTGACACCACGGCTTCTTAGAGAAGGATTACGAAAAAGCTGGTAACAAGGCCCCCAAACACGTACTAGTCAGTAACCCAGTTGAAAGCGTGAGCACTGCTTTTTCGAGTCAGATACCAATTTATCCATAGCTTGCACAGACTTCTTCATACATTTGGCACGGATTGGACCCATCATCATCATTGCCGCTCTTTGGCGCGCGGCTCCCCTGTTGAGAGCGCAACAGCACGCCTATGTAGCAATATACAGATGGATTGCGAATAGTTACCGGTTTCAAACTGTACTTATGATGTTAGTACCCACTTTGGCTGTTAACCACGGCCCCCAAATAGCAACCAAATAGGTTCCTCACCGACGACAGCAGGGACAAGTCCGTGGGGCCCAGGCTCCCTTGGTACCAGTATACCCCTGATAAGGTTTCGTGGTTGTGCAACCACCGTCACTTCGATTAAGTCCCGTAGCAAACCTCCGGATCAATCTTCGTTTTTAGGGTAGGCCATCTCTTAAATCATTGCTGACTATAGGGCTCACCCTATTTATCATCATGTCTTCAATTCAGATCTTTCTTGCTGAAAGGAAGAATTATCTAAAAATCGGCCAGAACCCCTCCATCTTTGCACTGGCTAGAGACAGTTCCCCTAGCTGCTTTCGGTCAAATACTAGGCATTTGCAGGTTGACACCTCCAGACAATACTAAGCCGGCTTTGCGACTTTTCTGAAGCATACTTGTGACTGGTTGTGCCTCTCTAATCCGTCCCCTTCTCTACTTTGCGTTGGAAAGCGGAGTTAATATGGAAGGGTGAGATAAGTGTAACCTCTTTTGATTTCAATGGTTCTCACTCGATTCTCCGCTCATATAACTTCTTCACCATCCCAAACCATCACCTGTCCCCACTCCAAACACTCATTTTGTGTATTGGATGCTCTTGCAACGGCTACACTTTTCCGCACATCGCATGGGAGAGCGCAGGGTAGAATTAGTGTAACATCTTTTGTTGAAGATTGAGGATAATTAAATTGTTTCATTTACTAACGGAGTAACAAACAATTTAAAAGGATAAGACTTGAAGAATCAGATATAATTTTGAAGATTTGGATCGATGGCATAGCATTGATAATAACAGAGCCAATTTGCCGCAAATTTGTTATGAATGGCGCGATGTGGATTTTTTCGCGCGTATTAGTGTTCTTATGGTACACATGCTATGTGCACACTAATTCAACCACGGCGTGTATATGTACACGAATTGCTGACACAAAATTGCGGCCGCGCCACAATACATTCGCCCAATTCCACATGGGGACATTTGACCATGCATTTTTACCTATTCTTTCGTGGGCAAGCTTAAAAGCGAAATTCAGAGCGCTCTCTTTCTTTCTCTGGTGGAGGAATAATGCATCTTGCATCTTTACTCTCATGTTTATTTGGAAAGCTCGGAGTGTTCTTCTTATTCTTTATGATATGCTCAAAGGTAACAATGGGACCTTTCACGCCAAACACATACATCCAGGTGCATACCGTAAGCAATTGAGTGTCCAACATTTGCAGATATTTGTTTCTTAACGGCAATACCATTTGAAGGACACTTAACGATAACAATTCTCACCATTTTCATGATATTAACATGGTTTTAACTAATCGTGTTGTAGAGGTGTCCATAAAATTGAAGATGAATATGAAATAAAAAATTCAAAAAAAACGCTGCTTCCGAAACTTTGAACAAATGTTTTGATATCAGAATTTTGTTTATTGACTCGAATAGTGTTTTTTGTTAATCAGCATTGTAAAAAGATTTTCTTAAAAAACGATTGTGATTGTATATCCAAAAATAGGTGGAGCATAATTATCAATTAAATATTTCAATTATTATAAAAATTCGTTCCAATCCTAGTCAAAGTTTGAAATTTATGGCTTGAATAGCTGACGGCAACGTAAAGTATTCACGTCTGATTGCGCAATCTATCAAACATACCTGGGAAATCCAAGGGCAATAGCCCAACTTCCTGGAAATGTTTTAATTAATTAGATTTTTGTAAACATACGTCATTACCAGGCAAATTTAAAAAATGACTAATGAACAGGTAAGCACGTTATCAGTACAAGTGGTAAATTCGCGTCATCGCCACTTTTTTATTTTGAAAAGGAAATGAAAAGCTGTATTCAATGGGAATCGGCTTGTGTCCATTTCAAATTATTGTACAAAGAGAGAGTTTTTTTTATTTACTTGAACATTATGACTGTAAATTTGGTATTCAAAAACATTGATTTAAAATCATCACTTTATAATATGAGGAAGCTATTTATCCACTTGTAATTTATCTCATTAAGGTGGAAATTAAGAAGCTTATCATTCGACTTATTTGGAAAAGCTTTACAATAGATTTTTGTGGAAAATAAATTAAAGTGAATATATTTTCTTTTACTCTCTTTTCAATTTTTGGTCGAAAAACTGGACGATTTATTATGAAAGCTTTCATAAAAAATAACTGTGTTTTTGGGATAGTATTCCAGGGCTATTGTAAGATGCCCAGTGCAATCGCATGCAATAAAGTTTTAATGATCAGGAAAATCTGATTTTGGATTTAATCGATAAAGCTTATGCCAAATGCCAAAAACCCTCCAAGATTTTTTCCGAAATTTTTTAAACATTTTTTAAAAAGTTTCAAATTTTAAGACGGCATTTTTGAGTTTCTATCACTTACCGAGAACCGTAATTAACAAATAAATTCATTAGAACAGTTGATATAGAAAATCGTTTAATCTATATAAAAAAATACGCAGGGTCATTGATTTATCTAGCACGATTCAGATGCTATGAGTACCCTTGTAAAAATTTCAGTACTGAATATTTCAGTGATTTCATAAATAACCTGCGATACGTCACACCACCTTATAATTAAAAAAATCATGATGCTTTTGAATTGTAAGGACGTTATTTTTTCTTTCACTTTCACCAAATTTTAAATTTTAAAATAAAACTGGAAAACAGCATGTCTGTTGCATGAGATTTTTTACATGAATCTAAATAATTTTTCCAAGCTGATTTCAAAAATATATGTCGTTTTCATGTAGCAGCTCTAGTTTTGGAGTTACGAAGTGACAGCGTTTTTCATTGAAAATGCACATAGTTTAAGTTTAAAAAATTTATTAAATATATTTATTCTGAATAAAATTTACTGTTTTGGATTTTCTAGAGTGAGATGTATTATGACTACTATTTTGAATGCTCCAACAATAATCAGCCATCATATGTTCATTCCAGTACCCCTGATACATCTCCTCCATAGTGCGAATATCCTGGTGAAAGCGCTCTCCTTGTTCCTCGCTCAGGTCACCGAGATTTTCAGGAAAATAGTCTAGATGGCTGTGAAGGTAGTGAAGCTTAATACTCATGTTGCATTCAAGCCGCTGGAAGTGTATCAGCAACTGTTCAACGTGCTGAATGTAGCCGTCAGACTTCCTATTGCCCAAAAAATTTCTCACTACCCAAACAAACTCTTCCCATGCACATTTCTCGACAGCTGTCATATGGTTGATGAAATTTTTATCATCTATCAACTTCCTGATTTGTGGGCCATCGATAATACCACCTTTGATTTTCTCACTACTCAATTTTGGAAACACTTTTTCAATGTATTTGAATCATTCGCCATCTTTGTTAAGAGCTTTTACGAACTGTTTTATCAACCCCAGTTTTATATGCAAAGGAGGCAATATAATTCGGTCTCTGGATACTAGTGGAGCATTAATTACATTTTGCTTACCGGGAATCAAAGCCTCCCTGGAAGGCCAGTCTCTTTTTGTCCAGTGCTCAGCTTTAGCGCAGCTTTCCCATAAGCATAGGAAACAGGGATATTTTGTGTAGCCACTTTGTTGGCCCAGGAGAAAATTTACCATTTTCAAATCAACACATACAACCCAGTTATATTCCTTGTACTTGATTTTATCGAGAACTAAAGATATTGTAGGATATTCTTCTTTAACCTTTGTAGAATGAGCAATAGGTAAGGAACCAAGTTTGTTACCATTATGTAAAAGTACACATTTCAAACTTCGTTTTGACGAATTAATGAACAATCGCCACTGATTTGGATTATACTCTTTTAATCCCATTGCAGTCATTAGCCCCGGAATATCAGTACAAAACACAAAATTATCTTTTTCAGTAAAGAATGGAAGTAAATCCTTTTCCCTGTAACGGTAGTACGATATCTTCGTTTCTCTGGTCAACAAATTTCTTTCTTTCAATCGGGAAGCTAAAATTTCTGATGCCGTTTTAGACAGTCCAAGGTCCCTGATCAAGTCATTTAGATTATCTTGATTTAGTGGTCGGGGACTACCGTAGCAATCAAAATCACTGTCGCTACCACTGCCGTCGTTTTCGGTTTGTCCGCTGCACTGGTCTGGATTTTCCGAAGATATACATGGCTGCTGTGGTGTTGATGTGTCACTTATACTCAAGACTGGTCTTATGGCAGATTTTAAGTTTGGATATATCCACTTAGAGCAATTTTTGTGGTTTATTCCTATGATTTTCGTTACACAGAAATTCGTCATGATGGTTGGATGGTTCACGCCAAATCATAGGAGCTTTATACTTAAAAGTGGATCTTTTTTTGTTTGCCCACAGTCGCAAAAATTCAACACATTTTTTGCATATCAAACTTGGCATCCAAGGTTTAGCGTTTGACGGCAACGGAAACCCAAAGTAGTCGAAGTATGCCTTTTTCACAAAGTCCGACACATTTAAACGAAATTTTTGGAACATATATTCTCCACAAATAACCCAAAAACAATCAGGATTATTTAAACACGCTATTCTTGAGGAAGACATAATGAAATTTATAAAGGAACTAGTTAAGTTACACCGCTATTGATAGAAACTACCGACTACTTATGTAAATTCAAGACGGTACCTGTATCTCACTAACTAGAGCTGCTACAAAACATCTGAGGGTAGATTTGAAATCAGCGCACCCAAATTAGTAAACAACAGTAGAAAAACTTCATGCAACAAAACAAAAGGTTGATTTTGTTTTTCTGTGTAATCTTCGCTACATTTTTTCGCATTTTTTCCTAGAATTTGGCTTAAATATTACCACACCTGTAAAATATGCAACTTCCGATACTAACAAAATTATTAAAACACGATGCTGAAAGTTGAAGATGTTTTTGTTTACCATATTAAATGCGCATTCGTGTTATTATTAAGTCAATCGTACTGATTTATTCACCAACGTTTCAAATACTTCGCGTCTAAAACTTTTTGTCCTTGTGGTTTGAGCTCTGCCACGTTTGACTACATAGTCATATCATCAGTTCTGACACAAGACTTTAACAATGATATTTTGACACTTAAGTATTCTAGAACAGATAGTCACACCGATTTTTAGATTCCACCAATGAATTAGGATCCACACATAAAATTCAGTTCAGATTTCTTCAAGCATTAAAATAGAATGGACCGTAAAGGAAAATCGAATCGCAGTCATTGCATTGCACTAGTGCAATAACTTTGCAAGTGACATTTATAAATTGCTCGATCTACTTAATTTGGCACGTAGTTTTATTTGTCAAACCATAAAACGATACAATGAGGTCAGCTCAGCAAACCACCGAAAGAGATCAGGTCGACCACGTATTGTATCGACATCCGCCGCCATAAATGCAATAAAGACCTGAATTCGCAGAAATCCGATTCGACGACAAAAAGGAATGGCGCAGCAGTTGAAGATAAGCAAACATGTCAAGAATTATATCCAAGGAATTTAAGTTAAAAGCTTATCGTAGACGGACCGGCCAACTTTTGACACTTGCTTTTAAAAAAATACGACTGGAAAGATCAAAAACCATACACCGGGACATCCTTTTTACTGATGAGAAAATGTTCACCATCGAGGAAGAAATAAATAGACAAATAAAGTTTATGGACATAACAGTAAAGAAGCGGTAGAAGCGATTCCCCGTATTCGGCGTGGCTACCATCCCGTTTCTGTAACGGTTTGGCTGTATTCCTTGCCAGGAGCGACTAAGATACATTTTTTTGAGACAGGTGTCAAAATTGGTGCCAAAGTTTATCAAGACAAACGTAGTGAAGTCTCTCAGTGCAAAAATGTTCAACCAACAACACTGGGTCTTCCAACAGGACTCGGCTCCTGCTCATAAAGCCAGAGCCACTCAAGCATAGTTACAAATCAAAGTTCCAGAATTTATTGCTCAAGAAGATTGGTCGCCGGATAGCCCGGACCTGAAACGACTGGATTATAAAATATGGAGCGTTTTAGAGGAGAGAGTCTGCTCGTCCCGCCACAGGAACTTATAAATTTTGATAAAAGCTGTAGCGAATTTAAGCTTAAAAATCATCCGTGGTCACATGATATGCCTCGCCATTTCGGGATTGTATTTAGGTTAAGGGTAGCCACCAACGAACAAAGCAAGGATTGTGTTTTTATAAAAGAAAAACTTCCTTTTAATTTTGTGTATCTTTATTTAGATTCATAAACGATTTTCGACCGTAATCGTTCGGTCTTCCTCGCGATCGGAATCGCTGGGGAAGACTGAACGATTCCGATCGCAAGGAAGACCGAACGATTACGGTCGAAAATCGATTATGAATCCAAATAAAGATACACAAAATTAAAAGGAAGTTTTTCTTTTATAAAAACACAACACGTAGTATTTTTTGAAGATGAAATCAATTACTAATATTAAAGCAAGGATCATTATTAACATCAAAAAATTCTATATTTTCTTTCGTTCAACTGTAAAAAAATTATTACTTAAACGAAACACTATTATAATCCCATGATTTTAACAATGTATTCAAAATTGCTTTACAAAATTTATAATAGCTTGTAAACGTAACCGTTTTTGGTTTATTCTAGATATCGATTTGGTTATCACATTAAATTGGTTTAATTGTCTTCATTCTTTTTAGTGTTGGATGAAATTTGATGGTTTGAGAATAGTTTCTTATTAAAAATACTGGTAATTATGAGCATTAAACTACATTGCAAACATAAAATAACATTGAATTACTTTTTCATCTGTTCAACTTTTCGTTTAAATACATTTCACAGCAATTATATACTTAAATTCATCTGTCGATTTTTTTCAATTCAAATACTTTCCAACCGGACACTTATACATTAAATTTATTTTTCTAATATCACTTATACTTAATCCTACGCGCTGGCCGATTTTCACGCCTCTTACAAGCGGCACAATTGTCGCTTTACCATTTTTCGTGAACGCCTTTTCGCCGTAGTGCATGACGCTGTCGTAGTCGTACGGCACGTTGAAATCTGTTACGTAGGCGGGACTTAGTTTGTCGAACGCATATAAATATTCGACCGGAATATTTTCAGTTTCAATGCTGACATAGTTGTCCCGATTTGCCGCCATGTGTTCATGCTTGAATCCCAGGGAATGCAAAGATTCGTGTATGATCGTTCCGACATACAAGCAACCATCCAGCTTCAGGTTCATCCTTTGCTTTCCACCAATTCGCCCCACATGAGAGTTGCAGCCAGTATTATCACCCTGAAAATAGATTCATAAATACAAAAAAAACGAAACTCTTTTTAATTTTAGTATATTTTTGAGTATAAGTTGCAAGGATTAAATGCAAAACTAGAATAAAGAAACTGTTTCTAACAAGTGGATCTCCCCGATTGCAAAACAATTAAACTTCATTGCTTCTTAGTTCATTCGGGACGGAGATAAAAATATAACCTTCTTTAAAGAAAATAATAAAATATGTACACTAGGTATACATTCTTGCCGTTGTAAAAAAGGATCAAATAAGCTACCTATCAAAACAGAAATACAACAAACACCATAGTTTTTGAATTCGCTGCACAAAGTGTCGTGCTTCACTATCTTTATTGGATATTGGCTTACAATTTTTAACATATGAAGGATCGTCATCAAAAAGACGTGTCTTAACTTTAAAAACAGAGGGTAAACTACTGATGAAAGACTCTAGTTAAAGATTACATATATTTATTAATGAGCAGAACAACACCAAAACCACGCAAGCACATGGCCACGGAAAGGTGGGCCCAGCCTCTGGTGAAAGTAGCGAAGCTGCAAGCGAATTTGTGTGCTGAGTCATGAATTTTATAGTATTTAGAATTTTTTGTTTGGAGAGTCGACTGTTAAAGTTTTTTAATTTCTGCCCTCACAGGTAAATTCTGGTCATCAACTTTATTTTCTCGAAACGAGCGCGAGATAACATTGTAGATTTACGAAGGAGGTATAGTTTTAGATGATGAAATGGTATTGTTTCATTTTAAGTTGTCTGGATTGGTCGAAATTTTTTGATACAGGGATTATCGTGACTGAATTTGTAGTAATCAGACTCGGGACCAAAACAAGAGAAATGATTCACTACATAACGAGCTGAACTGGCCTGCCAATAGTCACCGCATCGCTAGTTTTGTAGATGTCGAACCCAGAATTTGTCTACTTTCTTTCTGGAACTGAACTATCGTGAGATCAATGAAGCAAAAATTTCGTTGCCTACGAACTTCGTCATTTTGATACTCATTTCATTACAATTTTGCCCAACGTTAGACCGAAGTGACATATGTGTCGGGTTTCCTCGATCGTTCGTCGCGATAAATTCCTCATTTCATTAGAAGTTTTAGTTCTTGCAGACGCAGTGTTGGTCCTGATTGGATTGTTGACTTAGTATTGGTTTTCGTCGCATTTGCAAGACGCTTGCAGTCTTTTTTTTAGTTTCAAACTAAAACATCTTGAATAACTCCTTTACAACAACGCAATGTTGTATGATGTTTTTTACAGGTACATATACAGATAGAGATATCTGCCATTGTGGCGGTTAAATATTATGTTTAATTTACTTTGGGAAATTACAATGCAAAAACTTACACCCGAAAAACGTCTCCAAATAGTACAAATTGGTTTTCGAAATTCGCGTTCTGTGCGCCAAACGTATCGAGCATTTCGTCCAATTTATGGTGCTCATAACCGTTCATCTAAGCAGCCTATACGCAATACGATGTAAAGATTTATGTTCACGAGTATACGTGAACATAAATCTTTT
Source organism: Oxycera nigricornis (assembly GCA_963942545.1). Taxonomy (NCBI): domain Eukaryota; kingdom Metazoa; phylum Arthropoda; class Insecta; order Diptera; family Stratiomyidae; genus Oxycera; species Oxycera nigricornis. The sequence continues at coordinate 32,296,142 of OZ012662.1, read as the reverse complement.
TGCACAATGTTCATCCAACACGAGCTCGAACAGTGCATACCAAGGCAGCTATCGCTGCTGTAGAGGGTAGTGTGACTGACAAATTCATCGATTTGACGTCGTTCTCAACAACTTGGCCTCTATCTGTCAACTAGATGGAAATTTTTGAGGAAAGACGCTTAGGTGCGAGGCTGTCGCTGTGTCGTTCCTACACAGCGCGTGAAGCCATAACTGTGATTTAACATCATTGAACTACTTTTTGTGGAGGTACGTCAAGTCACTTGTATATGCTGATAAACAAGCAACCACACGTAAGTGTGCCGTTCATAATGAACGACACATCACTAGTGGTTAGGACTCCTGTCCTGCAGACACTTATTTGAGAAACAAAACGGAGTGGCAGTACTGAAATGCTCTTGTCAATTATCATTGTATGTAGTGTGGAAATGCAGGGAGGTGATGCTGGAAGCATCAGCACTGGCCAAAGTTCTTGGACGATCCTAGCGCAGTCTTCGGGGATGCCGTCCCCATGTGTCCGAAGATTGTGATCGGTCCAGTTTGTGCCGTTGGATACAACGAAAACGGGCTTGGGTGGAGCTCAAGTTCACGAAGCCTTACCAGGGGTCAATCTGGTACTACCCAGATCGGGGCTCAGGGAAGTCAAACCTCCCTCCGGTCACGATGAGGACCCTCTGGTGGCTGTGGTTAAGACCCATATGCGGATAGAGCCCACTTAGAAGTTGCCATGCTTCCGAACATGGGGACTTCTGCAGGATCTTTGGGGGCTCGCCGTGCAGTTACGAGTTAACCCGGAGCCGAGACCGAGAGATCACCAGAGAGTTAGATAGGCCTCGCTTCCAGTCACTCAGTAGACAAACTGGTACTCCAAAGTGGTGGTGGGAAGGTACGTGATTGTCACTCAATACAAATCCGCGGCCGAAAAAGTCCATGGCTTTAAATCACATCGATAGGTGGTCACGTAAAACCTCCGAAATATTCTGTATGTAGTGTGGTTTGCGGCAAAGAAATGCATGTTTGTGTAGAATCAATTACTGCGGATAAATTGAAACAATTCCGACCTATGTTTAGTGAATTTGAACTAAAATTTTTCGAAACTAAAGGGGATGTTAGTAGTCGTAATTATCTATCCAATTTCTCCATCTGTTTTTGCTCAAATCGTTTGCTCTCACATTTACTTGTGCAGCTATCACGAAGTTTTCAGTAAAGTTCAATTAAATCTGTGATGGAAAAGCAAGTTCCGAATGTATTCATTTTCAACAAAGCACTTGAAACATGTATATCTAGCCAACTAATGCGGTGAGAAAACCATTTGAGCAACATAATCATTGAAACTGCAACTACTTATCTAAAATTATATAACGTTCTTATACACTTACACTTATATACACATAATCCCTATTTGCACTAGATCTCGCCTGGAACTTTACACACGTGACCTTTTCAACTTCATTGAATGCTCCTCTGATAAGTGCACGCTGTTGATCATCTATCCTTAAAAGAATGCGAACAACATATTAAATTCTTCATTTCACTAAGCCAATCATTTTTCTGTACACTACCAAAAACACTATCGAACTCATAATACACGACACCCTCTGGCCATCGATACCACTCCGACTGAAGACCGTTTCGGGATTGGAAAATCACAGGAAGGATATCATTTTGCTCGAAGCGCATTTCACTTTCACTTGGAGTGCGTCGGACTTTCACTGACCCACTTTCCTTGGCAGGATATGCGTTAGCCGTTACAATAAAAATTAAAATAACTATAGCTGCACTGGCATACATCTTCGTTTGATGCCGTCTGAAGAACTAAAAGTATCATTTGACTTTCTGCTAATATAAGTAGGTGCGAGGAAATCCATGGATATTTAATGGAGCTTCATCCATTTTAACGCAATGCAGATAACAAAGTCTCAGATTTGTATCAATTTTTCTTTATTAAACGGAATTTAAGTTCTCGATTATGTTGGAGCTGCATGTTGCTGATAGCTTATCATTTCTAGTTGAAATAGGTTCAACAATGCTTTTCGACTGGCTTCCTGGAAATTTATCAATAAGTTCATTGATTAACAAATGTTTATCGTATTAAGAAAATATATTGTTGACAGTAGATAATAGATGTTTTTTGTATGGCGACTTGATAAATTAATGTTAAATGAATTATCTAGTTGGAATAAATGTTATTTTATCACACATTAAAAGAAAAGGTAGACAATAACATCCGGAGTATTACTTAACGAAAATTCAATTTGCTTTCAAATTATTTTATTGTAAAATTCGACATTGACCTATATGAAACTAAACAACACGTCAGAAGTTCTCATAGAATGAATGTTTCAGTCTGGGCCCGCCTACGGCCTACCGTGTGCGATGCTGCATCATATGAATGGTTAGGTCCTCTATGTACCAGTGGCGAGGGGTGAAAAATTACTGTGGGTAAGCCGCTTACTATTTGAGACACATGGACCCTTAACAGACAAAGCAGTATATTATGAGCATATAGAGAAATACTACCGAAATCATTCTTTCTATTGCATAAATTTTAAATTACGATCAGTTATGAAATATCACCCACAAGAAAATTTGCAATAAGTTGAAAATAACACTTTACCACTTTCACAATGTCACAAAAACAATCAAATAACAATAAACTCTTTTCACGTTCTGTAGCTTACTAGTAGAGCTTACGTGAATTTCCTGCTACAACAATCAAGGTATACCAATATAGACTATTGCAACAGTATGTATTTCTAATTTGGAGTTTTCGATGATTTTCTAGCATCAATTTTCACAGCTGATTCGCAAGCCGGGAACGCTACCGGCTTTTTGATTTGTTTCCATATCCTATTGAGGAAAAACGAGCTGCCATTCCAACAAACGGGAGTTGAATGCCCACGGCACCTTAAATTATTGATGAATTCGAGACTCGGAAAGCTTTGCTGCAACTCTTACAGATGTTGATCGCTTTGCTGGCTATTATGGAACTATGAGGATGTGTAGAATCAAGAGAATGGAGTATGATGGAATAAACACTGAGATCAAGTGGAACGATTGTGCATGTTTACAGTGATGCATGCAAGTAAATAAACACTTCATTCCCTTATAAAACTGAAGTGTTAGACATTTTTGGAACATATTTGGAAAGGAAAGCCGATGGGAATCGGCTTATATGAACGCCTCGCCACTGCTATGTACTTGACTCAACAGGGACGATTTTAAAAACAAAACGAGAAAGGTACACAAAATTGATTCTCGCAGGTTGAAATTTGTTTGTCTGGTCATATGTCCCAGTCAAATTCCTTCAATTTTTACGGAGCGACTTTTGCAGTATATGGTCGGGCGTTATCGTGATGAAAAAGAACCTTCTTCCTGTTCACTAAAAAAAACGTTTCTTAATCAATTCTGCATTAAAAGTACTGAATTGACGACAATACACATTCGCTGTGATAGTTTTATTTGTATCAAGCAATACAAAATAGACAACTCCAGACATACCCCACCAAACAGATAGAAGAATCTTTCGTGGGTGCAGTCCTGGTTTGGCAGTTGGTGCTGGTACATATCTGATTTGCATCCACCCATTATCTTTTCCACACGACGTTGTTATATACTTTTCACCTTTTCCCCCATGTTACAATACGATTGAGAAAATGTTCCGTTTCATTGTGACGTTACAGATGGAAACATATGTTCACTCTTTTAATTTTGTGTAAAATTTGTTTATTTGACGAAATCGATTTTCGACTGTAATCGTTCGGTCTTCATCAGCGGCTGAATTACAAAATTCAGTTATTCTTCTTATATACTATAGGGAATATAATTAAGAGAATATATTTAAGCGGATGTGATTCAGGTACATTATGATTTGTCTTACATGACTAATTTTAAAAGCGGTGATTTTACATTTCCCTCATCATGGTTCATTAATTTATTTGTTTCCTTTTTGATTGCCAAACAATTCCATCATTCTCGTGTTTACCAATCTTCTCGTTTGACCGATGTACACCTCCTGACACGTGGGGCACTCGATTCGATAAATACCCGATTTGTATTTAATTAAAGCTAGTACTACTTTTTCAAGCTGCCAAATCGTGAATACTTTTAAAACATATAAGTTTTCTTGGATTACATTCTTCTTGTTCCTCAAGCCATTTCATGGCGACATCTAAACATCGAAAAGCTTCAGAATGAGTAGGACCAATATCTCTCCCCTCGCAAATCTCTTCTTCGTCTTTTCGATCATGTTCTTCTGATGCTACTGCTCCACCTGCGTTAACGTTAGTGTTAGCGTCTGTGCCGAAGTGCGCATTAATTAACGCGTTAAACGAGTGGCTACATATGCGAAGCCTTGCTACAAAAGTTATTTCTTCGTGCATTAGTGCGTTAAATATGTTCGATATGGAGGCACAAGCTGCTGCTCTAGTGTATTATATCAGTACTATTAATTATTATGTACGTGATTTTAAGTGGGAAAATATTAGAATACCGAAAATCAAACGAAGATGGTGGATGATTCAAATGCATCGCCGTCGAACAGAGTAAGTGTTTTAATCGAAGAAAATTATATACTTTCTGTTTTCAATACACCATGGATCATATAGCTTGAATGTTTTATTAATTTCAGAAAGTCATCTGCGGAATTCTTTTCAGATCTTATAGCTGAGAATGCATTAGAATTTTACAATTTCGTACGAATGTCGGCCACTGATTTTGAAGTTCTGCTAAGAAAAGTTGAGCCACTGATATCCAAAAAAGATACTAAATTCCGAAAAGCAATTCCTGCCAAAGTTCGTCTGTCATTAACTCTTCGGTACTTAGCAACAGGAGACAGCTTTAGAAGCTTACATTTTTTATTTAAAATATCTCACCAAGTTATCTCGAAAATTATTAGAGAAGTCTGTGCTGCACTAATTGCAACTTTAGACAATATGATCAAGGTAAGTTAATACAACCAAAAGCATATAGTAATTAAATTTATTTTTAAAACAAACAAACAAACAGGTAACATTAGTAAAACAAAAATTAAAAATTCAGGTCAATTAAGAATACTATGAGGCTAGATTAAGTTCTTCATGAGTTTTCAACATAAACAGGAAGTAATTGTTCATTGCTAAGGATTGAAATGGACCCGTCGTCGGTTATGGACATATTATATTGTTGTTGTTGTTGCGATGTATGTTGCAGATTTGGTGATGCAACCACCATTAGCATCAAAAGTAGTTATGTCATGTGCTTTGCTACATAATTTCTTACGGAATAGTGTGACCTCTACAAATGTTTACACTCTATCAGGATTTTTGGTCACTATTGGAATCGGAGGAAATATTTTAGCACCTGGGAGATGGAGAGAAGAGACAGATCTCGATTGTAGCGCCTTAAGGCCACTAAATATATCAGCTAGACGTTCTCCCATGTCAGCTTTGCAAATTAGAAATAATTTCGCAGAATATTTTGTAAATTCATTATAAGATAAAATGTCACACTTATTTATTTCATTCAAATAAATAAATGTCTTAACTTACCTTGGTGTTTATTATTAAGTTTGTTACGTAGATAGGTCTCAAAAAACTATCCATGAGACTAAATGCAAACCAATTAGTTTTATGTTCAAATGGATACGATAATACCCCATTAGAGATTCTTTTTTGCCTTTCAATGCATCCAATGAAATTTCAAATGAAAGTGACTGGATGATACGTCACCATGCATCACTTTGTGCTCCGCGATTTTTATGCAATTTCGATCGGGGATCCCAAAGGCTCGATTCCATTGCAAACACCTCTAAAAACTCAATCACTTTCCCATTCGACCACTCTATTTTCTGAGAATCTACAGAAGCAACCCGACACACTGCACGTAGACCTGGCATTTGGTGGAAGAAATCTTACTGTAAACATTTCATCGATCTGGTTTAAACATTCTATAGACGGTGTATTGTCCAATAACAATAATGTTTTTCCTGTTTTATTTATGAAGTTTTGATATTTTTTCATTTCTGGTATCAACTGTTTTTCATACCATCGTTTAAAAACTTCGCCTTCATCCATTCATCCTTCATCCATTCTGATGATCGTATTCAACCGGAAGACTTTTGATATTTTTAAAGCGTCTGGGGCTCTTCGATTTATCAATTGCAAGCAGTGAAAGTTTGTGTCTGCCTGTTGCACTGGCACACACCATTATAGTGACACGCGCCTTACTAGTTTTGTACCCAGGTGCAGTATTTTCACGTCTTGATACTAAAGATTTGTAAGGTAGTTTTTCCAATTTTAACCCGTTTCATCAGCATTGTATATAAACTCTTCGTCGAATCATTCCTTCTCCACAAATAGCTTCAATGTGTCAACGAATGTGTTTGCTGAAGGTATGTCAGCGGAAAGCTTATCCCCGTGAATTTCAAGTTCCCTGATACCATGGCATCCTTTGTCGGAGATTGAGAAAAGAACGAACGCCGCCCTTCCAGGTTCTCATAATTTGTAGTACCAACACTGCCGTTCGTTCAGATTCTCACAGGAAACGGCTTAGCAGTATCAAATTTGTTTGAAAAAGGGAGAAAAAGTCGAAATGAATTATTCGTTCGAAGTTAGCGCAGTGGTAGAAACGTGTGTGTATTTGAACCGCTTGTATTTATAAGTGAAATAAACTGGTCAAAAGAAAACTGCGTTTTGTGTTACGAAGAAACATCAAGTCATCACGAAGGGCGACAAGAAGAGCTGTCACCACGAAGCGGCGACATCCTTTATTTTTCAAGCCAACCGGAACTTGCTTTAAACGTAGAACCTCCATTTAATTCTGAATTGAAAAATATTGCTGTGTGAAAAACACAATAATGGACCAGACATTGGCTGTCTAGTTGATCGTCTTTGTATGAACCACATAAAAATACACTCTTCGACGTCTGTATTTCTGGATTTTTTCATAACTGTCCGCTCTGAGGTTCCATCTTCTAACTTTAAAGAGTTGGCAAGCTGTGTAATATTTTAACTTTGTTTTTTATATCCGAGATGGTTGACGTTCCGACACTATATTTATTAGATAGATATCGTCCCGAGTCTCTGCGTTTCAAAGCATCGATTAAATTCTGAATTTTCTCCCATGTTTAGCGCTTCGAACGTTTGTTTGATATTTTTACTATTTTTTTCCATTAAAACGCTATAGTTTTTAATTTTTTCCATATATATATTTCGGGAGTAAGTTGATACCTTCTTCAGTGGTGATTATTTTCTAAGAATACAAGGCCCTTGTTTGGAATTTTATAATGTTAACATTAAGTTTCTACCTGGTTCTAAGAATGGGAGCTCGTTATTAAATTCTTTTTCAATTGTGAATTCTATGTTTTTGTGGATCGTGTTTAATTTAGCCAGCAGGTTTTCTGCTTCTGGCTTTTTAACTATAGCGAAAATATCGTCCACGTATCTGAGCCAGACTTTTGGCATTATTCCTTGTTTCACCATATTTTCTTCTATCCATCCCATAAATATTTCGCTTAAAAACGGTGACAGAGGGTTGCCCATTGGTGCCCCATTCTTCTGTTTAAAATATCGTCCTTGGAAGGTAAAATAATTCTCTGACATGCATAGTGTTGCCATTTTCGTTATCGCTCTTGCTTTCCGTTTTCCTTCAATTGTCGTGTCCTTAGCTATTAGCTGGTCTTCTAAGACTGCTAGTGCTTGTTTGATGGGTACGCTTGGAAACAACGCTTTGACGTCGAAAGATACCATCTCCTCCTCTTTTTCTATGTGGATGTTTTTGTTCAACATGCCAATCAGTTCCTCTCGGTTCTTCACTGAAAATTTACCTTTTGATATTCCCATTTCCTGTAACTCTAATAAAAGCCATTTAGCTAATTTGGATGTTGGTGCGTTTGTTGCTGTGATAATCTTTCTCATTTCCCAGTCTTTCTTATGGATTTTTGGCTGACACTTGATCCTTGGTAACACCGGGTTGCTAATCCTCAAGTTTTTATCTTCTCCTATTATGGCTTTGCACTCCTTAAGCACTTTTTCCACTCTTTTTATTGAATCCGGTAATGGATCCTTTTTAAGTTCAAGGTACTCTCCGTTACTTAATTTTTCGGATACCGCTTTGTCGTATTTTTCCTTATCCATAATCACAACTTTGTTTCCCTTATCGGCTTTTAGGTAAAATACCGGTTTTTCGTTGAGTTGCTTCAGCGTTTCCAACTCTCGTTTATGATTTCTTGTCTTCCGGTCTTCCTTTTTCAAATGTTTTGCTGTTTTTTCCCCTTATAAACTGTTTCTTTTCTTTCGGCAAAAACTTTATCGCTGATTCAATGTCCGCCACTATGTCTTCTTTCGGTGTCCCTTTTCCGTGTATTGCGTAGTTTAGTCCCATATTTAAAAGCTCCAACTGTTCCCTTGTGAATACCTCCGACGACATATTGGCCACAAACTCCGGGATTTTCTCCACTTGAATCGGTCTATTTCTCTCTAGGTTTTTCCCTTTAACTAGTGACGCAAATTTCTTTTTTAATATTTGGTTCTTTCTCATTTTCTCACATTCAAATCCTCTGTATACTTTGTCCACTATGTCTGTCATACTCCCTTTTCTAATCGCTTATGCCTATAATTAAGTGAAAACCTTATTTAATTAAATCTAATAGATTGGAGTGACCATTTCCAATGTCTTCGTTGAGTCTCGTTTCTGCTGGCTGCCTCATAATCCACAATGTTTCTAGGGTATCTAGCTTCCTTATACTCCTTATCTCCTTCACGACTGTCACATCTGCCCATTCTATTAGTATAATCAAACAGACTAGGGATAATTTTAAAAAAGGAGATATAATTAGAACCAGGTAGAAACTTAATGTTAACATTATAAAATTCCAAACAAGGCCCTTGTATTCTTAGAAAATAATCATCATTGAAGAAGGGAGCAACTTACTCCCGAAATATATATATGGAAAAAATTAAAAACTATAGCGTTTTAATGGAAAGAAATAGTAGAAATATCAAGCAATCGATTAAATCCAATTTGTCTTTTAACGATAATACGACACGTTTTCTTTTTGATGACATATCGATCATATTAAAAATAAATATTTAAATCGTGACCGAATTTTTTTTTACAAAAGAACGTCCAATGCGTATTGCATCCGTACGACTACTGACATATTTTTTTTGTAAACAGGATGCAGACTCATATTTCTTTACTCGGAACAAAAACGACAAACAAACAAAAAAACACGAGCAACAGTGGACCCAATTTTTCACGTGAAAATAAGCAAATAAATTTGTATTTCTTTGGTTTTGAGCAATCCAGATAATCGAGAGTCCGGATAATCGAGATTCTACTGTAGTAATTCATAATAAAAACAAATAATAGCTTTTTTAATAACCCTACTGGGAAGTTAGTCGTGTGGGACTTAAGCGTCGCACCTAGACCACATTTTCAAATTTTTAAAATGCTTTCGAAATAGAAACACCAACATGTTTAATGACCTGCGGCATGGAAACTTGTAATTGACTTCTTTTTAACTATTTACTAGATAAATAATTTTTTCTAGCTGAAGCATGTAACTTATTTAAACATGATTCACTTCGCTGGAAGAAAAAAAGCCAAACAATTCATATAATATATTTTATTAAGAATCTTTGGTTTTCTAATTTGCTGTCGTAATTTTTTAACAAAATTCAACAACTCCATTACAGTACACTTTTTTTCGTTTCATTGTTTTACTATAAAAATACTCACAATCGATTGTCTTAGATGCTATAGAGTGTGTCTACTTTCAGATTTCATAATTATTATTTCATTTTCTTTTGCGTTGGGGTCAAATGTGTTCGTTATATTAATATTTATAAATTTTTTCGTCACCATTTTGCCTGGATTTATATTTATTATTTATATTACAATATATTGATAAAAATATTAAAACCTAGAAATAGGCCACTATGTATTTATATAATGAATTTAATTGTTAAATTTTGTTTTTTACTAAATTTAAATTACTAACAATCTGAATTAATTTCAGGTATTCCTTGAATATGCTTTATATTTAACACATTTCTTGTTTTTCACTTGCCTATCGTCCGTTTCAACTCAAATCGTTATGCTTCAGGGGAAAAAATGTTTGCGTGTAAATTTCAAGGCATGATTTTCTACTTTATGGTGTAACTATATATGTACAAATGTTTCTAATGTTCACTAAGTGTTGTTAAAAATTTTATTTTACCGGTCATTACTTTTTTCGATGGATTATTATATTTGATAGCTTACACTCAATCGTTGACCAGCGCATATTTTAAAGTATTTTTAATGTTTATTTTTGATTTAAGCATGCATATCAATACTAAGTGGCATGACCGAAAAATATGTAATTTCAATAAACATTCGAAATTTTATTATTGCTTTTTATATTCGAATAACTTATAACCTTCTGGCAATGCAATATGAAAATTATTTCACTCTTGAAACTATGCGAACAATATGACTAAGCAAAAATAGTTTAATTGAAAATTGATTAGTGCCTAACTACAAGCTTTGGGCGTAAGAAAACATATTTCAACAGGCATTGACCTTGAATCGAACATAGGACACATAGCCGATGGAAATTTGCAAATAATACAATTGAACATTCTAATTAAATCTAGAAAAAGCACTGAACCAGGTAATCGCAGGAATTTTATTATTTCCAAAGCTTCATTAGAAAAATCAACTAAGAGATCATGTTTTCCTTCTTATCTGGAGTTGCCTTTTTTTCAAGGACCCTTAAAAACATATTTGAATCGACAATTTGAAGAGCAATCTGTAATATAAGTATTCAAACACTGCAGGAAAATATGGCTTGAATTGTTTCACATTCTTTTCGATAGCTTTTCAGGAAAGACATATTATAAGGTTCATAGGAGATCAAGAAACAAAATCTAATTAGATTTTTTTACAACCTCACGAATAAACTAAGAATATCATCTAAAAATGTATGACAAACAAAGCTCATGTACCTTTCAACCTGATTGCTTTGGTAAGATCAAACAAAACCTATGAAGATACTAAATACGTTATTTATAAATTGTGCGTGATGATTAAATGTCCAATAAAATATACGACACGTGACTAGAAATCATTTGAAATGCTAATAAATCTTTTCGTATGCAAAATAAATACTTTATAGTTGCCATAAATAAGCCGTCGTCAAATAAAATCTACAGAAGTTTCCAAATATGCAACATTTCATGTTAACAAACGTGCGTAAGCGTGTAAATTTTAAAGTTGTCTACATTTAAGTATTTATGAGCAGCAAACAGGACTTCTTTCTAAGTATATCCAATAGAAACTTTCTCAATATCATAAGTTCAATTTTCTACTCATCTAATAGATAAAATATCTTTTGCAATTCCATTGATTTTATGAAAACGAACACATTTCGATTTTAAATCTTATCGTCAACAGAGAAAAAGTCAATACTGGTATTTATTCATTTTTAAATCCTTTCAAACCATTCTTAAGCTTGAATATTAACAAATTTTCAAATGGAATAGTTCGTTTGATGTTGAAATGCTATTTTTCCATATGCTCTCATTCACAATTTCGGTTGTCATACTTTAATTATAACAAGTAGTGCCAACTGGTTAATTATCGGGCATTATTGAATTGATTGATTCCTAAAATGTGCTTCTCTTCGTGATACTTTCGTAGAATATGCGATAAAACCGATGAGGTGTCATTGTCGCCAAGCCACATACTTAACGCATTGTGATTTTCCAACATTGATAGATAGGCTGAATGCAGAAAAAAGAAACGAGTAGAACGATGAAAAAAAAACAAATTACTCGACTTTAAATCAAATTTCTCATATCAATAGCGATTAAGTCGGAGATAATTAGTGGAACAAACAAGCAGAATGTTAATCACTTTTGTAATTACTGTTTTGAAATGGATTATTGAAATGTTCATGACTTACCTATGAACATTTTTGGGTTATTTAGACTCATTTGAACCTGAGGTGATTCCATCATGGCTTTCAGGATTGGTGAATCGTTCGATAGACCATCGCGCAATTCCGTTAAGCTAGTACTACGATTTCCACACAACCATTCGCAGGCAGCTGATTGATTATTTCGTGTCATTTTTAGTGCTTTTATCACTTCCCTTTCCGGAAAACCCATATCGATAAGAGATCGAACCATTTCCTGTGGTGGTGGCACATCGCGGTGACTATAGGTGCGAACAATATCTACAAGTGCTTCGATGTTTTCTGCTACGTTCTGGTTGGGGAAAACAGTTTAAAGTTATCTTTTATAATAAAATTAATTAGTATATATCATTAATTAGATAGCATGGATTAATAGAATGCCTGTTTTATTCATATGCAAGTTTTCACTCAGCAAAACGAAAAAAACAAACAAAATCTGGAAGACTAAGCAGCAGCAGTCTCGCAATTCCACATGTAGTTGCAAGACAGTTGAAGCAAGGTATATAAACCAGAAGAGGTATGATTTATTGCCCTAGGATTCCGCGCCGAGCGACGTAATATCGCACAGACACGCCTAGTAGTGCTGCCATCCTGTTTAAAAAATAGATTGGAAAATATTTGGGCAGCCCTGTTCACCCCATTATATATTTCACAATAGACATATAAGCAATGGTAAATGCTATATACCAGAGCTAGTCTCAAAATCACATGCCATTAAAATGAAGCGGAGAGAAATATCAAATCGATTGAGCGTGTCAGTTGTTGTCATCTAGTTAGTTAGCAAGACAATAGAATCAATTTTTAACAATAAAAATAGGATTGTAACTGTTCGACTTTCAGCGCATCCATCGCCAAACCAATAACAGCTACAACAAATTTTATTCGACAACTAATAAAGGAGTTCAAAATTCTCTATAATAAACACCGCATCAAAAAGGGAGATCGGTTGAAACAGCTCTTCACTCGCTCACCAGCTACATCGAAAAATCGCTAAGCGTCAAAGAATATACGCAGGCGGTTTTTCAAGACATCGAAGGTGCATTCAACAACGTCAGCCACAAGGCTATTGAGAAGGCACTCGAGAATAATAATGTGGATGATAACCTGATTAGGTTTATCGTGCAACTACTTACCAGCAGGAGCATCAACTCCTCACTAGGAGACAGCATCCGCACCCCGCAAGGTGGGGTGCTATCACCCCTTCTATGGAACTTAGTGGTGGACAAACTCCTGTCAACAATAGAAACGACTGGCTGCAAAGTCGTAGCCTACGCCGACGATGTTGCAATAGCAATATCGGGCAAATTTGTCAACACACTATCTGAACGACTAAACTTAGCCCTAGGTATTCTTACCAAATGGAGCAAAAAGTGCGGTCTAAAGATAAATCCGCAGAAAACGGAACTTGTGCTCTTCACGAGAAGATACAAAATTCCACAATTTGCTCCACCTAAACTTGGTGAGACAAGTCTCAATCCATCTCATCAGGTCAAATATTTAGGTCTGATCAGACTCCAAACTCGCATGGAAAGCAAACATAGTGGAAAGAGCGCGTAAAGCGGCATGCGCAATCTACTGCTGCAAAAGAGCTATTGGGAAAAGATGGGGACTGAAACCCAAAACTGTATCATGGCTCTATACAGCGATAGTGGAACCAATCCTTCTGTATGGCGTGGTTATTTGGTGGCCAGCGATGGCAAAAACATCAAACGCGAGCCTGGTGAACAGGGTCAGGAGGACTGCAGCTATTGCAATCACCGGGGCTATACGCACTACCCCGACAAAAGCTTGTTTATGCTATTAAATTGGCTCCCGACGGAGCTCCTAGCGAAACAGCAGGCCAAGTGCTCTGCTATTCGATTGAAAGCTCTAAATCTCTGGCGTGATGGGAATATCGGCCACTCCACCATATTACGGAGGGATGGACCAACGCCAGAGAAAGTAGACCTCACTCCTCCGATTCCCTGCTTCCACCACAGTTTCAAGTCCGTCATCCCTAGCAGAGATGACTGGATCATGGAAGGAAATAGGATACAAGAATCGGTCGACATCTACACTGATGGATCAAAAATGGATGGAAAAGTTGGCTGTGGGGTTTACTCCGAACAGCTAGGTCTGAGACTATTCTTCCGGCTACCAGATCACTGCAGTGTTTTTCAGGCAGAGGTCATCGCAATACATAAGGCAGTGGACTGGCTGAGAAATCAGAAAATTTCTATAAGAAATCTCAACATTTTCTCCGAAAGTCAAGCTGCTATCCAATCATTATCCAACGTGTATACCTCATCCAAAATTGTAATGGAATGTCGCACACTACTGAACGCGATGTCGTTTCACTGTGAAGTGATTCTTTGCTGGGTGCCGGGTCACAGTGATATACCTGGGAACTGCAAAGCTGATGCCCTAGCTAGAGCTGGCACTGAGCTCCAGGATTATACACTTACACCCCAAGTCGGCCATCCGTTGGCCTCCGTCAAGCTAAGTTTCAAGCAGTATTATATAGAGGCTGCGAACAGGGCCTGGCTGCTGGAAGAAACCTGCAGGACAACCAGGCAAACTTGGCACGCATTGAGCTCAAAGCGCACCAAGCAGCTCCTCAACACGAGCCGTGAAACATTAAGTTTCATCGTATCCGTACTGACGGGGCATTGTCTCATTGGCAGACACGCAGAAAGACTGGGTGCCCCTTTCCACGATTTCTGCCGCAGCTACAGATCGGAGGAGGAGGAGGAAACGATCCAACATTTTCTGTGTGAATGCCCAGCACTGTCCAGGAAACGCATGAAAACCTTAGGCTCACCCTTCCTGGACAGCCTCATGGAAGTAGCTTATTTGAACATTAGCCGCATAGCCCGCTTCATACGGGAATCTAAATGGTTCTCGTCACCCAACAGGTTTTAGTGCCGCTCCCTATTAAAATGTGGCATCACAATGGGCCTATCTTGGCCTGAGTGAGCCGCCTTTTGACAAAGGGGGCTGCCACTACAACCAACCAACCAACACCGCATCAAGAGCATAATTATATATAGCATAATTTGGAAGTGATGCTTAAAAACTGTAAAATGTTCCAAAGTGAAGTCTCTGAAAATTATATTTGATTTATATATTATATACAGTTATATACAATCACCACTTTCTAACTCTGCTAGATAGCACTATTCTCTTGGTAAAAAATGTTAATAGACATTTCACTAACGATGTCATATTCGCAAGAACTGCATTCCCAGTCGGAAAAAGAAAAATTGGCTTCATCCAAAGTGTGCATGAAATCCCACTTGGGTATATTTGGCCACGCCCTCCCCGCCGGATGACGTAACAACAGATCATACCAGTGTAGTTTATAAACCTTGGGGCCAAGGGAAACAATTCAGACCTACATATGTTTAGTGAATTTGAACTAAAATGTGGCAATTCGTATTGAAACTAAGTAGTCGTAATTATCCATCTGTTTTTTTTTTTCAAATCGCTTGCTCTCACATTTACTTGTGCAGCCATCACGAAGTTTTCAGTAAAGTTCAATTAACGCTTTATACCTCAACTGCATATATTTTATCAAATAGTTTGTTTCGTGATAGGTTTTAATAAATAAAAATACACGTATTTTTTAGTTTTGAATTGTTTTTACTAAGAAATGAGAAAAATGCAAAAACAGCGTGTGTGACAGATGTGTCACACTGCCTTAAACTGTTCCTCTAAAATGTAGGGATCGCTTTAAAACAATTGTTAAGTTTATTGTAGTATAATGCAACGCCACACTTTTCACAAATTTTGTGTCGTTTTTGTATTTTTTCGTAATTTATCAACTTCACCCACGAACAAATGCCACAAAGTGGCGCAAGGTGAATTTCGCACGAATTTTGATACACGTAACGCCATACAGTTCACAAGAACTGCATGAATAATCCATAGAGTGGTAGGTTACCGTCGTGTTACAGTGACTTAGAATGGAATAAAATGTAAGGTATGGAATTTGTAAGGAATTATTCGGTATGTTACAGTAATGTCACACGGTGGTATAAAGGGTTAAGTCTGTGATGGAAAGGCAAGTTCCGAATGTATTCATTTCCAACAAAGCACAAAGCAAATTTGCTAACCAAAAGCACACTAGAAGGCGAAGTTGTTAACTAGACTAGGAGGTTCTAATCCATGCTAAATAACTAATACCAAAACGATACCACATGTGTTCATCGGCATTGTTTATTGTTTAGTAGAACCAACGCCGTATCGCCGATACGTTAGGCGCAATTCTGAATCGGGTAAACTAAAACAGACTACTATCGATAATAGAAAACAAAGGACTGTCGGAGCAACAAATCGACCTCCTCAAAGTACGGTCAACAATTGACATGGTTGCGTAACTGACGAAAACTGCTATCCTAGGACATAAAGCCACCTGAAAGTACTGTGCCATTATTACGCTACAGTTTAAAAAATATATGCCCCCGGCAAATGTAAGCCATGTACTGTCAACACTGGTAAGGATGGGAGTCGCCTACAACATGACGGAGCTAATAACATTTTACTTCAAGGAAACAGCGACTTGGCGCGATACGGCCGAATATGATAACAGTTAGCGTTCCAAAGCAGTCTATTCCCATACTCTGGCACACAATGTACGAAGTAGAAGACAGAATCTCTGTTGATAAGTAGGTGCCATCGAAATGAGATAATGAAAGTGACGATTGGTCATCATTAAATTAAATCAGCAGCTATTAAGTAATTATAGACACGCAGCTCACAAGTATGCGACAACACTTCGAATGTTATTCCAGCGCTCAATAGAATACTTTTGAATATGGAAGCGCCGAACTAAAGGCGATAAATCATCATTTCAATAGTAGTGAGCTAAAATATCTTCTATGCGACACCAGTGTGTGTTGACCAGTGGCCGATAATAGTAAACCAGGAAAGGATTTGGTAGACTAACTACCGAATCAGTGCTATTCATGTAATTACAGCTTCCAATTCAGCTTCAGCGAAAGTGATTTTTTTTAACAGCGTGGACCATTGCGATCAATATTCTTGCAGAGGAGTTGCTCTGCCGTGACCCGAAAGCGAACCAGTAGACTTTCAAAGCGCATTGGAAAAGGAGATGGGAATAATGAAACAAAAAAGGGCTTTCAGACCGAAGATCGCATAATGGTCGAAGCGATAACACGGACAGGTGAACATTTACCTCATTCAGTTCCTAACCGAACATAGAGGCTACTACAGGAGGTATTTGGTACAAGTGGGACGCATACTGCCAAAGTTTTATTAAGGGGGAATACCACTGTAGAGGTAAAAAAAATGTAATTTTTTGGGAGTTTGTTTCTCAAAAACCAAACAACATATCGAAGTTTGATAAAAAGATCTATATTGTACAAGTATTTGACATCCTCTTTGAATTTTTTCAGAACTTTAAAAAACAAAATGGCGGCTCCCTAGAACTTCTCCAGAAACGCCTTATTTTTTCATGGCTTCGCGGCCGGACCGTTTTTTCCTGACATGTTAAGGTTATGGTTATCAAACAAATAATTGCCGATAAAGCATAATAACAGCCAGAGAAGGATTTTTTTCGTAAAATTGATTTTTGACAAAATGGCGTCATTTTGGAAAAAAATGTAAAAAAAGCTCGAAAATTGTTAATAACAATTGAATTATGCAACATTAAAAAAAATCTTACGTACTTTCTAGCAGGCACTAGTTTTGAACATACTTTAAAAATTTCAATTAAATCGAACAAAAATTGTTTGAGACAGGAGTCCGGCCAGTTTGAAAAACGTTGTTCCGAGATAAACGCGTTTAAAGTTTAAGTTATTGAAAAATCATGAATATTTTTTTTGTCTGCAAAATACGTACTTCAGCGTTCTTTGCTAACGTTCAACTAACAGAGCACGTATACAGTTTTGGAAGATTTATATTTAAAATTATGTGCAGATAAATTGTCCAGTGATCCCATCCCAAGAAGCAATATCTTCGTGAGTCCCGTGGGTTGATGAAGCAGATGTTTTCAGGCTTAATCAAACATAAATGAGGCCTATTCCTTGGTATTCATTACAGGATTCCCATATTTTACGCCCGGAAAAAACATATAGTTGCAAATACTTACGGCAGCATGCAGGGACTTCGATGTTGATGATGTCATCTGTGAGATGTCGTCTTCGGGAATTTCCTCAACGATATTTTCATGTTCCACAAGCCAATCGAGAGCAGGCGCATATATCCCACTAGAACCAGAAGGAACAAGACAATTGACATACCCTTGTATAACTAACTCATAGCTCAAATACTTACTTATTGATTTTCAAAGCATAAACGATTTTCTCCCGAGTAAATCCCATTTCAAGAAGGCACTGGATCGTGTCACTTTGGTGTTTCCGTTTATTTAAAAGTCGTTGCTTTAACATCGATATCAGACGAGAAGCGAAAGGTCCAGCACCAATTATATATGCAGACGACATGGCTAAGGAAATAAGAACCTTGCGGACATCGAATTGTAGCTGAAAGTAAATTCCGAACTAGAAAAGCTACAAAGCTATTGAAGCTATATTTGCTTACATCGGACTGCAAAACCAGCTCATTAATATCAACGCGCGGAGGAGTCGTATCACTAGTTGGCAAATCTTTCGTCGCTGCGCGTATATCATCTTGGGTTGGTCCACGCAAGTTGTCCATATTTATTGATGTATTTGTGCGTCGCATGCTCAACAGAAACACTTCGTTGTCCCTTACGTTTATGTCACCCAATGTATAACCTTCGTTCGTTTCCACTGACGAGTCCGGACGGACCAAACGAAAGCGGGAGTAAAGATTTCGAACGTCTGGAGCAAATATCGGCAGCGAGCCCGGTGCCTGTGAGAATCGATCAATCGCTTGTTGTTTCAATTCACTTAGTTTTGCATCGATTGAAATGTGGATCGTTTGCAATTTGCCAGTGGGACTGAACACTTTCACTTTTCGAAATGTTCCTTTCGACGATGAAGGCGATGCTGTGTTCGTTGTAACATCATCAGATTTCCTAGCACAAATAAATGGTAGTTAATATAACACATAATTTTTACGGCAATGTGAATTTAAAATATAGGCTATATTTCACTTCACTTTGTATGTTAGCTTCGAACCGTGCGATCAATTTTTGATCTACTTCTTAACCGATTTTAATGAAATATTGTACACATGTTTGATGAAAACACAACATTGTGATGATAATTTCAGGGATCCTTTTGAAATTTTTCAAATTTTGTACATTACTCAGTATTATGAATTTTGAAATGCAATACTAAAAACTTCTTCAAAGAATGAGAACAATTTGGTGTTACAGTGGCTTAAAATGATACTTCGCTTTGGATACACTAAGAAAGGCTGGGCATATTTTGTTATATAGAAGCATTGTCCTTTCACATGTTCCTATGAGAGGATTGACTTTTCTAGCTTTAAGTAAATCATAGATTGTCAATGGAAATCTTTTAAAGTTTAGTACCAAGTACAGTTTACAAGACAAAAAAGACTATTTTTCAAGAATTTTTTCTCAGATACTTTATAGATATTGATATAAATCTTTTTTATATTATTTCATTTTAAAAAAATACATTTTTTAACTTCCCAGTATATGGGAAGTTCTTGTAATCGCCTCGAAAATCGAAATTGAAATTTTCAACATATCTTTACGTTTTGAGGTCTTACGAGTATATTTTAAGTGTTTTTAGAAAGAAGTATGTATGTGTGTGTGTGTATGTACGTACGTACGTTCGCGGACAGTTTTTCTACGAGCATAACTCACGTAAACAAAGTCATATCGACTTCATTAAGGTGTCAATCGAAGCGTCTTTGCAATCTTAGGAGCTGATTAGTTTTTGGGAAACTTCGGCCGGGGGGGGGGGCTTGGATTGCTGTTTTGCCCGTTTGACGGTCATTTCTGTCATGCGTTATATCTCGCGAACCAAACGTACGATTTGCTTCAACAAGGTGTCAATCGACGCGTATTAACATTTTCGTGATTCTATCAAATTTTTAAAAAAATTAGGTTAGGTTAGGTTAGGTTGAAGGGTGCTAAGCCGCACGGCTTCCGCTTCACTTAGGCCCCGTTGGCCCATTGTGCCCTGAAGACATGGAAAAAACTACCATATTATTCCATGAACCACCCCGATTCCTTGAGGAAATCCAGGAACTGGTCCATTCTCATAACACTTAGCTCACTTAGCTTCACGAAAAAGAAAGCACCTAAGTGTTTTTTCCTATTATTCGCTAGAGCCGGACAACTGCAGAGAAGATGCTCTACAGATTCTGTCTCCTCTTCATCACCGCAGCTTCGACACAGGTCGTTCGCTGGGAGCCCGATTCTTCTTGCATGTTCACCGAAAGCCACATGACCCGTCAGTATACCCACAAGGTTTCTTATTGCACCTCTGTCTAGGGATAACAAGCACAGAGTGCGCTTTTTGTTATAATTTGGCCACATCTGTCTAGCGGTACAGCATGTGCCTAAATTTCTCCAGCGCCTCAATGCTAGCTCATAGGCTGATACCTTTATATCCTGCCTAAGAACTTTCATTGACACCCCTACCCCCACTTTCTCATGCAGGTGCGCCTCACGGGATCCCTCCCTAGCGAGCTGATCCGCTTTTACATTTCCGTGCACTTCGCTGTGCCCAGGAACCCAACACAGTTTTAAACTGTTCTTTTGAAAGATCCTCCCCAGTTCCGACCTACAGGTTTCAACTAATTTGGAGGACACTAAGACTGATTCTAGCATCCTTATGGCTGCTTTGCTGTCCACAAAGAAAGTGATGTCTTTATCGACCTCCCCTCTCTTGTTAACTTCTTTCGCAGCTCTCAAGATTGCCATTATTTCCGACTGCACAACTGTGCAGTGCACGGGGAGCTCCAACGATATACTAAGGCCCCAGTACTCGGAAAAGATTCCTGCTCCCGTGCCCGTGCTCGTTTTCGAGCCATCCGTGTACACTGACACAGTTCCTTTGCCGGCTAGCCCCCCGCTCTCCCACTCTTCTCTTGAGGGGACGACGGTCAAGAAATTTTAAAATTTTTTTTTTTTTAAAAATTGTTGGAGCGGTTTTGTAATTTTTTGAAAAAAGGTGCAAAAAATAGGAGTTTTTTTCAAAAACATCAAATTTTTAACTTTATTTTCAAGTCGCAGTAATCAATGTTTATAAAATTTATATACTACAAACAGTTGTAAAAAAAACACCAAAAGTTTTTTTTCATAATTACAAAAAAAAATTAAATTAAAAATAAAAAATCATTAAAAGTCATCATGTCTTTCATGGTCATTTATGTCAATCATTATATCTCGAGAACCAAATATAATCTTTGCATCATTAAGAAGTCAATCGACGCGTATTAACATTTTAATGATGTTTTTAAATTTTAAAAAAATCTTTAGTCATTTTTTTAATTTAATAAAAAAAATATTGAAAATTAGTGTTTTTTTCATAAAAATAATAATTAATAATTAATAAAATTAACATCGTAATAATAAATGTTTATTAAATTTATAAACTTTTATCAATTTCTGTAGAGAGACCAGCAAAATATTTTCTCATGATTTCAAAACAAATTGAATTAAAAATAAAAAAATCATTCAAAGTTACCATGTAAAAAGGGTTCATACGAATTTGTATACCTTAAATCTCTTATTCTAAAGACATTGTTGTAAAATCAATCAAAGTTTATTATTATTTGCATAATTTGCGGAGATTTTTAATAGTCTTCACAGAACCGTGTTTTAACTATAATAAAAAAACTGCTTAAATTTTGAAAAACAATACAAATCAAATCAAATTTGCAATTGTGATAATCAACGTTTTGAATGTTTTGTAGTCAACACTTTTTGAGATCATATGCTTTGAAAAGCTTTCATCAAATAAAAAATTGTAGTTTTTAGGAGTTTTGTTCTTTAATATTCGTAAAATTTCAGTTACTTCCGTCATCATTT
This sequence comes from Oxycera nigricornis, assembly GCA_963942545.1. Taxonomy (NCBI): domain Eukaryota; kingdom Metazoa; phylum Arthropoda; class Insecta; order Diptera; family Stratiomyidae; genus Oxycera; species Oxycera nigricornis. The sequence continues at coordinate 32,274,267 of OZ012662.1, read as the reverse complement.
GTAATACATATATTTTACTTATTACATGCAATTGAACCTATTTTAGACTGCATAATCAATGTTTCTCAGAATCAACAGAAAATAAGAAATAATTATTAGATTCATTGATGAAAAATCGTGAAAAAATACAAATTCAATGATTATGCCGAACTATTCAAAATGGCCATCACGCGACAAAATCTCTTCAGTTGTCGTAATAACAAAAACTGCATTCATTTTTGCTAGCGCTGATTTATCCTTTAAGCATCGATATGAAAATAACAAATAACGTAGAAAAGGCTTTGTAACCTGTCCCCCCTCCGATTGATCCACGTGAATATTAAATCAAACCAATCCACGAAAATCTTTACGTAATCAATTGACACTCGCGTAGATGTTACGATTAATATTAAGTCATTCCAATAACTTTTATGAGAGGTACATTTTTATTATTAAAAGTAGTATTATTTTCATAATTATTATTGTGTTTAATATTTTTAATATTTATGTAAATATTACTGGGAAGTTGTACGTGTGGACCTCAAGGGTCGCACCTCACGGCTTGTTTATTTTTGTTTCCCTTTTATAGAGGGCGCTGAAATTATGACCTTAAAAACCAGTTGCTCTACGGCGGACATATAATCTATGGACTGTTTAGTCTGAAACAAAAAAATTCAACGGGATTTTAAAAAGTAAGGTCATATCGTAATCCACCACCGTTTTCAAAATAAATCTGTTAAAATATGGCAGAAAATGACAAAAATCGACCGTAGTTTTATAAATGCCAGTTTTTTGTTTCAATTTTTTGGTAACTACTACTCTAACAAATTAAACGCACCAAGGATTTTTAAAATCGGTTCAGTAGATCCGAAGATCTGCCTACCATTTTAAAAAACCTTGTTTCGAGAAAAACGAATTGAAAGTTTTTTTTCCGTTTTTTTTTATAAATATTTTTTGAAAAATCTTCTATCCCTGGACCAGTTTTAAGAAATCGAATATTCAAAAAATGCCTGCGAAATATTTAGAGCTTTTCTCTCGTTCTCTGATTCTAGATAATAAATCTGAATTTCACTACAAATCACTTTCCGACTGAAGGATTCGAAAAGGTGGAGGTAATCGGTAAGATATTTTTAGGAAATCTGCTATTTTCTTGTCTAATTATAGAAAACAAGTGTCAATAATTGGAACTCGTTTGCAGACATTATTTGACTCGCTTTTCGACTACAGGTTGGCGCAAAAGTCCTACTAAAATTTCAATGATGACATAAAAGGCAGATTATAATGTCTTTTGATTATTTAGGCAGACCTCACTAAAAAGTGATCAAATAATATGATAAATACATTTTTTCCATATAACGCCTGCCACCCGGCAATAAAAGATGGATCCTATACAACTGCAACTGCACTGCAACAAGAAGTACATAGGGCAAACGAGATCTCTAGCTATCAGATTCAAGGAGCACACAAGCGAAGCAATCAGGACACAAAAGAACACCGCGGCAGGAAAAACAGCAAAGACCGATCAAAAGTAGCAGAGCACGTGGTAAAGGAAAACCATAACTTCAGCATGGAGAATACAAAAATAAAAAGCATCATAAACAGCAGACAACTGGATGTAGAGGAAAGCATGGCCATCGACAAAAATCCAAAAACGCAGCTTCTAAACGCAGAGCAAGGCAACGATCATTCATGGCTTTTCAAATACGTGGATCACAAAAGAAAACACGAATGAGCATCGTAATAAATAAATAATAAAAATAAATTATATCCTAAGTATTTATGTATAAAAAAGAATAGAATATGCATGGAAAAATTTAGTCGTGTACAAAACACTGAAGAAGGTTGCAAGTAGCAACCGAAATACGTATTTGAGGAAATACAAAATATTTTGGTAAAAAGCAACAACACTACTTTTTCAACAATCTTAATGGAAACGGTTTGATTTTCCATTTTGATAGTATCAGACTATACGTGCCACAAAATACGCTAGGATAAATTTATGAGCTGAAATTGGAGATTTTCCAGCATTCGCCATATTTTTCGAATGTTTCTGCCTCAATTTATAATCTAATTTGATGTCTGCAGAATAATTCAAATAGCAAGAACATCAGATCCGTGAATGATATTGAAAACCACTTGTGCTGAAAATTTAAGACATTATTTCGGTGTGGCACCTATAATTTGAAGCTTAGCTCATATTTTATATATTTATAGATAGAAATACATATATATATATATATCATCTGTATCACTGTGTCGTATGTAAATATCCTTTATTTACAGCCATATATATGGCCCTAAGAAAGAGATAAACAACCCCATCAAATAAACAAAGATAACAACTCTTCAAATGTTTGTTTTTTCAACTAGTACAGTCAAAGCGTCCGAATTTTGACCTAAACCGTGCATTTTGGGTAGGTAGAAATTTTTTTGATGCAATGCGTGGGCAATGGTATGTTTCGATCAATGTACCATGTCGAGTGTTATTGTGTCTCGAAGGGGGACAAGTCTTAGGAAAAAAGCATTTAAGGATCAGATAAACAGGTGTTAAAATGCTTTTTTCCTAAGACTTGTCCCCCTTCGTGACACAATAACACTCGACATGGTACATTGATCGAAACAAGCAATACCGCAAACGTTTGGTGATAAAACTGTCTAAAAGTTATTTTCGAACGAATTTCGCGGTAATAGGGGAAACCGAGAAGTTGTGGCGCGCGAAAAATGATCCCCTCTTTTCAACGTTGTTTTTGGCGTGTAATTTTTTTCAATATTGACAGCACGTGAAAATGATGTATCCACAACTTACTGCAAATTGAATTTTACACAAGTTTGTCATATTCAACTTTTTTGTGGGAGCTGTGCTGTGCCGTCCCACTTTTTGTTTTGTTTTCAAGATGGCGCCAAGGAGATTGGAGCTGTGACCCCGAAACGGCTTTTTAGCACAGCGTCGACTCCTCAAACTGGCTTTTATGAGCCTTCTTCTCACTGTGCTTGAAGAAATCGTTTTGCCTGTAGCATTGACTAAGTCGCTCCTTAAGTCCGAAGATGTTTTAAAACGATTCCGTAGGCTTTGGACCTTCAAAAAACGGTCATCCACTGAAGTGGTCTTCCTAGGCCTTCCGGAACCGCTTTTTCTTTTTGTTGTGCCTGTCTCGCGATATTTTTTCAATATCCAGGCCACCGTACGTTGGGAACAACCCACTCGAGCTGCGGTAGCTAGAGTTGATAACTTATCCATAGACATCAACAATATATTGCTTTTTATTTCAGCACTTACTTTTCCCATTTTGTGCACTTGTAGCTTCAAGTAACAACCTTAACTAAACTGAAAAAAATCGTCTAAGACCTCAGCTATTTATAGACTCTTAAAGGACCTACGTAATACCAGAAAGCAATTAAAGGTCGTTGCTTTCTTGGAAGTTGTCAAAATATGGGCATTTCCAGAAATTTGTAGGATGAGCAAAATTTTTTGCACAGTACTGTACAATAAGTGAATAAGTATATTGCACACGGAAGTTGCAAGCAAAGATCGATGGAGACAGAGGCTTGATGAGGCGGAGGTCGGTTTTAGTCGGTAAAAGCCCGACATGCCGAGAACCAGAAGCAACTCGGTATGTTTTGAAGATTATAAATATATATATATATATATATATATATATATATATATATATATATATATATATATATATACAGTGAGCAAAATTGAAATCCGGACACTATCGAAAGAAATGAAAATGCAGTGATAAGGAAAATAAAAAGTAATGTATTTTTGTAAATTTGGGTAAAGAAATAGCAAATACATTGTAATGAACATAATATTCAAAAGTAAAATCGAAAATGATTACGCTAAATTGCGAAAACGAGAAAAGTACAAAAAAACGACACTTCTGAGAGCAAAATTGAAATCCGGACAGAACTAAAAAATCTTACAAATAAGGTCAGAAAACCCAAAAAATGACTTGTTAGTACTGCGTTTGTAAGCCCTTATCGTCATACACGGCCTTCATTCTTCGTGGCATTGATGCAACCAAACGCTGGACATAATCGGCTGGGATTTTGTTCCATTCTTCTAGAAGGCGTTCCTTTAGTTGTTTTTTACTAGTAATTGGACGCTCGCGGAGTCTATCGTCAACATAATTCTACAGGTTCTCGATAATATTACAATCCGAGGATTGTGAAGGGGTTTCGTGTACCTTTGGGCAATTGTATAGTAACCACATGCGTGTATTCCACGCTTTGTGCTTAGGGTCATTATCTGGTATATTTTGAATGTTTGACGAACACCCAATTTCTCGGCGTTGACGTGTAAATTTTCTTTTAAAATTTCAATATATATGTTCGCATCCGTATTCCCCTCCACAAATGTCAAATTTCCTATGCCGTTCGCTCCGCAACAGCCCCATACCATTACACTTCTGCCGCCGTGTTTCACTGTGGTTTTTAAGTTTTTCGCTCGAACTGTGTGTTGGGCTTCCTCCACACTTTAACTTTGCCATCACTGCAAAATACATTAAATTTGGACTCGTCCGTAAATAGTACATCTGCAAAAAGATATTTTTTCTGCGAACTCAAAGTCTTTGACTTTATTTAATTCACTAATGTCAAGCATACACCGTGCAATACCTGAATTATATCCTAAATTGCGAATTGCATTGCGAACAGTTTGGGCTGTAACTTCTGTACCACGTTCCCTTAGCTGCGTAACCAGCTTGGGGTAGTTACTCGAGGGTTTTTCTCCACTTCTCGGCGGACAAAATGGCGGTCATAGGCTGTTAGCTTCTCCAACGAGCCTTTATAGTTAGTACTCTCAATGCGATCCTCTCGTTTAAACCGTGATATAATGTCCTGAACGGTGCTTTTTGGAACTTTTAATACTGCTGAAGTCTCCCGAAGTGATTTATCTTGCGCATTACGCATGATAACTAATTGCCGCACTTCAAACGTGGTATTCTTCCCCGAATGCGACATTTTTCAGTATTTACCGTTTCAATTTGCACACAGCGTGAACAGACTATGATATCCATCTGGAAAGTTGATGCCATACAGTCCACGGGTGCCTGGCCATGCATGATTATTCATTTTCTTGGAAAAATCAGGGTTCATACTGTACTGTGCATGCATTCACTCGGTATGTATCTGATGTGTCCGGATTTCAGTTTTGCCTTCGTAAATACAGTTTTTTTGAATTTGCGTTGAGTAAGCGTTTTCTTTTTGCTTTAGTTTTCTGGTATTGTGTTCTTTAGGCTGTATGCTACGTTCTGGTCAAAACACGGAATCAATACAGATCTTCTTACTCCCTTTCTGAACACATATTTATTCATTTTGACGGTGTCCGGATTTCAATTTTGCTCACTGTATATGCTAACCGCTACGGTCGAGGTATACAAAACAGCTAAAAAGCTTAGCCTAGAAAGCCTAATTAATATGGAGATAATGTCCGGAGTGCCAACAATATAATGATCAGATATGCTAGAACAGAACGACTAAAGGAGGATCCCGTGAATAAAGCAGCAGGCTTTTATAATACTTTACCAAACTACATAAAGGACATAGCGAACTTCAACACGTTTAAAATGACGCTATAAAAGTATCTCATACATGAACAAAACCGGAAGTGAATACATCAGCTCCATCTTTACTCAAAGTTTTTGCATAACGAAATCAAACAGAAACAACAAAATAACATGAATGATCCCAAATTTTGATAGTTAGGTGCTATCCCTTATACCGATCTACATCGTCAATTAATAAGAACGAAAATGAATGATTGATGGAGAGAGTGATCAGGAGGAGGTGGTGGTTTTAGTCGGTAAAAATCCGGCATGCTGAGAGACGGAAGCTGATCGACATCTTTTGAAGATTTCCACCTCCCAACGTTGAAAAAAAAGGATTTTCACCACCCAACTTTGAAAAAAACCGCGTGCATCTGTTTTTACGTTCAAATTTTAACATGCCAGCGAACATCGATCCTGTAACATTAATTTAAAGAGGCGAATCGTACGCGAGGTAAGGGCTATGATGGATTGATCGTACCTGTGAGGATGACTGAGTCGTGAGTTTCCCATGCGAACTAAGTTTTCTTCCTAAACTTGTTTTTAAAGGGACTAGTCCTTTTCTAACTATTCACACATCAACGAACTTTTCAGAGCTTTGATAAATTTTCATCACTAACCGTTTTCGGAACATAGAAACTAGTTTTTCCATTATTTGGCTGCGACTCGCGCGTTTATTTGCCTTCGGACAGCCGAAGCATTTCAACCGCTTTATTTGTCTTCGGACAGGTTCCAAATAAAATAAAATCTTTGCTTATCTAACGGGCTAGTGCTTATTACAAGACGGGATTTTGAATTTTTCAATATTTAGCTAGCTACAGTGACAAATACAACAAATCAACACTCACAATTTTGACGTCGTCGATTTTTGTTTCTCATTGACTCGGCGACTTGTGTTCGCATTTGAAACGGGCGATGCACTTGGCGACGGCACTACATTCGTTGTTGTTGATCCTGGCGGGGCCGCAGCCGAGGCATCATTGCGCTTCCTGGACGCTAACCATTTTGCTCGACGTTCTGCGAATTTTTCTCGAACCCACGGGATCATGGCTCCTCCATTTACTTTTTGCTTAAGTCTCCCTCGAAGGCTTCTGTTGGGTCGATTAATTTCTCTCCTCGCAACCACATTCCGTCGGAATTGCTCGATTCAAGCTTTGATTTTGCTTCGGTATTTCTTAGTTTTCATTGTTGAGCGATAAAAATGACTTGGTCAAGCGTTCGAAACCGAGTTTGTACAATACTGAAAGTTTTATGTTTATGTTTATTGCCCAAAAAAAGTGTCTTGCTGATAGGGCGGACTGTCACGATGACACTTTAATATTGAGCAAAACTGTATGCAGGGGTGAGCAAACTAAATTGAGACGAATGTCGACACAAGACTCAGTTGTGGAGAAATGGAAATAAGTGCAGTGGTTTGAAATCGAGCGATTTCCGGCTGTCAATTAAAAGGTGTACGCGCGGCGTGCCGCATCGTGTATACGTGATATTCCACCATTTTCGGGAAATATAAGCCGCGCACTCTCAACAACACAACTTAAAAAAGCTTCAAGGTAAATAAATCATTCAATATTAATAGATTTAGTAAACTATAGTAAAGTGAAAAATCATTCGCAACTATCAACAAAATTTCCCTTCCACGTAAACTGATCGGCAGCATACAAAATTAATTCTATCCCAATTAATAACTGTGTATAAGATGGATTGTTATATATCTGGGAAAGTGATGAATTCGCAAGTACGCTTGGGTGGGACTGCGACCGGCACACCGAACATAACCTCACTAACATACACAGGATCTTCTATCTCTGTCCCTTGTGTTCTGCAGTACTTCTTAGTTGCTTTGTTCCGCATTCTTTCATTATTATTATCATTCATTGTCTGAAGCCATTTACTCCTACAAAAACATGAATAAAAATTTATTCCGGAATTCTAGCTTTATTCGCTGCAGTGAGAGCCACCCGTAGTTCTCTCTTAACCCAAGAATAATAACCCTCTTGGGAATAGCATTGAAGAAAATCATACGCCTGAGCGGCGCACAATACTCGACGCGTACTCTTGAAGGTTTATTTTATTTTGAACAATTTTTTTCCACATAATAAATTTAATTTATAAATAAAATAGTTTTCAATCATTACTTTTTATTTTTAGAAATTATAATCACTTTTTAACTTATATCTAAAAATAATAACAAATATGAAGTCTTTACATAAAGGTTCTTCACTAATATAAAAAATACTAAAATCATCTGCTTTCTCTTCTTAATAATTAAATCACACTATAATCAGTCTGAAAAAAGTAAATGAATCCCAAAATTATATCCTAAAGACATACATAACATACATAATTTTTGTGGTCGCCACAAACAATCTTTTCGCATTTCACGCAAGTCATCTTAGACATTCGCTTTTTTTAGACGCACAAAAATTACAATATCGGCGGTTTTTTTTTCTGGAGGCTCATTTTCATTATATCCTGGGCTTTCTTCTATATTTGTCCACTTAACGATCTCCTCAATTATTTCACCAGTAATAAAGAGATCGAAACACAAAACAGAGTCATGAATATTTCGGCACATGTGTGTTGAGCCTCTGCTGGTTCGACTAATGTTGATAGCAGAAGCTCGTGAATGTGTTTGACCCCTTAACTGCAGACCAACGATGTTTCTTCTAATCTTTCATCCCTGGTCGACTCGGAATAATAATACGCCGATCACGTCCGATATCCGTCCGATCATGAGATGCTAAAGAGCCAGGTTGCAAGTAAGAGGCACGTCCAGAAAGTAAGTGTACTCAATTTATGTAGGGTTCAAAAAAAACTTTATTAAAACAAAAACATACTTGATTACCCCTCTCGATGCAAGTGGTGAGCCGCGGGATCAATTTTTTGATGCCTGCCTCGAAGAAGTCTTCCGCCAGCTCTTTCGCCCACTTCTTCACCTCCTCGTCCGTTGAAAACTTGTTCCCACGTGAAGTGAAGAGATGGAAATCTGAAGGGGCTAGGTCAAAGGAATACGGGGGATGGTTCAAAACGCCCCATCCAAAAGAGTCCAGGAGTTGCTTCGTGGCGTTGACCGTGTGAGGTCTGGCATTGTCATGCAGCAGGCAGACTCCCTTCGTCAGCATGCCCCTCCTTTTATTCTGAATCGCCCTTTTCAATTTTTTTAGCGTCTCACAGTATCTTGCCGTGTTGATGGTCTCCCCGTGAGCCAGATATTCAATCAAAATTATGCCTTTATGGTCCCAAAACATGGATACCATGTTTTTTTGACTGAAATTGTGGTTTTGAATTTCTTGGCGGAGGGTGGCAAGGTGTGACGCCATTGTTGAGACTGTCTCTAAAGCAGGCCCTACACTTTCAAGCGGCTTGATCAAATGCTTGAGGCTCCGATTGATGGGCGCTTCCAGCGTACTTCAATCAACACTTCAATCTTTTGATCAAAACTCTCAGTCGAAGCTGAGAAGTGGAGGAGTGTGGAGCGTATAATCGTGTCAAATGTAGATTTGGGCTTCCTGGCCTTAACATTGGTTGCTGTGAAGAGGAGAAACCACAAAAAGAAAAAAAGGCGGTGGTCTAAGGACTGGTATAAAATTAGGAACCGCTTAACTCATCAACATCTCCTTAACTTTCTGAGTGGTTCGGAACCAGAGGATTATAAGAACTTTCTACGCATGGACCAAGAAAGTTTCGATAATCTACTCGATTTAGTCCGCCAGGACATCGAGAAGGACACGAAAATGCGTGATGGCCTTGAACTCCCAGTTGAAGTTTGTTCTGAGAACATTAATTTTTTGTTTCAATTGTTTCACACTGAAATCGGGTTTTATCTTTTTCAATGCTCCCACGATTTTTTCTAGCGCCGCACTTTTTTTATTTCAATTGAAATAATCCTCGCTCTTCACTTTCCACAATTCCGGACAATCGCGATATAATTCAATCAACAAATTGATGGATTCCCGCTCCATGTTTTCGTGAACCTCGCTTTCCGAAGCGCCATGCTTGACTGACGCAATGCTTGATGGAAATTGCCCTAGATTATCAAGCGGCTTGACCATCCGCTTGAGTCATTCAAACTTTTTATCAATCGCCGTCAATGTTTGCTTCAAGCTCCAAACGAATTTCTAAACTATCAATCACGCTTGATACAATCAATTTGCTCAAGCATTTATACGATCGACATTTTTCGCGAGAGATGCTACTGCGTCAAGAGTTTTCAACACACTAACCTCAGATTGGTCTCGTTTTGAAGGGAGGGATCAGGCTACGCGGCAGTGTTGCCAACATGTCGAAAAAGTATTCCCTACAGCTGTGAGAGTACCAGTACACTTACTTTCTGGACGTGCCTCGTAGTTCTCATTTATATGTGATTTTCAAATATTTTATTGTATTTGCACAAAAGATAATAGGAGTAACTTATGAAGTGTTTTCAATTGTTTGAGGGACGCGCACGCTCAAATTGTTTGCTTAATCATGTTGAAAATGCATGTCCAACTATTCTGCGACGAATGGTATAATGTCCTCGCTATTACATAGAACCTTCGATCTGCGTCAGATGATCAGGGAAAAGTATGTTTCCAATGAAATTCATAACGATCCTTAGCAGTTGTGTTAGCAGAAACACTTTTGCTTGATTTTGATGCCACTAACAAAACAATAAATAAAATACGTCCTCAGAGACGCTTGAAATAAGTTTTCGTCATTGGATGTATCAATTTTTATCTTTTGCAAAGAATTTTTATTTACCTTTAAATCTTCGAGTCCTTAATCAAAAGTGAAAGACATTTTTATTTTTTGTTTGATGATTATTTTAAAAATTCAAAAAACAATTAAACAAAATAAAAGGTCATTTCGAAATAAATTCGAGTACTAAAATTGGTAAGATATTAAGTATTTTAAATTGAAAATTAAAAAAAACATTTTCCAAAAGAAATGTTCGTCGCGTGAATAAAGGGAAACAAATCATCATAGAAGCTTGCCTTTTTTTCCCTCTGCTGTCATCCATCCATTTCAAACTTTGAATCCCTCTTGCACTCTCTTTGTGGGCGTTTAAGTATTACGTAAGCGATGAGGAAGGCGGGGGGCTTTGCTTTGCTTATTTTTGATGACATGGTGGGGGGGGGGTCGATATCGTGATTACGTCAGCAGTTATTTACTTTTTTACACAAATGGCAGCCCACAAATTGTCTATGCTTGAAAACAAAACACACATGTCGGGGATTCCCACAAATAATGAAACGCGTTATAGGTACTCGCTTAGAAGCGAGTGGGGGAATTACCGCGCGCCACTCACTTGTCTAAATTTCTTCCGTCAATCTATTGTTTCGTTTCGATTCGAATGACGATTTGACGTATTGTAAGCAAATCAAAGCAAGTTAATGTTTGTTTTAGGCCTATAAGAGTGGCTGCTCGTCGTGCTAATGAACTGTTTCGCATTATTCAAAACTTAGAGCAACAAGATGTTGAATGGTTCGATGAGAACGATGTAGACATTCCAAAATCGGATGAAAGTGAGCAGATACACAACAGATTTTTTTTATCAAAAAATATTTGTTTATAGTTAACAAATCATTTATTAGAGGCTACTTTTAATGTAAAACAAATATTTCTTAGTATTTAAAATGATTTATTTGTATTTAATAAATCTGATATTCATTTATTAAATATTAATAAATCTTTTTTTTACTAAGAAATATTTGTTTAATATTAAAAGTGGTCGCTAATAAATGATTTGTTTAATATTAACAAATATTTTTAAATACAAACAAATCCTTCTATCTGTGTAAAATTATAATATATGTACCTTACTCTAATAAATAAATATTTAAATTACTGTGTCAATAAAGTTTGTTTAAATTAATATTATGTGCGTTAAATTTCTCTATCTTAAGCCTATTTGCTAAATGCTGCTCACGAATCAATAAAGAAACAGAATACATTAAAAGAAAAATGCATATAAGTTAGGTACTAATGATTACGTAATCATGGGAGGGGGAAGAGGTTTGCTTTTGCTGACAAGGGGAAGGGGGCGGTAAATAATTGTAAAAAATCTGCTTACGTAATACTTGAATGGCCCCTTTTCATCGTTCATCATTTAAAAAAAAATTGTGCCGTTTCTTACCTTTTCTCACTGTATCACAGTTATACATATATTATAAAGCCAGACCAACACATGGAAAATAATTCTTAAAATATATTCAGCAATTATAGAACAAAGCCGATTTATTACCGAGGTAGATGTATGAGCTGAAGTCAAAAATAAATTTAGAAACATTTCATAGATTCCGTTTCACACTTTCCGTTGAGATGATCCTTTGGAATATAGTTTGGAAATTCAAATCTATCGTGACCCACGTGATAAAAACAAATGATCGATCCGAGGTTTTTTTTGGCAAACTATAGTGTCTTTTCACAAATAAAGGATAAGTTGCGACATATTTTGCCCTGATCCATGTTGCACAAGCAGTGTCAACATAACTGTAAACTGATTTTCTTAACCGCTTCCTTGTTTTGCCATCATAACTTTATAAACTCCTCTACGAGCATAAAATATTAGACGACGTACCATTTCAATTCCCAAATTCAACATGTTTTATGTTTATGTTTTTCCAACCCATCCTTTTGAGATATTGTTGGGGTTTTATATCGACCACTCTCCATAACTTAAAATATAACCAGAAATGTTTGTTATCGACGAGAAGTTTGTCGAGAATTCTCCTCTCCGAAATCAAACCATCAAAGGCGAGAAATCTGGAAACACATGAATTAATTCGATCAAATGTAAATCGACACAAAAAGTTTAAATTGCATCCAACGCAATTTAATTATTTTTGAAACATTGTGACATTTTGTTTTCATTAACGACTACTGGTCATACTTCTAAAGTTTTTTCGACGTGTATTTATTGATTTTTTACTGCTGGATGATTTTAGGAACTCGCCAATAGAAATACGTTCAAAGGAATAAATACATAAAATAGTTCAAAATATATATGTAAATGGTTTTAGCTAAATACAAAGATTTTAAACAGTTGCGCTTCTTGTTAAGTTGGTTTGATCCTTGGTAAACATTTGAAACTAACTTCAACTATTTCATGTGCAATTATACATGTCGACTCCATTCGGGTTTTTTTTAGACTAGAAAGAATCGTTGATATTCTAGCGAGGCACTTTGCCATCAATGTAACATCACGTCTCCACAGTGGGCCTATCTTAACCTAAGTGAGCCACCTTTTGACAAAGGGGGCGGGCACTACACCAACGTCACGTCTCAGACGATGCGCCGAACGAATAAATTTGGACACTCGGAAGAGCACATCATGGCTTGTTTGTATGCCTTGCTTTAAATTTATATTTAGTTAATCAACCTTCAAACAATCACGTGATATTTTGATACGGCAACTGTCGCGCGTAGTCGTTCTTGCATTCAACACAAGCTAATAAAATAGCCTTCAATTTAATAAATCAAAAATTGTCTTAACTGAAAAGAACTTTCTTAAACTTAAAAACCCTACGATGGAAAAGTAAGATGTTGTGAAGAAAAATTTAACATGGGCGGTGAATTCGACGCCGTGCCATCTTTTTAACGTAGGAAATTAATTTATAATGATATCTGAAAATTGAAAAATTGTTATAAATTGCGTCCCTATAAGAAACTGCTTATCCTAACAAAATGGAATTGCAGTTCCAAAAGGGACTAGACTATAATCTACTACAAAAAATCACGCAATGATATCTTGAATTGTGTGGGCTCAGGGGTAAGAGACAAATAAACAAATATAGATGATTATCAATCATTAATAACTAGGAAACCGATATTACTAGGCTTTGCATTGTGCAGATCTACGAAAAAATGCTTTAGGTATAACTGTCTTTTAGAGTTCCATGCCGTAGAGTCTGACGGAACCTTATTGTGGTGGTAACTTCATCCTCATGTCATGAAAGCCTGAACTGCTAAACGAAGAGAGATATCGACTTGAAATTCATACATATGATATGTAAATTCTTGACCGGAAGACTAAAATCGTATTTAAAGTTAGAAACAAAATGCACGAAGGCAGAAGATGACAATATTTTTTAATTCTACATATAGCCCAGGGCGGATCTGTAAAAAAAACGACTTCATTTGGCTGTTGAGAGGGGGCACACTGATTTCTGCAGAAAAAGTTGTGGAATAACTCGTATAACAATAATTGATACATTCTACCTATCAAAGAAGTCTGATTTGATCCTTGGTAAACATTTGAAACTAACTTCAACTATTTCATGTGCAATTATACATGTCGACTCCATTCGGGTTTTTTTTAGACTAGAAAGAATCGTTGATATTCTAGCGAGGCACTTTGCCATCAATGTAACATCACGTCTCCACAGTGGGCCTATCTTAACCTAAGTGAGCCACCTTTTGACAAAGGGGGCGGGCACTACACCAACGTCACGTCTCAGACGATGCGCCGAACGAATAAATTTGGACACTCGGAAGAGCACATCATGGCTTGTTTGTATGCCTTGCTTTAAATTTATATTTAGTTAATCAACCTTCAAACAATCACGTGATATTTTGATACGGCAACTGTCGCGCGTAGTCGTTCTTGCATTCAACACAAGCTAATAAAATAGCCTTCAATTTAATAAATCAAAAATTGTCTTAACTGAAAAGAACTTTCTTAAACTTAAAAACCCTACGATGGAAAAGTAAGATGTTGTGAAGAAAAATTTAACATGGGCGGTGAATTCGACGCCGTGCCATCTTTTTAACGTAGGAAATTAATTTATAATGATATCTGAAAATTGAAAAATTGTTATAAATTGCGTCCCTATAAGAAACTGCTTATCCTAACAAAATGGAATTGCAGTTCCAAAAGGGACTAGACTATAATCTACTACAAAAAATCACGCAATGATATCTTGAATTGTGTGGGCTCAGGGGTAAGAGACAAATAAACAAATATAGATGATTATCAATCATTAATAACTAGGAAACCGATATTACTAGGCTTTGCATTGTGCAGATCTACGAAAAAATGCTTTAGGTATAACTGTCTTTTAGAGTTCCATGCCGTAGAGTCTGACGGAACCTTATTGTGGTGGTAACTTCATCCTCATGTCATGAAAGCCTGAACTGCTAAACGAAGAGAGATATCGACTTGAAATTCATACATATGATATGTAAATTCTTGACCGGAAGACTAAAATCGTATTTAAAGTTAGAAACAAAATGCACGAAGGCAGAAGATGACAATATTTTTTAATTCTACATATAGCCCAGGGCGGATCTGTAAAAAAAACGACTTCATTTGGCTGTTGAGAGGGGGCACACTGATTTCTGCAGAAAAAGTTGTGGAATAACTCGTATAACAATAATTGATACATTCTACCTATCAAAGAAGTCTGATTTGATTTTGATGAAAATTTGCATGCTGATTATTATATTACGAGTATAAAGATTTCTAGGCGAACTACGAAAGATCTAAGTGGTAAAAAAATTAAATAAAAAAGGACTTTGTGGCCTTTACGTTTTTAATTATTGCTATTTTGCGGCAAGGATAAAATCTTTTAAAAGTTTTACCCAATCATATTTTATGCAAAATTTAAATACGCAACTTTTATTTTCTCACAACTTTGCTCTAAAATGAACCGTTTTAAAGTTAGGGATGAGAAAAGTAGGAAAAAATTGAGTTTTTATTAATTTTTAAACATTTCAATTTTTTTATGAATGTTCCCGACTTTTTTGAGAGGAAGGATGGATCAATTGTTGTTATACGAATTATTCCACAGCTTCTGCCTTTTTCCGCAAAAATCAGTGTGTGCTCCACCCCTCTCCATCGGCCAACTCAGAACAGACCCGCCCTAGTCTAATATGCTTGTGAAGCATAGTTGAAAAGAGCTGTATTAGCAGAGCAAAAATATTTTTTTTTATCCATAAATTAACACTTTACGGGGGGTTGTCAGGTATTTATTTGGGTGTCCACAAAATCATGGTTCTTATGAGAAAATATGCAAGTTATATACATAAAATACTATTTATACTCGGTACTTAATCAACACAATACCAAAAATAGTTTATTATGCAGTAGAAAAAATGTTGTAAGTATTTTTATAATTATTTTAATTACAATATTTAACAAATAATAATAATAAAAGCCTTTATTCGCTGACCAAATACAGTACAGTCTTAACATATTTAGGGTACTATGAGTTTTTACATTTAAATAGTCTTTACGAGTAAAATATGTACATAGTATTCTTCAGCTACCAGTTTATTAGTCAGGTTGTCCTTTGACATAGGCCTCCCCTTGTTGTATTCTTTTAGTTGTTTTAACCCCTTTTTGACTCGACCTGTTTTCTCTATTTGTTGTCTTAATACATTCAGTCCTCTATCTGTGGTACCTGTGGTTTCGTATTGATGTTTGGATTTGTTTGCTTCTGTGTGTTATATTTTGTCGATTATTTTTGCGTTTTTCTAGCATTATTTTCCTTTTATTCATTAACTGTATCGTTTCTTCTAATTTTCTTTTCATTTTTAATACGCATATTATTCATGTCAATCAGTGTTTTTTCCAGAAAATTATACTTTCTTGAAGTGTTTCGTATCTCTCCATTTGTTCTAAAGTGTTTCCTAATTCATGTAAGTTATTTTGTGGTATAGGCGTTGTTATTATCCTATTTTTAGCTGACAAGCTAATGTTTCTTCTAGATTTGTTATTTTCGTACTGTATGGCCCCTCTGACCATTCTATGATCTGTGTTAAAATTTAGTTTATTTACTACATCGACGTCGCTAAAAAGTCGGTTTTCTCTTGTAAAAATAAAATCAGTTTCATTTCTTTCTTTACCATTAGGAGAGGGCCATGTCCACTTTCTAGTCTTCGATTTTTTGAAGAAGTTATGTATTATTTTTAGGTTGTTTGCAAAAGAAAATTCGACAAGTCTTTGTCCGTTCTCCGTTCTCGTTTCTTACTTCACTGCTGTAATCTCCCAAGATAAATTCATCTTTATTTGCTTTACCTCCAACCTTGGCATTAAAGTCTCCCATCAGGATTACATTTTTATTTATCTTTTGCATTAATCCAGTCAAATCTTTGTAGAACTTATCTTTCGCTATTTTCGTATCCCGACTTGTAGGTACATGGACCTGAATAATTGACAACGGTTTTTTAAATGTAGGTAATTGTATATTTATGACTGCGATTCTGTCTGTTAATCCTTGAAAACTAATTATTTTATCTTTCAGGTATTTTTTTTATTAAGAAATCTATTCCATATATTCCTTGCTTTTCACCATAGTAGTAAAAAATGTATTCATTATATTCCCGAATTTCTTCTCCTATTCGTCTTACTTCGCAAAGTCAAAAAAGTCATTTAACAAATACTTAAGTACAATTAATTTATACATTGTTTTGCAGTTGTTAGCATCACTCAACACGAGAAACGGAAGCGGGGGTGACCTTATTTTGTAATAAAATGATACAAAAGTGAAATTTTAACACTTTGATTGGCAAACTTAAACAACGAAACCTATCTTAATGGCCAAGAGATTTACATAAGAAAAAGCTTTTGAACCGTGCAAATTATATTGCGCTTTCGGCCAACTGAAAGAAATGCCTAGCAACGCCATATCGCGTAATTTGGCTATGAACGTGTTGACATAAAAAATTGAAATTTTACAATGTCGATCGCTAAGTTGAGATTACTTCTGATCATGATCAAAATTTCTCACTATGGACTTTAAGAACAGTACATTGAGCACTTTAATCCAGCGCACACTTAGCCAGTTATTGTAAATACAACGATCAACCTGTACTTTGGAACTAGGGCTTCCAATCCCGCGGCCTGTCTTCAAGCTCGGTATTTGCGGGACTGAAAAATTCCAGTCCCGCGAGATCTCGCGTATTGAAATAAATATTTATCTATGTTAAATGAACCTATGAAATAATTATAATATATTTACTTTTATTTTCATTTCATTATTATTATGACATCAAGTTAACATATAGATATCTTACAGATATCAAATTAATGTAATCTAATAGAAGAGATTAATCAAAAACTCAATTAGTTTCATGCGTCAGGAACGTGTGATTGAAAATATTTGCGAAGAAAACATAGCATATCTAAAGTGTCGTCCGCCAAAATACTACGTATTTTAGAAGCAATATAGCCAGCAGAAGAAAAAGCCCTTTCAGCCTCCACACTTCTAGGTGGTATCCCTTTTAAAGCTTTATATAAAATGTAAGATATTTCCCCATTGAACCCCCGGATTCATAAAGGGTCATTTCTTTTTTTATAATAAATTCTTGTGAATTAGCACTTCTAGATGGTGATGGGCAAACTATATGAGATGCTGACGATATAGTTTACTCCAGCTCCTGCTGCAATGTAAGTTCTGACGACAAAACAACTTCATTGCTGTTGTTCGTTCCAATTCCAACAGTTGCCAAAACAGCAAGAGGTACATCGTCATCTTTGTCATCATCTTGTCCTGAACTTGAAACACTGAACTGCATTCTGATAACAAACTCTTTAATTTCTTTACGGAGCACACTTTTTGCCGGGAGATAAAATGTATCATAATCATCACACGATGCTTGGTAACTGCAAGGATTTTGAAGATAAATGAAAATTGCAGTAAAAATTTATTCGTCGTTGTGAAATACGTCGACGCAAAGATGAAGCTAGTTTTAAAGCTAACGGTGAATTATTGTCTTCCAGTTTCTTTATCATAAACTTAAGTGTAGCTTCAGCGGTAACAAGATTTGCAGTTTGACGACAAAGAACTTCGACGGCAAGTTTCACCGGCTTCAGAATATTCCCCAAATTTATTAATGCATCAATTTCATGTTCTGTGAAGCTATACTCGATGTTTGTTCCAAAGCCCATGTCAATTAGAGATTTGGCAATGCACAATTTTAATTTGTTAAAAATTTCAATCATTACAGCCAAACTACTCCATCTTGTCTTGCAGTCTCTTTCTAACTCAATTTTTCTCCCGAATTCTTTCTTGACGTATTCTTGAAGCAGGTCGTTTTTTGTTGGTGAGCCTTTGAACATACCTACAACTTTTCGGACCTTTTCGATTATGTCGTTAAAATCTGATGTTAATTCTCCTTTTTCCAAAGGCACTTCTTCAACTACAAATCTATCTTCGGCAGTTCTATTTGATCCGTCTTCATAATTTCTGTCGGAATCGGGATTATCGAACGTTACAATAACTTGTTTTTGTTGAGAAGGCTCCTGTTCATTTTTTTAAAAATTACATCTAAGATTCCAAGTTGTATATCATGGGCATAGCAGAGTTGTTGGTTGAGATGGAGGAATCAAACTACTGACTTTGACCATAACGGATGCTCCGTCAGTTGTAACTACAGCAATGTCTTTGTCTAAATCAAGCTCAAATTCCTTCAACTTTTTTCTCAAAAGTTCTACGCAAACTGTTGCTGGCATACTCCCAAAAATACGAGTAAGTCCTAAATTTCAAAACAAGCCACGATTATTTGCGTGAGTATGGTTGATGTTAATATATCGTCTGTTACTAGATGACGTCCATTCGTCAAACGTAAGCGAGAAACGATAGTCATTTTCTTTTAATTCCCACAACTCATGAACAATTTTCATACGAAGAGTCATTCCGTAATTCATGACCATAATTCGAATCGATGTTGAAGATTGCGGCAAATAATGACCTTTAGCTTTGAATAATTCTCGCAAGTCTGAAGAAGTAACGAACACGCTCAAAGGCAATCCATCTTTCGCAGCCATACGAGCAACTTTCGTTATTTTCAATCGGAAAGTGGTCCGTAATCTTCGTTCTCTTTGATGTTGAAATCGAAACAGAAGATAGTCCTGGAGTCAAGATACTGGACGAAGAACTTGTGCTGAAACTTGATGACGACGACGAATTTTCTGTCGTCCTTTTGCTTTAATTCTCAATACCGTGCTTTGACTTCAAATGCACGTGTAATCCTTTAGTCAACCTAGCAGTAGTTTTGATAATACGCTTGCACAATTTACATTTTGCGGTTAAACCGTCTTCAGCTTTGAGGAAATGCTCAACAACAATAGAATTATTTGAAATACTACTATAACGCATTGCACTTGACATTTTAAACTTTATAATATGATATTTCACGCAGCTAACGAAAGTAATCTTGAAATTGAAATCTCACGTCACGTGTGCACTGTGCAGTATGGCCCGCCACGACGCACGTTATACCAACGTGTGTAGACGACCGCACTCAAGAATAGTCAGTTGTATGCTTGTCTGCAGTCCCGCAAAATCCCGCGGGATCCCGCTATCATAGCCCCGCATTACGCAGAACTGCAAAATGATGCGGGATCTCGGAATACCGAGATCCCGCAATACCGGGATTGGAAGCCCTATTTGGAACCCATACTCATATTTTATACATTGTGTACATCTGCTAAAAGACGAAAATATAAAAATCAATTCGGTGGAAACTTCGTTTAACCCTTTGACGGCCATAAAGTTTTGAGAGCTTATTTGGTGAGTGTAATGATAAATAATAGTTAATAAGGCATAAAATAAAAGGTTTTCAAGGATAAAGAAAAAAAAATTCAGTTGGTTTTTTATAAATTGATGGGACATATGTGTCCCTATGGTCGTTAAGGGTAAATTTTTACTTAAAACTCATGATAATCTTTTAGTAAATTATTTATTATAAGAAAGTTTAAAGCTAACTTTTGTAGTATATAATTTTTAAAAAAACATTTCCTGTGGCATATCTAACAAAATAGATAAACTGACATTCTAAAACCAATAAAATCAACCGTGATATTCAGCAAAACAATTCCTTTGGTTGTTGAAACATAAGTGGACTTTACATATGGGGCAAGTGTTATTTGTACGGTTTTCTTGCTTTCCTTTGGCGCAGTTTACACACCTTTTCCTAACATTGGATTTTCCATGGGATGAGACGGTAACTGTCGGTTCAAGCATCATCGTACTAATCTTATCGCTGTAGTGGGGGCCGCTCGTTGTCTCACAGTAAAACCGTTTACTAAACTTCGAGCAACAACTTGCTTGTATTGAAGGCTAGTCAAAATAGTCCCTTCCATGCGCCCAGCAGCATGAAGTTTCGCATAAACGATGTATGCATTGTTTACTGCGATGTCGAATAGATCAAAAAACAATCGTAAGTAATATTTTATTCTAGACCGTCGATCAAGTTCGTAACATACTTTTCGCTGATCCATTAGGTCGACTCCGCCCATATTTTTATTGTAGTTTATCACAACTTTAGGGCACACAACGTCAATTTTTTCTGCAGAACCTACTTTACGGCGCTTCATGCTGTCAGTTTCCGATGGAGGCAAAAACTTGGTCAATAAATAAACCGGCTTATTATCCATCCACTTCACATACGTTATACCATGAAAACCAGTGGTATAAATGTCTCCTCGCTTCATATTTTTATCTGGTGGGGCAGATTTTGGGAGATGTTTTCGGTTGCTTCGAACAGTTCCGCAAGCTTTAATATTCCTATCAATAAGGTCGTATTGCAGCCTAGGCGAGTTGAAAAAATTGTCAATATAAATTTCGCAACCCAGGCCTATCAGCTTCGTTGTTAATTGCAACACGATGGACTCACCTAGTCCATATCCAGTCCCACCATTGCCTTTCCCCGTATATAAATCAAACTCGTACAAAAAGCCTGTTGCCGCATCACATCGGCACCACAGCTTGAATCCTCATTTTACGGGCTTATTTTTTATGTATTGCTTCATTGCATTTTGTCCTTTGAATTTAACCATATGTTCGTCGAAAGATTGTATTTTGGAATTGCTGAGGCGTTTTGGAATGCTTTGTTCAGGTGGTCCATTGTGGGTCGTATTTTATACGCTCTATCGTAATCCGAGCTATTGACTTCTCTTTTATCTTCGTTGTCACAGAAATGCAAATTCCCGAGTATTTCTTCGAAGCGTTGCCTTGGCAAAACATTTGAAATTAAAGGTGCTGCCATGTCAGGTTCCGTAGACCAGTAATCTCTCAGTGATGGCAAAACATGATAGCCCATTAGTAAATTCATTCCAAGAAATGCTTTCATTTCGTCACCTTCAACTGCGAATTCTTGCCCATTTTGATGAGCATATTTTACAGACTGTAATGCTATATATTGAACTAAATTTTCAAAGTTAGTAGTGGAGTTGAAAATTCCAAAGGGAGCCATTGAAGCATTTTCATTTTCTGGAATCGTACTTTCCCGTATTCGTACTCCACATCAAAAAATATATTTGGTATGTAATTCTGGCTCCATTTGAAAACAGGTTGACTAGTGTGGTGTTCCTCTATGGCGGTTTCTGCTGCTGACGTAGAATGATCAGGTGATTTCTTTCGTAGCTGAGATATTGGACCCTCAATCTCCACTAATTGCTCGCCTTCATCATCGTCCTTGCGACAAAAATCTTTGATCTTTTCCGTCCAGTTATAATGCACCTTCATCATCACTGTTGTCAGCCATCAATATTTGGCGGCTTTCATCATCAGTGAGATAAAAAACTCCACGCCCCTTCCGCAACATAATCTTCATCATAAAAAATACAAATTTGTCGGCAGAGCTCAAAATACTAAAAGTTTCAATCATTAACTTTACCTGATATATACTTTCCGTTAACGACCGTAGGGACACTGGCGTCCGATTATTATTTTTCGAGAAATTAAAACATATACAAAACACAAGTTTTCCACAATAGTATGAAATAATTATTTACATCACAAATAACAATTATCACAACCTAAACTGAGTTTTGAAGTTCGTTTGCCACTTTAAAAAAATAAAAAAAGGGCTCTATATAACGTGTGTCTTCCTCGAACTTTCCGATGACCACTAAAGCCGACAACTGACGATTGTTGAGTGTTGCCATTGTTAGATTAATGATAAATACTACAAAAAAAGTAATTATGTGCAAAATTTAGTTCTATATTCACAATTGATTGAAATTATCGTTATTTTTTGTTTGGAACATATATATCCCTCTGGTCGTTAAAGGGTTAAACGATCATAAAATTTCTGTTCGTATGTTAATATATCAAAACCAAAAAAATGAATTTTTGTCCCTTCTATAATTGCTTTCGAAATCGATTCGACTGCCGTCAATAGATTAAGGACTAGATCGTATTTGTCTATTAATAATTCCTAGACAATTTCTTATAATTGTAGAGTACGCTTAAATAGACACAACTGAATAGTAATATATTTGACACCACATCCGTCACCAATCAATCTTTGAATTCTGCTAACATTTAAGTCCTTTTCAAAACTGAAAAGCAGTTTTTCCACTGATTTTTGGTTAACAATTTGGACGACAGTGATAATGTCTGTCCTTATACCCTGCATAATTATGCCATATTTATGGAGATGTATGGATAGGTACATGAAGAATAATCTTTGAAATATTTAAATAAATGTTGGCTTGGTTATTTATGTCGAAAACAGTACGATCTATAATAACAAATATATACTCGTATTCAATGGTACATATGTATTGAGTTTAAAATTTTGAACAAATGTTAATGGCATTATTTTGGCAACGCAGTAAGACTGTACACAGTTACGATCCTTTTTGATTTGTCGCAGGGAGTGTCAAAAGGTAATTCTTGAAGGTTTTTTTTACAAGTGTTTACCAAAAACTGATAGTCTTTCTTTTCTAAGGTATTTTTGCCTATCACACTCTAAAAAAATTTTCCCAACGCTGTCAATAGTTTTCTCAAGTCAATCTAAAATTTTCATAATGACACTGAACCCAGCACTCGAAATTCGAGTGCAATGATGATTTTATTATAACTGACCCTAGAAATTCGATCGAATAATCATCAGTCAATATAATACAACGGCAAGCTAAATTTGTTTTTCTATTGTGACTAAATAATGTTTATGAATTTTAATAATGTTTGAAAATCAATATTCAATTATTGGCGCTTCAATGCGTCTCGAGCGTATAACAATGCTAAACGTCATCATTCGTTTTTCCCCCTCTTGAATACCGGTTGGTGTAAATAATGTTAGGAAAATTAAACATCGTTTTATATCTTGAAAGTTTTTTTCAACTGAAAACGCTTTTTTGTAGAATGTTAGACGACCTTCAGCAAAACCAACTTAAAAAATATGTTCTTGTGCCACAAACATTTTGAAACATGGCTCGAACACTTGTAATAACTTATTCAATGAATAAAGCAAATTTTACAGACCCACCAATTCATCAGAATTCACATCACCGAACTGTCAAATGAAGTATGAGAAAATAACACACATTAAATCATCACAAAGAGCAATGGCGCGCGCAAAATACTAATGACATGTGCGTATACATTTGCATTATGAACGACGACGCTAAATACAATACACACGAATGATCCACAGAGAGAAAGCCAACACACAACACCGAACCAGTGAACGGTGTAAAGTGAGAATGAAAATATTGCTAAATGTGGTGAAATGTGATGATTTAATTAGCTTCCAATAAAAGAAACTAAAACACTTGGAACGAACCTGGGACCCCTGCATGCAAGGACAGCCTCCGCACGCACCACACAACCCATAGAAAATCAGGGTTTCTATCTTGGCAGTCAAAGCTGGTATATCATTCGTATTTATCGCTGTGTGAACGTTCAACGTTGTGTATGCATTGGTAAGAAAATCTATTTTCTATTTTCTCTCTATATATTTTCCGAACAGATTTTAACAAAAAATACAATTCTGCACTTCTACAGGATATTCTCTTTCGATTTATGTATTTTTTATGAAAATCGGTCCAGAAACAACGGCTAAAATCGTACCACAAAATTCATGTTTGCCGTTTAATAATAGTGATTCGCTGGACACTAAAACCGAATTCAAATAAATTCGGAAGTGCATAGCTCAGCTGTAAAAAATGATTCAATCTATTGCTTGGAATTCGTTTCATTCATAAGAATTCAGTCTACATATTCTCATCAAAGCTCCAAAATTGAAAAGTTTATTAAGTTTTGATCTCAACTGCAGTTTCTTTCACTAAACCTTTCCGAGGATCACACATGACGGAAGACGAGTAATTCTTCCCGAATCAAATTGCCTTTTCAAATTTTACTTAAGTGGTTTAAACTGCTTGTGTTGAATGATTCGATAATTAAACTAAAGTGATCTCGTTTGTTTCGAATTCATATCAATCATCTAAAATAAGAATCGTTTTGCTTATTGGTTTTGTGGGTACAAACTGTTCCTTTAGCATTTGAAGAAGAGCTCTGATGTGACGAAATACAAGTTTTGTTTAAAGCATTCAATGCTGACCATAATCTTAGAATCTCACCCGGCGCATACCTAAAACATTCAAAAAAAGAAGATAAAAATAGAAAAAAAATAGAAATTTCTCTGTTTCTGAGTTAATATATTACTGATTAAATGTTAATTTCAATGAATCCATTTGTTACACTCTCTGCATGCGTGCATCAACCCACGCACCACCAGCTGAAGGCCTCACCAATTTGAGCGCACTTCAAGGAGATGGTACATCTCGCAAAGAATGGCACAACCACATAGTGGTGATTCCAAAAAAAAACTTTTAAAAAAAATAGCTCGCCAAGTCCTGGATGTGTCGGCAGAAGAGAAAGAATGGACTTCATTCGAGAATCTCGCACGCAACATGCCGGACTATCGAGGAGATCATGGAGACAATTACACTATGTCAATTAGCGAGTTTAAAGAGGATACTGTTACAGTTCCCTGTATCACTGTTTAACCTTAGTACAGATAGTATTTTCTTAATTTCTAGGCTTTCTATTGCATCTAATTTGTGAAATTTGGGGACTACTTTAATTAAATCTAAGTCATTAATGTTGATTTTATGTTTTTCTTTAACAATATGCTCTGCCACTGATGACTTAAAACTATGGTCTTTGGATTACTCCCATTTTTTAGCAAACACGCAGCTTCTTTCTTATGCTCGGAGAATCTGGTTCCCACTAATCTCCTAGTTTGGCCAACATACACTTTCTTGCACTCCGGGCAGGTAATTTTGTATACTCCGTTGACTTCATCTTTCGTTTTCTTATCTTTTTATTTGCTCAGCCATTTTCCAGGACAGCCTCTCTACACTCTTCAAACAAGAAGCGGTGTCAAAAAAGTTGGCTACCAAAAGAATCAGCATACCAAACTCGGATATATACAAGAAGATCCAGAAAGAGTTGAAGTATGCGGGAACAGTAGTAACAGTATGCTAAAAAATGGCTGAGCAAAGAAAAAGATGCGAAAACGAAAGATGAAGTCAACGGAGTATACAAAATTACCTGCCCGGAGTGCAAGAAAGTGTATGTTGGCCAAACTAGGAGATTAGTGGGAACCAGATTCTCCGAGCATAAGAAAGAAGCTGAGTGTTTGCTAAAAAATGGTAGTAACCTCAAATACCATAGTTTTAAGTCATCAGTGGCAGAGCATATTGTTAAAGAAAAACATAAAATCAACATTAATGACTTAGATTTAATTAAAGTAGTCCCCAAATTTCACAAATTATATGCAATAGAAAGCCTAGAAATTAAGAAAATACCCTCTGTACAAAGGTTAAACAGTGATACAGGGAACTGTAACAGTATCCTCTTTAAACTCGCTAATTGACATCTTGGTTAATTATATCCCGTTTGAAATTACAGTATATAAACCTGTAAGCCATCAAAATCTGTTAGTAATCGTACTGAAGAAGAAGTTGTGTTAACTTCGAAATACGTATATACATTATTGTTATTAAATTTTTATATGGTCAAGGAAACTGTTTTATTTTAAACTGGTAAAATTTCCATTTAGAGCAGGTGTCAAAATGTTCAATTGTTTTGAATATAACATAAATTTTAAAACAACGCAACACCTTACATCATCTATAATAAAAAAATTATAAACAGGAAGAAGGCCACGTATAATTTTTTCTATTCTGTTACGACTTTAAAAATGATTATAAGTGGGAGAAATAATCCCCCAGCGCTGAAACATACGATAATCTATACATTCACAAGTTAAACTGTGGGCAGTTATCGTTTCTTTTGAGGCTACAACTTCATTGTTCAGCTGAAATTCGTCTCATCCATGTTAAAAAATTTATTTTTTAAATAATAAACTGAGTGAAAATTTTATCAAGTATTTTAAAAAAAATTTCCATCTCTTGGCGATTCATCTCTTCATCAGTGGCATAAAGTTTCTAATTGCTTCCTTCGACGTAATGTTGTTGATATCCTGTTTCTTTAAGGCCACCGTTAACACCTATTTAAGTGGATTTGATATTTGCAATTGCCTTTATTAACTTCTCGTTTGTTCATTGCCTTTTTGAACAGCTTCTGATACAACATTTGCAATGAAATCCAATGTAAGGTGTATATTCTTTTGTCCGGTCTGGGCGCTTCTTCTATGAAAGAAAATTTGGAATGCATGAATCCTTTTATTTGAAGTATAAACCTTTTCAAAGACGAATTGTTCATCATTCATTAAAGATCTGATGAAAGAATTCAGTAAATATATCCAACGAAAAATCGAGATACGTCTTGGAAATTAACTCTTGAGTGAAAACTATTCAGGAGTGAAAAATACGAGACAAGATTAAATCTAACTTTATCCCTATGTAATTCATCAGAGAGTTATGTAGATATTTGATTAGATACACAACCATGAATGCACGCGCCCGACTGCACGCTTTTATTAAGTCATGAACTCTGATTAATACAACCATTACTACATTATTTGATCGATTAGTTTGAAAGCGCTCTCTTCAAAGGACGTTCAACAGAAAACAATTACCGAACGATTACGGTCGAAAATCGATCCCGAATCCAAATAAATATACACAAGATTAAAAATAAGTTTTCTTTTTTTAAAAAACAAACACAAGTAGTATTTTGTGAAGATGAAATCAATGACCAATAACAACTTATCAGTTTTTAATCTTTTGACTAGGCATGTTTTTGAAAACAAGCCAAGGAGAAACAAAAAACATGAAAATCTGTGTTTTTTTTATATATATTTAAAAAAGGTTTTCCTGAATTCAATTGTCGGTGAATATTGATTTGTGGATTTATTACTGTTGGAAAAAGATACTTGGCTGAACCAAATTAAGTCAGAAATTTTGTTGTGTGAATATAAACTCTGTTGATAACACATCCATATCCTGTGGTCTTATAGAGTAACTGAATTTGCCCGCAGTGATAAAGTTAAACTAGAAAAATCTTCTATAAACCAACAACGAACTGCCAAAAAAATGTATATAATGCGCCAAAATCTCGTTGAATCGATACACAAACAAAATAGGCATTAAATAATTCTTGAATATCGATTTCACCATAAATCTCACTCACGTCCTTATTTCTTTCAAGCGTCGATATGCTCATAGAATTATTTCAATATATTTGAATAAGGGAAATCTGGCATACAATAAATACAAATATTTCAAAAAATGTAAATCGAAAACAAAACAATCACATTTGCCCTAGTAAAAATCTACATCACGTAATCCAATCTGTTGTAGCTTCATACTGGGCTAGATCAATCTGTTTTGCTCTAAATACCCGTTCAATGGATACCAAGTTGAGCAGGATAATCGGTAATATACATCAAACTAGAAAGAAACGAATTAAATAATGAATTGAGAAATTTCCAGGTCTCGAAAACAGAATCAAAGAAAGACTATCAACTTTCTGTGATTAAGATACAGACCAAGATTATATTCTGACATTATAAACTTCATAATAGTATTAATTTATGAAGAACAAACGGTCATGATACAGTAGTATGAATGTTGAGAGTAGATTATTAAATTTTTAGGGTATACGAAAACCCTACACTTTTTTGCAGATACTTTCCATCACGGTCTACTAATTAATGTTTACGAGTTCTACTCTAAAGAAACATTCTGATAAAAGTTAGCATAGATATCCATGAAGTTCCTAGGAGACTGCACATAGAAATAGAGAGTGCGGTTGCGAGAGTGAGGACAAATTCACTGAGCTCAAAGTCCACTCAGCCAAAATGACGAAAATTGACGGGGAAGAAGACCGTCATATGAAGTCGGACACAAAACAATCATTCCTCCCCTGCTTCGAGTGGCACATATACCAAGGCAACCAGGTTGGGAGCAGGAATCACCATAGCAAACCCTAAAATGTAATCGGTGCTACCCAGGCTACGGCAAATCACTGCTTGAATAGGAGACAGTGTTCCATTTAACACCACCTCCTGTTCAGGTGTTAATGTCACTTCAATCCTTAACCAAGGATTAAGATGATGATTAAAAAGGCTGAAATTCGCTCTTTATGGTCTTTCCGAGAAGGGTAAATTCACTGTCGAATGGACGAAAAACAACTGAGTCCCACGAAACATCTATCCCGAATTATGGACCGACTTCCATGCGATGCAGTTCGAATGAGTTAAATACTGCAAATCAGCAATGCAAGCTTCCAAGAGACTAAACTCTTCTAAACCAAAGAAGCGCTAGCCATTGAATGAGATAGTAAAAGAAGCTTGGAATGGGCTGCTATCGATAGGGACACTAGTGATGGGACTACCTCACCGTTAACTGGAAGAAGGCGAAAATTGCTTTGCTGCAGATACAAAAGTCCGTACTTAAGACAATACCTGGGATCTACATTTAAATTTCAGTACCCTGGCTAATTCTCGAGTCCTATCAAAATAAACAGACTATGTCGATCAACGTCCATAAACAGGATAAACTGGGAGTAGATTGGTTTGAAGTGAAAGTTGAAGCAGTGTCCTCAGATCCAAGTCATGAATACCAGCCGAGCCATTATCACTGAGGGACATTATTTAGCTCATCCAGCTTAACTAAACGGATCTCTCGATGCACACTGGGAAGTTTCTTCAAATGGTTAGCCCAGCAATGGGAAGCGGGACGCACACATATTCTAAATGAGGAATCATTGGCTTCACTGGAATCTGGGAATGGGAAGCTATACTTCAGAATTGGTACAGAATTTTGTCTAAACCCTCGACCAAATCGGAAGTAGGTGATGTCTCTAACTGATCAGGAGCACAACAAAATTATAATCGATCAGGATGCTGAGTTTTATTCAAAAAAATCTCAATCTAAAGCAGCATAGACTGCGATGTTCCTTCATCAGTGTCAACAAAGAGAAGATGTAGGACTGACTTAAGAAATTTTGGTTATACAAAACAAACTTTGTGAGCTTTTAAAAGGGGATACAAAATAGTATCCCTTAATACTAATGATAAAGTGAGTTGTAATCCAATTCTTTGCGCGCTGTCTTATTGCTAGAACTTTTGTTCACAGCTTGTATTTGATAATTATAGCGGATCCTAATTTGCTTGTACACACTTCCAATCATCGCAATCAAATATTTTTTAAATGTACGTTTTTGTTAGGCATCTGGTATTCATGTAGCTTTTAGTTAACAGAAGTCAACTAATACTTAATTGGATTTACCAATACTCGTTAATTTCTCATTTACATTTCGAGAAAATTCGGAATTTCAGCCGATAAGGTTTGCTACATACAGGCAAACGAAGTAAAGTGATAGCTACAATGTATTCCCCGCAGCAACCCTTGCTTCTACGAGCGATTAATAACGATTCGAGTGCAAATTACAATGTGTTTAGCCGTTCTTTGTGAAGCGACAAGTTTAGATGATCCTATTTTCAAATTCGAAAGAATTGTTAAAATGAAACATTCACATTCTAAAACACAATTTTTCTATAAGAAAATTCTGCCTCTGTTAGAAATTACAACACGAAACAACACATGTTGTAAGTATAAGCTGAGGCAATATCAATGATTCCTACTTTAATTTACTGCTCAAGTTACAAAATACTGAGCAGGATAATCGGTAAGATACAAACAACATTGAAGCGTTCAAAACTCGAAAATGTAAACGTCCCGGAAAAAAGCTATGAAAGTACTATCTACCTTCTAAGCTCCAAAACTGGGCCAAGATCAATTGTTTCTGTCTCAATAAACTTCACAATCTCTCTTAATTGTGAAGCATAAACGGCATACACATTTTGAAAATCTGAATTACTACTAAGTGCATATAAGATCCTATGAAGTTAAAAAAATGATTTAGCTTATTTTTTTATATTTTGAATGAAATATTAGACACTTGTCCTTCACAGAACAATAGAAACACATTAGTAGTGAAGTCAAGATCATTATATCCCCCCCACCCCGTTGATCATGCTTAAAACGATATATTTCTTTCAGCGTGGGAAACTGCGAACTACGAAAACAAGGAAAATCACGTGTCTCAATCAAATAATAGCCAAACCAACAATTTCCATTAGCTAACTACATAAAATTATCTTGGTGATCTCAACTTCTATTACCTTTTGAACCTATTCGCACGCTCGATCATCTTACACGTGCACAGGCATACGGCAAGTATACGCTGTAAGCGTACATATTCAAATTACCGCGCAATCAATCAACGAAGACAAGCAAAGTCACCACGTACTAGCCAGGTGAACAAAGTTCGCTTACCCACTCTAAGACCAGAAGGCAGATCATGTTCCTGCCTCGCCCCACCATTGCAAATAGGTCACGACGATCCGAAGATACCTTGGAAATGCACGAGTCAAATCATAATCAACATTTACATGACTAAGCTAGATGCACACTGGTTCGGTTTCCGAGCTCGGAGACGATCGTGCAAATGTCCACTGTTTTCCCATGGATCGATACCCAACCACACAGGAGCGACTAGTAAGACGTATTTCGCGAGTTAAATTCTTCCGAAATTCCGCCAAGTGCGACAGCACCAAAAGATCACGCTACCATGCATTCCGATACCAGAAGAATCGCACAAATGTCGGACCCACAGGTGAGATAAGCGTATAAGCTTAGAAATTCGCATGCAAGATCTTACCCATTCACCCATTGCATTGGCGGCATAAAAAGAACAAAAATCTTTGCTTGAATTGACTACGCTTTCCCATCTATTTATACAGGTACACACAAATAAAAACAAAATTATATGGGAAGTGTGGTTTCGGCGTAACGGATGGCTCTTCTTCAGGTGCTGCCATTTAGCCACCCGTTACGAGACAGCACTAACCTAACCCATGATAAAACTTAAATAATGAAAAAGCTACGTAGGCATACATACGAAACAAATTGACAGTCGTTATAATTCGCAGATGTAAATTATAAAAATAGTTGAAATATAGCGAGCTTCATCCATCAACAAGCCAGCGGTGGTAGTGCTGTCTCGTAACGGGTGGCTAAATGGCAGCACGTGAAGAGGAGCCATCCGTTACGCCGAAACCACACTTCCCATTTAATAATGGTACCGGCCAAAAGCCTTGAAACAAGAACCTCCACTAATGTGCAACAATAGTGTTAGCAAGTCGTTAACCAAAAGCGCACTAGGAGACGAAAGTTGTCGACTAGACCAGGAGGTTCTAACCCATGATAAAACTTAAATAATAAAAAAAAACAAAATTCTATTTTAGATGCTATTTAACGCCACACACTGTGCAATATCCAATTTTAAATATGGCTATAGAATGAAACTCTGCGTCCCCATCCGCAACTCGTAGAATCGCTTCAGATCTAGGGGTAACATGTTGGGGGCAATAAAAATATTTCTATTTATGATTACTTTGCAACGTAAACTAGTTGCATTGATTTTAACATTAGATACATTGATATACCTAGGTCGTTTCAAATAATCAGACAGCGTGTTTTTTATTGTTAATTTAAGGGGGAGTATGGTTGATTTTACATATTTTAAGCATATTTTTAAGATTTTTTTTTTTGAAAAGACTAAATATAAATTTATTTCTAAAGAAAGTACATAATAATATAATTATTCAAGAGTATTCTCTAAAAATTTGGTCCAAAAATATTGATTGTTCAGCCATTGACAGCAAATTTTAGTAGGCACCTCAAAAAAGCAGTTTTGCGGTGCACAGCATAACTCATCACTCGATCATCTGATGACAAAAACCAAGATTTCGTTAATTTATGAGTTTCCCACGTCGAGATATGTTTTTTTTAAATATTTTTCAATTTTTAATACCAATTCTAAGTAAAAAAAAACTAATTTTTTTAAAAAAAATATTAAAAATCGTTAAATTTATTATAATAAAACAAATTATAATAATTAAAAATAAAATATCTCGACATGGTTATCTCGTAATCACGAGGTTACCATATGTACAGAATATGTGTGTAAAATTTGAAAAGGATCGGATAAACAGATTTTGAGTTAAAGCGCTCACCAACTTTGATAAAGCTAAGTGTTGGAAAAACGCGTTTAAAAAAAGAGAAACAGCCGATTTACAGTTTATAGCTCGTCCAAGAGCAGAGTTTTAAAATCCTGCACCATCGTCAGTTTTGTTTCAATCGATCTAAAAATTCAACTGAATCCTCTTGTAGAGTTCAATAGAATAAAATAATAAAAGAAATGTAAAAATATCATACTCCCCTCTTAAAAGCGAATATAAACAAATCAGACTTTGATTGAAAGTGAACATGGTTTCGAAATCATAAAAAGTTAAATACCGTGAACAATTTAGAAATTTCAATTTTTTACCAGGCGTAAATGAAGCAAGCACGCTTTAAATATTTTATTAAGAGAGTTATGGGCTTTGTACATTTCAAAAAGTTTATTTTTACTTACTGCCATAGTAAATATTCTCAAAAATGTCGTGTTGAAATTTTAGAAAGATCCAGGCATTATTAATATAGTTGTGTTCCATTTAATGCGTGCGTCCTGTGAATATTCGTAGACACACTGTTACGCGCACTTTTACCCCCGAAGCCTCTAATGGCTGCGGGGTGGACGATTGTGCCCGGCGCTTGCCCGCGAAGAGGGGCGGGGTAATTTTTGATAATTTTTGGGCGCCACCCAGTCGTGCGCCGACAATCGTCCAGCGACCTAAACCCTGACTGGGATTTGGTTTGGGTCGCGACACTGAAATCTGAACTCGAAACCAATCAAAACCGTGATGAAAACTGGCCCGCGCGAGGCCAACACAAAACCACAAGCATGAAGAGAAACGGAAGAAAATACCCAACGTTTGCTCAGGCACACAAAGGAAACTCGCTTCACTTAGGCTTCACACTCTTCTATATTCTCTTTAAAAAACACGGACAACTTAAAGATAAGCTTAAACTACTTACTATTTACTTTTTTTTCAATTCTCCTCCTCGATCCAAATGAGTCAACCAGAATTTCGCCTTCGACGTCGCCCTGCTGCTTTTTGGTAACCATAGCCTGCTTTCTGTGTTCGTAGCCGAGAACTCCTGCTTTTCGAATCCCCTGCTTTTCGTATCCCCTCTTTTTCGTGCGTAGTCCAATTATCGAGCCCCCTTTTCTTTGTTCCCAGCTCTATATATTGGTTCGGTCTAACGGATCAGCTGGTTTGTGGAACAATTCCAATCCCAATTCTGGTTTTAGAACCACTGGTGTTGGACTCACTGGTGTTGGACTCACTGGATTTGGTCGAATCAGCTGTCTGCGCACGGCCATCTTGGCTTTTTCGCCACCAACGATGTCACTACGACATTTCCCAGTGACGGCTCGCGTATGTTGTTATTGTTTACATTGGTTCTGTCGCGAGTGTTTGTGTCCCCAGGCGCTGTTGCTTTGGCCGTTCCGCGCGAAATAAGGACATAAGCAGGGAGTCTTGCCGCAGATGGGTCCAGTCGCCCTTCCTCCAATTGCGCACCTGGATGTTGCGATGCATTCCCGTTCGCTGTGTCTACAGCTGCTGCTGGACTGTCGGTAAGAATTTTGTATTTAGTATTTGATCCTATGCTCGGAATGTGTTTTAGTCGTGTGTTGCTGTTGTGGTGATAGTTGCGATTCGCAGACGCTCGGACTTGATGAATTTTTTTTTGTTCCTAGCATGGTTGGATGTTTCATCGTGGTTGAGTGGATACTGTTTGCGTAGTCTTGCGTTCAACCAGAATTTTTGCAATTGTTCCAAGTTGCGCCTGGTCGGTATTCGCGAATCACTGTTGTATGAGTCAAGGATTTCTTGCCAACATTGACGAACCTTTATGGTTTTTCTTCGCGACTTCTTGCGATGCTTGACGTCAATGATTCCCTCAGGGATGGCTCGGTGATGTTCTCCTTAACCTAGTGACCATTTATCTTTTACTTACCACTATTGAACTAATTCCTATTCTCTACTTAATTCTACCATTCTTGCATTCAATGATGAGTTTATATAATCCAATTCTTAAATTAAAATTTCTATTCACTTCAATTTCTTAAACTACTCTACGAGCCTCAGTGGAGTGGTGTTTGCGCTATTTACGATTGGCGGGTGGCTTGGGTTAGACCGGCAGGCTTTTTGACCAGAGTCCTGATTGGCTTTTGACTCAAGTGAAAGTCAATCAGGACTTCTTTTTTTTTAATATATAAACTATTCGGTCGCAGCGAAATGCGACCGTAACATTATCCCCCTTCAAGTGGATTTTCCCAAAATCCACTCAAAAAAAACAAAGAACGAACGGTTAAAAAAAACGAGCGATGAACAAAAGCGGAAACGAGTAATATTTGGGCAGCAGCATTCGACGCGCGCGGTGACGTCACACGACCAAGAGTGGCTTTGCGTGCCATGGCCATTGCCGAGTGCTCGCAGAGCATTGTTGCTTCGGCGAATTCGCGCGGGCCAAACAAAACAATGGTTCCGTACGGAACCCACACGATTACTTGTTTCAGTCACTTAGGTAAATACCCCTAAATCCCCGAACTAAACTCTCTACTCGCTAACCTAACTAACCTAGCCAACTGCTATCCCTTCACCAATTTTCACCAGTCCTTACTCTGCTCCTACTAATACCTAACTAAGTTCTCTAATCTATGCCATTAACTACGTTTCCCCATTCTCCCTACCCAACCGTCTCCTATCTAACCTGCCCAAACTAACCCCGACTTAATTTTCTCTGTCTACCCAACTGTCCCTTATTTAACCTAAACAACCCATTTACTCCTTGCCTTTTCTATGCTATCCACCTACCAAACTTATTCTCTGGATATCCCCCCACTGAGCTCTTTAGTTAATTCCCATGCTCTTAGCTTCCCCGAACCAATTTCCTCACTACTCTTACTGTACTGACCAATTGATACCTCTCCGCCCCAACTACTACTGCCTACTCTATATCCTATCTATCCTCCCCCTGATTATTATTTCTACTACTAATTACTTTTTTAACATTTTATTTTAGCCCCAAACTTCAACCCCCAAAAGAAAAGCTAACGTGACACGAAAGGAAAAGAAGAATCGAAAGGAAAAATAATAATGGAAAAGTAAGTATTTGAGGAAAGGGCAGCAGGAAGGGTCTCAAAACGAAGAAGAGCCCTTGGAACCAGCCAATGATTGGTATTAAGTTCATATTTTACTTATCGTGTCTGTCCCAGTTAGATTTAAAATTTTATGCATGTTCATGTTTGTTGGGTAGCTCTAATTCGTTGTTTACGCGACGTAGGGTTTTAGGTCTTTGGCGTGCCACACCCCAGCGTCTCTGCCCTTGTTGTCCGTTAAGCGGTATGTAGACGAGGACAATTTCTCTTTGACCACGAACGGTCCCACATATTCCGGGGCCAATTTTGCCGAAAAATACTTCGTTGCATCTGACAGGACGAAATTCCTTATCCACACTTGGTCGTTGGCATAGAAAGGCTGGGCACGCTGAGATGAGTCCAGTCGCCCTTCCTCCAATTGCGCGCCTGGATGTTGCGATGCATTCCCGTTCGCTGTGTCTACAGCTGCTGCTGGACTGGCGGTAAGAATTTTGTATTTAGTATTTGATCCTATGCTCGGGATGTGTTTTAGTCGTGTGTTGCTGTTGTGGTGATAGTTGCGATTCGCAGACGCTCGGACTTGATGAATTTTTTTTTGTTCCTAGCATGGTTGGATGTTTCATCGTGGTTGAGTGGATACTGTTTGCGTAGTCTTGCGTTCAACCAGAATTTTTGCAATTGTTCCAAGTTGCGCCTGGTCGGTATTCGCGAATCACTGTTGTATGAGTCAAGGATTTCTTGCCAACATTGACGAACCTTTATGGTTTTTCTTCGCGACTTCTTGCGATGCTTGACGTCAATGATTCCCTCAGGGATGGCTCGGTGATGTTCTCCTTAACCTAGTGACCATTTATCTTTTACTTACCACTATTGAACTAATTCCTATTCTCTACTTAATTCTACCATTCTTGCATTCAATGATGAGTTTATATAATCCAATTCTTAAATTAAAATTTCTATTCACTTCAATTTTTTAAACTACTCTACGAGCCTCAGTGGAGTGGTGTTTGCGCTATTTACGATTGGCGGGTGGCTTGGGTTAGACCGGCAGGCTTTTTGACCAGAGTCCTGATTGGCTTTTGACTCAAGTGAAAGTCAATCAGGACTTCTTTTTTTTTAATACATAAACTATTCGGTCGCAGCGAAATGCGACCGTAACAACACTCTGTATAGTGTTTAATTCTATATATACAAACATATGTTCGAGTGATACACGAAAACAAGTATATTAGCTGTAATATTGAATTTAAAAAAAATTTGGCCTCACAATCTTGCCTAACCGATATTTTGAATATAAGTAACGTTTGGAATTTTGGAGCAAAATCGTGTCTATCAAAAGTTTAAATACATTTTTCTCAAAACTACTTTACATGCCGTGACAGTGATTTCTCCGAAACTACTGAATCAATACTGCTGAAATTTTTACCATTTATTGAACACATGCAAAGTTATCGTGTGAACCACGGCCGTTCAAAAATATTTATTTTTTCTATTTTTTAAATCTAAAAATCACAAAAACTAATTCGAATTTCGAAAATTTATTTTAAACTGTCCGCCATTTTGTTATTATTGTATATACATAACTTTATAATTTGGGCTCGGACGATAGCCATTGGCTTCCACAATAAAACCTTTTTTGAGTTTTTGTTTCAGACTATTTCTCGCTTCAGGATTATTTTCACCGTTTAATATGCATTTTTTGGAAAATGCTGCCATTTTGTCTAAAATAGTAATAATTCAATAAAATTACTTTTTGTTACGTTTGTACAGTGTAATTATCGAATCCAAGAAGAATTACATTAATATTTACACCAGGGGCCTTGTAATAAATTCTTAAAAGTAGATCAGTTTTTTGGGTGTATAAAACCTATAACGTCATTAAATCAAATTCAGTTATAAACTCTGTGCGTCCAAACTTATAGAAAGTAGTTTTGACATTATTGTTAATCCAAACGATATAGTTGGACGTATATAAAATTGAACCTTCTTTGCTTTACTGGCATATGTTCTTTTGCAAACATTTGACAGATAAAAGAAGGTGACAAAAACTTAATAACTTACTACATGTAAAATATCATAGGCTTAATACATATCGGAAATCAGCAACATGATGTGGGTGGATCTATTGAGCACAACTGAGCACTTGAGACCCACATTTATAACTAATATCTTTTCATTCGAAATTATCGAAACGCCAAAAAAATATTTTCCATCTCAATCAGCATCTAATAGCGCGGAAAAGGCACAGAATATGTAAACACAATGGCAGATTGCTTACCGTATTTAGAAGGTTAACAAACCAAAATTTTACATCGCGGAGTTCCAAATCCTGAGATACTATTATATGATCCGCAGACGTCTCTCGCATACAACCAGTCGAAAGTCTCACCAATTTGAGAGCTCTTCAACACGATGTCCAGTATATGATACATCTCTTGAAGAATGACTCAACGTCGATCGCATAGCGGTGTGATGTATCCCAAAAACATCTTTAAAATACTAAAGTGATGTATTTATCACCATATAAATACATTACTTACAATTCTATATTCTGTTAACATTAAAGTGATGTATTTATCACCAATAAAACATCGCTTTATGAATAGACAGATAGCGCTTATCACCTCGTGAATTTTCCTTGCGAGCATAGACGTTGCCTTTTTGGTTGCTAGTGTCATGTGGAAGTTTACGAATAGTGATAAGGTATTGCATTTTTAAATGCATGACATCGTGGAATACATAATTTAGTAGAATTTATTAGGTCATAAGAGGCATTTCACGTGAAAAAAGTGAGGTCCTGAAATTTGTTCATATTGGGCATATTTGTACTTCTAGGGTGTATGAACGTGCACACATAATATTTTTTATTTGAGGCTTAGTTGCTAAGATATGGAATTATATAGAATTCAAATTTTCACAGCAGGGGTTCTTTGAAATTTTATTTGCATATTGAAGTAAATTATAATCAAATAATAAATGTAGTGTTTTGTATAGAAAATTTACTGTTCTTTTTGATTTTCAAATGAGATTCCGAATTTGATTTTTTTTTCTAGTTTTCAACCGGAAGTAAATATTTAAAAAAAATAGCTTCGATCATTTTGATTTTATTTTTTTTATTGCAAAATAAAGCTTTACATGTACATTTTACCATAAAAATTTCAGAATGGGATCTAAATTATTTTAGGAGATACATCAATTAGAGTACGTGCATGTCACACTAAGCGCTTGCTAAAGTTGGCTGGTTTGTGCGAAAAAGAACATACCTACATAGTAAAACTGCTGTGACGAAATTAAGGAGGACATCACAGAAAATGAAATCATAGTACAATGCGATTTCGCCAAAAATTGTAGATTTGTTGTCCAAAACGCAGCTCAATCTTTTCATTGGAATAATGGGCAGGCAACACTACTAACATCCGTCTTTTATTATAAAAATGAAAGTGAAATAAAACACGGTAGCATAGTAATGATTTCAGACAATTTGAAGCATGACACAGCTACTTTCTGTGCTTTCCAAAAAATACTGCAAAAGGAATATTTGCATCAAAAATTATCTACACCACAGATAGTGTCTCACAACATTTCAAAAATATGTTCAATTTTGCACTTATTTTTTTATAAACAGGATTTTAAGACATGCAGATTTTCATTTTCACGCAACCTCACGGTAAGGTACCATGTGATGGTCTTGGAGGAAACCTAAAACGTTTAGCGACACTTGCAAGCTT
The DNA here is from genome assembly GCA_963942545.1 of Oxycera nigricornis. Lineage (NCBI taxonomy): Eukaryota > Metazoa > Arthropoda > Insecta > Diptera > Stratiomyidae > Oxycera > Oxycera nigricornis. Next base: position 32,234,763 of record OZ012662.1, on the reverse strand, counting down.
GCAGTTACCTTCAAATAGAGCAATTATTACGCCAATGCAATTGTATTAATGGGTGAATTCAAATTTAACTCAAACAGTCATTTACTATTGTTCCAAAGATGATATTGAACGCCAAAGAATTTACCTCCAGTCACGATTTCAATCATCAGTAACTATTCCAGGAACAAAAACGTACCACTGTTATGTTCCAACTACTAAAGGCATGGCTTTAAAACGAACCAGTGTTGATGACAATAGTGAAATTGCAAAAAATATAAAATAAAATATTTTTCTTTTGATGGAATATTTTTTCATTTAGTTATCAATCATTATTAAGATCATATAGGTATCAAGTAAAACTAGTTCAGAATATGTATGTCTTTATGCATAAATAGGTGGCTTCACAGCAACTTTACTTTGTAGGTATGTCCTTTTTCGCACAAACCAGCCAACTTTAGCAAGCGCTTAGTGTGACATGATGTATCTCCTAAACTAATTTAGATCCCATTCTGAAATTTTTATGGTAAAATGTATACATGTTGAGCTTTATTTTGCAATAAAATAAAATAAAATCAAAACGGTTGAAGCTATTGAATTTCTTTTTGAAATATTTACTTTCGGTTTAAAACTAGAAAAAAAATCAAGTTCGGAATCGCATTTGAAAATCAAAAAGAACAGTAAATTTTCTATACAAAACACGACATTTATTATTTGATTATAATTTACCTCAATATGAAAATAAAATTTCAAAGAACCCCTGCTGTGAAAATTTGAATTCTACCGAATCCCATATCTTAGCAACTGAGCATTAAATTAAAAAAAAATTTTGTGTGCACGTTCATACACCTTAGAATTACAAATATGCCCAATATGAACAAATTTCAGAACCTCACTTTTTTCGTTGTCCGCTTCACGTGAAATGCCCCATAAGTGTTTGAGTAAGTATTAAAAAATTGTATAAAAATCGAAGAAAATACAATCTTTTGAGAACATTCGAACTTGATTCACTAGTGCCTTTCCTTCTCGGCACTCTTTTGAGACTTACCTGGATTGTGCCAATCAATCGGCACTTCAGGTAATGGCTGCAATCGGTATGTTTATTCCTTCGTCAGTGGCATCAAAATTGTGCCGGCCGTTTCATTATTAAACATTCCCTCCACATTTTCTTTTAACTTTTATATCTACATCATGGAGACCTGTAGTCAGCACTTACATTATAAAGGAAGAACCTCATTTATTGAAGATGGTTACAACAATCGACTTTTTTATTGCAACAATCGTAGCTATTCATAATTGTTGACTCCAGCATGCACGGCAATGAGAGACTCTGACGACGGATCTCCACGACGAACAGCTTCTTACTTTGCAAATTTTGAATCACTTGAAAAAATTATGAAATGTAGTTCAAAATATGAGTAAAATAACCTATTAATTTCAATTAGTTGTAATAATTTCGTTCCCCTTCAAAGAAAAAATCACGAAAAGAGCATAAAAATAAGCTTACTAACGCGATTTCCCTTCTAATTTAAAAATCAGTTCTTAAATAAAACAAAAACGACGTATTATTGTTAGATTACTAATTAACTTTAATATTCGTAATAAAAAAGTCTAATATTGTACGTTAAAAAAAGCGGTTTTTTATACATTTTCACCAAGCAAGTTGCTCAAAATAGCTAGTAGGCGCGGAGCAGAAGGATACTTTAAGATCGCTTGTCTCAGGATAGGATATGGACTACGGTTCCAATAACAATATATGTCGGTATTACGTTGCAATAATGGCTCCGCTGGGTAAGACTGAATTTCTTCTTTCAGAAATTTATTGTTTTTTCAATCCTGTTTGCAATTTCATGGTTATCAGTCCATTGTACCAGTTTAGATGTTGAGGTTAAGCTCGGAATCGTTAACTGAATAAGATTCGGTTGGTTAGTACCCAATACCGTCGTTGAGATATTTGAAAGCGTTCGATTTAACTTAGCTTCTTTGAATTCGTCTATTTCTAACTGTCGTTTTATAACTTGCCTGTATTCTACGTCATGAAACTTTGATAGATTTCATCCATGCAATGTTTGTTTTCTAGGTTCATGGCTTCCTAATGATGTACTACCGCCTTTATTAAAAAACTGTCAAAACGGATTTTTGAGCTGAACAATTTTTAAAGTGACTGTTCCTTTTCAAGTAGCTGTGTATCTTGTTGAGACAATTATACCTTCTGCGAAAACATTTGATCATAGGTACGTGATGTTTTTCACTGAATAATTCATCAAAATATGGACTTTTGATAAATGCACAAAACTTACTTCATATTCATGATCGATCAAACTTCTACGATGAAAGATTTCATCAGTTTTCTATGATTGTGTAATGCGTGCCTTGCGAAAATATGGAAGTGTTTGATGATTTTCACTGTTTACAATTTCAGTCACAAAGACAACGCTGCCATAGCAATGGATATAGAATCCAAACCAGTATGGATTAGCTCCCGCTATATGACATACAATGTCTTGCCACCGATAGATTGACTACAGTGAACTTTGATCGAACCCATCGTACGCGGAATTAAGGTTATGCTCGGAGCCAATACCAACGCATATCGTAACTAGGAAAGCTCTGACACCAAATAACAGAGTGAGTTGCATTTTGAATATACACTGGTAGTTGACCTTCATATTATACTATATTGTAGTAAAACTCAAATTAAGAACACCAGTAGAACATTGGGATAGGTATAGAATATATTCCTTTCAGATGCTTTTTATTCCGCAAAACAAAAGTGCTTCTACAAAAGTTAAAAATTGTACCTACAAATTTGAATTTCGCGCGTAGCATTGAAAATAAGGCGAGAAATGTATCAGTGGCGTTGCTTATCTTCGAATTGCATGCTACGAAATTTTCTAGACTTGAATAGGCGGTGATATCTGCTTGCGGAGAACATTGGTGATAACTGCAAAAACGGACTTAGAAAAGGCTGTTTAAAACTCTGCCATCAACGACGCATCCAAATCTGCATGCAATCCAACGAACCAGAGATGGAAACCTAAGCCTCCGTATTGGAGAAAGCATATTGCGGTGCTAATTTAATTTATTTCTTAGCAACTCACCCATTTCTGATATAGTCATCAATTCGAATTGCGAACCTTTGATTTACCTGCTTGACCTAGTTACCCAGTGAAAGTGCAACCCTAGCAATGCATTCAATGATATCAATTTTCTGTCTGACTTAGTGCGCCAAACGTTTTTCTAGGCCGCATTGACCTTATTTTTGGCAACATAATAAACTTTGTGTGAGCTTATCGGTTTTGATTTTTCGCAATGAGTGTAAAATACAGCCTGAAAAATTGCATCGCGTATGACAACACGTTCAAGTTTGTAACTTGTCGATCTTTCTGTCAACGGAAGATTCATGGAGCTTGCATTGATACGCCTAAAAATTGGTACAATGCTTTTTTGGACAAGCACTTTATATGTTCTGATTGCCAAAATTTAGAAAACTTACTAAAATGCATGTATGACAGCATAGTAGGCCATATCGATAAGCTCAACTTGGACAAAGATAATTTCATTGCACCAAGCGCAGACGAAATCGAACATTGAAAGCTTTGCAGAAATTGCTAGGTCTTTCGATGGATTGGCCTCAACAATAAACAAAAGCAGTACGAATTCAAATAAAATTTATAGAGCTCTGGATGAGATAAAACTCAATTTATCTTCCATTAATGAAACTCTTGCCGCTAAAGGTTCACCACTGAGTGGTTCTGATTACGATCGCCTATGCAATATGGAAAAAACTCTAGTGGAGATGGAAAAAAAGCAAAACTCTCAAAACGCTTTATTAAATTCTGCAATGCAAGAGTCGTTTTGTCTAGGGAGCACCGAGGACTGCTGATGAAAAATAGATGCACCAGTATTTAGTTACCAAGCTTTTCCTGGATGTCTGCATCGTCGAATCATTAAAATATCGTGGCACCAATAAGAACAGTTCTGGCAATATCGTCAAAGTTTCCGTTTCATCATGGTATGCATGATTATGAACTAGCTCGAAAAGATGCAAACGTAGAATGGTATGACGCTTAGGAAATGGAGAAGTTCGACCAAAATCTGTAGAAATAACATAAACAATAATATTCTAGTCTAAGTACAATATGTAATTCGACCATATTGACAGCCGTTGATATCATACAGACAAACAAAGACAGTTCTTCAAACGGACCTCTACAAACAAAATCCAAATCGATACAGAAGATCCTTCAGGCAATCGGAATAAGGCATTACTCAACAACGACATATCCAAGACCCCTGTTCCTATACATTACCCGAATTCCTCTTTAAAACTACCCTTAATGCAAACAAATCTTACTCCTTACAGTAACTTTGTGGTGAAGACCTGGTTCCAGTTACGGATGGGTCAATAATCCTTCCAAATACTTCAACGTCTTGTAAGCAGGCGAATGCTGATCCAGGCTTCCTTGATTCACTCGTTTCCCCTGTAGTCGAAGCAACAGTTAACTCCTGCGATGATACTGGAGTAAGATATACCCTCTCAACACTTCGGGATCACAGAATTTACGAAAATGTCCGTTTGTTCCTAGCATATATGCATAAAGCTTCAGACTCGGCTTGTTTTGAGGGTAAAACTAGAACAAGTCTCAAAGTACTTATTCATCAAGAGGGCCTTCCAGTTGACTTGGATGCGTTAAGCCTGCTGTTCATAAAATATCATGAACAAATGGGAGTCTCTGCAAGTCAAATCAAACAAAAACTAAATACTTACAGTTCCTATGTTAGGTCTAAACAGATTTCTGTGCTTTAAAAGCCGAGAGTGGAGCATAAAAAATGCTTTTCCAAGCAACTCATCCTCAAGCTTTTCTACCATAATTGTGGTGGAATGAGGGGCACATTAAATAAGCTTTTTGTTGACGCGAAATCATGCCGGTTTAATATCCTAGCGTTCACTGAGACTTCGTTGAGTGATTCTTATAAAAACGAAGAAATTCTCGACGAAAATTGGGTAAAGAGCAAAGTCAAAGAGTTCAAAAAGTTGTCGGTAACTAAATCATTATTTACCTCACTGGTTCGCCCATTACTTGAATATGCCAAAAATGTATGGAACCCAATATTTGCAGTTATGATGCTAGAATAGAATCAGTCCAAAAACAATTTCTTGTTACTATATGTTGTTGTTTGATTTAATGTTTATGATTTAATGTTGTTTGATTTAAGAGACCTCTATAGTCCTGATGACTATCAAATCTCTCCTTATGAAGTTAGATTGAAGCTTCTGAATTTGTCGACTCCTAAAGCCAGTGTTGTCTTCTTGTTTTTCCTTTGACGTGATTAGGGCCACATTAATGTGGAGTATTTGACGAATAAAATAAAGCTTAAAGTGCCTGCAAGAAGTACACGTAGCACACGATTACTTACAAAATACCCGCATCTTACTAAGTATGCAGATAATAAACCTGTTAATAGGTACTGTAAGATCTTTAACACTTTGAGCAAATACTACTCCCTTGCCATCTCCAAGTTTAATTTAGCCCTTCATTATCCATCCCTAAATTGTGACGTGCTTACAACAGTGTAAATTAATGTTGAGTGTAGCATGTATTTTAGGGTTAAGTATTTGTTGTAATTTATATTTTATATTTTAACATGTGATTGCCTTGCTTTGACGAAATAAATAAATAAAATATTCAATTACTAGTCTTCCTATAAACTCAAACTGAAAACATGTTAAGAATCCCATTAGGAAAACTAAACGTAGTTCATAGAGAAACTACTTTGCGGACATAGAAAACTCTAAGGATATAAGCCGTGTGCAGAATTATGGATAAAATCTAAGTTTTATTAAAGACTCAAATGGATATGGACAAATTTCAACTCAGAGACACGATGTGCCTTGATGGCACTTCCATGGAAAATATGTGTCCATCAAGGCGGTAGTGACATCCAATCAAGCTTACACACAAACACACATATCTGAACTACCTTTCAAATTGCATTTTTAGTAAAGGAAAAACTCCTTCGTTGGGTTATTAGCTCTATTCAACCCCTAAGATCGCCTGAAATGAACAACGTCCAACCTTTTAAAATTCTTTAGGAGATCAACAGCACTGCCTTGGTTAGGCTATGCCTAAGATTATCCTTTCGACTGCCTCACCACTGTGGCGTATTTCACGAAAAGGTGATGGCAATATACAAATCGATAAACTGGCTGTTAGAGCAGTAAATTTATCCGAGAAATTTAAATATCTTTACTGACAGCCAGCCTGCTATTCAATCACTATAGATCGTGTTCACAACAATGAACGAATCTATATTATATAGATTATAGTTTGCTGACATAGTAAAGATGTCAAAAGAACGTGTTGGCTTTATATTGCATGAGCATTTGTCCATGAGAAAGCTATTTTCAAAGTGGGTGCCGCGTTTACTCACTGTTGACCAAAAACAACAACGTGTCGACAATAGATGAAATGTGATGATATGTGACAATAGATGAAACATGGATCCATCACTTCACTCCGAAATCAAAACGATCGTCATCTGAGTGGACAGCAACTGGTGAACCTCGTCCAAAGCGTCCGAAAGCACAACAATCAGCTGGAAAGGTTATGGTCTCGGTATTTTGGGATGCGCGTGGTATAATATGCATTGAGACAGTGAATATTATATAGCGTTGTTGGAGCGTTTAAAGGCCAAAATTGCAACAACAAAAAACGAGCGCATATGGCAAAGATTTTTTTTTGTTTCTTCAAGACAACGCACCGTGTCACAAGTCAATCAAAACAATGGCAAAACTACATGAATTGAACTTCGACTTGCTCCCGCATCCACCGTATTCTCTAGATTTGGCTTCCAACGACTACTGGTTATTCGCAGACCTAAAAAAATGCTTGCCGGTAAGAAATTTTGCTCGAATGAAGAGGTTATCGCTGAAACTAAGGGCTATTTTGAGGCAAAAGATAAATCATTTTACAAAAGTGGTATTGAAATATTAGAGCTGCGCTGGAATGATTGTGTTGTCTTAAGGGGGAAACACAATACATGTAACTGCTCAAAAGAAATCATTTTTTTCTCTCTTAGATTAAAATGTTCCAAATACTCTAAGAATACTCCAAAAAAGTTTTGAAGCGATATTCGTATTAGTTCTCGAGTTATAGTCCGTTATAGGCCCCAGTAAGTCAAGCATACCTGCCGCGCATCCCTGGCTACTTTCTCTCCGGCGCTATGGACGATTCTCTAATTGTGTATCCCTACCATATTCTTATAATTCTGAAATTATAAGGAAATAGAACCTGAAATCGCTGACTAACACGTCAGTTATAATAAAAACTAATAATCAATGGTTTTTATCTACTGCAAACTTTAAACTCGTTTTTCTGAAAGTAGTACTTTTTCAACTTCCGTACAAAATATCTCAAAAAATATTGAACCGATTCGGCTCAAATTTATACATCTACAAAAGAGTATTATCTACCCGTTGAACCTACATGTTTTTGTAATTTTTTTGAGATATAATTTAGTTATTGTTTAAAACGCGATTTTTGGAAAACTATTCGATTTTTTTTGTTTAATCTAAAATTAATGTTGAAATTTTATTTTCACTTATGAATTATAAATCTCATTTGCATATTTTTCTTCTTCTGAATGTTGCAGCAATCTCAGGAAACGACGTTAAGTTGTACGAGGCATTTTTTGAGGTGTTTTTTTTTTCATTTGCACGCATCGCCGCCATTTTGTGTTGAAAATTTATAAGAAAAATATTTTCAATTACTTTGAGAATTTAAGAATTTCATGTTTAAAATCTTCTGAATAAACAACAAATATTTTTTAAATCAATTTGAAATTAGATTTTATTTTAAATTTTACATGTATTTCCCCTCTTAATGGAGATTATATTGATGATTGCATGGTAATAGAAAACAGAATACGTACAAATGAAATCTAAATTACAATGAAAAGCAATTTAACGGCATGCGATTTGTTATATTAAGCGTTTATATATGGTTGTAAAATTAAACTCTACGTCCCTATCCGCAACTCGTAGCACCGCTTCAGATCTAGGGGTAATATGATGGGACAATAAGAATATTTCTATGTGTAACAACAGTGCAACGGAAACTAATTGCATTGATTTTTAACATTAGATACACTGATGTATTTAGTTCGTTTCAATTAATCAGACAATCTGTACAAAAAAACGTGTTTAAAGTTTTTTAATGAAAAAATGCTTATATATCATTTCTAAAGCTAATCTACGATGTCAGCAACGGCAATAAGTATTCTCTCAGTTTCTTCAAACATGTCATTTTCCTCAAGACGAACTGCTCTATGTTAAGTTCTGGCTTCCTTTGAAGCTTCAGAGCTGTGGTAGTCAGCATTGTATTTGCGCGACGAGTCTCACGAATGTGCAAAATTCATGGCAACTCGACCGATTTTTATTCCAATTGTCTTCATAATTTTGAGAATTGGTACACATCCTTCATTGTACAAACAAACTGAAATTTTGGCTGCAATTTCAACGATGTCTTTTCCACAAAACATATTTTTTGGAATCATTCTCCAGAGGCCCCCATTGAAGCATTCATTTGTATTTAGAGTGTGACCACCCAAACATATATCTCCAAATAATAATAAATCTTCGTATATACTTTCAAGATTTCTTCAACACGTTTTGCGGTGAGTGTTTATAGCCTTTTAGCTTCTTTTTTGGCCTCAAGTTTTCGATACTCACACCAGGAATCAGCTCCTTCTGGGCAATATGAATGCTGCGGATTTTCATCGGTTGATATCTTGTGATAAAAGATGACCCAAATACTTTTGCGCATTACTTCTACAGAATCAACATTTCTACTAATGGCTTAACTTAGATAAATTCTTCAACAATTTTATTGCGAATTCTACCAACTTTTTAAAGGTATTTTTGGAGGTGTTTTTTCGCTGCTAAACTTTTATTTCTTCTTTTGTTTTTACTGTTGTTTTTGCACTAAAGTAAGATACAACAACGCACAAGAACGCTTGAATATACGTTTTTTATGTGCAAAACGCACTCTAATTGTGTAAAACGCAGTCTAATTGTGCAAAACGCAGTCTACAACGTGTACAACGCACTCTAATCTGTTAGTCGAGCGTCTAGTACGCTTATGTCGTAATGCTAGGGAAATTTCGGATCACGATGAAATTTTGAGGGAATATTCTAGAAAACTTATACTTTGTGAAGATGCAATAAAAAATATTGAATTTGTTTTAAGTAGGTTTCTTCCTTAATTACTCTATGCAGCATCTGGTTTTTTAATCAATTCAATCAAAATTTGAAATCAAATTATTTTTTTGCAGTTTTTTCGATCAAACGAAAACCAGATGTATTAAATTTAATGGACTCGATTTAATCGCTTCGATTGACACCTCATTAATACAACGTTTTGTTCGTGCGGTGTCGTGTCTGACAGAAATGGCCTTGGCTGTGTTAAAAAAGAAAACTGCTCAACCAAAGCATATCAAAATCTTTTCAGCTCAGGTTATTGCAAAGATGCTTCAATTCACACTTCAACAAAGCCGATATAACATTGGTTTCGTGAGATATCGTTCTAGAAAGAAATGACCATGTACGTACGTAAACACACAAACGCATACATGCAATCCTCTTTTTACAAAATACTTTTCAAGTTATTTCTAAGACCTTAAAATGTAAAGAAATGTTAAAAATTTCGATTTCTAGCTAAAAACACTGATGGTCATCGTGAAAGGATAGCGATCAACAATCGAGCTGATTTTATCCAGAATTATTGTAATATTGGTTTGAAATCTGTTTTATTTATGAAAGCTGCTTAAAATATAATGTGTAAACTTAGTATAATCAATAAAAATAATATTTCAAAAAATGTGCTTCGAAAATTTCCGACTAACTCTAACCCCTTTAGGAATTAGAAAATTTTCTCGTGAGCAGAGGGTGGGTGAAAACATTTCGGAATGGTCGATGTGCCAGATTTGTGAAGGTTAGAAGAGAAAAACTCTCAAATAAGCCACATTTTGTATAATAATTTTTGAGAGACTTATATTTTACTGTAAACACATAATCATCAGTTCCGGATTATGTGTTAAACGCCGACGAAACGGCGTTGTTTTGAAATTCGCTGGCGAAAATAACACGAGTGTTGCGAAGTGAAAAATCAGTCCAAGGTAGGAAATCAAGCAAAGACAAACTGAATTTCTTCGCAAGTACTAGTGCGATGGGTTTTAGTACAATGATCCCCTTTATCATTGGAAATCCTCGAGTATTTCAAGGTTCTATTCTCTCCGTGCATTATGATTCACGTGAAAGTGCTTGGGTGATTCAGCAAATTTTTATAAATTGTTTTAATACAATTTTCACTCCAAAAGCTCTTAGTACGAAAACCCTGAATTTATGTGTACCTATGCATTTAAAAGTTGACAGGTTAAGATATTTCTAGAAGAGAATAACTTACCACAAAAAATATTGCTATTATCGGATGATGCACCGTGTTTAGGGGTTTTGAATTGAATTCTATGTCTGTAGCTCAGTCCCGGATTAAGGGGGGGCTAAGGGGGCTACAGCCCCGGGCCCCACTTACTCCAGGGGCCCCGCCGCCTTTGGAATAACCCAAGTAACTTCAAGCGACCCAGCTAGAGCAATTTTTTACAACTTTTAATCTACAAACCCAAGTAACCAAATTTGAATCAATTGTTTGGGTCGTTGCGCATGCTTTGGAAGTAAGCTAATCAACCCAACTCAATTAACTAATTAGACTTCTGATAAACAACCGTAAGAAACTGAATCAGTGAGAAAAATGTAGACTTCGTCCAGGCTGTTGCAGCACCGGGGTACAGCCGACGCCTATTCCATTGAGCTCTTTTTGAGATGATTATTTTCGTTATGGTTACATTATGATTTGAAAATAGATACATACGCACATTTCTCATGGTAAAATTTATTATTCCATTTAAGTTTCACGATATGATTTAATGTGCAGTTCTGAGTTTGAACCAAAGAAATCCATTTCAACAATAGTAATAGCAAAACATTACTATACAGATGCCTACTTCTTTTGTGTGCGGATTTCTGTTCAAAATAAGCAACTAAGATGTATCTAAACCATATAATAACTAATAAATTTTACCATGAGAAATGTGCGTATGTATCTATTTTCAAATCATAATGTAGCCATAACGAAAATAATCATCTCAAAAGGAGCCGCCGACGGAAAATCTACATATTTTCAAAACATGGCACATTACCCATAAGAAATGTGTTTAGACCGTCATAAACACTAGATTCTTCGAAAGAATGTAAGACTATTCTCGTAACCCTATAAAATATTCATAATTGCAGACTATTAGAAATTTCCACTGCTGTAGCCCGAAACTTGGAAACCCTTTTGAAGCAGAAAAACCCACAATAAAGTAAAGCATTATGAATGAACAAGCTCATGAATATTAAGAAACAAGACACCCGTACAGGTAATCAAACATTAAAGTAATATATAGCGCCTACCAATTCTGGGCAAATTATTTTAAACATATTACCTAACCACACCCACAACAATAGTCGTAATGAGTAACACTAGCAAATAACACATATTAAAATAGTATACCTAGTAAGATCCTGGAGAACTTTAAGGTGTGGTTACACGATCTTGAAAGTATGTTGGACTTATTCATCATAGAAATATCGTCGTATATATTATTGTATGAAGAAATTTCCCGCATTTATGTTTATCACCTATGTACTAGTGTAATGTATCACTTTATGCTACCGTTTCAAAGATATATGATCACATCTTTGACAAAAGATTTATTAATACATCTACGATCGTGTAATAGCGGTTTTAACAGGGACCAGAAAGATAATTAACAGGATGCATTCAAGATGACGACTATGCAAAACCTAAAGGAGTTCTAGTTTATCTAAACTATCCGAAGTAGAACGACGAGCGTGTACGCGAGATAATTCGAGAGTGACAAGTATGATAGTTTAGTGATTTGAGTGAATAAATTTTGAATAACTTTAGAACAGAGGAAACGTGAAAGGCCCCCAAAAACTAATATACTCCAAACAGTGAAGAAGTGAAGTGATCTGAATAAATAAATTTTGAATAAACAATAAAAATTCCACGTTTTTAGCCCCAAAAACAAGTAAGTAAGTTAGTTCAAGCATTGCAGATAATTGCTAAGGTTTTTATATGAGATATATTTAATATATAACTGGTAAGCAAGTTTCCACAATATTTGGATTGTTTGTAAAAGTGTGAATTGAGTTTTTGTTACGATTCCTAAAAACATTTATTTATGTATTCTGGCTGTATTGTTGTAATTTGCCAAAATAGAAGCATGTATGATATTGCATTTTCCCCGTAAGTTATTTCCTTACAAGCTATGGGACTAACATGCACTAATTTCATTCCATGAAAGGGATAGCTAAGACAGCAAAACTGGCTCTACGGCTATCATTTGGCGTGAGCATCAACATCACACGCCATTGACATTAGGCATATAGTCATCTCTAAAAAAAGTAGAGGTCGTCCTATTGGGAAACGGCAAACTGCTATTGGGTTACCTTATTCCAAGAGAACAAAAAAGGCAACTGAAGCAAAGGTTATTCCTTTCAGCGATGAAACAGCTGGCAATCAAACGAAAAAAATCCTAGGAAGGATTCTTAAAAATCCGGAAAAAGTCGATGTCTTTATTAATAATCACGGTAAAATAAACAGGGTGGATTTAAAAGATGAACTGCCCGACGCTGTTACGGAGGACGAAATTGATTTAAATTTAATTTCCGACTTGATGACGAGATCAACATATACAAAGTTAAAGACAGCCATCAAAAAGAAACGAAAACAAAATTGCTTTACGTGTTTCTCCTGCAAGATTTATGTGACAAACGACTGCATTCGTTGTGACGCTTGCCTTAATTGGTTCCACAATAACTGCGAATCTGTGACTAGAGCGAAAGCTAAACAATTATCGGAATTTAACATAAATTGGTTTTGTATCCGATAAATTAGAAGAGAAAAGAGTTAAATATGAGAAACACAAAAACGAGATTATTATTGAATCGGGAGCTTCAATCTAACAGAGGGGAGTTACGGCAGCAGCCTCACCTTTCCGTAACATAACGTACTTAAGTTATACTTATTTCAACATTTCACCTTCTAAATTACTAGAACAACGCTTTGTCCTATCGTAAATACGTCGTGACTTTGTCACAACACATTTCTCTTTTGATGCTGTTAAAGCATCACAATTAAGATATTACATAAACATGCATCATTTGTCGTGCACATGTTTATGTTTTCGCGACCCGCTGCGAGCATTTTTGTTTATCCTAATGTGTGGGAATCCCTCGCCTAAATTTGAATATGAAGACCACTCACAACAATGTATTGAAATTCCACATGTGGAAAAGATTCAAACATGGTATCGTTTGTCACTCTGCATTTAAGAAATTTAGACTAAGCATTTTTTTTGTTAAGATAAGAAATACTATAAGTAGTATTGTAACAGGTAGAAACTTGGCCATTTTCAAGACAGAAGTCCGAAGTGGACGTTCGAGGCAACGAAATAAATCGATATACGCTTTTATTATTTTTCGTTTTATCATTTTTATACTCGTTTTCCCCGTTCTATTCAAAGTTGGCTTGTCCGCGAAATACGCGGAAAAGACCACAACTAGCCTCTCTTCGCAAGCTCTCTGTCCACTGTTGTTTTCGTTGGCGATATACGCGCGTCGGTTTGAAAGAAGTTGGCCGGAACAGAAGAGCATTCGCGGAAACCACTTGAAGTAGTAAATGACGATTCACCGAAGAAGGCAAGTAGCGGTGCGCGTCTTCGAAAAGTTGCTTTGCTTTTCGCGTGCTCGACACTCATCCATAACATTGCGTTAGTGCTATCGACGAACGAAGTCCCGCCAAGGCTTTCCCCTGTCTGCCGAGTGGAATTGCAAACGCATGTGCGCAGTCCCGGATTAAGGGGGGCTACAGCCCCGGGCCCCACTTACTCCAGGGGCCCCGCCGCCTTTGGAATAACTCAAGTAACTTCAAGCGACCCAGCTAGAGCAATTTTTTACAACTTTTAATCTACAAACCCAAGTAACCAAATCGACCCAAATTTGAATCAATTGTTAGGGTCATTGAGCATGCTTTGGAAGTAAGATAATCAACCCAACTCAATTAACTAATTAGACTTCGGATAAACAATCGTAAGAAACTGAATCAGTGAGAAAAATGTAGACTTCGTCCAGGCTGTTGCAGCACCGGGGTACAGCCGACGCCTATTCACTTGTTTTTCAAGCCCTTGTTTTGCTAGTGTCATAATAATTATAACTTTAAAAAATATAGGGATATTTTCGATTCAGTATCCCCAGGAAAATATCGAACCGATTCCACAACCCAAATTTACGATGGGGATTTAGATGGAAATTTATTGGATGAATTTAGGTCATTCTTTTACTGAAAGATCAACCGGAAAATAAATTCACCAGCTCAGAGTCCTCTAAAATTAATAGAAATATTCTCGATCCATTAAAGGTATTAGATTGGAATGTTAATTTTGATATGCAACAAATTTTTCCAAATGTTTTCGTAGCCTTTAGATTATTATTAACGATTCCGATTGCTAACTGCGAAACGGAGAGATCGTTTTCTGTCTTAAAACGCGTTAAGAATACGTATAGATCTACGATGACTGATTATAGATTGTCGTCATTAGCCAGACTTAGTATTGAAAGCGAAATTCTCCGATCACTCAATTTTGATAATGTTATAAGTGAATTCGATGAATCGAAATCAAGAAAAAAGTATTTTTAATTGTTAATTTGTTTTAATAAAAATTATTTGTTCTATTCATGCAACGTAAAAATTGTTTTATTTTTTTTTTACTTTCGTTCCTTTATTCTACTGATTTACTTAGAATGTTTATCTGCCTTCAAGCTCTCTTTCCTACTGGACTACTTGGGTTATGATAGGTTACATGGGTTCTTAGTGTTCTTGAGATGCTGTTGCGTAATCATAGGGCCCCATTTTACTTTTAGCCCCAGGCCCCACGTAGGCTTAATCCGGCACAGTTGTAGCTCTTCTAACTACAATGCTAGCTCTACGTATTCGCCGGGACATTCGGCAAGACGCATCGAGACGAGTGTCATCCAGTATACGTATAAAACGTTTCCATGAAGCTCCTCAGGACCACTCGAATTATTTTTCAAAGAATTGCATCAACTTGAATGGACTTGCTCTTTTCATTGTCACCTTGTACCATTAGTAATTTCTGAACCATCAAAACAAACTTTGCTTCATTTAACTGAATCAACTGCAAGTCGTCAAATTTAAGGAGCCTTATTTCTACTCATTACACGCAAACTTCAATAGGTGAACTAACGCCATCTCTTTAATTTTCGTTACAGCTTCGTAGTATTGGAGCTGGATGGTCAGAATGAAGATCTTTTTTGATGCGTTCATCCGACAGCAGAGATTTTTGACTTACTAAAGCTATAGAAATCCAACGAATACGCTTCACCTTTCAACTATCTTCTTTTTAAAGGTAAACTTGAATTCAAATTTGTGCAGAAAATTTCCATTTAAAAATCATAGCTGACAATTTTGAAGCCTGAATTTAAAAACATCTAAGGATCAAATATAAATGTTTATATAAATAAAAAAGTGAAATGATCAAATCCTTGCAAATCCCCCAGAAAAATATTGGACGCATACATTTGTAATAATTAAAAAAATCAGAATGTTATGATATTAGTGAAGACTGAATTCGAATGTTTTAAACACAGATATCTCTAAAGCAACTTATTTTAAGATAAACGCTTGATAACATTTTCAAATCCTTCTAATTAAAAAAAAGACAATCAGTACCTTATATATATTTTTCTTTAAAAGAATCGAATCAAATGGTTCCTCGACAAGCCATTGACGTGCACTTACTACCAGCACGCATTAAAAGGTCTGGGCTAGTCAGAGGCGTTCAAAGTATGCATTTGCAAAAAAATTAGTCAATTGTGTAGTGTTTTTTATTTAAAAAAATAGAAAATTCTTACACTTCAAGCAACTTTCCTGAAATCTTCAAATTAAAATACTCATTCCAGACCAAATTATCAGCTCTGTTGTTCACCCCTCTTACGATCATGGTGACCAACAGTATTCCTTATTAATTTTTCCACAATCAATGAAATACAAAAAAAATATTAGTATGATAAACTTATTTAATGATTAATCGAAGCTTTTATATTGTTGATCATTTTTTGAGAGTTTATTTCCCCTTAAAAGGCATAAATAAACTTACGGATGCCGCCATTGAGCTTTATTTTTAGTACAGAAAACTTCAATTAAGCAGTTGATTAACTATTCAACCTCTAGCTTCCATGAAGCTGGGATTTAGGCAGCGTTATATGAAGGCTGCAAATAGGGTCTGGTTGCTGGAGGAAACCTACAGGACAACCAGGCAAACTTGTAACGCACTGAATCCCAGACGCACCAAGCAGCTCCTCAACACGAGTCGTGAAACCTTGAGTTCTGTCGTGTCCATACTGACGGGGCACTGTCTAATTGGCGGACATGCAGAAAGGTTGGGCGTTCCTTTCAATGATTTCTGCCGAAGTTGCAGATCGGAAGAAGAGGAAGAGACAATCCAACATTTTCTGTTTGAACGCCCAGCACTGCCCAGGAAACGCATGAAAACCCTAGGTTCACCCTTCCTGGACAGCCTCACGAAAGTAGCTGATTTGAAAATCGGCTACATAGCCGTCTTCAGTGGGATCATAATGGGCCTACTGTGGCCTAAGTGAGCCATCTTTTGATTAAGAGGGGCTGCCACTACAACCAACCAACAACTATTCAACTAATAATTTTATTTTGTGTCATTGTTTTTGGATAAAACACCTAGGATTATTATTTGTTACCGCTGGCACAAGCGAGTGTCTGAAAACTGAGTCCAGAATTAAGGTTTTTTCAAAATTTTCGTGAAATACTCGAAATATAGTGTAAGAACTTGATATTATACGATAATACAATACAATAAGACGGTGCGCCATGCCACACTGAAAATCAAACAATTCAGTTTGTGCAACGAAAATTCCTGATGTCAAGAAGAGAATTGATTAAAATTAAAACACTATATTGTGAAAACTATTAAAAATCTGCTCAAATTATGCAAATATTAATAAACTTTGATTGACTTAAAAACAATGTTGTTGTGGCCCCAGCAAATTGACACTGCGATCACGGAAAATTTATTTGACCTAGCTTTCCACTCCCTGTATAGCGCAACGATGCCGGCTAAAGCTCAGTGCGTAGGTGTGGTTCCTGAGGAGGTATGGCTAGGCCCGTGTTAATCATTGAGAAGACCAAATAACATGAGGACATGGGATGGGAATCAGGATTGGGTGTTGGTACTAAGCCTGAAGAAATAAAAACCAAGCCTAGACAATCATACTGTTAAAAGGAATATATATGTATTTAAAATAATTTAAATTAAAAATAACATTAAAATGAACTTATAATAATACAAAAATATTATTCGGAATAATAAGAAAAAAATTATGTTTTAAAGAAAACTACAATAAAATTCATAATCAAAAAATAAATATGATTAACAGAAAATTATAATAACAGAATAATACTCAAAAAATTATGATTAAAAGGAAAGAAAAAGAAACGGAGAGTGAAGTGAAGGCAACAAAAAAAAGTTAATTTTACTCTGAATAATTTGTGGAACACAACTTACTCTGTCTGATGATGAGCCCTCTTCACAGCTGGTAGTTCTCTTGGAAACAAAAAAAAAACAATACGAAGGCCTGATTTCACCCACTAAACTTTCTTTTCTTGTTCGTAACCTTGACTAAACATTTTCAACATTTACTCACATATTTATTCATCCAAATATGCATGTTCATTTATCACTTTTACGATCCAAAATGACTGATCTTTACATAGGTGTTGGCTCCTCAACGGAAAATATCACATCAGTTGGATGTAATCAATTTTTTTGTGTTCTTATGCAAATCCTAAATAGGAATGACTTTATATAGCCATTTCCATACATATTAGAGTTTTCGAGCCTCCGTGTCCGTGACCACCTAACCGTGATCGTGCTGTCTGGTGGGGGATGGTAGATGACAGCACCTGAAGAGAATGCCGTCCGTCACCCCGAAACCACACTTCCCATTCGGGAATTACTTGTTCTGTAGGTTTAATTCATCAAATTTCCATGTTTTCGCCTTTTTTATGAAAAAAATTTAATAATTTATAAAAGAATCTTATCGAACAATGGCAGTTATATTACCGTTATCTGAATTTTTATTTATTTCAATTTTTGAAAGAGCTTATTAAAATTTCGTCTAATTGTTCTCGAGATAAACTGAAAAAAAACTGCTCAACGCGCTGATCCCGCATTAGACGCCGTGCACCAATGGTGTTCAGCATGGCCTTCCATGCTACCAAATACATTTCGATGAACCAGTTTTTTGATAAATTCATTCAGCTTCCAGTTCAGCTGTGGATATTTCACTTCTCTTTTTCTTCTTCAAATATAAACCACTATTTCCTTTCACCAGAAAAATTCTTCCACGCGATCTTCCTTTTCTTCTAAAACATTTTGGCTTGTTTTGTTCTTCACTATTTCACGCGATCTTTTTTTTCTTCTCCACACTTTGGCTTCCTTTGTTCTTCACTATTTCACGCGATCTTTCTTTTTTTTTCAAACACTTCATCTTCTTTTGTTCTGCACTATTTCACGCGATCTTTCTTTTCTTCCCGAATCGAACTCGAAACCTTCTTCTTCTACAACCAACTGCCCACTAAGTACTCTCGTTTTTCAACTTCATTCCCATCATTTTTGGGGCCGGGTTCAAAAGGTCCCGCTGGTTTCGAATTGAATCCGGATTCCAGATTTTTCCTGGTTGCCAGGTCGCATCAACCCGCTACTTGGCATTGAACTTTCATCCACATATCAACTGAAAGCTGCAGCCCGAGCAGGGAAAAAATGGAAGCCAAAAAAATCCGAGACAGCTCTGAGGATCGAACCGACCTCATTATGGTTCGAAGGCAGCAACGCTTCCTGTAGGCTACTGAATTGAAGAAGAATTGAATGGCCACCCAGACCTCCAGATTTGACCCCTTCGCACATCTTTTTGTGGGGCTATTTGAAAAGCAAAGTGTACGCCAGCAAGTCTTGGAGCATGACCGAGCTCAAGGCAAACATTCGTGCCGAAATCATCGCTAGAACGCCCGAGATGCTCGAAAAGACAATGGAAAATTCAGCAAAAAGGGCACATTTTGTTTTGGCCAATAAAGGCGGCCACTTAATTGATGTTGTATTCAAAAAGTCGTGAAAATAAATTGCAAAGGACCAAATTCAAAGTTAGTAAGGTGCTTACTTACTGACACGAAAGATGGCGTATCCTGTTCAATGTTTTTCAAACAAAACCAAAAAATTCCAATTGCCTGCCTGCCGTGAGGCCAGGATTCTTTAAGACAACGAAACATGATGTTTAAATTGAGCCAGGTCTGAACTTCTCAAATTTTTTAGAGAATCGTGCGGTCGTCGTAGTGCACGGAACAGTGCTCAAAATTGAAAGTAGGTAATTTTCTCTTGCCGGGGAAAAATACTGATTTCGTTAATTAAATCAAGGACATATGTATTCAATCCAGACAAATACTAGTCCGATTGATGTGTAGGAGGAGATATGATGGTGAGCTAAAGTTTAAATTTCTGGGTTTGAAGTAAACCAACTCACTCCGAACCCCCAATTAGGTCACCATCATAAAAAGTATCCTACCTATAAAACGTTTTGCAGGCATGATTCAATTTACAGCGACTCGTACATGTAGCACTTTTGCGTCGTAGCAATAATAAACAAGTTTAGCAAAAAACGACGCCAAACAGGGGGAATAATGTTTCGGCTTTACTTTTTCCTGCTCTGCACGGTACATAAAAACGTCTACACAAAACATTGTGCCGGTCATGTTATTCGACACATGTTTGTCTATATCAACAATGTTTTTGCCTTCAATACCCACTGGGAAACATGTACACATGCCGTCGCGTGAGCAAAGAAGCATTATTTATATTGCATATTTAGCTGGTGTTGCACGTTCATATCATTCTAGTCTCTCTTCACAATTATGATGATTGCATTTATTTGAAATTATTTAAAAAAGAACAGTTTTTTACGACCCATTCAGCAGGGGGAAAGTGTAATGAGAACTGAATTTCAAGTTGAATTTGTTGAGCTGTTTTTATTTTACTAAAAAAATCAATTAACAGAATTATGCACAGGCAGCGCCGCAAACTCTGCAGCTCGACAAAACTGGCGGAGGCAAAGCGAAGCCAACAACTGTATTTAGATTTCTAAAACAAAAAGTGGTCTCAATGCAACCCGTAAGGACCACACGACTAACTTTCCAGTAGGATGAACAAAAAACAATGATGAAAAACCTGATAATATAAATTTGGATTTTCATAAATTAATCTCGTTTTTGTTTACTTTGTTTTTAATAACATTTTTTACAACATTGATCAAAATTTTGGTAAAACACAATAATAAAAATATTACTATGAGGGTATTTGGAATCTGCATGAATGATGGATATCATCAGTTCGAAAATTAAGCTATTTTTTTGTCTTCTTTTCAGTTTTTTCATCTTCAATAAAAAACGGCTGGACCGAATCTCACTCAGTTTTAAGTTGCGTAATTACGCGTTGAATTAAACCTACGTCATAAGCGGGACGAAAAATAACTGCTGAAGAACAAACGTACATACACCCACCCACACAGACATCTCCCTAAAACGATGGAGTTGAATTCTGGAGACCTTAAATCGTGGAGATATGATATATTCGGAATTTGAAACATCGGCCCCATTACAAAAACTGGTAACTGGAAAGTTAATGATAAGAACCAGAAACCAGTTTTCCATACAAAACAGCATACGGCATCTGATGGCACTAGAGTATACCTGTTGTTTACTCGCGTAATGCTATTTTAAAGGCCTACCTTACTACTCCCGTTGAATATGGACGATGATATTACAAGAATTGATACAAAACAAGTAACTACATATTTTGTTAAATTGATGGAAGCTAAATAAATGTTATTTTAAATAATAAAAACTTTGCGTGTTTCCTTTAAATAAAGTTATTTTAGCTTGTTGGAAAGGGGACAGCAAAACTCGATGACTATTTTCGAATTTGCCTGAATGGAAGTTTTCAGGTGGTATATTAAACTTGTGCAGGGTGTCTCAAAAAAAAGTTTATACTTTGTGAGTCGCTAAAATAAAAAATGAGATGTCTACAAAAAAATTTTATTAATTATTAACGTACAGTATTTGGGAATTCATTTCTTAAAAATAATATGGTCTAACTGTAAACCTTCGCGTTCACGGTATTCATTTAGTCGAGTGAGCGCCAAAGCAAGGCAATCACACAACTCCAAGGTCAACAATGCTGTATTATTGAAAACGTGTGCACTGTTCAAGGTTGTGCTTTTGCAGGAAAAAGTCATTACATTTGCCAACGTTTCGATAAAGTTTGTTTACATCATACGATTGCTGGAGGGAAGCTAATTTTGATTGAAAGAAAATAACATCAGATTGAGACTTAATGGTTTCATATATCTTCAGATAGTCAGCATAAAGAAGATGTGATACGTCCGAGAGTTTTTCAAATAAATCTATTATAAAAACATTAAAAATAAGAGGGTCGAGATAACTGCCTTGAGGTACACTAGAATTGATTTGGACAAATATCCCTGAATTTTACTAATTGACTTCGTCCTCGTAAGTGGGAACTGAGCCAATTGAGCATAGAGCCGATGGTACCAGTGGTAAGTGACGTACCTTGGAACCAGGTTTTGTATGGGTGGGAACTTGTTTTTCAATCAGTTCCAATCGGTGCAGGTTGGTGCTTGGCGTACGCCGCTACGAGGGTTTGGATGGGGAATCAGTGCGTTTTTGAGTCTGGTGTATAGATGCCTGGTGGCTGTGAGTTGTTGTTTGTAAGAGGGGTGTTGCGGTTGGTTGGTTGTGTGAGGGGTTGCTGAGGGTGTAGAGGTTTGTTCAGGTGTGTAGCGGTGATCTGTGTTGTAAGATTTGCATGGCGAACAGATGTGTGCGTGTAGATACATTAAGAGTGTGATTTGCGAGGCGTTGAGCGATCTTGTGGGCCCAGTTGGTTGGTTGTTAGGGGTGTAGGGTGTGTTGTGTTAGAGAGGAGAATCTATTGAGTTTTTGTGAAATGGATTACCAGGGCGTCATGAAAGGCTGACGGCAAAATATACATGAAATCCCGTGTGCGCAAATTTTTCTTCCTACATTAATACAGGCCACGTTGAATATATGTAGCGTCTGTTCAAGACAACGAATGATGGGGACAGAGTAAAGTCTTGCACGTACATTTTCTGTGACACTGTATCAAAATCTGCTTAATGTATTACGAACCCAATGATCTTCAATACGCCGTGTTACTGTACGTTATTTGTGCGAAAGGCAAGCCAAATGATGGATGAAAAGAAGGTTGAAATTTCAATGGTAATTCCCATTCATACTGAATTCTGATACTAACCTTAATGCATTACGAAAAGTATCCAATTAACTTCGTACACATGTACGTTGAGATGTATTTAAATAGCCATGATCGGACAGAAATATGGTAGTACATATAACTATGTATTAATTTTCTTAATACTGCGAGACAGTCTACCAGGAGTTCATTAATTCAGGAGGTTAAAATATCTCAAGTCTTTTTTGAAGGCGACCGAATGATGGTAGAGAAGACAATCAACCTGAATGAGGCCGATACATGTTTATTGGAATTAAAGGTATTCCTCCAAGGTTGATCGTGATGTCGCATTGACCCTGTTCCAACAGATGTTTCTTTCGAGTAGAGATGTATCATGAATGATCAAGTAGGTAACGGCAGATGAATCGTTTTTCTTGTTATTGCTGCGGAACTGTAGATTGACGGTGAATATCATTAAAATAAAGACTTTTCTTTCGCTTTCTGTATGAGTTTTTGTGTTGTTGGTGGAAGCATGTACATATTTTACACTATATTGCAAAACGGAGTAATTAAGTGATATTTTACGACGAGGATGTATAAGGTTTATGGATGAATTTATTAAAATGACCGATGTGAACCCCTTAGTAGAAAGTCTCATCGACATGTATGCTAGTTTTTCGGAAAAAATATCTTAGAGGCTATTTCAAAAGTAAAACATATTCCGTAATTTCTTGTAAGTGGTTGGCTAGGAAAAATTCACAAACTAACGGCTTGCTAATCTCCGCAAACAACAATGGTGAGTTAAAGCTGGATAGGTGTGGATTCTATGTTGACGGCTTTCATAAAGAATTAAATACTGTCTATGAGTTCTTTGGCTGTTATTATCACGGTTGTAGAGATTGCTTTAAATTTCAAGAAACGACTGAAAATAACTCGTTGGGTTTAGAAACATTGAATCAAAGATATTAAATCGAGGCGATAAGGAGCGATGGATATAATCTGGTATATTCGTGGGAATTTGAATTTGAAAAAGTATTAAATAAAGACTGGGTTTTAAATGAAAAATTGCGGGAATATTATAATGATATAATGCCACCACTATGTGTGCGAGATGCTCTATTTGGAGGTCGTACTGAGTTATTCAAATTATACCATAAAGCAAAAGAGGGAGAGGTAATACGTTATTTAAACTTTACCAGTCTGTACCCGTATATCAACAAATACGCACCGTACCCCATAAAGCATCCTGAGATGTTTCGAAATGACAATATACCTCCTATACATGAAATTATTTCAATGCATGGTGTCATTAAATGCGATGTAATTGCTCCCAATAACCTTCTCATTCCTTTGTTACCCTTGAAAAACAACAATAAATTGTATTTCACACTCTGTAAAAAAGTGCCGAGAAGAATAAAGATTCAAGTTGTGATCATTCAGATGATGAGCGAAAACTCCAGGTACATGGGTAACTCCTGAAATAGCCTTAGCTGTAAAAAGAGGGTACAAAGTCATGAAAGTATATGAAGTATGGAAATATGAATACCCAGTGTACAACCCTAATGCAAAGACTGGCGGATTGTTTACTGAATATGTTAATAATTTTTTGAAAACTAAACAAATGGCTCGTGGCTGGGGTAATGAATAAAAGATAATTTTATTGAATCATACGAAAGGCGGGAATGTATTGTTCTTGATAAAAACCAAGTTCAAAAAAAATCTGGTCGACGTAATATTGCCAAACTTTGTTTAAACTCATTGTGGGGCAAGTTCGGTCAAAGGGATGATCAAACAAACACTAAAGTGATCAATAATTTCAAACAATTTTGTGAGCTCCAATCACCAGGTGTAGAAATTTGTTCAATTTACCCGGTTGATAATGATAACATGTGGGTTACATGGAAATATGTAGAGGAAAATCTGAGAACAATTATGATAACATTTAAAAGTTTTGTATAAAGAATAAATATTATCCATTTTTATTGTATGAAATTTTATATTTGCATTTTATAGTTTAGATATTCGTATCATGTAAATAAGTTGTTAAGTGATGTTTGTCTTGTTATGAAATTAAGTAATTACTTTTAGATCATATGATGAAATTCGAATAGTTGGAATAAAATATAAGTACCAGCACTCTAAATATTTCTTTCATTTCATTACAGTCTTGCAACCATCAGATATGTCACATATTATTGTAGACATCCAGTTTGTGTGTGGGCAATATTTTTGAGAGAACTTGCTGTCCTACAATTCGGATCACTTATACCATCAATGTATAATCTTTCGCCACCGTATCCACACCTGGAGTAATCTTTTAAGGGCTGCAAACAAAACGACTTTGACGTGGATAACATTAACGGTTTGCACTGGAATGATGGTAATATCAATTACACCAGTCTACCAGATATATTTGAAAAATATGCTACATCGACGATCTATGTAAAAGGTGAGATGATAGATATAACCAGATATAATCTAGTTTCAATTACCAAAACTTAGCGAGCTTAGAAAGTTTCACACTTATTGCGAAATTTACGAGGTGGCACAGTCCAGGCGATGTGCAGTACAAAATTGTGTAAACATATACTTATATATGCTAATAAATGAAAAATATTGAGTAAAAGATGAAAATGTGTTATTTAATATTTTTACTAACCAATCGTTATATTATAAATAAACCATGGAATTTCACAAAAAAGTCGAGAATAGTTTATGTGCACATATGAAGCACGTGATGGTATAAAATAGTCATCACTCGATAGTTGTAATACATCTTTAGCCTTACATCTAGTTGTATACTGTTTGAAATACTCTCTCACACTGTCGGTTGCGTTGTTGTTGTGGTACATAATAATATTGAAGAATTCCATCTTCCCGAACAAATTTAAAAGGTTCTGGGGTGTTAGCCGGATACTACCTTGATCGACTGGTATGATGTACTCCTTTTTTAAATCAGCTTGTGTTGCTTTGACAGTTTCAATATTTTCTTGCTTCATCTTGATCAGATAAACGTACAATGAAGTTCACCCTAGGTAGTTAGTTGATACAGAGCAACGTCCAGGATAACTGAAGATTATTTTAACCTCAAATGTGAGTGGATCGAAGCCCAACGTAACTTTCCGGTTTTGACATCCATCCAGATAGTAGGTGTAGTTCAGTAGCACATCTTCACCAGGAACCTCGGATCTTTTCTGCCTGCAGGTTTTTTGAGTAGTTAATTCAGCTGTGTCTTCATGTTTTCTCCTTTTGTTAGATCGCTGCGGTTTTGCAATGTCCACGATTTTCCGAATAGGTGATGTCATACTGCCCGAAAGCTTATTAAAGTAAGACTGAAAGTCAGCGGTTTCTGGCCGATCCCTTTATACAGAGCTCACGCTGCTTTTATACTGCATGTCTCCTGTCTACAGGACTGGTTGTAACACTCCCCTACATTTTGCGAAGAGACCCTCGAATAAATTTTTCGGAATAAATTAGCTATTTCATCATCATTGGTGTCATAGTTTGCAGTAGAGAACCGACTCAAAAATCTTTTGAAGCTTCTACCACTACAACGAAAATAAAGAAATACACAGTAATACTGCCCGCACATGGTCGAGAATGCACTCTGTAACCTCTGCTTATTATTTACAAATACTTTACCATTGATCCGAAGGAATTTTTTGAAGTACTTCTTAGTAGGATATTTACCGAACGAGTCGAAATACTCGATGGGGCCATTTTTAGGGTAGTAAAATGTAACCCAATGTGTACCACGCGTACTTATCGGATCAGTGTGGGCTATGACACATGCAGGCTTCCTTATTTTTCGTGGTAAACGATTGCATGGATTAACACCTCGAAAAAACCTGTTTGTAATAGCATTATTTCTTAATGCGTCGACAATGTCTATCGTGTTTATTCCTGTTCTTTCAGGTTTTCAAGGTTTACAAACGAACTTTGTGCGAACAAGATGACTAGTGCTGTGGAACTACGCAAATATGACGACTTTGTTGCGGAATACATGGATGTACTTCTGGATGAACATCGTGAGAAGCTGTTAAAGGATATCAACACACTAAAGCTGTATTCGACGATACCGTATGGCACATCAATTCACGGATCACATTACAAATCCTGCCCTTGGTTTTCTGACAACGCCGATTCCGGACCAGATACCCGTGAATGCTGCCATGTGGAAAGAATCTCCGGCAGAATTAGAAAATTAATATGTTTTTATTATAAATTGAGAAATGAAAAGTTTTGAAAGAGTTATTTAAGTAAAATTATAAATTACATTCGAAATCATTCTTTTATTTCTTTATACAGTTGTGATATGGAAAAAGTGAATTGGAAATAAAAAAAATGTTGTATGACACAAAAAATGGTTTTTATTCACCGTTGCTATCTTGAACAAATTTTATTTTGAAATAACCACCCCTTGTGTCGTCTTTACCCTCGAATATGAGATTGTAATTTGTGATCTCGTTCAGCTCCTCAACCTGGCGTTGTTTTTTTATTTTCTCCGAGAATCTTGGCGGAAGAAAACAGTAGGTACCGTCCATCAAATGTACAGTGATGCGTGCTCCATACTGCGTGGTTATCAATCGAAAACATTTAATTCTGTATTTTTTACCTACGTCCAATGTAGCAAGTGCAATATGTTGATCAGGGGTGTATAGTTGCAAATGTTGTCTAAAAGTGCCACGGTTTTCTGAAAGAAAAAATTGATAGTATCAGCTTTCAAACTTAGTTGTATTACCTACCATTTTCAAAGTTCTTTATATATTCGCACTGAAACAATTTGAAAACGTAAAATGGTAAACCCTAAGCAAGCTTACACCAGCTGCAAAGTAGACCTTTATCGGGCTGCAATTTACAAAATTGGTTTTTATCTGTAACAGGAAAGTAAAATTTATTATGAATAATATATATAATATATATATATATATATATATATATATATAAATAATTTACTCATCAACTCTTACTGTTGTAAGTATCCTCAGATATTCCACAGCGCCAAATTCCTTGCAGTATGTACGCTGGAAGTTCAATTATGATGTTCAATTATGTAGCCTTCCTGCAATTTATACCATTTTTTCCACCCCGGTGATCATAGCTTGGTCACTTTCATTCCCCCTGAACCCATTCACGACAACCCTATAACGACTTTAATCAAAACACACACACCACAATTGACAATGTACAAATTGCAAGCATATGCATGTAGTCTGTGCTACCGGCCGTGTTATCCAAACGTCATTTTCTCATGAAGCTAATTAATTCACATTGCAAATTGAGACATATCACTTAATTCCAATATGTACATGCTTCCACCAACAACACAAAAACTCATACAGAATGCGGAGGAAAAGTCGTTATTTTAATGATATTCACCCTCAATCTACAGTTCCCCAGCAACAACAAGAAAAACGATTCATCTGCCGTTACCTACTTGATCATTCATGACACATCTCTACTCGAAAGAAGCACCTGTTGGAACAGGGTCAATGCGACGTCACGATCAACCTTGGAATAATACCTTTAATTACAATGAACATGTATCGACCTCATTCAGGTTGATCGTCCTCTCTACCATCATTCGTTCGCCTTCAAAAAGGCTTGAGATATTCAAACCTCCTGAACTAATGAACTCCTGGTAGACTGTCCCGCAGTATTAAGAAACTTAATACATAGTTAGATGTACTACGATACTTCTGTCCGATCATGGCTATTTAAATACATCTCAACGTATATGTGAATGAAGTTAATTGGATACTTTTCGTAATGCATTAAGGTTACTATCAGATTTCAGTATAAATGGTAA
Source organism: Oxycera nigricornis (assembly GCA_963942545.1). Taxonomy (NCBI): domain Eukaryota; kingdom Metazoa; phylum Arthropoda; class Insecta; order Diptera; family Stratiomyidae; genus Oxycera; species Oxycera nigricornis. The sequence continues at coordinate 32,206,463 of OZ012662.1, read as the reverse complement.
TTACCATTAAAATTACACCCTTCTTTTCACCCATCATTCGGCTTGCCTTTCGCACAAATAACGTACAGTAACACGGCGTATTGAAGAACATTGGGTTCGTAATACATTAAGCTAATTTTGATACAATGCCACAGAAAATGAACGTGCAAGGCTTTACCCTGTCCGCATCATTCGTTGTTTTGAACAGACGCTACATATATTCACCGTGGCCAGAAAGAAAAATTGAATTAATGTAGTAAGAAAAATTTGCGCACAGGGCATTTCATGAATATTTTACCGTCAGCCTTTCATGACGCCCTGGTAATCCATTTCACAAAAACTCAATAGATTCTCCTTTCTAACACACCCTACACCCCTAACAACCAACCAACTGGGCCCACAACATCGCTCAACGCCTCGCAAATCACACCCTTAATGTATCTACATGCACACATCTGTTCGCCATGCAAAGCTAACAACACAAATCACCGCTGCACACCTTAACAAACCTCTACACCCTTCTACCTACTACGCTCAGCAACCCCTCACACAACCAACCAACCGCAACACCCCTCTTGCAAAACAAATCACCGCATACCCCAGCCAACCAACTGCAACACCCCTCTAACAGACAACAAATCACACCCACCAGGCACCCGTCCAACAGGTTCAAAAACGCACTGATTCGCCATGCAAATCCATTGTAGCGGCGTACGCCAAGCACTAACCGGCACCGATTGGAACTAATTGAAAAACAAGTTCCCACCCATACAAAACCTGGTTCCAAGGTACGTCACTTACTACTCATACCTATTTTCTGCAATTTTGAAATCAGTATTGAGTGATTGACCAGGTAAAATGCTTTACTAAAAGCTGTGTAGATTGCGTCGGTTTGGTAACAGGACATCAAAAACTAAAACCATGAGATTGGTTTTTAGTTGATCGGCCCTTGCGGAAACCATGTTGTTGTTCATTTAGGAGAGCCTCAATAGTAGCTGAGATTTTTTGGCAAACGATTTGTTCGAATAATTTAGGGATTATAGATAGTATGCCAATGCCTCTCTAATTCAGGACAGAACGCTTGTCATCGCTCTTAAAGATAGGAATTATATAGGAAGATTTCCAATAAGTTGGGAAACTCCCATTTGTCAAAGATTTATTTAAAAGAAAGTGAAGAGGTACTTCAAACTGGTCCATACACTGGACCACAAAAATTGGGAACGTAAATCTGGGCCAGGACTCTTATTAACGTCAAGGTTGTTAATAGCTTGAGCAACATTTTCCCTTGAGAGATACATGTCCATAAACAGTACAATTGGATTAACTTTAGAGGACTACGTATCTACCGAAATATTTGGCGGTGAAAAAACTTCTCGATAATAGTCAGGAAAAACTTTACTTTCGGAGATGAAGAAACGATATTATTTTGGGTCATTGACGTTGGATAACCCGATGATTTCCTCTTGACATTAACAAAATCAAAGAACTCGTTAGGGTCTCTGATAATGTTTTCGCCAAATAAATTTATGTATCGTTCATAGGCCTCTCGGTATTTGATTTTGTAATCGTCAGACAAATCAAAATATCTATTTTTTAAATTCTCGTTAGCATTGTTGCTAAGCTTTAGTAATTAATAGACGTTATTTCTCTCATATCTCAGTGCGTGCAGATTGCTGTCTAGCCAGGGCTGAGATAACTTTTCTTCTTCTTAATTTTAGGTACGTGCCTTTCAACGACGTCCAGAATTATTTGGTAAAATGAGGATACAACCTCGTCAAAGTCTAACGTTGAAGGAGTGCCTAACCAGTCAACACTATCAAGGCAAAGTTTAATGCTTTCGTAGTCGGCATTATGGAAATCGTATACAATGTTACAATTGTATGATATGGGAGTTTGAGCTTCAGTAGTGGAGAGTTCAACTGTGAATGCCGTGTGGTGACGGTTGTTAGTGAAAAGATGCTCCACAGCATTAGTAGTACTGACCACTACATCGTCATAAGAATTTGTGAATTTTAAATCCAACCAATGATTGTTTTGATTGTGACTGAAAACGATTTGTTGGAAGTCATTGCCATAAAAATCACTTACCAAATTCATATCACAAGAGTCGAAAACATTTGTAGGGAGAAGACTGTTATCATATTCGTCCGTCATAAACGATAGATTTGAGGGGGTTGAAATCACCTAACAATATTATTTTGTCATATTCATTGAAGGATGCAGATAAAAAAGAGATTATCTTGAAAATGTCGTTGTCGCGAGGATAATTTGCTAGGAAAAGTATTTTTTGTGCTCCATTCTCGATGTTTGAAGCACAGAAATATATTTAGACCTAACATAAGAACTGTAAGTATTTAGTTCTTGTTTGACTTGACTTGCAGAGACTCTCATTTGCTCATGATATTTTATGAGCAGTAGGCTTAACGCATCCAAGTCATCTGTTTATGTCGCCTCTCCTGGAGATCAATTTGCCATGGAAAATTTCACGTACTGCTACCCCTCCATGCTGGGACCATGTTCTTTGGTTATAGCCAGAGAGGTTTTGCAGTTCTGGCACCAAGAAAATGTCTAACATTTCCACATAACGCTCTGACCACAAATGTAAACTTTCTTTTTCCAGTTGCTTAAAACCTTTATGTTACGCCGAGTCGCATTTTTGGTCAAAATAACATCATTCCACACGTTTTTTACACATCTCGTAGTATAATTGATCCCTGGAAAAAATCGATTAAATCCAATAGAGAGAGAGAGAGAGAGATTAAGTTATGTCCTACAAGTTTCTATCGTGTTTACTTGGTAACTCTGACTGCCGGATACACTTCTAATTCTTTTCCATCGTAATTTTAATTTCACCCGAGCTGATCAAAAAGCCGATGTTTATTTCATTGTTTAACCAAATCTTTTAAGCCGAAATTTCGTGTATGTTTCCATCGTCAATAGTGAATAAAATCCGTATACGATAATAAATGGCATTCGCGACTATACGGTTTTAGCGTCGATGAAAAGTAGAACTCCTATGCGGCTTTCACCTTTCATTTGCAATTCAACTCAAGTTCATTCTACATAATTATTAATCTTTTATTTTAGTTACTGGGATCGTTGCTGAACTGGCGAATAACTGTTTACGCATTCAAGAAAGTCATGAATTGTTAGCCGTAGTAGTTCTTAGATGGGAGGCCGATTGTGAAATAAATATTGTGAGCACACACAAACCATGGACTGGATACCAGGCTTAAGATACACTCATAAAATGAATTATTCGACGTGAAGCTAGTTTCTTCGAAATAACTTTTTTTCTAAATATATTACTTTTAATTATAATAAAATTACAATTGAACTCATTTGTTTTTGTTTTGTTTTTTTAGTTTTTTCGTTTCTAATTCTTGTTTAACAGAAATGAAATATATTCAGAAATGGATTACAATGCAGCCCTTGGAAGTTTCTTTGATGGCCCTCCATCGGTTTGTTTGTCTTTCAGCAGGTAAAGACCGCCCCGGCTGAGGTGAGTATTGGTGTGCCTAGCGAACAAAACATATGTGGTCACGCAAGCGCTAGGCCATAATAGGACGGGCACAGTCAATAACATTTACGCCAGGCAAGCTCCGATGCTGTTCGTCGTCCTAGCAGAGGTGGCATGGTCGCCCAATTATTACTTTGTTCGCGCGGTATCTTTTTATTCGTTCGATAGCTGAGGCTTTCATCGCGATCTTTTTTCTCAGTATGCGTGCGAGAATTTTGGGGTAAAGTAGCGCAGAAAGTATCGCCTTGAAAAGCTGATGTGTTTGATCTTTGATTTTTTTCCGGTATTTTTATAAACGGGCATTAAGATAGCTGAATTTTAGGAAATGAGATTCGGGACCAAAGTTTAAAAAAAGTACCCAGCCTGCCAGCAGTCATCGCACCTCTAGGTTGGTGGAAACCGAACCCGAATTTGTCTACCCGACTGAAAGGGTTCATGAGTTTAGTGACTTCGATTTTTGTTTCAACGTTGGTAGGTGGAAATCTTCAAAAAGGTACCGATCAGCTACTGTCTGTCTGCACGCCAGATTTCTACCGTCTAAAACCATGTCTTTCAGATCATTCTCTCCATCAATTTTCATTAATTATCCATATTTCGATTTTAGTACATAGTACTTTCCAAACGATAAGAATCGATATAAGGTATAGTATCCCATTTGTGGAGTTTAGAACTCGGTTTGTTCAATTTATAATTTAAAATATGTATTTATAATTTTATTTCATATTAACTCGATCTTTAGGTTTGATTTTTGTGGAACTAATTGTGAATTACTTAGCATGTTGTTTCTGCAGAAGGTATTTTTTTAAGTATTGGTTTACAGGAATTTGGGTTCGTTATATTTGTTATTTTGTCCGATAGTATATTGAAAAACCTAGCTGCTTTATTGAAGGGGTCTTCTTTTAATCATTTCATTACAATGGCGACTCTAAAGGTGACTCCAAAAACTATGACTATATCGCCGCATAAATTGTACATGATCTCAATTGCCTGTGCGCAAAGTAAACTCTTACAAACGGAAACACATTGATAGCGTAGTTCCAAAAAGCCAGAAAGAAGGATTCCTCGCACGTGTGAAAATTCACCAGATTCTTATTTTTCCGATTCTCATTGATTATTTCATCTCTAAGATGTCTGAAATCGTAACTGATTAAGCAGTACTCATACTCACTTATATAGATAATATTTGTGTTTTTTTCTCTATTTGATACATTTGTGACTGTGACTTAAACATATTTTTCGAATTTTTTCCAAAGCATTTCGAGGAAATAATTTTTTTTTACCTGAACATGTTATTTTAAGATTCCCAGGAAATCCTTTTAATCATCTACCTTTCTCTTTTTTTCAACCACGCTAAGTACAAGATAAAAATCCCAAAAGTAGCCTTTTTCAGCTGTGAATAATTATAAACTCAGTTGCTGTTCTAAGTTTGCCAAGAGTGTTTCTAACGTGGATTTGAGTTTTTATGTAACATTTTAACACTGTGCAAGTGTATTTATTGCAAGTATATTTATTGAGAGTATTGAAATTTTTCGATCCCTAGAATGCCTCGTGGAAAAAATCTAAGTGGTGATGAAAAGCATAGAATTATTGATTTAAGGAGCAGCGGAAAAACTCCAGAGAGAAATCTCGAGTGAAATTAGAAGATCGTAGAGTGTAGTTAAAAATTTGTTGAAGCTTGGAATCGAGAATTATGAGAAAAAGAAGTCATCTGGGCGTCCTGCAAAATTTTCACCTAATGTAAAACGCGCAGTTTTACGAGAGCCATCGAACACTGGAGCTTCATTATCGAAAATTGTTAGCCGGTTAAACTAGAAATGTGATTCGAGCTTAGTTAGAAAATGGGCTGCATCCTCCAAAAACTTTAATTACCACAAATCTTTGCAAAAACCCTAATTGACGAAACGTCGCATCGAAACTAGACTGAAATTCGCCGAAAATTGCATCTAAAAAGGAACCATTTGGGATCATGTGATTTTCAGCGACGAGAAGAAGTTCAATCTTGATGGACCAGATGGATTTAACAACTACTGGCACGCTTGACGATAGAAGAATCATGCCAAGAAGAGCACAGGGTGGTTCTGTGATGATTTGGGCAGCTTTCAAAAAAAAAAATGCTAGAAGCGAAGTAGCCTTCGTCAATGGTAGACTTAATGCTGTCGGATATCAGGAGCTACTAAAGGATCATCTACTGTTTTTTGTGACGCTAGCGGAAGACGAAAACATTATTTTTCCAGGATCCCATCCCATCCAAAGAGCTGCCTCCACAAAAAGTGGTTTCAGGATTATGGAATTCAATTATTACCATTGCCAGCGTTCAGTCCCGACCTGAACGCCATAAAAAATTTGTGGGGCATCTTAGCGAAAAAAGTCTACGACCAGGAGAAGTCATCCATTTAAAATGTAGCAGAACTGATGGAAAGAATAATAGTAGCATGGAGTGTGATATCAGATAGCGTATTAAATAGTATTATTAATAGCGTTTCGAATCGATTGATAGATGTTATCAAAAATAAGGGAATATAATCAACCTTACCTCCCTACTACATTTTCTTAAAGGCATATTATCCAATAAAATCAATTTGAAATAATTTCCTGTTTTTATGAGAGACTGAAAAATATAGTTGAGTCTATAATTATTATAATTATTATATATATTAATATAATTATTCACAGCACTGTATAGTAGAGGTTCTAACTCTATCTTCCTAGCCACTTGTTTTCTAGTCATTCTGTTTGCTAATTTGTCAAGAATATCACTTTTTACCTTTAAAGACAAGATTTTGTAAGAACAACTTCGCGTGTATATCAAAACCTTTTCTTAAATTTTCCAAGATTCTTCTAAAGTTGCTACACTTTACACTTTTACAGCTGTGTTCGGATTCTCTTCCTCTCCATTTTAATGTGACCGTACAGAAAACCCCAACGTGAATATGAAAAATCATATCCTGGTAAAATAAATGAAAAAATTTCCATCATTAAGAAATGAATTAAATAAATCAAATTTTTTTTTCGGTGGTCGGGAAAATACAGGTTTTTTGTACAATCAGATCTGGATTTAAGGTGTCTAAGGTTCATCTTATTCCTCCGGATAAAAGAATACCGCATTTTGGAGGTGACATTGTACGTACTTTTCAAAATACTTAAGCACCCCCTAAACGATCAATATTATTGATCAATATGCATTGATCAATATATTGAAGGTTCCATCAATATGCTTCAATGTAGCTTCAATACATGAGCTCTATCAATATAATTACTTGAAATGTTTTAGTCTCGGTTGTGCTAGAAAAGTTCGCGATCTGTTGTGCAAATTTTTATATTTAATTATTTGTTTGCTCAAAAATCAAAAATGGTTTCCCATAGAGATTTAGCGTTTCTTACTTTAACTTTGGCTGTGTGTGAATTGAAGAAACATAAGAAAAGGCAAAGGCGCTGGTCAAAAGAATGGTATAAGCTCAGAGATCGTTTTACACATGAACGTTTACTGAATTATCTTTGAGTCACAGAGCCAGAGGATTATTAAAATTTCCTTCGAATGGATGAACCAGCTTTTAACTATTTATTGGAGCTAATTAGACCAAATATTGAGAAGCAAGATACTGTGATGCGGCGAGCGATTCCGACAAGTCAAAGGCTTTCTATCACATTGAGGTACCTAGCTTCTGGCATGGACCTAGAAGACTTAAGACTATAATGTATTAAGATAAAAACACAAATCAACACAAAGTAATGTGCCCTTAAAACGTATGTGGTTATGTCCTTAAAATTCAGAAAGAGGTAAATGTTGATACGTATTCTGCAGCTATAGATATTTCTGTTTGAGGTTGAGGGTTTCCGCGGCTATAAGCATTTGTAATCCGTAATGTGTTTATTTTCTTCTTTAATTTGTCGACGCTAAAATCTGCTTTTAAGCTACTCAACGAATCAACAATCTGCTGTCTGCTTTTTTGTTTGATTAAAATAATCTTTGGATTTGATTTGCCATAATTCCGGCGAATCACGATACAAAGTTATTAATAATAAAAGAAAATCACGTTCAGACTGTGAATTCTTACTCGCGATGGTCGACATGTTGATACTTCGAAATATGCAACGAGAATGATGCTTATATTGATCAATATACCACATACACGTCAATATGAGCATCAATATAGCTCTCATCAATATGCTTCAATATAAATTTCTATCAGTATGCTTCAATATGCTATCAATATGTTTGAAGCTCCCGTAAACGACAATATATCCTTTCAATACGTATTGATCAATAATATTGATCGTTTAGGGGGTGCTTTAGTCACGAAGCAAAAACAACTGAAAATGTAACTACCACTTTGATTAGTCAAAACGTTTACAGTCGGTTTACAAACTGCCAACAGTCGTTATCGGCTCTTTAGGCATATTTGTGTTAAGTAATCTCTGGAAATTGCATGAGTTTCGTTGCACATTGCACTACAATAAAATACACTTTTCGAATCTATTGAAAATGTTTTATATTACTCTCTTTTGAACTAGATAACTTAACAAAGATCTGGGGCAAAAGTACAAATCTCACAATTAGGATATAATTAAAAATTGAGCATTTGGTCGCTCTGTTGAAATGTACACCAAAAATAAACATAGTCAATCAATTGTTTAAAAAGTCATGTACGTCCAGAATTGATTTCAATGAAACCATGGAATACAAAAAAAATGGCACAACATAAAAAATACATTTGACAAACTAATTCCATACATTACTGCCTGTTCATTTGCTGGTTTCGAAAATAACTTCGATACTATGCAAATTTTTTTACTTTCTTGATCCCATCAATTTTTTTTGTTAAGAAATAATTAAAATTAAATTTCTGATGTTTGCCGTCCGCATAACTTAATTACAGAAAATTTGACCAGTCATAAAAATGTACACAAAAAAACTAAAATTGGCACAAACTACGGTAAGAGGTTATATGAATTAAAATAAAATAATTTTCATTCAATATGAATGACAAAAGTTATTCGATTTATAGTACATTAGTAAAAAAATATTTGCATATTTTTTGCATCTTTCAGGCATGACTATTCGATAATGGACTTTATTGATTTCGAGTCAAGTTTTCCACGCCACCCTCACTTTCCAATGGTGCCGGTTAGTGTGGTAGTTCATTGATATCTTCCATGTTAATCAGAAGGATGCTAGTATCGGAGAGCTAGCTGCATGTTATTCTACTTCATAGTTAGTCGTATCACGTTTTGATTGTTCGCCATCGGTTCGGAACTGGGTCAGCTCGCTCTCCATGTTTGTGCGTACATTCTTCAATACATTTTGCGTTTTCATGATTTGCTGTCGGATATCACGTTCGATTTGCTCCTTGCGTTGATTCGATGCGCGCAAGCTATTCCATGTATTCTCCAATGCACGCTTCTGGCGAATTACTTTTCGTCGCAGCTCGGCTACCTCTTGATCGACTTTGGCACAATCGTGGTCGGAGGACGAAGTCAACACGACATCGTTGTTATTAGTCGCACCATTGTTGTTGGTTGGTTCTTTGGGTGGAGCAAATGTTGTACTGGACACATCTACTAAATTGAAGATATATGATTGAAAGCTTCATAGTTTGGGAGCTGGGAGTCAATTAAATTCAAAGTCTTTTTCTCTAATCTTAAATAGCTTAAGGGGACATTCGCCTTGGGAATTTTCGATTCTATATACGTTCAAAAGTTGCCTCCTAAAATTTCATCAAGAAATTCGTAATAGAAAAAAAGTTATAGCTACACTCAGTAAAAAAAGTATTCGGGCAGAAGGTTTTTGAAAATTGTTAAACATTTTAACAAGAAATTTGTAACAAAACAAAATGAAAAATGATTTGATTTCTAAGGATTATATTTTTTTTTTTTTTTTTTTTTTTTTTTTTTTATTTAAACTTTTATTAAATTTTTAATAAGTATTAGATCTACACTGCTTAGATCTCTAGCTTATGTTAATTCAACTCTTACTTCTAAACATAGTAATAACCTACTCTGACAGTACATTGTAGGCTTTGATAATACAACTCTTACAGCTAGGGGAGTTTACAATAGTTCACTATTGAATGTATGCTCTAATAATTATGTAATTATGTCGCTTAATGTCCAATGTTCATATTTTTTTTTTTTTCCATGTATAGTTGCACGCTAGGGTCCAGATAGCTCTTTTGATGGATCGTCTATAATCCTTTTATACCTGGTATGCGAAAGGTACCGCCTCTACACAATGGTGGAGTTGAATGTACTACGCTTTATTGGCTACCTATTAGGGAGTTGTAGCGGATCGATGCGCTTCAGTCTTGAGTACGGTGCAGTTTGCAAAATTTCTCTTGCTTTAATATTTGGGTGTTTTTCCAGACGTTTCATATAGTTTCCACTGTGTTTTTTAATTTCTTCCTCTACCGTGTTTATACCCATATCGCGTTGAATTATTTTGTTGTTTACATAATTGGGGGCACCTAGAATTGTTCTTATTATTTTTGTTTGAATTCTTTTTATTAGGCTTAGGTTCGATTTTTTAGTGGTTCCCCATAATTGTATAGCGTATGACCATATTGGTTTCAGCAGAGATTTATACAATTGTATTTTGGTTGCCAGAGTCAGCTTCGATTTCTTGTGGATTAACCAGCGTATTTTATTATATTGTAGGCTAACTTGAGTTCTTTTTTTCGTTAAATGAGCTTTCCATGTTAGTCTTCTGTCTAGATGTACACCGAGATATTTGACCACTTTAGTTTTTGGTACTTTTATGCCGTTAATTATGACTGATCTGCATGTACGTTTCCTAAGTGTAAATGTGATTTGCTGCGTTTTAGATGCATTTATGGTTATTCCCCTCTTATTGGCCCATTCTACAATCTTGTCCGTTTGGTACTGTAGCTCCCTGGTTGCTGTTAAGGGGTTAATATGGGAGAATAAAATAGCCGTGTCATCGGCAAAAGTTGTAGTTAGTATGTGGCTGCTAGTCGGTAAGTCCGCTGTGTACAGGAGGTATAGGATGGGTCCCAGCACACTTCCCTGGGGAACCCCTGCTCTGATTGGATGTATTTTGCTTAATTGGTCGTTACATCTTACCTTAAAGGTGCGATTATGTAGGTAACTTAGCAGAATGCCTTGGAATTCAGGCGGAAGGTAGCTCCTGATTAGTTGAGCAAGATAATCATGTCTTACTTTATCGAAGGCTTGTGATACATCAAGGAATAATCCAGTACAATATTGTTTTCCCTCCAGTGCGTTCTTTATATAGTTTACTAATCTATGGATTTGCTCAATGGTACAATGCTCGTGCCTGAATCCAAACTGGTGGTCAGGGATGAGATTTTCGGAGTGAAGTATGGGAAGCATTTTATCTAGAAGGAGTCTTTCAAACAGCTTTGATAGTATTGGGAGCAAGCTAATGGGTCTGTATGATTCTACTTTGGATTTGTCCTTTCCCGGTTTTGGTAGGACTATAATTCTAGAATGTTTCCATTGGTCCGGATAGTGGTTGACACGAAGTATAGCATTGAATATATGAAGGATTGCCATTTTACCTCCAGGGGGTAATTCTTTGATCATCTTACCAGTGATTTGGTCGTGTCCTGGAGCTTTGTTGGGGTTTATATCATTGAGTTTTCTTAGGAATTCAATTTGTGAGAATCTGATGGGTTTGCCAATTACCAGCTTAGATTCTTCGGTGAAGTCCTCTTGTACTTCATTGTTTGTTGTTGCGCTGAAGACGTTGGACAAGTGAGCTGCAAAGGCTTCCGCTTGCTCGGATTGGTTTTTGACCCAATTACCCGATCTGTCCTTGATGGGAGTTATTGGCAGGGCTGGCTTCTGTATTCTTCTCACGGTCCTCCAGACTGAATAATTGGTGTCTGCTCCCACCGTTAAGCTACTTACAAATGTGTCAATTTTTTGGTTTTTATCAATAGCTAGCCCTTTTTTGAGTTCCTTAGCGGCTTTGTTTAGAGACGCCTTCGCCTTGGGGGAACGGGTCTTTTGCCATTCTGCTTTGGCTTGGCGTTTTATTTTGAGAAGATGAAGTATTCCAATATTATATCTTGATTGAGTTCTGTCTTCGTAGTTATTGTTTTCAGGGGTGGCTATTATCGCACAATCTGTGATGGTTGCTGTTAGATCGAGTAGTGCGTGTTCTATATTTTCTGCCGATCTAAGTTTTACATGAGGACAGTAGCGCGTCTCGAACTTCATTCTAAACTTTTCCCAGTTCGTCGCTCGATTTGCAAGGAAAGGTGAATTATGACAAGGAGTCGCATTACCACATATGTTAACTATGGTTGGTGAGTGGTCCGATGATAGGTCATGGGACGTTTTTATGGTGATGCGCCTGCAGTCGAAATTTTTAACTACGCCGAAATCAATTAGGTCTGGTGTTTTTTGTTGATCTGTTGGCCAGTATGTTGGACAGCCACCCGATATGCACTGCAGTTTATTGTGGAGTACTGATTCGAGGAGCTGTTTACCCCTTGGTGAAGTCAATCGTGAGCCCCAGTGTGGAGATTTCGCATTGTAGTCGCCGGCAGCTATGAAACAGGAACCTAGCGAGTTGAAGAATTCATCGAATTGCTTCTTTTTGATTTTAAATTTAGGAGGACAATAGGTAGCAGCGATACAAATTGACTTGTTGTTAACATATATATTAATAGCTGTATAGTGAATAAAATGTGTTTGGTTGCATGAGAGCGGGAAATGTTTAATTCTGTGCTTCAGAACGATAGCTGTACCTCCGTGCGATTTATCATCTGGGTGATTATTATTGTAGATAGTATATCCACGAATTTTTAGATTATTTTTGCTGCAGAGGTGAGTTTCTGCAATGAGCATAATATCTATGTCCATGTTAAAAAGAAATGCTTCTAATTCATTCCTACGAGCCAATAGGCCGTTTGCATTCCAGTATGCTAGCTTAATTGAATTCATTTACTCGTTAATTTGTGTAAAAGTTCTGTTTGCTTACTTAAATTTGAATGCATTTGGTTCACTAGATTGGTAAGTTGCTGCAGGTTATTGGTGAGTGTGAGTAATATTTGCATGATTACTTCTTGTTGATTGCTGGTAGTCGCCGGGATTTCTGTAGAGGGTTGGTTCTGTTGGTTTCGGGTCACTTCTGCATAGGAGCGGGATGATGATGTGCGCGTGGGGGCATAGAGCCCCTGTGCTGGACCCGTTAGTTGAGATGTTGATATAAACGGTTGCCTCGTTGCTGTGTGAAGTGGTTTGGTTTGGCTTGTCTGCTTGTAAATAGCATGGTACACTGGGCAACCCCTATAGTTTGCGGTATGATTCCCATTGCAGTTACCACACTTTCTAGACGTGGTGTCGGCTTTATTTCTGTTGCAGCTAGCTGTTGGATGCATGCCTCCGCAAGCTACGCATATGCTGGTTAGCCTGCAGAAATTTTTCGAGTGTCCGAACTCCTGGCAGTTATGGCATTGTAGCGCTGCATATCTTTTGAAGGGCTCTTCCACAGTGACTCTTCTGTGCAACAAGTACTGGATATTGTAAATGGGATGAGTTTTGCCCTTTGGAGGTCTACTGGACTCTGGTGAGAGTTCCACTTTAAACATAGGCTGCGGCACTTTATTTTTATTTATGACATTGTGGATTGCTTTTGTCATGAATCCTTTGCTTTCTAGTTCTTCCTTTATATCATCTAATTTGACTTCTGGGTCTATGCCTTTGATAATTATCACCAGTCCCTTGGCACTTTTCAATTGATATGTGTAGAAATTTACCTTACGTTCTTCAAGCCAGCTGACTGCTTGGCAATATTTCACTTCATCCGCCGTCTGGATTTTAGTTTCTCTGATATTACCTTTTCGTAGGTCCACAGCGTAAAAATTATTTGTACCTAACAGTGTGATCAGGTCTTTAACAAGCACTACACTATTTACACCTCTGATAAATATCGGTGGGGGTTTTGACTTGCTCTTTCTTTCTTCTACCAAAGGCTCATTGGTTGTGCTTTCAGCGGTGTCCGTAGCAAGGGCGTTGTAGTAATTTTGATATCTTTCATTATCGTCTTTTGCTTGTTTGGAAGCTCTCCCCATATTCACAGATGGTGGGCTAAGCTTCCTCTTTTCGGAGATTTTAATGTATCTTTCGATACCTGTTTGGATGCTTTTCTTAATAGACATGCTGCTTCCGCTAGGGCCAACGTCCTGTAGGTCAACGGAGGTCAACTCTGCACTCATAGCCTGCGTCATGGTGCTCTATTTAAAGTGCACATTTCACTAGCACTAGTCTGTGTTGCGCCTTGATAGGTTTTTCACAAATGGTTGATCACGACCGCAGTGTGCACTTTGCGCTGCTGGCTTGTGCAAATAATTGGCACTAACGGTACTTCACACTTTGCACTACTAGATTGTATGTTGATATAAATATTTGGTGAACCCGACCGAAACGCGTCCGTACTCATCGGCTGCTGGTGGAATTATATGTCATGTGTTAATTCCAACCACTTTTTTTCTAAAATATTGTTTCGAAGTAATTATTTTATGTCCAAAACTGTTATCCACCTGAAAATTTCACCAAAAAAGTATTCGGGCAAAGGAAGAAAAATATTAAACAAAGGATGTACCTAGATAATTAAAACCGGGTCGGTCCTCCTTTATTTCTAATTACTTCTCGCAGGCGCGCTGGAATTGATTTGACCAATTTCTGGCAAAAAGATAGTGGAATGGTATCCCATTCCTGCCGAATAACACCCTCGAGTTTGTTCCTGTATATACTACTATACTGGCGTATTTTGTTTTTCAGAATATCCCAAAGATGCTCGATTGGGTTTAAGTCGGGACTTTGTGGAGGTGTTTCAATGACTTTGGGGCAATTATATAGGCGTCACAGTCGGCAAATATCACTCTTATGCTTGGGGTCATTGTCCTCATAAAAGTGAAAGGTTTCTAGAACACCAAGCTTGGCTGCACTTTGCCTTAAATTTCTTTTTAGAATATTTAAATATTCATATTTATACACTCTCGTGGTAATAAATTCCAAACATCCCATGCCTGAAGCTGCGAAACAGCCCAAGACCATGACACTTCCTCCACCGTGTTTCACAGTTACATTGCAGTTCCTTAATTCTAGCTCCTTATTAGGTTCGCGCCAAACGCGTTGTCCTCCATCCGATCCAAATAAGTTAATTTTGCTTTCATCCGCAAAGATAACGTTTTTCCAAAAGGATAACGGCTTGTTTATGTGGCTTGCAGCAAACCTTAACCTTTTAAGGCGATTTTCCGGACTTATGTAGGGTTTCCTTCTAGCGATACGGCCATAAAAATTATGTCGATGTAAAATATTTCGTATGGTTTGGTCACTCGTGTTTTTTTAAACATTTCCACCACCTTTATTCTTAATTTTCGTGCGGTTCTTTTCGGTCTTTTCTTTACTTGGCGCACAATCAACCGTTCCTCATGGTCGGTAAAAATTCGGGGACGACCTGTACGATACCTTTTCGTGACGGATCCGGTGCTTTTGTACAGTTTTATTATGTCGTGAACGGTAGACTTTCCTTTTTTGACGATTGCAGCAAACTGCCGTTCAGTTTTCCCACTTTTAAAATGCGTTGGAATTAATTAACTAATTTCGAGACTCACTTTACTTTGTTTTCTATCCATCTCTCGTTGTGAGAGATTAATATGCCGAAATTTATCAGTAACCAAAAGAAAATCAATTTTTAACTCTAAAACCTACACTTCAACAATTATAACATCCGCTAACGATAACTATCTTGAACGAAGTATATGTATGCCCGAATACTTTTTTGCTACGAAACAAGGACCAGCTGCACATTTTGGTTTTCTTGGAAACTCATTTTAAGTCGTATAGTAAAAAATTTTGACGCACGTGATTTTGGTCGCTAGCGTAATAGATTGCAGCAAATGTGATCATGTCTATATGTCAAATATACATAATTTTAATAGAAATTCATTTTACATTCTACTGCTCGGATACTTTTTTTACTAAGTGTATATTTGTAACAGCGTATGCCCATGAGTAAAAACCGGTTTCTTTTCATGCGTGTAGCGCGGCGCGCCAGCTGCTTCTTCTCCTGGTGTAAAAATCTTTGGTATACATATACATATGTGATATTATACTGCTCGGCAGTTGCTCTGTGTTATTCTTTGAGCAAGCTCGTGTTTTATTTTTTTGAAATTCGTTTAAAATTGACTAAAAAGTTGTAAAAAAAATGTCTAAACCTGGTGATCATTTCAAAGGTAATCGGAGTACTCCTCGTTTTAGACGTAAAAACAAAAAAAGAACATTTACTGGCAATCAGTTTACTGCAGATTTACCAAGTCCCTCTGCAATTCAGGGATATCCCGATTCCATCGAGAACATGAAAAAAGAAATTCCTGCCGGCTATTATCACAAAATTTCAACAGATGCAGAACCTCGTCACGAGTATTGCAATAAGGATTGGTGTAAATTTTTGCAAAGCGAGGAAACAAATAAGCCTTTTACTCATAAGCCACCACTAGATCCAAGCATTTGTGGCTACATTTTGCCAGTTTACGAGTCACTTAGTAGTGATGAGCTGCTGCAAAGATGTCTTGGAAAAAATACTCAAAATAGTAACGAAAGTTACAACAATTTGATTTGGAACATTTCTCCGAAAAGCAAGTTTTCTGGCAAAGATGTGACTGAAATTGCAACGTGGATCGCAGCATCCATTTTCAACGAATTATGGATCTCATGGGCATCAAAATTGGCGAAACTGCAACGGCTTTTGTGCAAAAAGTTGACGACGACCGTATCTCTTAAGCCAATAGGAGGAGCAGTGAGCAGTCAAAAGAAGGTCGAATTAAGAAGAAAAAAGCTTTGGGCAGCCATTTACGGCAATTACTAGATAACGAGGGTCCTCAGTATTCACCAACAATGTCCGATTAAAGATAAAAAAAAGTTTTCGACCTTTTATTCAAGAAAATTATGGTTAAAAAACTTTAAACGCGTTTTTCTCGAAACTACCTTTTTCAAACTGGTAGGACATTTTTCTCCGAATCTACTCGACCAATTTTGAAAAACCAAAAAGCATTCGATTACTTATTGAAAATAGTAAACAATTGCTTGATATTTTTATTATTCTTTTCCATTAAAACGCTATAGTTTTTAATTTTTTCCATATATATATTTCGGGAGTGAGTTGCTCCCTTCTTCAATGATGATTATTTTCTAAGAATACAAGGGCCTTGTTTGGAATTTTATAATGTTAAAATTAAGTTTCTACCTGGTTCTAATTATATCTCCTTTTATAAAATTATCCCTAGTCTGTTTGCTTATACTAATCCCTTATGCCTATAATTAAGTGTAAACCTTATTTAATTAAATCTAATAGATTGGAGTGACCATTTCCGATGTCTTCGTTGAGCCTCGTTTCTGCTGGCTGCCTCATAATCCACAATGTTTCTAGGGTATCTAGCTTCCTTATACTCCTTGTCTCTTTCACGACTGTCACATCTGCCCATTCTATATCGTGCCCTTCGCAAATATGTTTGGCTACCGATGACTTTAGCTTACTCGTATCTCCTCGTCTCCTTGCTGCCTGTGCTTCTTTAGTGTGCTCTTCGAATCTGATCTTAACCGTTCGTCTCGTTTGTCCTATGTATACCTTTTCACAAGATTTGCATTTAATTTTGTAGATACCGCTCTTCTCTTCCATTTTCTTCTTGTCTTTAACATTTTTCAAAATTGTTTTTAGCTGGAACTGCTCGCTGCTTGGGACCAGCTGAATATTGACTTCCTTTAATATTCTGCTGAGATCTCCAGTCGAATTTGTAACGGTTGCTCTTTGTTGTTCGCTCTGTTGTTGCCTTCTCGTTTGGTAGTATAGTGTCGTGAAGCTATCTCGTTTTTTCCTAATTTCGATTTTCTTTTTCATATTTAGAACCATCTGTTCCTCATAGCCATTTTTTCTTGTAGTGTCCAAAGTATATTTCTCCTTTTTTTCCGGTTTCCTTCACTCATAGCTACAGACAGCATCCTGTGTATCCACGCTCGGAACGATGATACTTTTTGCGAGTATGCATGATTTGATGTGTTCGATACTGTCCTCTGGGTCGGTTTTCGATAGATATCCATTTCCAGGTTGCCATTAATTCTCTTTATCTTTAAGTCTAAGAATGGGAGCTCGTTATTAAATTCTTTTTCAATTGTGAATTCTATGTTTTTGTGGATCGTGTTTAATTTAGCCAGCAGGTTTTCTGCTACTTGCTTTTTAACTATAGCGAAAATATCGTCCACGTATCTGAGCCAGACTTTTGGCATTATTCCTTGTTTCACCATATTTTCTTCTATCCATCCCATAAATATTTCGCTTAAAAACGGTGACAGAGGGTTGCCCATTGGTGCCCCATTCTTCTGTTTAAAATATCGTCCTTGGAAGGTAAAATAATTCTCTGACATGCATAGTGTTGCCATTTTCGTTATCGCTCTTGCTTTCCGTTTTCCTTCAATTGTCGTGTCCTTAGCTATTAGCTGGTCTTCTAAGACTGCTAGTGCTTGTTTGATGGGTACGCTTGGAAACAACGCTTTGACGTCGAGAGATACCATCTCCTCGTGGATGTTTTTGTTCAACATGCCAATCAGTTCCTCTCGGTTCTTCACTGAAAATTTACCTTTTGATATTCCCATTTCCTGTAACTCTAATAAAAGCCATTTAGCTAATTTGGATGTTGGTGCGTTTGTTGCTGTGATAATCTTTCTCATTTCCCAGTCTTTCTTATGGATTTTTGGCTGACACTTGATCCTTGGTAACACCGGGTTGCTAATCCTCAAGTTTTTATTTTCTCCTATTATGGCTTTGCACTCCTTAAGCACTTTTTCCACTCTTTTTATTGAATCCGGTAATGGATCCTTTTTAAGTTCAAGATACTCTCCGTTACTCAATTTTTCGGATACCGCTTTGTCGTATTTTTCCTTATCCATAATCACAACTTTGTTTCCCTTATCGGCTTTTAGGTAAAATACCGGTTTTTCGTTGAGTTGCTTCAGCGTTTCCATCTCTCGTTTATGATTTCTTGTCTTCCGGTCTTCCTTTTTCAAATGTTTTGCAATTTTTTCCCTAATAAACTGTTTCTTTTCTTTCGGCAAAAACTTTATCGCTGATTCAATGTCCGCCACTATGTCTTCTTTCGGTGTCCCTTTTCCGTGTATTGCGTAGTTTAGTCCCATATTTAAAAGTTCCAACTGTTCCCTTGTGAATACCTCCGACGACATATTCACCACGAACTCCGGAATTTCCTCCACTTGAATCGGTCTATTTCTCTCTAGGTTTTTCCCTTTAACTAGTGATAAAAAAAAAGTTTTAAAAAATATCTCCCCCTTTTTTTTACGGGGGTGACTTACCCCTAAAAATGCCGTTTTTTCGCATTTTTCAGACATACAAAAACTTCAAAATATGAAAAAAAGGAATTTTAGAGGCTTATTGTATAGTTTTGAGTCTCAACAATAGAATCCATTTTGAATTTTTCAAAAATCTGTTACAGGAAGTCCACAATATGTCCTACCGTTTGAAAAGTAACTTTTTTAACTACAGGAGCCAAGGGAAACTAAAAATGAAAAAAACATAATTTTTGTATTTTCTGTGGAAACTGTTTAACAATGTCCAAAAGAAAATTTGACAATAAATATAATAGTTTTTCCATAATAAAATTTTTAAAAAATATTTTTTTCAATTTCAAAGGCGAATGTCCCCTTAACAACAAGCGTGATTTTAACCATTGAAGGAGGATACAAACATGTTTGACTGGTAAAATATTACAAAAAATACAGTTTATCGACTTACCTTGGCTTGCTTCATCGACAATGTTCAATTGATGTAGTTCCGCTTTAGGTCTCATAACAGTTCCACGAGACGTCTTCGCATTGCTGCCAGCTTGATCTGTGCTCGATGTTCGTCCAGCATCGCTCTCGATGCCCAAATCGGGCGACGAGTTGTCCAACCGTTGAATCACATGGCGCTGGGATCGTGTCAGTTCACCCCCAATCACCTCTTCCGACGTATAACCAGACCCTGGGTGCGAAGGATCGCCCCCATTACTGGTTTGCCGAACAACCTTTATGATTTCTTCTTTAGCAGTCATCACTTGGTTGTTCAGTATAATGTTTCGCTCGATCGCTTCCGTCCGTTCACGTTTGATCGAATCAAGCTCGGTGGTTAGTAGTTCCAGTTGCGCTTGCAACTGCAATTTCTCGCTAACGGCTTTGGTACGCTCCACAACTATTTTCGACGATTGCAACGTGGCCTCATCTAAATTTAGTTTCAGACTCCGTCGAAGCTTTTCGTTCTCAATCAGTTGGGCGTTGAGCTCAGACTCGTTTTCACGCAAGAAATCAATAGTAAACTGTGCTTCTGCGAACTTCTTCTGGACATCTTCGAGTTCACGTTTCGTCTGTTCGTAGATAACTCGTGATATCCATTCGCGTGCTAAGTATTCTTTGTGATTATTTTCGACTTGTAGAAGTTTTTCATCATATTTTCGGGAAATTTCAATTTCCCTGTTGTTAAACTTCTCCTGTTCTTGCTCCCGAACGTCTTCTACGTCATGCTCATGCTTTTGCTGCAAACCAGCTTGCTCCATCTTCAGTGAATCTATTTCCATTTGCGCTACATGCATATTGGCACTGAGCTGATCACGCATTTCGGTCAACTTATCCAAGGCGAATTGTTTCTGTTCAATTTGTAGCCGGCACATTTCCACTTCCTTTTTGGCCGCCTCATATTTATTAGTCTGCTCCTTGATGCTAGCGATTTCTGTTTCAAGCAAAACATTTCGTTTGCGACATTCGTCTATTTCTTTGCAGGCTTCCAGCCTTCGAAGCGTTTCCTTCTTCAAACGATTATCGGCGTCCACTAGTTCGCATTGCGACTGTAAAATCTTATTTTCCTTTTGCGCGATAATATTCTCGAGCTGCGCGATTTTGTCATGATGTTTTGCCTTGCATTTGCGACTAACATCCGCTGCACTATCTGAGCTAGTATTCCCATTTGTCTCCTCTTTTGCTTTGATAGCGATTTTCATTCCAAGGGATTCTTCTAGTCCAATACGTGCAAACGAAACATTTCGGTCCGGTTCGGACCATGCCTCCGATTCCGACTGGTTATCAAGTCGAACCGGTAAGCTACGCCTTTCCTTCTTCAGCGACTCAGGCGTCTTCTTCTTTTCCAATTCCTTTTTCAACGCTCTAACTTCTGCCTTGAGATTTTCGATGACTTGGCTACTTCCCAAGTCCATCGTTTCGTTATTCCAATTGAACGTTCTGTTCTCTTTGTCGGAAGTGTGATCTAATATGTTGGTTATATTAGCCAACAGATCTAGACTGTTGTCAGCGATCGAAGTGCCGCTGTGCGATAAAGACATGTTATTGAGACTTCGAGACAGCTCCAATGATCGATCGACAGCTTTGCGCATTGCCTTTCGTCGATCGGCACCCAATGCACCCAGGATATCTTTGTGCCTGAGCAGAGTGTCCAGGAAGCCTGCCAACTCTTCTAATCTTATTGTTAGCATGCTGCAAAGATCGGTGCACTCTTTACGCCAACGTTCGGCTCGCTCCGCATCTTCGCGTGCCTCACGGACTTGAGTCTTGAGCTGTTGAATAGATTGGTTCGAACTACGCTCGTTGACGACACTCAATTTCTGTATAAGATGGTCAACTCGCAATTGCAGCCGTTTGTTCTGTTCAAGAGCTTGCACATAGTCCGAATCGCTAAACGAGTGTTGTAGTGGATCCACTTCGTGTATGGGACTAGCCGATTTTCGACTGTTGGTCAATTTCGTGAGACGCTCGATTTCGCGATTCTTCTCCCACAGTTCCTTGTTGATGAGGGTCTGCAAATGAAAAAAAGAACAATTGATACTCTTTGAAATAAATAAAACTGTCAAAATCAAAAGGATTTTTGAATTTTTATTACACAACTATTGTATACCATAATTTGTCAGAACTTTTGGAAGTAGAATCATTTGGATGAACTTTTTATATACATATACAGAGCTAGCAATAATTATTTTTTCACCGTCCATGTCATAAGACAATTTAGCCCAATTGTAAGAGGGATGAACACCAACGAGCTCATTCGCTCAATATCGGTACGACCCACGAGTGTGTGGAAACCTTCGTCGAGTATCATGATTGGCGTTCGTAGACTTGGTCTGTATGGAGCATTACATGAAAGGGGGATCGTCTGAAATAACTCATCACGCGCTTATAAGCCACACCGACAAATTGATTGACTAATACACGATATTCAAGATTTGTTCAATAATGTCATAAAGTATTAGAAAATGCGCCCGCGGATATTTAAGACTATCGACTTGTCGATAAGACATCACTCCCTGGGAAAGAGAATTTACAGAGGTAGTCCACAAGTTTAGCTTTGGCACCTAGTGATAGACAAACTCCAGCCAAACATAAATTTAATAATAATTTTTCTAAATAAAATAAATTGTATTTAAAACAAAGTTACAGGATTTTGTAGGTTAATATGTCAGTTATTTTTCCACGTAGTCTCCCTCCCGTTCTATGCAGGCTGAGTCGGGGCACACACTTTTTAATGCTCTTCTGAAAGAACTCTCCCGCCATCTTATTTTTCCAGTTCAGGACCTCTTGTTTCACCTCCTCGTCAGATGAATTTTTTTCCACCCATGTGAGTCTTCGGGGAAGTGAAAAGATGGAAGTCTGAAGGCGCCAAGTCAGAGGAATAGCGCAGTGGTTCAAAATGTCCCAACCAAATGAGTACAGAATCGCTTTGGTGGCGTTGGCCGTGTGCGGGCGGGCGTTGTCGTGCAACAAGCACACTCCCTTCGTCAACATTCCCCTCCGTTTGTTTTGAATTGCTCTCTTGAGTTTTTTTAGGGTCTTAAAGTATCGTGCTGCATTAATCGTCTCCCCTTGAGGCAAAAATTCGATCAAAATGATCCCTTTTCGGTGCCAAAACATAGTGGCCACGATTTGTTTGCCCGAAATTGAAGTTTTGAATTTTTTGACAGATGAGGAACTGGTGTACCGTCACTGTGATGACTGTCTTTTTGTCTCAGGAGTGTAATGAGCTATCCAGGTTTCATCTTCAGTGACAATCAAGCTTAGAAAATCCGCATCTTCCAATTCAAATCCCTCAAGGAACTCGCGAGCGCTAGTGACTCGATTCAGTTTGTGCTGTTCTGTCAATTATTTTGGGACCCATCTTGCGTATGTAGAATTGACCAGGAAGAAAAATGTGTCACGACTATATTACTTTTTGTTTCATTTTTTATCTACTATATTTTTTGCATGCGATAACACATGGCACATCTAGTCGTTTCTCGCTAAAAAATTAAGAAGTGTACACCCACGAAATATTGTACACAAAAAATTTAAACATAACTTGGGATAAATTGCACCAATTTTCTAATATAAAATGATAGTTACACTCCTAAATTTTTCGAGTGCAAGCATAATGACTTTACTGGAAACTGTTTGTTAGTACGATGAGCACCTATAAATGTAGAATTAAAAAAAAACATCCCATTCCAAATGCCTAGCTTCCAATTTACTCGCTCAAAATCATTTTATGAAAACGTTAAGAGCAAACCTATTACTTTAAACTTAAAACTGCCACACGCATCTCTTCTCACCTGTAAATTTGCCGTCTTCTTTTTGACTTCATCCTTCAATCTAACTATCTCAGCGTCCTTCTCATTCAACATCGCCTCCAATCTTCCCTTTGGCGAACCAGTCATATTGAATTTATCATCACACAGTGCTGTCGAATCTGTGCCATACGTTGGATTGAACTCCTGCGACTTTAATAAACAATAAAAAAAAATTGTCTTAGACAAATTTTCGCTTTTTTTTATTTCGTTAACAATATTCAATCTTTGTAAATACAATAAAATTTAAATGAATATTTTTACATGCACAATATATAAAAATTTACTGTAAAACAACGGTCACATTCGAAATTTATTTTTAACAAAGTTTAGGGACGCTGTGACGGAAGTATGCTTAAAATCAATCATCATTTAGGCGAATTGCATCATGAATCAATTGATTGGATTTCATGAAAAGCTGCGCCCGGGGATAAATCAGAAAGGAAAGACGATGAAAGGATTGATGAATGCACAAAATATTTTCATTGTGTGATGAATTACCTCTTTTAAATAGGCAATACCATGGGAACCACTCTAGGAAAATGGGAGATTGTTTTGGAATTAAACAAAAGTTGCATGCTCGATATATGTATTTAAGGGCAAAACAGAATGCCTACGTTTCTATTTGTTTTCGTTTCGTTTGTATACATTTTGTTGCAGATAATTTTTTGCTGATGTGCATTTCGCTAACTAACTTTGACTACTGCCGTAACAAAGCGAATAGAAACGTAAGTATTCTGTTTGGCGCTTCCAGATAAAACGTATGTATAGTTACCGTTCTTTTGTTAAGTCGGTCAACTTCGTTTTGAAGTTCCTTCACGTTTTGCATTAATTTTTGGATGGCTTTACAGGATTTTTCGTACAACATATTTTTTTCTTGAAGCCGCTCTTGGATATCATTCAATTCACATGTTTTGTTAGCTAGCTGCGTTTTGTGTTCTAGTAAGTCTTCCTTCAATTTTGGATTCTGGAAATTAATGTGAAGATATATTGTGTTATTCATTTGAATCTTTTTGGATGCTGCTTGAATTGAGAAGCAACGTTGAAAATATATAGGACTAATAAGATGTAGTGGAGCTAATTTATTTTATATCGTACAAGTTCTTACGAACAATAATTTGCATGATCAGTAAAGATATTGATAGTAGCGCAACGATTGAAATGATACAGCAATCAATTTTCAAAAATCAGTTGTGATGAAAACATTTATGGTTGGTCAATGAGATTCGAGGTTTCAAGATAATATTCTAAATAACTTCTTCCCTTTGGAAATTCTCGGGAGTATGGGCTTAAGTGCGTACAATGTAGTGCCAAAATGTTGCTTTCCAATTTTATGGTTCACTAAAATCAAGTCTTTTTCTTGAGAAATAAGCAGCTTTATGTTTGCATTGAAATAGATAGGTAGATTGTAATGGCAACCATGTTATGCAGAAACCTGAATAGACTCATTGTGATACAACAACAAAACGAAAGACCGCAGTAAAAACCTTAGTTTTTGAATGCTGAGAACTATTTAAATTCCCATATGTAGAATTAGCATCCCTTTACTGAAAAATACTGGGAATTCACAAATTGTTTTTTCTAGCAATTGAGCAAGTAGAGATACGCAATTGCGAACCGTTGACTGGGACCCCAACCGTTTTGTATGTCAGCCCATCATTATTCATAATAGGGGTTTCTAGAGCTTACCAACTGATCCTACAGATTTCGTTAAGTAGCCAGGCTCTGTTTGCAGTTTCTATGTAGTACTGTTTAATGCTGAAATTAATGGAAGCTAAACTATTTTTAACATGGAAATTTGGTGTGTAGTCTTGAAGAGCAGTGTCGGTTCTCACTAGTGCATCTGCTAAGCAGTTTTCTTGCGTTGAATTAAGTTATTCCCACGAAATATTTGAAAGCACAAAGAATCTACGAGTGGGAGTCAATTCTTAATAATCAATTCTTATTTATTAAGATTTCACCAGACAGACTAATATATTTCAATTATAAGACAAAACAAAAAACAAAAACAAAGACTAACAAGCCGTGAGGTGCGACCCTTGAGGTCCACACGTACAACTTCCCAGTAATATTTACATAAATATTAAAAATATTAAACACAATAATAATTATGGAAATAATACTACTTTTAATAATAAAAATGTACCTCTCATAAAAGTTATTGGAATGACTTAATATTAATCGTAACATCTACGCGAGCGTCAATGGATTACGTAAAGATTTTCGTGGATTGGTTTGATTTAATATTCACGTGGATCAATCGGAGGGGGGACAGGTTACAAAGCCTTTTCTACGTTATTTTTTATTTCCATATCGATGCTTGAAGGACAAAACAGCGCTAGCAAAAATGAATGCAGTTTTTGTTATTACGACAACTGAAGAAATTTTGTCGCGTGATGGCCATTTTGAATAGTTGCGGTCAAAACTGCTAGCACTTCGGCATAATCACACGATTTTACATCAATGAATCTAATAATTATTTCTTATTTTCTGTTGATTTTGAGAAACATTGATTATGCAGTCAAAAATAGGTTCAATTGCATGTAGAAAGTAAAGTATTACAAATGATGACGGAAGTAACTGAAATTTTACGAATACTAAAGAACAAGACTCCTAAAAACTACAATTTTTTATTTGATGAAAGCTTTTCAAAGCATATGATCTCAAAAGGTGTTGACTACAAATCATTTTACCATTCAAAACGTTGATTATCACAATTGCAAATTTAATTTGATTTGTATTGGTTTTCAAAATTTAAGCAGTTTTTTTATTAAAGTTAAAACACGGTTCTGTGAAGACTATTAAAAATCTCCGCAAATTATGCAAATAATAATAAACTTTGATTGACTTTGCAACAATGTCTTTAGAATAAGAGATTTAAGGTATAAAAATTTGTATGAACCCTTTTTACATGGTGACTTCGCATGATTTTTTTTATTTTTAATTCAATTTGTTTTGAAATCATGAGAAAATATTTTGCTAGTCTCTACAGAAATTGATAAAAGTTTATAAATTTTATAAACATTTATTATTAACGATGTTAATTTTATTAATTATTAATTAATTTTTTTATGAAAAAACACTAATTTTCAATATTTTTTTATTAAATTTAAAAAATGGCTTTAAAGATTTTTTTTAATTTAAAAACATCATTAACATGTTAATACGCGTTGATTGACTTCTTAATGATGCAAAGATTATATTTGGTTCTCGAGATATAATGATTGACATAAATGACCATGAAGGACATGATGACTTTTAATGATTTTTTATTTTTTATTTAATTTTTTTTTGTAATCATGAAAAAAAATTTGGTGGTTTTTTTACAACAAGTGTTTGGAGTATATAAATTTTATAAACATTGATTACTGCGACTTGAAAATAAAGTTAAAAATTTGATGTTTTTGAAAAAAAAACTCCAATTTTTTGCACTTTTTTTTAAAAAAAATTAAAAAAACACTGCAACGAATTTTTTAAAAAAGTGATAAAATCACGAAAATGTTAATACGCGTCGATTGACACCTTGACCATGCAAATCGTACGTTTGGTTCGCGAGATATAGCGCATGACAGGTTTGACCTTCAAGGGGTGAAAACAGCAAACCCCCCCGACCGAAGTGTCCCAAAAACTAATCAGCTCTTAAGATTTCAAAGACGCTTCGATTGACATCTTAACGAAGTCGATACGACTTTGTTTACGGGAGTTATGCTCGTACAAAAATTGTCCGCGAACGCACGTACGTAAATACAAACATACACAAACACATACATACATACTTCTTTCTAAAAACACTTAAAATATACTCGTAAGACCTCAAAACGTAAAGATATGTTGAAAATTTCAATTTCGATTTTCGAGGCGATTACAAGAATTTCCCATATACTGGGAAGTTAAAAAAGAAATGCATATACTAATTAAACAAGATGCGCTTTACATTCTGTTCAAAATTGTACAGTAAGTGAGGGAACGGATCAAGTTGCAGAATATTCTGATTTCAGGGGAGCCGCAACATAGGAGAATGGTAATAAGTCTCAGTCCTAGCATATGAAACGGTAAATGTGTTATCAGATCTGGCAGGGCGATCTGAAATACGCTAACCCAACCAGTTCCGAAGGTTACCGTTTAACTGACGATGATGAAGCCGAAATAGAAAGCAATCATCTAAGAAGAGTCTGCGGGATTCCAAAGTAAGAAGTTGAAGCAAGGAAAGTTGCTCAGCATATCGCATATATGTAATTTTAAAATTAAAGATAAGGAAACGAGTTAATCTGTGCTGTACTGATTCAATCATAGAATCCAAATATTGATAGTGTGCTGACCATACTTGCGAGCAGTATTCAAAGATGGATCTAAATTGGCTAGTGTATAGGATGACGGAGGAAGAAATGTCAGTAAACATATGAGAGTGCCTTAATGCGAACTTGGTGACGAGACACGTGCCACAATGTGTGGCACAAATTTAAGTTTCGGGTGGAAAATCAATCCCAGATATTTTATTTGAAAAACAGCCGAAAGTGGAAGATCGATTTGTTTTGCTAAATTCGATTATTGTTCATGTTGTCAGCTTGTTCTTAAAATTGCTATAAAAAACACATTACGTACATAGTAAATATCACGGTTCTTATTGAATAACCTTTTTTCTCATGATGGTGCATTAGCATAGCCTTGGCGAAAAATAACTCAAGGTCTAGAATGAGCAAAGTGTTGGGTATTTATGAAGGATGAAAAGTTTTAAAAAATTTTCTCAGTAAGGCAAATTATAATTGAAAATCAAAGACAAACTTTAGGAATGCGCGGTCAAAAGCATAAAAAGAAGACCACACAATAGATGCATACTCGAGAATATTTCTGAACAGGGTCGCATAAAGTGATAGGGAACCATTTAAAGTGAAGAAATGTTGCTCCAGCGTATAAGAAGCACTCACAAGAAAAACAAGAAGATATGTCAATAGTGGAGAAAATAAAGAGAAGCTAGAGAGAGTCTTGCAGAACACTTGAATTGGTAGAAAACAAAAAAGTGTAGCTAATGAAAACCATTGAGCATCTGAGTAAATTAAGAAATCCAATTTAAGATAAAAGTCTAAAATGCTATGCTAACATAATTTATACAACAGGACACTATGAGGTCAAGGGCGGATTCAAGGGGGGGGGTCATGACCCCCTTGAGCCTAGGTGAACTAGTGATTTTTACGATTTTTTTGCAATATTGTCTTCTTTTATTGCGATTTTCGAGGCAGTGACCCCCCTGAGTCAAATTCTGGATCCGCTCTTGAATGAGGTACCGTACTAAATGCATGTAAATTGCATTGACGTTAAATTTAGTTGTAAAAGACATAGAATCAAAAAATTTCAAAGCATCAGAACTAGATAACGCGGAACGAAGGACTTGAAAACCATGCTGCTCCATTGCAATCACATGATCAAAATTAAAAAGAATGAACGTTTTTCCAACAGCTTGGAACAAGACGAAAGAAGAAAAATTTGTGGGTAGTTTTCTGCCAAATTTTTGGGGGCTGTGTTTTTTTTGGATCGAAACAAGCAGAACATTTTTTCAATAATAAAGGAATATTCCCTCGGAGAGGCTTTGATTAAAATGATATTTAATAGACGACTTATAGTGCTAGGTAGGACGACCATCGCACTCACATCTTAGAGTAGAATCAAGACTATCAATTAATAGTTCAACAAAGTATATTGAAATTAAGTGAAGTGAACCGTAAGTAAATACGTCACGTCGTAATCTCATATTAAGGTCTGAAGACGATTTGGAAAAAACGGACTAGAAGTGGTGTGTAATTAAATTACAGCAGGATTGGGTAGGTTGGCATAAGAAAGACGAAGATACATGAAAACCTAAGGAGTTGCGCGAGAGCCGTGAAAATCCTTAACATGTGACCAAAATAATTTAGAGTTACAATTACAAACAGAATTTGACTACCGAGGCTGTTTTATTTTAACTTTAGACGATGCAAGAAGTTCTTTATATTAAATCAAGTTATCTTGGACACCATTCCTTTTATACCTAAGGCGACGTATTTTAGCAGTGAATGAGATTGGGAAAGTGGAAGAATTGGGAGAAGAAACAGAAACGAGTTGTGTTCGAATTTTGGATAGAATATTATAAAATCGTTCAAGAGCGGCATAACAGTCTAGATGCAATAGTACGTACTCGCAGTCAAGACTGTTCATAATTAA
This sequence comes from Oxycera nigricornis, assembly GCA_963942545.1. Classification (NCBI taxonomy): domain Eukaryota; kingdom Metazoa; phylum Arthropoda; class Insecta; order Diptera; family Stratiomyidae; genus Oxycera; species Oxycera nigricornis. The sequence continues at coordinate 32,177,135 of OZ012662.1, read as the reverse complement.
ATCAGAATAGTTAGCTTTAAGAAAATGTCATTTAGAAAATTTAGCAAGGTTAAGGAGTTTTGTAGGGACTTGCAACAGACCTTTCATATGCCAGCGTTTGCGCACAATTGACGGAACACTTCGATGGAGGCAAGTATGTATGTGCAAACCGCATAATAGCTACATCTGTAGAGCTATTCAGTTCAACTTCAGCAGTCAAGCCGCTTGATAATGAGCTATTTTTGTTACAAGTGTTTGTTTATGTACATGATAAAATAATGGTTGCGCATGAATCCAATAAATGATTTGAAAGAAAATCCTAATGAATGGTGAAGCTATATAAGAACGAACGAAACAGTCTACAGTCGACTACCAAGATTGGCGATTGGTTTTGGAGCTCAGTTTCAGGACAGAGGCAATTCAAAATATTTCTTACCTACTCAAAAAGCTACATCACTATGGTGCTCAATGCCAGTAAGCCCAAACTGAGGTCGTTGATATGCGATTTGACTAGGCACTGCCCGGTGAACTATCACCTGAAAAACGCCGGGAAAGTAAGCTTCTGCAACGGAGCTGAAACGGCTGAACACGTGCTATGTAAATGTCCAGCAAACACAAATAAACGGCTTCAAATCATATCCTCGAGGTTCTTAGAACATGAAGCGGAGGTAGCACCCAGTCGGATGGCTAAGTTCGAGTGATTGTGAAGCGAATCATAGCTTTACCACCCTTACTGTTTAATATAATCTAGGATTGGTGCCGCCTGCAATAAAATGACATAGATTTGGTCGAAGGGGAAGCAAATTATTTGTTGGTAATGAGACACATTACACGGTTGTCTATTTTAGTCTAACCTCGGGCGAAAGAATAAACACCTTTGAGAACAATCACACTTAGGTTGCAGGTTTCCCAGAAGTACATTAGTAGAAGGCTGGAGTTAGTAGCAAACATATGGGCCTTGTCCAGCAAGGAGTAGAGAAGAAGAGATGAACTTGCTTTCAGCTGTTTCAACAAAAGATCAAAAGCTGTTACACTTTCGGCAGGTGAAGAAATTTCATCTAATGTTTTGATCTAATTGAAATTTGGCTTTCAGTATGGCAGGTAAATTTACAGTTATTGCAAAATGTATCTCGACTCATCAGAGGCACAGTTTGCTTCTTTGAATTACCGCTTCCTTCTTATTTATAGCTTCATTGAATTCGCAGCTAAATCATGAGACATTGATATTTTACGCATGAATTCTACATTCGTGAATCGCATCAAAGAATCATTTTTTTTTAATTATCCTCTGTGCAGCGAACAAATTCAGCTAATCTATTAGTTAACGAACAATTATGAATGATGCTTTAAAAACGCCTGGAAATTAATCTATCCACACAGTCGTTTATTATCGATTGTACAATAGTGTCTGCACTAATTTACAACATATTCATTAATCATTGTTCCAAAGTTTACAGGAAGAATTTAACAAACAGCCACGAAAAAAACACATGCGTCCAAAATACAATGTTTCGTTTTTTAATTATATATTAAACTAAATTACAAAATACAGTTACAATTGCATATTGGACATCATAGATAAAACATGTGCCACAGAAAATATTATCAACAAAACAAGAAGAAGAACACTCATCTTACAAATAACTACCGAAAACAATGAAGGCTTCAAATTTAACATTTCAGATTTTTCTAACGAGATCAGAATGCATATTGTTTATTCGCCAATGCCCTTTGTTATTTTCTGATAAAGATATTTTATGCTTCGCGGAGAAAACACTCTCTTGTCCAGGAAACCACCACCACCACCACCATGATTGTCCTAATTGTATAGTAAAACATGTTTATTTTCTATATATAAAGTCGTGAAAATAGAACTAATTCAAAATCATGTAAGAGATAAAAAGATATTGGTGTTGATTATATTATTTTTATTTATAAAAAGTGTGTTCGTTACTTTCAAATGTAAAGTAGAATTTGGGTTCAATCTTTTAAAAAATTCAACGTATAGTTTCCACAATTCCCGTTTGTCATATCATTTTTGCACAGGATTCCATTTAAAACTTAACATTAATTTCTTTCTCAAGTGCAACTACTTATTAATTAACTGCATTATGTTAATATATTAGGCTTTCGCGTTTTGGGTTCTTATTTTCACATACACAAGTATTCAACAGTTAAGAAACATACAAAATTAAATCGAACCACAAGACAAGTTTTTATATGTTTGGTTCATAAAAAACCGGGACTACGATTGAAATTAAACAGATAATGAGAAGGAAAGCGTATAGAATCCAAAGTAGCTTTTGCCTTATCACAATCGAAGATGTGCTGCTAGTTACCTTCTCTACATTGCTCTTTTCTAGCTTCGATGCCGCTACTTTATCGTCAGGCATACTGTTCGTTCCTAATTCTGGATTAGCGTGACTTATACACGAAACCAAACTCGTTTCACTTGACTCGCTTGGATTTTCAGACATTAAGGATGCTTCATATTGATTTATTTCGTTTTTTGGTTGCTCTAATACTATCAAGGGTTTCTTTACACCGTTGGCGTATTTTCGGTCTAAATTACTTGGTAGTCTTTTGTCATCGGTATCTTCTTTCGTCGCAGTTCGTGCTCCGGAGCCATGCTTGATTCCATTCAAATGTCCACTATGGTATTTCTTCGTCTCGCGGATATAAAACCCAGGATCAGGATACATTATTGCCTGCGTGTTTATTGACTTGATCGAATTGTAGCATATTTTCTCTTTAAGCTTTAGTTCAGTCGATCGGCAGCTCCCAGTATCGCCTATATTCTCAAAGTCACTCGATAACTGACGAAACAGCGGATTCACTAGAAAATTGTTCGATCCACGCTGTTTGTGCTGATCGAGAGGGAGCTCATCATCATGGGCCAAAGGCAACAGGCGACGTCTTTCCGCTTGACGGTTATTCTTGTCGCCAGAAATCATTCGTTTTCCTAAATAAATTTCCAAATTTTTTGTCGAATCCATATCCTTAAGTTTTGAATGTTCCAATTTGATAATCATTTCTTTCAAATTGCGATTGTCCTTGGCTAAGGTATGCTGATCAGCACGTAATTTGCTTATGACCGATTCATACTCGTCAATAGTTTTTGATAATTTGATTGAATTGTTCTTTTTATTAATAATCGTTAACTAGTTTGGGAAAGAAATAAATATTCATAATCACATTTATTCGATTGTCTGAACACACAATGACATCGGACCATTTTCCATTGATATTCAATTGTGATTGGTACTTTCAAACAGAAGCTAGCCGTTCATTTATTTAAAGTTAGAGCTTATGGGTCTATTTTTTGGAAATTATTCAACTGAACATTGACGGAATGATCCGAATATTGTAGAAATAAAATTTAACAAAAGCGATTGCTTTCCCAACTGATGCATGGGGTGGTGGTTTTTCAAGTAGTCGATGTTTTCTATAAAAAAATGTTCGCTTCGTGTGACGCGTTATGTTTATCTGATTAATTTTTTCAGCACATCAAAATAATTCGAGAAGTTTTCAAATAAATTCGTCGATAGAAGAAGAAGTTTAAACACAAAGGTCACACTTTAAACTAGTAATCGGATACGACAATGAAAGGAATCAATAAGAGTTAGCACGCTTTACCAGTTAGTCAACTTTAATCTATAGATTTAGTATATTTTCCAATAAATTTATAATTCACGGCGAAATTTTTTGAAGCATTATTCAATTTTTTTTATTATTCACTTGCCACTGAAATATTTACTGAACGTTGGGGCTTCTAAAAGGATCAATCAAACTACAGAAAAGATCGGATAAGAATGATGAAGTGAAGCAAGAAAATGAAGAATTAAATGAAGCAACAAAAAAATATACATAACAATCCTTACTTGCATCTCTTCCATTAGATGCTGTTGCTCTTTCAGCTTTTTGTTACGGTCTTCAAGATTATTTCGATCTTGTTCCAATTCTGCTTTAAGTTTTTCAATATTCAACTGCAACGATTTATTTGCAGCGGCAAACTTTATTGTTTCGGCATCTTTATCGCTGGCGAATTTTCTCACACGTTCGTCATACTTTTTCTTAATGGAAATGTTTTACGGGATAGAAATTTTGTTCGTTCATATGTTAATAATAATACTAATATTTAAATAAAATTAGCGGAAATTTTTGTCGAAAAATATAAGTTTATTAGTATTAGTACCATTCAGTTTCAGTTTTTAATTACTAAGTTCTCCACATCTCCTTGCAAATGTTTATACAGTAAATATTACCGAAATTCAACACATACTTCTGATTGATTGATTAACAATCAACGCAGATCGGTCCTCGATTTATAATTATTAACATTCGTAATCATCAACATTCTGAATGTGTAATAGAATTTAATTAATTCCATAGATGATCATTTGTAAACTAAATTCATTTGGATTATAAAATTTTATCGATTACACACCAATTTCCTTGAAAACTTTATTTTCAAATGCATCAATGCAATACAAATTATTTTCGGCAGCCTTTATGCAATGGCAGGACTGACAATTTATAAAAAACGCTTGGACACAAAACGTGATACTACGTTAAACTATTTATTCCTCATAAAATGAAAAGTATCCGAGACTTCGCTTGGAAAACGATAAAATGAAATCAACCTTTAATGCGACATTGAATAAAGAATGCTGCTACTAAATGGACAGAGCCAATAAATAAGCGAAGAAAAATTAGATGAAAAAATTGTTTTAACTGCTTGAAATCTTATCAGACATGATAAAAATTCAGCTATTTATAAGCTTCAGTGGCCTATGTCTCATTTGCCCTGAAAAAAAGCCTTTAAAGATGTTAGTTACCAAGTTATTGAGGTTTTCACATTAAAACTAATCTCGAAATTGAACAAAAAGTAAATACAGACCTGGACAAGTATTGGTATTGACTTGTACAAAGCGGGGAAAACAAAATATGTATATTATTTTCAAACAAAAGAACAAGACTGACATACAACCACACTTAAAAATCAATGGCGCAAGCCTCCAGAGAGTATGTAGAACAAATATAATATTTTGGACTACTAATACACCAGAAACTAACATGGACTCCACACATAAATGATCTAAGAAAAGAGTTGGCTGTCTTCATTGGTCTTCTACGTCGCTTTTACTTTTTCCAAAGAAAAAAAATCCAAATTATGTATGCGCATCTCCTTTCCAAAATTTCCTACGGCATCTTGAATTGGAGCCAAACTTCTAAAGGTAACCTCATGATCATCTCCAGATTAGTAACCAAGGCGTATAAGATCATTTACAATCTCCCTATGCTAACTCCAACGAGCGAAGTTTACAAAACAGCCCAAGAATTGAATTTGCAAGGCATGATTTCCATGGAAAGAGCTAAATTCATACATACGAATTTACACCGTAATGAGTGCACCACTGTGAAATTAGATAGGATTGAGGGAAAAACACTTACACAATGAGAAACATGAATAATATAGCCAGAACTGATCGGCTAAAAGAAGACCCCTTCAACAAGCTACCGGACAAAGTTAAAAACATTGCGAACCCAACTTCATTTAAAACGACCGATTCTTATCATCTGGGAAGCACTTTGTACTGAAATAAAAATACGGAGGCTACTGAAAATTGATGAAGAGAGTGATTGAGACGGAGGTGGTTTTAGTCGGCAGAAATCCGGCATGCCGAGAGACAGGAGCTGGTCGGTATCTTTTGCAGATTTCCACCTTCCAACGTTGAAAAAAACGAAGTAAGCTCCAGCATATTTATTTATTTATTTCGCCAAAGCAAGGCAATCACATGTCAACATATAAAAATATAAAATATAAATTACAATATAATTAACCCTAAAATACGTGCTAAATTCAACTTTATTTTATACTGTTGTATGCACGTCATAATTTAGGGATGGATAATGGAAGGGCTTTAGAAATGCTGGATTTAAAATTCAACTTCGAGATGGTAGGGGAGTAGTGTTTGCTCAAAGTGTTAAATATCTTACAGCACCTATTAACTGGTTCATTATCTGCATACCTAGTAAGATGCTGATATTCAGTTAGTAAACGTGTATTACGCGTACTTCTTACAGGCACATTAAGCTTTATTTTATTCGTCAAATACTCCACTTTAATGTGGCCCCTAATCACGTCAAAGGCGAAACAAGAGGACAACACAGTTCTTCTGGTTTTAAGAGTAGACAAATTCAGAACCTCCAATCTAACTTCATTAGGAGGCAAGATTTGATAGTCATCAGGGCTATAAAGGTCTCTCAAATCAAACAACAAGAATTGTTTTTGGACAGATTCTATTCTCGTATCATGAACTCCGAAATGTGGGTTCCATACATTGCCGGCATATTCAAATAATGGGCGAACCAATGAGGTAAATAATGATTTAGTTACCCACAGATTTTTAAACTCTTTGGCTCGTCTTTTAATAAAGCCAAGCTGTTTATGAGCTTTGGAGAGAATAGTATCGTAGTGCAAATTGAAGCATAGTTTCTTGTCTAGGACAACTCCAAGGTCAAAAATGCTTTCTTTCCTATCCAATACCGTATTGTTGAGAACGTATGCATTGTTCAATATTGTGGTTTTACGGGAAAAAGTCATTACAAAACATTTTCCAACGTTTAGATGAAATTTGTTAACATCACACCATTGTTGGAGGGAAGTTAGTTTTGAATGGAGGAAAATAGTATCAGATTGAGACTTAATGGTGTGATATATCTTCAGATCGTCAGCGTAAAGAAGATGTGATACGTCCGAGAGTTTTTCAGATAAATCTGATATAAAAACATTAAAAAGAAGAGGGCCGAGGTGACTGCCTTGAGGTACACCAGAGTGTACGAGAATCGGCTTGGACAAATATCCCTGAAATTTAACTAATTGACTTCGGTCTCTTAAGTAGGAACTGAGCATAGAGCCGGTGATTCTTATTTTCTACAATTTGGAAACAAGTATCTGTGTAGATTGCGTCCATTTGGCAACCCATTTCAATTTTACATAGGACATCAGAAACTAAAACCATGAGATTGGTTGTATTTGATCGGCCCTTGCGGAAACCATGTTGTTGTTTATTTAGAAGAGGCTCAATAATAGCTGAGAGTTTATGGCAAACGATTTGTTCAAATAGTTTAGGGATTATAGATAGAATGGCAATACCTCTATAGTTCAGGACAGAACGCTTGTCACCACTCTTAAATATAGGAATTATATGGGAAGATTTCCAATAAGTAAGTAGGTACAGTAGAATCTCGAAAAAGTTAACTCGCGGAAAAGTTAATCGCTCGGTTAAGTTAACCAAATTTCAGCTCCACGTGCCGCTCTGAAAAGTTAACTTTTCAGTTAACTTTTCTGAGCGTACGAATTTTTCAAACCAACCGCTTTTTTCGGTCACATAAGGGGCAGTTTGGCTCCTATCAATACGATAGTGAAGACGACATTCCGTTGTCTAAATTGATTAAATCAAATAGTGCTTACGACGATACACTTCGAGAAGTTCAATTGTTGATGTCGAAGCTGGGTGATAATGTTGACATCAGCATTGATGTCATTGAAAATTGTAACAAGGATCAAATTGCGGAAGCTGACGATGATTTCGAAGTTTCCGATAATGATAACGACGGGTCAATTATCGAGGAAGATATTCAACAACCAAAACTGAGCTTTTCGAAAGCAGTTGAAAGCATCAATATCTTGATAAAATTGTTTGAAAACAATAACGATGCAAATCAGGTGGCAGATCTTGTCCATATGCGTACGAAAATGATCAAGAGCTATTACACAAAAGAAAAGAAACAAACAAGTCTCGACTGCTTCTTCAAACGATTCCACAAAAATTAATTAATATATCGCACGAAAATGATCAAGAGTGACTGAGAACCATAAACCAGCCGGTACAATTTTTTTTGTAATGATGAAAACTAAGTCATTAAAATAAATTTAACGTGTTATTTACGAAAAATCTATACTTATTATTGTATTTTTTTCAATTTTGAAAACCACTTAGAAAAGTTTATAGTTCGAAAAAGTTAATTACCCTTGGGACATTTCGGTTAACTTTTTCGAGATTCTACTGTAGTAGTATAGTAGGTAATTCATGAAGTATTTGTCAGTGTCTTTAAATTTTCAGAAACGTTAACATGAGTGAAGACAAAGTCCACTCAAGACATTGTATGAGTTGCAAAATGTAAATAACATGTTGCAGACAGCAAAAAATTTGTGTGGCGTGTTTGGAGAGACCACAGTAACAGTTCGCACATGCCAAAGATAGTCTAAAAATTTATGACGAGTAGCTAAGATAGTCCGACTAGACTCAAACAGAAAAATACAATACCGAAACTATGGACAAAATTATTGACGATAAGTATAGAAATGACATACGCGATACATGCAGTGAACAAGAAAAAATATTATAAGTGGCCCAAGTGACATCAAAATTAGATGAACTAAATATTTTCGTGAGCTACTAGACTCGCCACCAGTAGCAGTAATCTTGTCAACATTTCATTTCGGAATATATTATAAATGCAGTTTCGACAATGTTATTGGCCAAAGAAATAAAAACGGCCCTACTAAGCAAATGGCAAACAGCTCACGAAATCGATGAACTATAAGCAGAGTTTCTTCAAAAAGGAGAATCACTACTGACAATCTCCTCCATCAAATCATTTACAAGATAAAGGCTGAAAACTACGTGTTTCTTTTTTAAAAAAATGTATTTTCTTTCAATTCTTACTAATCGGCAAGAAGAATCTGGAGCACAGTTCCGTCACAAAACAAAAAGACATAATTCTATACATGGTACAAATCAAAACACAATACATATTTCCATTCGGGTCCGTTTTAAAACGAAACATTTCCAAGATGTTTTAGTTACTATCATTTAATCTATTTGGAGATGATTGTACTCAACTTTACAATATTCTGTGTTGGTTAGGGGCAATACTACTTAAAATAATTATATCTGGAATCAAAATTTCTTGTTCATGTGGACGAATTCCCTCAATTTTTGAAAAACAGTCAGTTTCAATTTCAATTAAGTTCTGTCGCAAGAAAATAGATTGGACACAGTCCATGGATAAAGAAGAAAAAAGAAGAATATCAAGGTGGATTTCTCCTGGAAAACAGATATTAGGAAAATACTGGGAATACGACATTAACGTGCATCAGCTTTTCGTAGACTTTCAGCAAGCATACGATAGTATTTTTATATCGTTATACTACAAAAAAATAATGCTTTATTTTGTAATACCTGACAAAATATTCCGAATGATCAGAACAATAGTATCCCAAGTCATAGTTTAAGGCGACCTGGCGCCAAGCTTCGAAACCAACTTTAATGGTGATGATTAAGTTGGACCACGCTTATATTTAAGTCTACCGAAGTAGTAGCGTATAAATTTGGCACGATAAATAAGTTTTTACGGACCTTGAATTGGCGGCAATGAAAGTCGAAAGGCTAAATTCATGACCCAAAAATATGGGGCCCATAAAGAATGGATCGGACTAGCAGATTCGTTACAACAATGAGTTGCATACACTTTTTCATGCGCCAGTGATGTCTATCCTTGCGATACTTCCAAAACTGAAATGGTCATATGGATGATAGAAGAAGGCACACAATGAAAGATCGATCAACTAGCAGCCGCACACCAAGAAAAGCAACTAGCTAACGAGTGTTAGCTTTAAGTTTTTATTGAAATTACTTTTCTTTACTTTCGCTTTTACAAAATAAATAAAACTGAATATTTTCCCATACATATCAATTAAGCAGTAGAATATTAAAATGATCCTGAATGTATAAGCAATAAAGCTATGAACATATTTTAGAACTCCAACCATAGTATAGATCACTAGCCACTATGAAGACCACACCGTACCAATTAATTAAATATTTTCTTCAATAGTCCCAGACCCTTTCAATCTGAATAGAATCAAAACTTACCTCCAAATTGGCTGCTTCGTTTGCTTTTTCGTCTAGTTGTTCCTGTAATTCAGCAATTTGAAATTCCAACTCTTTGACATTAGTTTCTCTCTCCTGCAATGATTCGTCCTTCATCATTAGTAGTTGTTCAAGCTCGTTTTGCTTATTAATAAGATCTTCAGTCTTTTCTTCGTATTGTTTAACTTGTCCTTCCAATTCACGAACCTGTTCAGTATATGACATTTATTTCTAAAGCCAATCAAGTCAAATGTGTATACTTTCTCTAATCATGCGGGTATTTTAAAATATTTAAATAAAGGAAAAAGAAAACATTAAATAAAATAAGGACTATAAGTGCTTCTTTTTAAAATCATATTCTTTGAGACATGAGATTCATTTTTCCCCATTTTGAGGATAATTAGAATATTTTTTGGTCAATAATGAGGGGGAAAATATTCTGCACACGTTGATTGTCAAGGCTAAAAAAACGACATGTATCCTGGATGGCCAAGAGTGTTTTTTTTGTATAAGAGGATCTTTTTGAATCACGAAAGCTATATTGCGTTTTCGACCAACTGAAAGAGATGTATAGAAACGCGATATCTCGTGGTCGGCCATACGAAAGGAGTGTTGAACAATGCCTGGTAATGAACGTGGTAAAAATATTTTTAATTTTTGGTTTCAAAAACTACGGTGATTTTGAACCGTTTGTATCTCTTCAGGCTTTGGGTTTTTAGTGAAACATTTTTCGAAAGGATTTCTGTTTCAATGTTCCACATAATTTTTATAAATGAGTCTTTGGAGTCATTTTGATCTCATTAAACGTATCTATGATTGAGAGACAGCCAAATGGTTAAGGAAGTATAGCTATCAAACAGGGAAGAGTGGGTAACAAACGGATCTCGGAACATTAATTTGGGAGTTTAAATAGCTCTACATAAAGAAGTTAGCAGTGAATAAAAAGATAACCACTTTTTGTAGAATGTCAACGTCTCCCATTAGATCACTGCGACCCATTAGTTCATCTATATTCTGTTGATTTGTCGCCCTCTCCAGTTGTTGATTCTCTTCCTGTAACATAAACCAAGATCGTAGTTACACAAGCGACACTTTGAAATTTGATAAGCGAACCTCCAAGTATTGAATTTTCTCATTTAATTCTTCAATGATTCCGCGACTTTTATCTTCGTTCTCCTTTTGTTGCTCCTCCATCAATTCCATGGCTTTGGCTGCTTCACAGAGTAGCGATTGCTTTTGCTGCAGCTCTCGCTTGAGCACCTCAATATCGACCTAGAACCATCATAAAAATTATTTTTATATCAATGAATTCTTTAAAGACAAGAAATCGTTTACATTAACGCAATTTTTCAACCATTATATGTGTATATCACATATTTCCGTTTAGTTCATTTTCCTAATACGTATTAAATGATTATTTGAAGGGCTATTAATCAACCAAACAATTCAAGGAAGTTTTCTACATTCTTTTGGTTGGGTGCATTCATAAAATTATTGGGTCATCACAGATAGCCCGAAACAATGGAAAATGGCAGAGACGTACCTTCAAATCGACATTTTGCTTCAGCAAACTCTCGTGGCCATCTGATGATGAATTCGCATTTGAGCTGTAGCCGGGTATCTTTTGCTCCAAGAAATACAACCGAAGTTTCAGATTGAAATTTTCGTTTCGCAATGAAGCCATCTGCTCTTCGAATTCCCGAACAGAACGGCCTTGGCCCGGTGATGCGTTTCCTCCATGCTGCAGATTCATATTGGGTGATCGGTATCCAAGAGCATCTGTTGAATAAATCAAATGGAATCATGAAGAATCAATATTGTTTGCCATAATTATTTCACTTTTCAGTTAATATCTTTTGAAATTAGATCATCAATTGAATTCCTATTGAAAACTAAACATAAGTCCGACAAATATCACACCGTCAATGATTTGTTCGATATCTGAAGTCATAACCATGTTATTTGTTTCCATGAAATTCATTCAAGTGAAGAATGTGGCCTATTTTACAGGATGTGGCGAGTGCGGAAAAGCAAACATAACATTTGCTTCGAACAAATTTGAATGTTGAAAATGATGAAACCTAAAACTTTGAATTTTCCAGTTAATTTTCGATGCGAAGGAACTCTGTGCTATCGTTGAATTTACAAACACAAATGAAAATTATTGAATTAGTTCTTTTAATAAACAAAACGAAAGCTGATTGTCATTCAAATGCAAGGAGGTCATAGTAGACTATTGACTTTTGAATCAAACAAGTAACCGAGCGAAAGCTGCCAATTATGAGCTAATTTTATAGGCATTTGTCTTAATTTTTGGTATTTAGCAGGAGGCGTCCTAGAATTCTCGATCCTGTAATCCCTTCAAATGCTTCAAGATACACTGTCGACAGAAGCCACGAGAATCTCAATTCATTACTTTTAAATCCACTGATTTCTGTGGTGGCTAATAAAATCTGTCAATGCACTTTAATAGCCTAAACTTAATCAAAAGATCTGATGAAAACGGCTATCGATTTGCACATACTTTACCACCCACTTTGCAGGATCTCTTGCTTTCATCTTTCATCATACCTGAAAAAATCCATCACGATCCTACCGAATATCTATCTAACATATACTATTCGGTTGTTTCTTCACGAAAATTTTCTAATTTTAAAACATTTGTTGGACACGCGCCAGAATTTCTTCAGAGACATAGTGTAGTCTCGAGTGGCGAATTTTCCATGATTTCAGTTAAATTTTTAGTTAGCAAAGATGCCGCTGGTTTTTCAATGAACTTAAAATCAGTTCAATTTGACTTGAAAGTGCTTTTATTGCTCATTTTCTTTTTCGACATCGTTCCACAACTATCATGTCGAAGCGTTGAAGAGGACACTTTTTAGATTCGTAACGCTTGTTGACTTTTTGTCAACTTTGTGTGGTACGAGCATGGCGAAATCAACTTGAAAGAAAACGATTGCGTCGTCGTCTTATTCACAGTCTTGGAATTTATTCTGACATGCTGAAAAAAAGATGCAATCACCACATACTCTGCAGCCAGTGGCTCTAGAAGAGCATCCATGTGAACTTTCTTCGGTTGCGAAGCTGCCCCGAAATAACTACACTTGTCTTGGTTTCTGTTGTACAGTGCGACCGTTTGTTGATTATTTTAGGTTGCAATAATTAGGGCGGGCTACTTGTGATTAAAATGCAAACTATAATGGTACAGATGATTGGCACAGGTGCTCTGTCTTTATAGCACGACTTGATAAGTTGCTGAGAATGTATATAACACGACGAACAGATGGCTAGCAAGATAGTTTGGCTTCATATTCATACCTCGGTTTATTTTAGAAATAATAATTTAAATCATTAAACGACAATATTGGGAGAGCTCTAGAAAATAACACCTGACGGCGCCAAGTGTGGCATAAATGCGCTGTGTGCAATTGTCAATTTGATTTAAGGAGTGTATCGAAAAAATTGACCTTTATAACTATGTCTCTAAAAGTAGTATTAATTGCTTCATGGAACCAATTTTTTTTATTATTAGATTATATTAACTAACATTTACATAGCGTTTCTCCACTTATTTTGAAAATCCTTTGCAGTTTTAGCAATTTTGTTTGTTTTCTTTAATGTTTTCTTCATTTCAGCCCAATATCTTTCGATTGGTCGAAGATCTGGACAGTTTGGAAGGTTAGCTGCTTTCGGTACCACGGAGATGTTGTTGTCCTCATACCACTTCATTGCTGATCGAGCATAATGACTTGTCGCTAAATCTGTCCAAAATGCTGCAGATACGTTGTGTTTCTCGATAAATGGTTTTAGTCGCTTCTCTAACCACTTTTCGATGTACGCTGCTGAGTTGATGGTACTCTTCGCTACAAATTCCTCTGATTTGAGACCAGATCGACATATTGCCTGCCAAATCATTTACCGCTTAGGAAATTTGGCAACTGTGCGAAATCGGCCTTCACGTATGTTTCATCGTCCAACACAACACAATCGAATTTGGTCAGGTAATCCTTGGATAGCTTTCGACCCCGATTTTTCGCTTCTTTCTCCTTTTCCTCGGATCGATCGGGTACTTTTTGGACTTTATATGATCTAAGATTATAATTCTTCTTAATCCTTTAAATCATTCCGTTCCATGTTTGCACTTTATGAGCCATATCTCGAATGGATGTGTTATTACTCTGAAAAAATTTCCTCTTTACTTTTCGCCTCAAATTTGTATCGGATAGACCTTTTTTTACCTGATCCAGACTTTCTAGCAACAGGTAGGCCCTTTTTGTACTTTATAATCGTTCGTTTCACTGTTGCAATCGACGAATTGGTCTCCTTTGCTAGTACCGAATATTTATGAAGGGAATTTTTCAGGGATTTGCATACAATTAAGCTACGCACTTTTTCTTGATTTGATGACATCTTTTCAAGAGTGATCTTACAATACGAATGGATTAGACGTTCTTTTTGTCACATTTCATAATTAATTTTGCATACCTGATAAAGACTAAAACTTATCCCAAACAGGAGCTATGCAGGAAAAACTAAAGGTCAATTTTTTTCGATACAGTTCTTTGTTCTTAATCAATTCAAAAGAGAATATCAACCAAAATACACAGGCAATCAAAGAAGACGGACTATATAATTTTATAGGTCTTGAAAACGATCAAATAAATGGACTCTAGTTCCCAATCATAAGTACAAAGCGGTTTCATTTATAGTTAATAAATATAGACATATTTATAGTAAGTTCACCCTAGATTTATGTCGTGTGTTCTCTTATCAGAGTACTGATCCAAACAGCTGACAGTTGTTTTCCGCTATATATCCTTACAACTTTAAGGAACACTGAGTTCGCTTATCGCATTCTCAAAAGTAAAAGTTTTTGACGTAAGTGCATGCGGAGTTATTTATAAATTCAGATATTTTTTAGGTTTTTAGTTAAATTAAGGTACCAGTCCATTTTATAAATTTCAAAAAATGGAACTTTTTTGTGCATTTTTGACCTCGTAGAACTTCAAAATGACCTCCAGAAAAATCTTTCCGAAATTCGAAAGTATATAAATGGCGCCTTTGAGTGTGTGGGCGTTTTCGGCTATTTTTAGGTGTTTGATCAGCTGTCGCCCGCGTAGCATCTCTCTCATTCCCCTTCTCTACCGGTTTCTTCTATATACATTATATTTGCGACTTTATTGCGTGTGTTCAGTGTTTATTTAGACTTCAACCTATCAATTGCGTGTTTTTGAAAAATTGTCTAATTTTTCACAACAGCGAAATGGAACAAAAACACGTTTTACTCAAAACAACATTTTTTAACATGGCAGACAGATAATCTCCGGATTATTACACAGTAATCCACCAGAAGATTAACAAAAACTTTTAAAAAATAATTTTGGCGTTGAAAAACTACGAAAAAACGGTCAATTTTTCACAAGTCCGCCATTTTTTTAAACTGATTTTTTTTTCAAAAACGGTGGTGGATTACGGTGTAAGAGACCTTGCTTTTGAAGTGCCGTTTAAATTTTTTGTTTCAGATCTACCAATCCATAGATTATCTGTCTGCCTTGTCTGCCGATTTTTTCAGAGCTTAATTTCAACGCCCTCTTTAACCTTCAAACGGGCGCGCGGTCATTTGTAACGGGAGCGGGCGCGCGTAACCGAAAAGACCTATGGAATGAATTAGAGAAATGAAGTACTAATTATTCAATATTTATTTATTTATTTGTACTCAGATATATTATCATTGTCTTTAAAGTCTGATTTGTCAAAAAAAGTAATTAAAATTATTAAAAAGAAACAATTATTAAATTAGTTAACATAACTCAAATATTCTTTGAATCAGAACAAAAATTAGGAACACAAAACCCTTTTACATATCTCAGACTAATTTATATACCTAGTCTAATAATAAAAATTAGTTTAGTTTTCAACAGAAACAGTTCCTTCGTCCATATAACATTGATTGCAAATAAATGTTGTATGACTTCTGCAAATATTTTTCATACATAACTTACATTTCGTTTTTGATTGCCTTCTTTTTTGGCTGGACATATACAGGTTCCTCTGCACGTGCCAGAACTACCTGCTTCTGTATCAGCAGCACTATCCTCCATATTCAAATGCTCCCTTATGTTACTTTTTAGTTTTCTTGGAAGGCCTAACATCGTTGATCTTCTTTGGACGTACTCGTTTGTCAATTCAGTGCCTAATGCCCGTAAATACATTCGCCTTTTCCGTTGAGTCACATTATTTGCCCTCAATATCACCATACTATTTATTCCTGCAATATCCAGAAGACGAAATTCGTTGGTATATCTAACAACTTTTTCAATAATATTCTCTGAAATGAATAAACTCCAGGCTTGCGTAAATGTTGTCACCCCCACACCATTCCTACGAGTGCCCGCATCTTCCGTGAGAATATTTTGAACTTGCCTCTGTTATTGTTAGATTTTTGCCACTTCGTTACTTTATCGCGCCCTGTAAAACAGCTACTTATTTCTGAAAGTGGCAAATCATCCTCTTCTGAGTCCGAGCAGTTTGATTCCTCAGCAGATCGAGGTTCCTCTGCAACGATGTGGTCGGAAGTTTCAGAGCCTTGGTCGCTGAGCTCTGATTCACTCTCTTCTTCGTCTTCTCTTAGTAATTCCTCAAGTATGTACTTTGTGGTAACCGTCCACGACTCATTTTATATAAAAAAAAATCCAAGCTTAATTCGATAATATTGAATGATGGCCGAAGAACTACTACGATCGTGAACGAGGGTATGTCGCGTTGAGCGTCGCGCGTAACCTTTTCGACGACAAGCGCGTGTAGTCTTTTCGACGACTGCACCGGAACTAAAACAATTGCGATCTGTGGAGGTGGGAGAGCGCCCCGAGCGACGGTTTATTCTCTATTTTACTCCCAATGACATAGCGACAGGCTACTAGAAATGAGAAATAAATGTGATGGGTAATAATAATAATATGAACGAAAATGTTCTAAGCGCGGTCGATTCAACTACGCGCGCCCGCTTGAAGGTTGAAAGAGAATAAAAAATTAATAATATTTTTTTTTGTATTATTCAAATATGAAATAACACTATAAAAAAAGATTCATGCCAATATATAATAAAGTTTTTGAGAAACTAATGCTTGAAAATATGTCTTTTTCTCGCCTTCAAAGTGGACTATGTAGTACCTTAAGTGTCGAAACTTATAATTTGAGTGTTTATGAGCTTCTTTGCAATTCAAGATGTATTTTTCCAGCTTCTATAAATTGAAAATAGGCGATCAGGAAAGATATCACGATGTGTAGGGTCTTGCAATAGAGTCAGTTGATAACTGTCATATTATTGAAGCTACATCTGTCAAATTGGCTGTCAATTATTCACAGTCTGTTTTGCCAGATCACCATGGACGGATGTAGCGTTAAGCAACACGTGCAAATGATAAAATTGATAATGACTCTAATTCTCATCGAAAAATTATCTTCAGCGATGAGGCCCATTTATGGATAAATGGGTATGCCAACAAACAAAATTGTCTAATTTGGGACGATACTTATCCACATGAGATCTAAGAGCGTCCAATTCATCCGGCTGGCGGCGTCATCGGTCCATTCTTCTTTGAGAACGACGTTGGGCAGGACAGCACCGTCAACGACGAGCGCTACAGATACATGATTACCAACTTCTTTCGGCCTGAATTGGATGATATCGACACCGACAACATGTGGTTTCAACAGGACGGCACTACAAGCCACATTGGACATTCTGCACGAGCGATTTGAGGGCATGGTCATCTCACGTGGAGGTGATGTGAACTGGCCACCGAGATCGTGCGATTTGACCCCGTTAGACTTTTCCGTGTGGGGTTTTCTTAAAACGCAGGTCAATGCGAATAAGCCACAACCCACAGCGGCCCTTAAAGTCAACAAATTCCATCCATGTCATGGAAAATTGGACATTTCGGATGCGCGCCATCCAGAGAAGCCGCGGCGAATATTTGAACGATGTAATATTCCGTAGGCCTTTCAAACGAATAAACAATTTCGATGTCTCACACACTTTGTTTTATTAAAATTTGAAAAAGGAAGTCCCTATTGGAAGACCCTATGGTGTTTCGATGGATGGCGAAAATTGATGCCTCTCGATGACAGTAAATTCTTTATATGCAAGAAGATATTGAATTAAGACAGCTATTGTGATGCGTAAAGATTTACGTGAAATAGGGTGTTAGCTGTTATTCCAAAATTAGAATTGGCTCACAATAATGAAATGACCAAAATGGCGTCAAAAATTCGTATCGATTTAAACCCTAATAAATGCTAGACTGTTTCTGATCATTCCTAATAGCAAAATGCGTCTATATTTCTCACACCAAAGCGAGCCTCGTTTCTTGATATATAATTTAATCCTTATTTAAACGATTTAGTGTGGCAAAATGTTTTTCATGCTTGCTATCAAACAAACATAGTGATCAATCATGATTCTGTTTAAACACGTTTTGAAAATAAAAATAAGCAACATCTTCTATCAACGAAACCTAATCAAATACCAGATGGATATTCTCAATGTATATGTAACTTATTGTTTGTTGCGAAAAATTGGTGATGATTGTAATGAAAACGAAAGAATTTTTTGGGGTTTAACTTGACCAACACAAAGACTTTATTATATCTCTTGAAGTCGAAATTAATTACCTAGTTTTCTCACTGTTTTACCAATTTATAAAATAAATATATATAAAATAACTACTTACACGAACTGTCCATGGTAACATCTTGCAGTTGTCCTGGACTTGTACTGTAAATGTAAAAGAAATTAAATCAATGAGGGCTAACATGTTTCTTGAAATGAAAAAAATTAGAATATATTATATAAACGAAAGTTGCAAATTAAAACATGACACGTGCATTTTAATTCTATCATCTATTTACAAATGACCAACTTTACCGTACCACATTGGTCAAAAATTATATTTTACATTTCACATGTCCACACAACGCGGTATCTGCTGTGTTTAAATTTAGCCAAAATAACCACACGAATCAACCCCAAGTGACGTGTTCAAGTCTTTGTGCCAACTAAAAGTTAGGTTGAATGGTCGCCGAAAAAAATTTAATTTGCACAACTTATGTAAATTCCACGAATATATGTTTCCCGGGCCATGTTGCGAAAAATAAGGTCAATGTGATGGAACATTTAATATTTAAATCCTAGTTGATTAATAATTTATATTATATATATTTGTGGATTTTTAGCATTTAATTGTTATTGATAGGCAACTTTTTCATGAAAACAGAGGAAAGCATGATGACTGCTGAATTAAACTGATCCATCGAGTTACATAAATGTTACATTAAAAGCTCCGATGTACTATACTATTAAATTACATCAAACATAAAGTGTGATTCAGAAAAAAAACGGCCGGGAAAAAGTAATTATAATGTATAAATGAAAAGAAAAGAAAAGAAATCGAAATGATGCAACAATTTTATTTCTTGAAGGAAACATTACAAATTTGTACAAAAAAATTATGATTTTCACTCGTTTCAAAAAATCCACCAACATTTGCTTTGTATCCCGCCTGTGCACATCCTTTTCGCTGAACGCATTTGCTGCCTGTCGCCATTTTCAACGAAACTCCATTTAGTTTCCTTAGTTATAAACTTCTGACTTTTTGGACCGGAAGGACAAATGACCTGCCAAATTAAAAATTTTGTTGGGATATTTTGACACCTTCTTGTTTTTAAACTTTTCAGAGGTATCTCGTCTTGATTTTGCCACATAAAATTCCTGTCTCGGAATATGGGCTTAGTCGGCACCGCAATATGTCTCGCCGTCCATAACGCAGCATTCAAACTTTGTAAAATAGTTCACGGCCTTTGGCTATCGCTTCTATGTTTTCATCTCGGTCAGTAAATTTTTGAATCTTTTTGAAGGTACGAAGTCCAACTCTAGTTTTTGTCATGTGCACAGTTGCTTGAGAGGTGTTATGTTTGCTAGCCACAACACCCTCCGAACGGCTCGGATTTCTTTTGTTGAGCTCCTTTATCTTTTGCTCAAGTTCAGGATCCTTGAGTCCAATTTTTCTGCCTGACTACTGTTCTACTGTTAATGTGCTTTTTCAAAACAACCTGAACTGAAGATTTGGATATTTTTAGCAGTTTAGCCAATTTATTTCGTCTTAAATTGGGATTTCCACGGTGAAAGTGCAAAGTCGATTTTCTTATTTGAAATTGACTCAATTTCATCGTAACTAAAACGTATGTATTCAACAAGTGCGTAATACAAAGTGAAGCTCGCACTCCCAAGAAACTTAAGAACAAAATTGACCAGAACGAACATGCCAACAGTTATGAACATTTCAAAGTGGACGATTTTTTAAATCAAATTTTATTTTCAGAACAATATAGAAGAATACGACGAAAATATTAAGTTTACGGGAGCTGATCTTGAATGATTTTAATGACTATTTTACCTGTCGTCTCAACCGTCTATGAGCATATTTTATGTGATTCTGCATCACATAAAATATAACGTATCTGTTCGGATAGTTAGAGCTTGTACTGCAAAGGTCGACAGTGGTCATCTTTGGTAGTTTCCATTATTTTCAGGTAGATAGTACATTGATATGAAATTGTCTATTTAAAGGATCGATCTGAGTCTTATGTTCATTTTTGTTTGGCAAAGGATTTACTTCGACCAGTAATTTTCGGGAAGTATCAAAAGTTTCTTAAGGCCTAGTAACGACGTCTTGAAGTCTCTAAATTTTTCTTGTATCCTTTTCTGAAAAGCAAATACAGAATATGATTCATTTTCAACAAAAGATTTCATTGTGATTGAAAAACAGCATTAACTACCTCAATTTTCGCAAAGCGATCAGGTTTTCATTGACTTCCTCTTCCGAAATTATTGGGGCCCACATTTAGTCCGGTCTAATGGTAGTCAACCCTCCTATAACGCGGTGAGTGCGTACCGCGTTATATGGAAACCGCGCTATAAGAAACTCGGATTTAACCGTACAAACCAGGCTAATTCGTAGCGCGTTCTATGGAAACCGTCTACCGCCTTGTATGGAAGAGTACCGCGTTATAGGAGGGCTGTCGCGATTTCAGCTCCGCGTTATATGGAAACCGCGTTCTGAGAGTACCGCGTAATAGGAGGGTTGACTGTACTTCAATTATGCATGTTGGGTTAGGAAGCGAATGTTTTCCGCAATATATAGGAGAGTTGAACGATTAGCTTCAGTCCAAATTACTGAGCTCCTAGACCTTTAATTGGGCTGCGACTTAAAGAAAATCCAAAAATTGGATCCCCATGGCAGCCATGACTCTCACAAAAATGATGTCTGTGGAAAAGTGATGCTAAATTAAACTCACAACTTGTGTACTACTTTCACGTAACGGCGATAAGACAACAATTAGGAGCGTAAAACGACACGAAAAAAAGTTTCTCGTCTTTCACAGGAGTCACAACTCTTTTAGGCCGAGGGGCGACCGCAAAATTAAATGGCTCGTTGCTAAAAGGATGAAACTTTCAGAAAATTTAGCAGATAACACGAAATAAATTCACTGCAACTAAACTAACCAAATCATTCTGGAGAGTTTCGCAGTCATCAAGAGATCGAATCACTCTAAATAGCTTAAGGTCAATGCATTTCCACATTTGTTCTTTATTTATTATTTCGATACTTTCATGTAAATGATGCACGTTTTTGTCAAGTCTCCTGCAATGATAAAGAAAAGACTGGCTTGGACAAAGACGCATAAACACTTCTCAACATCTGACTGGGAAAATGTAAGCATATTTTTTTTTAACTAAAGGTTATTAAATATTTGTAATTGAAACATCTCACAGGTTTGCTTCTCTGATGAATGCCGAATCGAAGTGACTGAAGAGCAAGCAATTTGTGTTAGAAAAAGACCAGGTGAAAGACTGTTGCCTCAATGTGTTGAGCAAAGGGTAAAGCACCCAATAGCAGTCATGATATGGGGTGTGATTTCTGGGAAAGGACTCGGAGCTTTATATTTTGTCGAAGGTACCATGAACTCCGACCAGTATCTGAGAGTTCTAAAGGATGTTTTTCTTCCTCAAGTGGCAAATTGGTTCGAAGAAAAGGACCAATATATATTTATACAGGACGACGCACCCTGCCACACTGCTAAATGCGTGAAAAAATTCCAAAGTGAAAATAATATTAAGGTTTTACCTTGGCCAGGGAATTCACCGGACATGAATCCCATCGAGAATGTATGGGCAGTTTTAAAAACAAAAACAAGTTTCAAAAAAAGTAATCGCAATAAAGCAGAATTAATTAATTCTATTAAAGAAGTATGGTTTCATGATGATCTAATCAAAAAAACTGCAGAAAATAACATAAAAAATATGGAAACTCGTGTAAGAGATTTAGTAAAAAATTGAGGTAGTTGGACTAATATACTATATATAATATAATACTAATTTTTATTTATATTTGAATGTCCTTTTCTTTAAATACTACATTAAATGAATTGAAGAGTATTCAATAAAAACTAAAAAAAAAACATGCTGTATATTATTGTCAACTGAAAAATTTTAAGGCTAATATGCTAATGATTGGTTTGAGTATAATTCATTGGCCAAGTACTGTAATTTGATTGGATTAGTACGAGCCCGCCTGTCTACATATGTACATACGTGTTTTATTTGATGACTTGTGTGACCAGCAAATCAATTGCAGGTTTGCGTTGGTAATGAAAGAATTCAATGAAAGAATTCAACAATAATTCATCCGATAAAATGGTGCAACTGTCAAGCGACCCTAACAAGGTCAATATTATCGTGCCAATATCGATATTTATCAATATATTGAACGTGTAAGGAGAATATTGAAACAATAATATTGATGGCAATAATATTGAAGAAAATAAAATCCGACCGATTTTTATTAAAAGCGCGTTCATATTATTGACACGTGTGAGGGATATATTGCCGTATGGTACAATAAAACGTGAGCCAATTTCAAGAATCGGAGAGATTGTCTTCTATTTCGTGTACTATTACGATATT
Source organism: Oxycera nigricornis (assembly GCA_963942545.1). Lineage (NCBI taxonomy): Eukaryota > Metazoa > Arthropoda > Insecta > Diptera > Stratiomyidae > Oxycera > Oxycera nigricornis. The sequence continues at coordinate 32,154,191 of OZ012662.1, read as the reverse complement.
ATTGATGATGAATATGACGTAGGTTGCAATTTGTTTGAAACATTTGTACATTGTAAAACTTTAATTTTGAACTATGAATTTGTAGTTATAAAGTTAATTTTTTACACCGCCAAGGAACTGATCCCGGTCCATCTCTGATATATGTTGCACTGGTAGAGTGATGATGTGCATTTCTGTTAATACTTAGTGGGTTTAGTACAAAAGCTTGGTTTCTCTAAGAGCCAAGTAGGTACTGTTTCTTCATTTTCTATAAGATCTTTGTCCACCGATCCTTCTGGGATGTAGTAATTTGAACGCATTTTTGTTATATAGTTGTGTAGATAACAACAGGTCTGTACGGTTTTTGGAACTTCTTATGGGAATAGGTGAATGGCTTTCTGAAAGATCGTGAATCTGGCAGCAACCCGAGCAGGGTTTGATGGCAGTGGAAACAACACCAAGCGTCGGCCAAGCATTGGCGTACAACGAACGGCCAACGGTCAGCTGCCAGTGCTGGCTGAGTGCTGGCTGACTACTGGCCCAGTAGTGCATTCGAGTGCTGGCCCAGTGCTGGGGGTTGGCACTGCGCCAGCACTGGCGATCGGCACTGGCCCAATGCTTGAAGCCATTACTGAAATATAACAATTTATGATATAAGCAGAATGTTAAACGATTCGGAGGAAGATCACTAGTGAGCTTCAGTGCAAGTTCGTTATATTAATAAGTATTGCTTAGTTATACTGTGCGAATGTTTAGTATTGCATTAATAATGAAATGTTAAGTGAATGAACTGAATTGAATTTGAAGAACTCATAGTTCATATTGATGGAACGCATAAACGTTCATTTTGAGGGTGTGGGCTGAACAGTATTCCCTTTCGTTGTCGTCGATATTTCGAAGAAATGTGTTGCAGGCGAAGGTAAATGGCACGAAAGTCACGTTATTTTTTGTTCTTAGAACGAACACACTAGTATACAATTTTTCATTATTCATTTTTACACCCGAATTGCTTTTTACAAGAACTAGAAGTGTCCCGTGAAAACAAATGAGTATGTTTTCAAGGGTATTTTAATATTTTTTTAGACATACGAATAAATTTTGGACTTCGTAGCAAATTTTTCTTCCAAACTGAATTGAATAGTTTTTAACAAAACCAGAAAACGTTCAAGATGATTTTGAATCCCTTTGAAGCGTAAATACAACGTCTTCTTGCATAAAAAGTTATGTTTGATTAAATCAAATTTCGTCAATTGAAGAAGTTAACCATTTTTTTCTGATAGAAATATTTGTTGATTACTAATTGACTTTTTCGACCAAATTAGTTTTCCTGATAATATTTGAATTTTTTAACAACACTTAATGTTGCTTGCAAAAAAAATGGGACGAGGAATCTTTCATCAAGCTTTCATTGAAACATTTTATGTGGACGAAAAAGCAATTTATTGATCTAGTTTGATATGAATATTTTTTCTTAATACAAAGCTAGCTAACTTAGGCTGAAAAGATTTTTTGAATTACTAGATCTGTGAACAATCATAACTTTTTGTTGATGTTGAAATACGAACGAGCTACGAGAGACTGGCCAAAAAGCAATTCTGAATGCAGAAGCTTTTTTCATTTGCACTTCAGCAATTGTTCATCATACAATTCAATTAATTGCAACGCAGTCGACTTTAAAGAAGAGACTTTTTGTTTTATTTTTGAAATTTTAAATTCTATTCTTATTTATTTAATAGAAGTTCAACTGATAGACGTTCCATCGCAACAAGTGCGGCGGCAGTTTTATTGATTTTGACCTTGGCGCCATCATTAAACATAAATAAAATTAATTTATATGGATGATCCAGAATTTTATAAAACTGCATTTTGGTCATGTTTGCTGGACATAACATCTTGGTGCGAGGAGTGCTTTTCAAGATATTGATAAAAATGACTTCTTTTCCAAATTGCATTCATATCCGCCACTAAACTGATGACTGGCACATTCCGTGTCTCGAATAAGCAACATAAACGACTATTTGCAATGCAAATGTAACGTTACAACGTTCAACGAACACTCAACGAGTAGTGCCTTTTTCCAGCGCTCCCTCAATGCTGGCAAGTTGTCACGTTACAACGCTCAGTGCTATTTCGTAGCGCTCCCCCAATGCTGGCATGATGCTACGTTACAATGCTCAACGAGTAGTGCTATTTCGTAGCACTGGCTGGCAAGTTGCTACGTTACAATACTCAGCCGACGCTCACGGCGGCCCGCTCACTCTCTCATCGATGCTCGGCTGACGGCTTGCTTTCTAATGTGTTCGAATGTGTGCACGTAACTTCTTAACTGTCTCTATGGCTTCAACGCTACAGCGCTTGCTTCGTGCGATAGACGTCGCGGGTTCAATTCTCAGTGGCAAAAGCGATACATCAATCACTCATCATTTGGATGCCGGCGTCTTATTCACATGCCGGGCGACGAATATCATGTGAGAATGATATTTTCATACAAGTTTCCGTGGCTCTTGCCGCCGCCGATTCATTTTGGCATTTGAGTGCTGGCGGAGTAACAAATTCGTTGTATGTCAGTACTGGGCCTGTACTGGGCCAATGCTGCTTGTGGATCTTGGCCCAGTACTGGCATACAACTTCCGCCCGTAGTTATCATCCAGCACTGATATGTTACTGGGCCAGCACTGGCAAACGAGACTCAGCGAGCGTAATGTGGTGCTCAGCCAGCAATGGCTTAGCACTGGGCCAGTTGTGCGACCGTGTTCGGGAAGAGTTCCAAATGTGTTTTCTGAAACTCCTCGGGCTTTACTGCAACGGTAGTTGTTTAATGGTGAGTTTGCTTCCCTTGTATGGCTTCATTAAATTTTCATTTAATGAAAACGCATCGTCGTCAACAAAAACATATGGCAGTTTGACTGCAAAACTGGATAACTCTTCTTTATTGGGAAGACCATGGATGTCTTCAGCCAATTTTTCACCAAATTTTGTGAACCCAATGACACCACCGTCCGAAACACGTCCATTTACACCACAATCATCCATAATAAACTCATAGTTGGCATTTACTAAAGCCATCAATACTACACTGGAAGTTCCTTTATAAGTGTAGTAAATTAAACCTGAATTTGCAGGCTTAACAATTGATACGTGTTTCCCATCAATGGCGCCTAAACAATGTGGAAAGTTCAATCGCGTAGCAAAGTCTTCAGCTAAAGCCTTCAAATCCTTGGGACATCGGGGCATCTGAAATAGCAATATTTAGCAGACGCGATTAGAAACGGTAAATCCATCCTCTCTGACTGCACAATTGAAACTGACACTTTATTGATCCAAATTATTGAGTCGTGTGAAGGCTTCCGGTTTTACCATATATTGCGTCAATAATATTGGTTGATCGTGTAAGGCCCGCTTCTTATAATTTCAAAAGCATCAGCAAAAAATGAAACTACAATGTAGAATCATCAAAAGATACACAGATAATAAAGGGGATGAAACAGATGGTTGCAGGAAAATAGTAAAAGAATGTCGTCAGGACATTGGAATTTTAATATTTGGCTTCATTCCAAAAATTTCATAAGAATTTTAAAATCACAGATATTGAAGTCATTCACGATTTATCAATCAATGCCTTACATATTATTCCGCAATAATTTGAAATGAAGGATTTTTTCGTGATCAAAATTTAGTTAAAAAAAAATTCCAACTATATTTAGATATCAAGGGCATAGCACGATATTTGTTTTTAAGTCCAACATCATTTTCACTCCTGAATGACTATTAAATTTTTGTTTGCCCATTTCCTTCTGGTTTACATCATTCAGCATCTTTCAGCTGTATTCAACGTTCTGTTCTAAATCCTCAATAAATTTTCCAGAAACCCCGCAACGTGGAATCAGTAAGCAAAATATATTCTGAGTCAGTAGACTGAGCAACAATTTCTTGGCTCTGCTGGATGAGGACGCACACGGAAAAAACAAATGTTTCCATGGTTTTTTAAAAACTGCGGTAAACGATCCACCCCTTGATTTTGCTACGCATGGTATTTTTAGGTGCAAGAAGTCAGTCATCTTTGCATTTATCTTTTCGAAAAATGTGGTTCGCAACTTTACTTTTTGGCGAGTGAATCTTTTTGAGATTGAAGCGTATTCAGTAACCGATTACTGCAAAAAATGATATGAACTTTTAATGAAGTCTTGAACAATCAAACAAAATAAAGAATATTTCGACCTATTTTTTTTTTTTGGCGAAACCGAAATCTAATTTAAATCCCCAGATTGTTTTCGAGTCATAAATGTTTGTTTCCACTCTTTGATTATGTTATCGCTATTTTTCACTCATTAATAATTTCAAATGGATATTATTCGCTCAAGGGCTCTGTGAGATTTGTTTTACCAGGTCCATAAGAACTAACATCCAGATTGTTTATAATCTAAATGATACGGCGAACAGGGTTTAAGCTAAGACATGCTACAAATGTTTTGTCAAGTGTCTGAGGATGATATTTGTTTAGTCTTCCCAACTGTGTTGGAGATGTTGTGAAACTTTTAGAGAATTTATGAATGAAGGTGGTCCAAGTTGCAACATGTGTATGCAAAAAGTGCTAACGGATATATGAGCATTATATTGTGTATCAACAAATACAAGAAAAAGTTATGGTTGATATGATGAAAGCCAATCTGCTAGACGATGAATTAATGATAGGTAAATGAATAAATTCTTCAAATTCAGTTGTTCTTTTTGTTAGGAAATCTGGAAAATGTTGCAAGATATTATGGCAGATGTGTGAGAAGATGGCGATAAAAATTTTAAATATGAGCCTAAAGTATTAAGTAATCATCGTAAAAGGGGACGAGATTTGAATCTAAAAATATACTTATACGAAAGGGTTGAATTCTTTTCTATATAGAAAAGATATGACTGATGCAAAACGGTTTCATCAAATGATTTGATAGGCTAGATATTAGTCTTTTATGAATATATTTTGATTCAGAGATTAATTTTCAGATTGCATAAGTTTGCAATAGAATTTATTGAATCTCTTGCAAGACATTTCCACGAATATTTTCTCTGGTCTTTTCACTTATTTACACATAGATAACATATGAGACCTTCGGAATCTAACGTTTTCACTGAGAAAAAATGAAAATCGGATACTAGATACTAGCGCAAAGATACTAGAACTTTCTCTATTAATTTTGTTATACCAGCTGTAGACAGGGCATTATTTCGATCAAGAAATTTTCTCATCCATCTCAATTGTTATCCATAATTTGTGTATAAATTTTAGCAGTCATTTTCTTTTTTATCCAAAATATTGGACCAGTTCCATAATAGGAAAAGCATTCCCACACATTAATCTTCGCACCAATATGCTTTACAGTTTTTATTGTGTAATTAGGATTATAAGAAGCATTTGGTGGTCTTCTAATGTACTCTCTGCAACCAGGACTACCAAATAAAAATACTTTAGACTCATCAGTCCACAGAAAATTACGCCATTTAAATAGAGGTTAATTTTCTCGCTCTCTCGCAAATTTCAAACGACTTTAATGGTAACGCACTTGTAATAAAGGAACTTTTTTGGACATGAACAAAGATTTTTCACGAAGTTTTCTTCTAATCGTAGAAGTGTCTACTTCTAAATTAACTTCTCCTTTTACTTTAGTCGATGTCAAAAAAGGATTCTTTTTGACAGGTCTAACTATGCGTTTAACCTCATGCGAAGATAACTTTCTATTCCGGCCCCTTGTTTCCGGTTTTTCTTCCCATTTTTTAGCGTTGACCATCATTTGCTGGACCATTCAATTGTCCGTTCTATGGATTTATAAGTTTTCCCTTCTCGTAATAACTTTCTATTCAATTCCCGCTTTTCCGCAGAACAATGTTTGCCTCGACCCATTTTCTAAATTCAAAATATGTAATTATGTACTTTATAAAAGAAATGAAGAAACATTACATTTATTTGAAGTTGTACAATATCTTAAAGTTTAGAGATCTTCTACAGGTACTCCTTCGAGTAAACAAAATCCCACTGCTATTATTTTGTACAAAGGAAAAACTAATATTTAACACTCACTTGTCTAAACTATCGGAAAACAAACTGATAAGAAAAATTGAAATGGCCGCTTTGACTAATTGCCGACTGAAGTACATTCTGAAGTAAGTTGCCATACGATTTTCCCTCCAAAAATGCCACGTACTGCTACTTTTTTGCATACATGTGTATGCGTTATTATTTATCAATTCAGTTTCGTTAATTAAAACGTTTTGAAACTTTTCATTGAAAATTCGAATCCAATAAAAAAAGAATTCTATGTACAGTGTGTTTCGCAAAAACGTGTCGCCAAAAACATGAAAAATACTATGAATCGTTTAGATTAAATTCATTTCGTCAATTAATTAGGAAAACATTTTCAGCAATTATATCAATATGAAATTCAGTCGCCGTTATATTCAATTATCGTCCGACATTTTTTTGTGCAACTCTGACTCAATTTCTGTGCGTACTCCATAGTAAAACCTTGCCATATCCTCTTGAGAACCCGCCTTTGCCTTTTAGTTTCTTCTTGATTCGTAACCACACGTTTTCTATCGGGTTCGTGTCTGGACTTTGTGATGGTCAATCCAAAGTTGTGACTCCGTTTTTTTCCAACTAGTACAGAGATGACTCCGATGTTTAGAATCGTTCTCCTCTTGTAGAATCCAACCGAGATTTTCGGATCCATAAAAACTCTCAGAAGATTTAAGCAATCAATTTTTATAAAGTTTGATCATCAGAGTTGTCGTAAAAACGATGAGCTTCCGACTCCCCTTTTCGAGAAGCATCTGTAAACGGGTGTTTTACAGTACGCCACAAAATTGTTACATCATTTTTCGTCCAGGCTCTCTTCTAGTAAGTGCATAAAACAAATGAAAATTCATCAGTAAAAAATCACGTTGCCCCAATCACGGTCTAAATTTCGCATTGCCCAACTTAGTCTCTTCTTTGTATGCTTTTCGGTCAACTACAGCTTCGCAAGTGAATGTACAATTCTACTTTTGATGTCAGATTCGTGGAATCTTCACCTTATCGTACTAGTTGATACACTAACTCCGTTGTTCAGCAGTTTCTGTCTCGCATTTAGTAGAATCAATGCCGGGTTCTTCGCACACAAGCTACAAATAACCTTACCTTTCCTTTCATAGGTCGTTCTCTTAGGACCTATACCTGGTTTATTGTCAACATTATCAGACTCTTTAAAAAAATTAACCCACTTCTTAATGAACGAAACAGAAGTTTTAGTATATATTACAGCCTGTGCGAATCTGCGAATGCTAAGAAAATGGCTGAGCAAAGAAAAAGATGCGAAAACGAAAGATGAAGTCAACGGAGTATACAAAATTACCTGCCCGGAGTGCAAGAAAGTGTATGTTGACCAAACTAGGAGATTAGTGGGAACCAGATACTACGAGCATAAGAAAGAAGCTGAGTGTTTTCTAAAAAATGGGAGTAACCTCAAATACCATAGTTTTAAGTCATCAGTGGCAGAGCATATTGTTAAAGAAAAACATAAAATCAACTTTAATGACTTAGACTTAATTAAAGTAGTCCCCAAATTTCACAAATTAGATGCAATAGAAAGCCTAGAAATTAAGAAAATACCCTCTGTACTAAGGTTAAACAGTGATACAGGGAACTGTAATAGTATCCTCTTTAAGCACGCTAATTGATATGTTGGTTAATTATATCCCGTTTGAAATTAGTCAGTATATAAACCTGTAAGCCATCAAAATCTGCTAGTAATTGTACTGAAGAAGAAGTTGTGTTAACTTCGAAATACGTATATACATTATTGTTATTAAATCTTTATACGGTCTAGGAAACTGTTTTATTTTAAACTTGTAAAAGTGCCGTGTATAAACAAAACACAGTGAATCATATCTAAAGGTATAACTGCCGTGCAATGGCCAAACCGTCTAACTGCAATTTCCTCGATATCGAGATAAATTTGAAGCATTTCTCCTGTCTTGCCTACATTACCAAATTTGTTCGCAAAAACCATTCAATCAACGTACAAAGAATGCAACATGAATTTAAGATTTTCGAAAATCGTCAATACGAGGATGAAAACGACGGAAACTTATTTTTAGATTAGTTTTCTCGCTTGAAACAGAGCTTCAGATACAACGGCAAACCGTCTAAAAGCATTTAAACGTTTTGTCCAGTGTGCGTAGAAGGAAAACTTGCCTAATAAAACAACGTACAAACGCTCCAAATGCTCTTAGTAGTCAAGTCAATTGAGAGTTTGACCGTGCATTTTCAAAAAGACAGAAATTTTTTTATTGCAATGCGTGGGAAATGATAAATTAGCTTAAGATCAATTTCCTGGGATCCTCGATGGTGGCGTTTGGGCTCCATCTTGAAAACAAAAGAAAGTGGGACACCCTCATATCTCCCAAACCATGGCTTCCGTAAGAAAGTTGTGTATGGCAAACTTGCGTAAAATATAATTTTTAGCAAGTTTGCCATACATAACTTTTGCGTGGTGTCAATAATAAAAAAGATACAACCCAAAAACCTTATCCAAAAAGGGGGGAATAACTTTCGGGCGCCACAACTTTTTTAATTTCACGTTTAACACGAAACACATGCAGATACTATTCCAAGGTAATTTTGTCACAAATCGTTTGCGGTATTCATTGTTCCAATCACTGCACATAAACGGGAGTTATTCCATCCCAAAGGGGAGAAATTCACGTGAAAACCCCGTTTTTAGGCCAAATAATCGGCTTTTGGTGGTGAACCGCCCGTTGCGAAACTCGCGGAGCATTTTGGAAGGCAGCCAAATTTTTGGCGCAATGTGTAGTATGTTTTACTGTGAGCTTAAATCCAAGTTTCTGGGGTCGCCCAATTCTCTGGGCTCCATCTTGTAAACAAAAAATAGTGGGACATCCCCCATATCTCCGAAACCATGGCTCTCACAAGAAAGTTTAATATGGCAAACTTGTAAAAAATTTAATTTCCAGCAAGTCATGCATACATCACTTTCACGTGATTTTAACAATGAAAGAGATAAAAGCTCAAAACGACATCCAAAAAGGAGGGAACATCTTTCGAGCGCCACAGCTTCATTGTTTTGACTTTAACCCCAAAACACATTGAAAATAACTTTAAGGCAATTTTGTCGCAAGTCGTTTGCGGTATTGATCGTTTTGATCGCTGTACACTGGCGGGAGCTATTGCATCCCAAAGGGGGAAAATTCACGTGAAAAACGCATTTTAGGACCAGATGAACAGGTGTTAAAATGCTTTTTTCCTATGACTTGTCCTCCTTCGAGACGCAATATCTCCCGACATGGTACATTGATCGAAACAAGCAATACCGCAAACGTTTGGTGATAAAACTGCCTAAAAGTTATTTCCAATGTGTTTTGGGGTTAAAGTGAAAACAATGAAGCTGTGGTGCTCGAAAGATGTTCCCCCCTTTTTGGATGCCGTTTTAGGTGAGTAACTCTTTTATTGTTGATACCACTTAAAAGTGATGTATCTAAGACTTGCTGCAAATTACATTCTACGCCGGTTTGCTGTAGTAAACTTTTTTTGGGAGCCATGGTTTCGGAGATATGGGTGCGTCCCACTTTCTTTTGTTTTCAAGATGGAGCCCAAACGCCATCATCGGGGATCCCAGGAAATTGAACTTAAGCTAATTATACTATTTCCCACGCACTGCAATAAAATAAAATCTTGCCTTTTGAAAATGTACGGTCAAACTCTCAATTGACTGGACTAGATATGCAACGGAAAATCGAACTAAATGCTTATAGACGTTTATTTTCCTTCTGATTTGTATAGCTGTACAATGGACAAACCGTCTAAAGTACTTTAGATGGTTTGCCACTTGTTTTTTATGTAAAATTGGCAGCAAGATGTATTATAAATGGAATGGCCAGGATCATAGCTCTTGAAGGGAAGAGAAATGAGACAAAATGTTAAGCTCATATGAAAGAAGGGAAAATATAATGTCCCTAAACGCACATATCTCAAAATCTTGAAAAATGTCATTTAGACGGTTTGGCCATTGCACGGCAGATTAAATACCTGGACTAAACGCGTAACGCTTATATAGTGCAGGCATTTACTTGCCAATTAATTAAGTTTACGAGCTAAAACGAAAATATAACTAGCGACTCGTTTTTGTGAACCACAGTTACATTTTTGAGATTTTCAATTAGAAAAAAACTGACGTTTTAAATAAAACACCTTTACAGTAACTTTCAAACAGCTACTAAAAACCAAACTTCTAACAGAATAATCACCTACATAAAACTGCGGCATTCATTTTGATTAGAAAGCAGATCGTAGAACACATGTGCCCTACTGATTGTTTACACCATTTTTAAACAATCTTCACATCATCATTCCACACATGCTTCTTTTTCTCCACTCGTTGAAATAATTACAAATTTATTCTTGGAAAATGCATGCACATGAAACACACTTCTTCCCATCAGATATTCATTTTTGATTCAATTCAATCAATCAATTGCATTTGATGTCTTTCAATTCCCAAAATCAAAGATAAATTCAAAACGAAAAAAACTGTCGAACATTTTTCTCGTCTTGGAAATCAATAGTCAACGACATTCTAAACATTTTTGAAATTTTCTGTTGAAACCAATGCAATATTTCTCAACTTTTTTGGCAGCCGATCTAAATATACGGTTTGTTGAAATTTGGAAAATATTGTGGTTTGACTTTGAAAATGTCTTTGTTTGTTTCTAAGAAATATAAACAAAATAATTTACGATGCGAGATTGAAATTGTTTTCAAGGTGATACAAATGCGTTCAAAAATCATTACTCTTCAGTGATTTGCCAAGAAAAATGTTCTTATATAGCTTTCAGATGGATTTATTGTTCTGAAAAATGTCAAAACGGAAATAGGTGAACTTTTGGCGTTCAAAAATACATATGTGCTTTTTGACTTTGGATAATATAAAGACCATGATTACTAATAGTGAACTGATTCGAAAATATATTTTTCTACTCATGAACTTTACTTGAACGGTATATCCTTCTTCTTGCAGGTGATAATTTTCGAAAAGAAAATCAGAATCGAGACCATCTTGTCCAGGAACCACCAGCCTAGACCTCAACATTTAGGGTGTTATGGGCAAAAGCATCATGGAAAAGAAGCTGATCATATTAAAAATGCTGGTACAATGAAGCGAAGGATCAAGAATCAATACAACACGATTAAAATAAAATAAAGTACAGCATTTAATTTAATAGATATCGTTATTTTGATGAATTCGTCGCTTGTAATTTTTATGTATAAATTTTGAGGATTTTAACCATAAAATATTCGACAAGATGTTTGTTTTAATCTACAATATTAAATGTTATTCAAATTTTGTTAGGCGGTGTTTTCAATGAAAAACAAAATGAGCCACTTAGTGCCACTTATTCTGGCGCAGAACACATACTTAAACAAGCCGCGAGGTGCGACCCTTGAGGTCCACACGTACAACTTCCCAATAATATTTACATAAATATTAAAAATATTAAACACAATAATAATTATGGAAATAATATTACTTTTAATAATAAAAATGTACCTCTCATAAAAGCTTTTGGAATGATTTAATATTAATCGTAACATCTACGCGAGCGTTAATTGATAACGTAAAGATTTTCGTGGATTGGTTTGATTTAATATTCACGTGGGTCAATTGGAGGGGTGACAGGTTACAAAGCCTTTTCTACGTTATTTGTTATTTTCATATCGATGCTTGAAGGACAAAACAGCGCTAGCAAAAATGAATGCAGTTTTTGTTATTACGACAACTGAAGAGATTTTGTCGCGTGATGGCCATTTTGAATAGTTACGGTCAAAACTGCTTGCACTTCGGCATAATCACTGAATTTGTATTTTTTCACGATTTTACATCAATGAAACTAATAATTATTTCTTATTTTCTGTTGATTTTGAGAAACATTGATTATGCAGTCAAAAATAGGTTCAATTGCGTGTAAAAAGTAAAATATATGTATTACAAATGATGACGGAAGTAACTGAAATTTTACGAATACTAAAGAACAAAACTCCTAAAAATTACAATTTGTTATTTGATGAAAGCTTTTCAAAGCATATGATCCCAAAAAGTGTTGACTACAAAACATTTCACCAATCAAAACGTTAATTATCACAATTGCAAATTTGATTTGATTTGTATTGGTTTTCAAAATTTAAGCAGTTTTTTTATTAAAGTTAAAACAAGGTTCTGTGAAGACTATTAAAAATCTCCGCAAATTATGCAAATAATAATAAACTTTGATTGGCTTTACAACAATTTTTTTAGAATAAGAGATTTAAGGTATACAAATTCGTATGAACCCTTTTTACATGGTGACTTTGAATGATTTTTTATATTTTTTATTCAATTTGTTTTGAAATCATGAGAAAATATTTTGCTAGTCTCTACAGAAATTGACAAAAGTTTATAAATTTTATAAACATTTATTATCACCATGTTAATTTTATTAATCATTAATTGATTTTTTTATGAAAAAAAAACACTAATTTTCAATCTTTTTTTTATTAAATTTAAAAAATGGCTTTAAAGATTTTTTTAAATTTAAAAACATCATTAAAATGTTGATACGCGTTGATTGACTTCTTAATGATGCAAAAATTATATTTGGTTCCCGAGATATAATGATTGACATAAATGACCATGAAGGACATGATGACTTTTAATGATTTTTTATTTTTTATTTAATTTTTTTTTGTAATCATGAAATAAAATTTTGGTGTTTTTTTTACAAATACTGTTTGTAGTATATAAATTTTATAAATATTGATTACTCAGACTTAAAAATAAAGTTAAAAATTTGATGTTTTTGAAAAAAACTCTAATTTTTTGCACTTTTTTTTAAAAAATTAAAAAACCGCTCCAACAATTTTTTAAAAATTTGTTAGAATCACGAAAATGTTAATACGCGTTGATTGACACCTTAACGACACAAATCGTATGTTTGGTTCGCGAGATATAGTGCATGACAGAAATGACCCTCAAAGGGGCAAAACAACAAACCCCCCCGACCGAAGTTTTCCAAAAACTAATCAGCTCTTAAGATTGCAAAGGCGCTTCGATTGACACCTCAACAAAGTCGATACGACTTTGTTTACGTGAGTTATGCTCGTAGAAAAAACTGTCCACGAACGCACATACGTACGTACGGACGTACGTACGTACATACGCACACATACATACTTCTTTCTAAAAACACTTAAAATATACTCGTAAAACCTCAAAAGGTAGAGATATGTCGAAAATTTCAATTTCGATTTTCGAGGCGATTACAAGAACTTCCCATATACTGGGAAGTTAATAAAGGATCGAGCGATTGATGAGTTTTTGAAACTAGAATAGAATGTGGTGTATGGGAAGAAGCTGCTATAAATGAAATAAACATGAAACGAGTTAAAGGTATTGGAGAATATTCATATGTCAGAGTTCAGAAACAGGATTTTTCGAAGTTCGGTCAGCTCTAAAACAAAGTCACAAAATTCCTTTATGCTGTTTGCTAAGAATTTGGCTGACTGAATCAAAGCTGTAATGCCAAATTCTTCACAAGACCAAATAAAGTGCTGATTTAAAAATAATATCGGCACTTTATGGTGGACAAAGAGGCATAGAAGTAAATTTGAATGAGCTGACGTGTTTGAGTTTTAAAGGGAAAGTGTAATTTTTTTTTTTTGGATTTAACCATGCTTCTACAGACTGCATCCGCAACCGCCCAGCACTGTTTAAGGGTTTATAACCAAGTTTAGCGAAAATTCCTGAAGTCGAACTAATGATACGATTTTAATTTTGTAAAGTGCATTTAATTGGTGAAGTGTTTTTTATATGTAAGAAAACTTCAACTTTCAAACTTTCATATGATTTAGTTTCTGACTTGAAGGTTTTAAAAATTTTGAATTTTTTTAAAATAACTTTAGATTGTAAAATTATTATGCGAAATCTACTGAATCGGTTTTGATTTGATTTGATATTGGTTGATAAATTATTGAGAACTGAATAAGCTAATAAATATTTTTTTCGTTTCAATTAATTTTTGAAGAACACAAATTGTTTTAGAAAATGTCTATTTTCTTGCACTTCTGACTATCCCTTGTACCTTAAAAAAAGTAGATTATATTGAATAGTAAGCAACAATATAAAATGCATTCATTACACATACTCAAGTTAAAAAATACACATTTAAAAAAAAAATACATTTTTTGTCATTAAAAATCTTACCAGAACGGACTAAACGTAGTACGACGTTTAGGCGTTGAATTGTTTGACGTGTTGAATCGAAATAGTCCTGCCATTTCGATGTATACTTATTTAATTTCCACACAACCGAATCGAAACAGAATCTTTATTACATTAACTGCCAAGCACTAAAATTCAATAACTCGATAGAAATCACTACAGTTTTAAATACAGACATCGAAATCCACATAAATCGAAGATTCCGTGTAAATCAATTTATCAAACATTAAAATCGTGTATTTTGTTACGATATTAATTTGCAACGATTATTTCAGTTGATCCCATAAAACAAGTCTATGAAAATTACACTAAACAGTCACATTTTTCACAGAATTCAGTGCATTATTATTCAATTAAACTAGACTATTATTTATTTTGTTTCACTTTCACCCAAATCGTATTATGTTTTGCCAAAATCATATTATAAAGTTTTGCCAAATGTTTGATATGTTAGATTTAATTGTTAATCTGATGACTTGTCCCATTTGTGCTAAACTAGATGCAATATATAAGATCTTTTATTAATAAACATGAAAAATTATCCCTACGAAATTTTCACCTGTCACAACATTAGAATTTGATCAATGGTTAACCCATTTTCGTAAACTATTTTACAAGATAAAATGTTGTGAATTTCTTGGCACTTCTAACTAAATAATGTAAAATTGTGTACAGCTACTCCTTGTGTTTGTTATTATATATCTACTAACTAATTACAAGACAAAGTTACATATGAACAGCGCTTGGAAATAATATTAGAATAAGCATATTCTCTACAATAAATCGCATTTGTCAAGTACCAATTTTATAAATAGAATACCTTATGTAAATTAATCCTGATGGCAAGAACAGCCGCTTCAAACAATTGATTCCGTACACTTAACAGAACTAGGTGCCCTTTGATAAACAGTAACATACAGGACTGTCGATTAAATTCTCTGGGATTTGTTGTGCCAACACAAAACACTATGGTTACAGCAGTATGATTTTTAAATGCCATTAGTCCAACCAACCAACAATAAGTCGATTTGTTACAAAATTGTAACTTTCAACAGAATTACCAATGTAACTAACGTTGATAGAAATTTGATCAAAAAACGTATTTGCCTCTCGAAAACTTCCATTCCTTCAGATTCAGAAGCAACAGATTGTTCATTTTTGATAATCACTTGAGCGCAATCGTAGCCAAGATGACCTACAAGTTTACTGCTTATCAATAAAATAGCATGGGGAGAATGTTTATTGGTGTGTACCAATATTTTAAGTAAATAAACCATCATTTAACAGTTCTGTAAACATGATAAGAAGATTTTGAAAGTTCAGTTATTATCTATAGTAAATTCTTTTGAGGGTATGTAATGAAGGGAGTTGATAGTTTTAAGCTGTTTCGCTAATAAACGCGACTATCCAACACGAAATATTGACAATTTGAAGAAAAACACTTCTTTTATCATACCTTATGACATTTTACAATTAATGCTCAATAATTTAAAGCAATTGATGAGGTCCAGTAAAATGGTCAACCATGCATTTTAGCTAGGCTTCCTGAATTTTTAGCGATGCATAAGGGGCTCAGTGATGATATTTACTTCGGACGAGCCGCACTGCCAGCCAGCCTTGTATTATTATTGTTCACTCGTGGACGCAAAGGTGGCTGCGGGTAATGGATTGATTGCTTGTTCACATGCAACCCACGAGTCTCAAGCGACATTGCAGCGCGGGAATTGATCTAGGCTTGCATGGCGGCAAGCGACGTGAAGTGGGTTTTTCATCCACATTATAAAAAAAAATTCATTGAGATAACTGATTTGACTGATTTGAAAACTCGCTCGGCATAAACCCCATTTAAAATGTGTGGGCATTTTTGAAAGGGAGATTTCAAAGGAATAGACCACCACAAATATGAAGGAGTTAATTGAGTAGAGTATCAAAGCATTGCGAAACACATCAGCGTTTTCATAAATTTTAGAAAGTCGTATGAAAAGCATGTCCTGAAGGCTCAAATATGTCATCGCTCGAAACGGTAGGATTACAAAATATTGATAACACAGCCTCACAAAAAAAATTGGCATATGGTATCTATACAACCTATGTTTTACGTAGTATTTTTGTCTCCTGATTACGAATCTGTTATCAGAATTGGACTATCACGTCAATTTTTTGTCCTAACCTCAAAAAACATGTAAAAAATAGCAAAAATTGACGAAAATGTACGAGATCAAAAAAATCGTATCAAAATGTATTTTCACATGTAAAAAACCCGCTTAATACAAATCCATTGGGAGAATTGAAGTAGCAAGTCATTTTTTTTTCATCCTCAAAAAAGTGGTGACAAATTGAACTTTTCAGAAAATGAACAGAATTATGCAAAAATCACTGCAGAGGGATTTTTTAGGTCACTGATCACGAATCTGAAGTCTGAATTCGAAACGACGGAACCAGTATGGTGACCAAGGTCACGTGACTTCACATTTTTTGTCGTTATATAATCAGGACTAGATTTGGTTCAATCCCTATTAAATTTGCAGAGCTTAACGTTAGATTTTGAGCTTTTCGTTTAAAGTCTGTCTGGTAAAATCATTTTTACAATATGTCCGATTAAAAATGGCGGCGAGAACTAATTGATTGATAATATTTTTACGGTACGGTATTTTTCACTCAAATATTGATGCATCGACAAAATTCCGCCAATTTATCGAAATGTGGTAGTTAACGCTGACTGCTACTTCAATTCTACCAGTGCATTTGTACACATGGTCAGAAATATCATCCATAATACCAACTTATAATTCCTATCGAATATTTTGAAATCTATCGATACAATGAATACAAAAGAACACAACAATTAGATCACAAATTTATAAATAAAAATCAAAGGAACTTTGCGATGAGTTCTGTGAGCTCTACATGAAAGTTTAGAATCCGATTAAATTTATTTTATTCAATCAATTCTTTAATCCGCCGCTTAAGTAACAAGGTGGGGTTACACAATCACCATAGACCCGACAAATCGAGTCACTTATTTCAAGCATGGCTTCCCATGTCGGACTTGATTACATCTAATCAAGACCACAAAGACCAGCAGAAAGCCTACATGGTATTCGGTGTGTTAACCGCGAACTTAACACCCAACGAATTGAACGATAAGTGTAATGTTGAAATAGTGTACACTTACTTTAGGCCCACTATTGATCATCAAAAAAAATTTATGTAAAGAAGATTAGCGGATGCCGACTTGTTGATGTTAATTTACTCTAAACTGCCGACTTACAGACAAAAGTTCATAACGTTTGTTACAGTTCGTTTTCAATTTTGACGCACAGTTTCAACATATAGACATTCACTGGTTTGGAGAATTATAGCAGGCAACCACGTTGCAAATCCAGTATGAAGTGATGGATTTTTTATGGCAAAATAAAGTTACATTTGTTTGTCATAAAGATGTAACATCCACCGAATTAAATTGAAAACTGATGCATTCGAAAAATTTTATATGTTTAAGATTTTCACCGATTTTTCTCTTTATGCAATATGATAGCACCTATTTGAAAACACTTCTTCGGTGTCCAAAAGCTTTTAAAAAAAGCATGTGAGTTGTGTTATAAATCGCTTCAAATATGGCATTTGAAGACCCATACGCCCCTATTCATGAAAAATAGGACTTTGAAAAAACAATTAACGAAACGCTTCGCTATTCGGACGTAAAAAATCGACCAGGGAAACCTGCAGAAGTAATAACGATGCGAAAAACGCATATCGAGCTGTATAGATCGCCATTCGGTGCAGATTTATGAGTTTATATAAGACATAATAATTGTGGGATACTAAATAATAATAATAATCGTTAATTTGAAACTATTTTCATCTTTTTCAATGAAACTAAGTGTTGGGAAAAAAATTATAGTTTATGTAATAAAGTGCACATTTATTGTTGGAATCCGATCTCATTGGCAGCATGTTTCTTGGGGAACTTCCGATTAAAGTTCATTTATTCTTTTCTTTCGTCTCATCCACGACTCGGCGAGCTAATCGGTTTCATCAAAATGTTAATAGGGCACTAAACGGTTGATGTTGTATCCTTCTTCGCGAGAAGCATAAACTGGTGAACTTTCGGATGAAGTGCGCTCAAATAAGTGAGA
Source organism: Oxycera nigricornis (assembly GCA_963942545.1). Taxonomy (NCBI): domain Eukaryota; kingdom Metazoa; phylum Arthropoda; class Insecta; order Diptera; family Stratiomyidae; genus Oxycera; species Oxycera nigricornis. The sequence continues at coordinate 32,135,779 of OZ012662.1, read as the reverse complement.
CCTTTAGTTGGTGGTCTGCGGGTTGAACAAGTCTGCGGAGAATGTTACAAATCTCAGCCACGGCCGCAAGTCACTCGCCCGCATGCATCTCAATATGGTTTCAACAAACCACCATTACTATTTTTGGAATGTGGATGAGGAGTTAACTCCACGACGCTTCACCCTTTCAATCGTATAGCATGCTTTCCGCGTTGGTTTAGCGTTTCAGACTTTTCGAATAAGTTTCAGAAATAGACCGGTTCTTAATTAGCTTTCGATCACTTCTCTCAGTGTTAAAAGTGCAATCAATTAGTATTAAACCCGTCGATTTTGACTATGCAGCTAAAAAATTTCTGCGTTTTGTAGCGAACAGGTTTCATCTAATGTCGTTTTGAAAATCTGCTTTTTTTAAGCAGGCTTTAGTTTCGAACATCTAGATATGCCTGAGATCTGCTGACTACATTTTAGCGAAACCATATCTTTCAATATTTGCCCTTATCTTGATGGAGAGGATCTTGCCGATCAGAATCCAAGCTAGCTTCAAATTCGTCAATATAGAAAATCCAACCCAATAGATTTTCACTCACGAAAAATCGCAACTTATAAATTAATGATTCAATGTTTAATTTACCAATGAATTCCAGCCGTAGAAGGAATAAAAATGAAAACATTTTGGATACCTAAAAGTTAAACACATACAACAAATAATAGAGGAAAGAATAAGGGAAAATTGTAAAAGATGAAAAAAACTGACTACATTTAATGTGAAAATGGAAGATGAACATCTCAAGCAGTGGATAGCCATCGGAATACCAGCTATAAGAAAATATATTAAAATACAATATTGACTTTCATCGCCAAAATAACCATAAACTGATAACAATATTAGATACAACAAAGAGTCTAAGATGTCGATTGGCAAATAGCATATACAAACGTTTCCGCTGTGTGAATGATACATCGGAAAATCATTTAGATCAAAAACTACGAAAATAAAGGAAGAATTGTAATTCAGGGACACGAGGAAGGAAAGCAGATCATCAGTAGCCAAAAGTATCGTTAAAGAAGGTTACAACATTTCGTAGTTTCAAAGAATGGGATATTATTGAGGTTAACCCGAAACATTTCCGAAAAGGATATCATTATTAACTTAACGTTGAAGTAAAAACAATTGTTTGTCATTTGACATTAGATATTCATTAGAACTGAAGAAAGATTCTCAAAATACGCATTTGTATGTTAAAGGGTGAGCCATTTGTTAGTTTCTTGTTGAAGTGCGTATTATTTCAACATTGACAACAGTAGCGCCCTTGATATAGTGTTAAATATCTAAAGTGAGACCTCGGCTATAAAAAAAATCGATTCTTTTACGCTTGAACAAAGCTAAGAAAAATTGAAAAAAAAAAATTCCCAAAAATTTTGATCGCAAAAGTTTTGGTCGAAACTCATTTTCATTTTTGGAAATTACATCGATAAACAAGACTGTAGAATTTGCGGTTCCGAAAATTCACACATGGTCAAAGAGGAACCAATAGAGGGGCGTATGGCATGGGTCTTGAAATAGTGACATCGCTGATTTCTATTTTTTTTTAAAAATAGCGTTACGGGGCTAATTAAGATAATTTTTCTGATTTGTAAATACTCAGTACGTATGCATTCTTGAAAAAAGTAACCATGATTTAAATATATTCAACGGCTTAGTTTTAGCATACTTTTAAAAAAGAAACCAACGGCTAAGCCATTCTATATAATCAAAAATAAATAAACAATAAATTGCCAATAAAACAGAACCAATAATTGTATTACGTCACATTGCAATTCCACCTTTAAAAATACAAAGGAGTATTTGTGATGGGTGATCTCAATTTCTTCATGTTATTCGCTTATCTTGAATTTTGGTAAAAATATTGGAAGTTCTATGTGTTTAGATTTATTTATTAATCCATTATAATCATTCGCCCGATAGATCAACCCGTAATCTAGTCTCTTATCGGATTCAGTTATTACTAATAAAATAATTTACACTATTATTCTGAGGAACACAGCCAATTTTTCTTCTTCAATTTTTATTCAATAAAGTTCCTTCAATTTGAAATTATCGAATCTATCCATAAAAAAAATTAACGCCCTTCTTTCTCCTATAAAGTATTAAACCGAATACTAATTATTCCTCATTGTTGAATAATTCCTCGAGAAGACCTCCGCCCCTTGTCAATTCTGGATTCCAGATTATCAACGATTTCGCAACAGCCAGGCGTCCAGTAAATTTTGTATACCATAATTCAACTCAACAATGTATATTTACCATGTGAAGCAGCAACGATTAAATGAAAAGCATTTTTTGCATTCAAAACGGACTTGTCCAATGACCCGTAATGCATTTTAATTGGACGGAATTCAAGTGATATCAAATGGTCAAAGTCAGCAGCAAGTAGGCCGCCAAGGCGGGGGCTGATTGTTGCGTGGTGTCTGGCTTTCCCGACACATATTAACATGAGGAAACCTTTTGAGAATATCATTTATGAGGAAGATGAGGATGGGCATAAGTTTGCAATTAGAATCTTCAAATTGACCACCTACTTTTGGCATTCTTTCTACCCAAGCGAAGTTGATTTGATTTAGAAAAAGTTCGTTTTAATTCAAATTTATCTGTTTATGTCATTTGTCCATCTATTTTTAGGTTGTTATCAAACCCGAGTGTTCATTAATGGGCTTGCAACAAATTTAAAACATATGGAATTTCAAAGTAAGAACAGTTTACCATAGCTTTGATGAAATCTGAAGGACAAAATCATTGATCGCGAATTGTGAGCGATTCAACTCAACTAGCCGGAAGAAAAGCGGAGTCTTTGATATTGAATACATCGTCATCAATGGTACATATGTTTAAGTCGAGCATTTTCCTCTTGATCCCTATCATAATAATAAAGTTATACAAGATGAGCGTAGAGTAATATTAGACGATTCTGGTGCCAGTACTATACTTCGCATGTATGCGTAAACATGGTGTCCCACGATCGCCACTATATCAAGCAGAAATAGAAGGGAAACAGAAGTTCGGGTTTATTATTTAGGGGACTTTTAGGTTACAATTTCTTTAAAAAATCGAAAGAAAAAATATTTATTTATTATTATTTATATTATTATAAATACGATGTAAAAGTTTTTAGAGCGATATAAAAATTTTAAACTAGTTTTTAAGGGCCTAAGGCGAAACGCGGCGAAAGCGCATTTTTCATGTCTCCAGCGTATTTCATTGTTCTCGTCTCTCCACTTGTTTTGAAACATCTGCTTCGGTTTATACTTTTTTATTTTGTTTTGCACGTTAAAAAAAAGATTTTTTAGAAGGGTCAAGGAAGGAAAAAAGCATATAATGCAGCAAAAAAGTAAAAAAAAAAAGTGAACCGAAAACAATTTCAAAAAAGCAAATACTGAAAAATCATCGAAATTAACTCTTAAATTAATGAAAAATTTGTCGACTTATTATGGTTTGGTAATAAGACGCAATTTCGATTCTAACGAAAAAATGCGAAAAGAAATACCACAAAATTTCTACCGATGAAAATCCACAGCACACTTATTGTCCAGCTGGTGCAATTATAGTAAAGCTGAGGCGGCTGGTGAATTAAAAAATTATAAACACGCTCCACCTCTTGATCAAGAAGCACAGGAAATCCTAAAACCCATCTACGAAGACTTGACATCAGATTTGTTGGGAAAAAACACATAAAACAATAACGAAAGTTTAAATAATTGAGTTTGGAATCTCATCCCTAAGCATACTTTTTCTGGCATGTTCATTATAGAAATTGCTGCACACACTGCTTCTTGTATTTTCAATGAAAGATTTGCAAGTGTATTAAAAATAATGCAACTGATGGGCATTGCAATAGAAATTTCAGCCTATAGACACGCTGCGGAAATCGATCGCGCTCGCGTAACACAATCGAATCGTCGCAGCACTGAGGCCGTCAAAGACGCTAGAACAGCTAAGAGGGACGAAAAATTGGAGCTTCAGGAGAAGTACGAGGAAGAGGAAGGACTAGTGTATTTTGCAAGTATGGCAGAATAGAAGTACGTAGCATTCACTTTGAAAAATTACCTGAAAAAACTTTAAATGCTAATTTCTCGGAATCGCGTTTTTAGAGTTTTAATATGTTGTTAATAACATGTCTGGCTATCGCGTGAACTAAGATCATGTTGATCAAAAATAAAGTTTCCGATTTCCAGCCGATTTTCTAACCTCAAAAACCAATTTTTATTTCAAATTGCCGCCATTTTGTTATTTTTCGGCGGAAAATACTTATCCTAGTTCATGCGATAGCCATTTAAACAAGAATTAATTTTTGATATATTTTTTTCTCTCAGATGTTGCAGACTAGAGTAATCATGTCCGCCATCAATTTCGGGAATTTTTTTGAAAAATTCGTAAAATCCAAAAAAAAACAGTTTCAAAAATTTTGAAATCTTTTTTGTGTATATTTGAAATGTTAGTTAATATTTGTGCGAAATTTCAGAACAATATCTTTTTTCCTTCTATGAAAAAAACCATCCAAAAAAACGTGTTTTTTGAAAATCGTAACCTAAAAGTCCCCTTAATTACACAAATATAACCTCTATGCAAAGTAAAAATTTATCAAACAGGTTCACAGTAACAGTCAAATCATAAGTAACAGTAACAGTCACATTCTACCCAAGTCCAAGCATGTTATTGTGAAATTTGTATGAGTTTGGATCTCAAAGGATACCTAATTAGACCAGGGCGAATCTGTCTGTAGATGGCTGTTGAGGAGGGGGGCACACTGATTTTAGCAGAAAAATTTGTGGATAACTCGTATGTATAACAATAATTGACTTATCCTCCCACTCAAAAAAAATTGGGAATATTAATAAAAAATCGAAATGTTTAATTTTTTTTTAAAAAAATCGATTTTTTCCTACTTTTCTCAATTCTAGCTGTAAAACGGTTCATTTTAGAGCAAAGCTGTGGGGAAATAATTTTTGTGTAATTAAATTTTTAATAACATATGTTTGGATTTAAAAAATTACCCTTGCCAAAAAATGGCAATAAATATTTTAAAAAATATAAAAAACAAGCCTTTTTATTTAATTTTTTTCTACCACTTAGAATGCACTTAGAACCTTCATAATTCGCCTAGAAAAATCTTCTTCATATAATAAAACAACACAAATTTTCATCAAAATCGATCCAGTAGATTACGCAATCTAAATTTATTTTTAAAAAATCAACATTTTTGAAATCTTGCAAGCCAGAAACTAAAGCATATAGAAGTTTAAAATTTCCACATATAAAAAAGCACTTCACCTATCAAGTACACTTTACAAAATTAGAATTGGACTATTATGGCGGCCTCTGCAATTTTTGCTAAACTTGGTAATAAAACTCTAAAATAGTGCTGGGCGGATTCTGTCGATGGAAGCATGATTAAACCATACTGAATCCGCAGCTGAATCCGATTTTAAATTTATAAAGTGCATTTGATAGGTGAAGTGCTATTCTACATGTAAAGAAAAAGTTCGAATCGATATATGCTTCTTTTGTTTCTGAGTTGCAAGATTCTAAAAATTTTGAATTTTTTTAATAAATTTAGATTGCAAATTTATTATGCGAAGTTTACTTAAGGGGTTACATAGGTCTTGTATTTTCAAAACGTCGATCGAAATGGTCCTTGAAGAGTAGTAAATTCGAGCAATATTACTGGAGTTATAGTGATTTGAATACCGCGTGGTCGGTACGTGCGCTCTGCCTTACTTAGCGTATTATACGCATGCAGCGCGGTTCTACCGCGTAAAATCAACTCCTTTCTTTTTTATCAAACATCACAACATCAAAAGGATGCTCTGAACATCGCGAATGAAGCGAACAAATTACTGTATGGACCTGGAATCCACGACTCGATGTAAGTCGCTAAAAAATAACTTTAATTCATTAAAACGCGGTAAAAAAATTTAAACGCGTATTTCTCGAAACTTTTTCGTGCGATAGACACGATTTCTCGAGAACGAATCAACCGATTTTGCTGAAACTTTGTGCAGTTCCTTTTTATAGTATTGACTCATGCTTGAACGAAGGGATTTTCATTCGGTTGACTCGTTTTTGTTTTATACGAAAAAAAAATATTTTAATAACGATGAGAATCGGAAAAATGCTAACAAATATAAGACGAAAATTCATTCAAACTCATTTCAAAACTTTTAATTTCATTTTTTTACAATTCCTTCGTTCAAGCACGAGCCAAGGGCATAAACTATAAGAAAATTTTCGAATTTTTGATTTGAGATGAACCTGCACCGAAATATTCTGCCTACCGCAAAAAAATGGTTGGACGAGGAAAACTACAGGAAAATTGACAGTTTTCAATGTTTATAGCTTTTTTTTACAACTTCTTGAAATGCTAAACTTGTATGTATGAAAATTTTAAATGAAATAAATTTTTGGTTTTTAAAATGCAATTTTTTGAAAAAGTTGTTTTTTTTCCTTCAAGACCTATCTAAACCCTTAATCGATTTTGATTGTGCTTTGTGATGTTTTTTATACTATAAAGATTTTTTAGGCGAATTATGAAGGTGGTAAGTGCATCCAAAGTGGTAAAAAGGCTGTTTTCCTTTTTATATTAATTACAATTTGGCGGCAATGTAAAAAAAAATTTTTAACCAATCATATCCTATAGAAAATTTAATTACGCAACTCTTATTTCACAACTTTGCTCTGAAAATGTATCGTTTAAAAGTTAGAAGTGAGAAAAGTAGGAAAAAATCTAGTTTTTTTATAGTTTTTAAACATTTCGATTTATTTATTAATGTTCCCGGCTTTTTCGGCAGGAAGGATAAGTCAATTATTGTTATACAAATTATTTCACAACTTTTACTGCATAAATCAATGTACCCCCTCTCCACAGCCAACTGAAAACAGATCCGCCCTGGTCTATCGGTTGATTTCATGAAAATTTAAAAATATTAAGTTAAAAAATCATCAAATCATTTGATCTGCATAACATTTGTCGACCAAATTGATGAATTTCCTTTTTAATTGCAACTAAAATATTCTTTTTTTTTCTTTACTACAGATTCATCCATCATAAAGCCACCAACATGTGCGAATTTCCGAATTAAATCAAGTTAACATATGATGGCACTTAGCTCGAATATAGCACAGTACACAAAGAGACACAAACTTCACAAAGCACCACTTGGAACTTTCTTTCAAAACGAATAAAATTCAATACGTACAGTAAAAGCGTTGAATAAAGTGTCTTCATTTATTCAATCTATCAACAACTATTCTTCATTCTGCATTCGCAGCTTGTAACTTCTCTACTAGAACTCGGCAAGTGCTAACATTTATGGTATTATGGAATTAATTAGCCATAGAATATCATATCTCCATACTTGGTGGTCGTACAATGTCCGACTAATACACACTTGTTCGTATAGAAAAAGATTGATATGGTGATCTTGCAGTGGGATGTTGCACTTTAAATAGATTAAATTGACAGATGATCTAGCAATGTATCATGTATTGCGTTGTAATTTAAATAGAAAAGAAGGTAGCGAATGGTCCATCATATATTCATATTGCATTCCCTTTCGTCAATAGATAATAATTGAAAAAAATTGCAAAAAATAATGGACATCAAATAAATTTAAATAGACGAACTTAACTATTCCAACTATAATTTCTTTCACAGATTGAAGTTGTCTATGTTGAATTTTCTTTCTTTTGAATTCCACTTCTGAATATTTCTACTTGGTATATAATACAAATTCATTCCAATATACTTAGTATTCAAAGTTCCAAACACAATTCGATATATAAGACCTAGGAAATTGTTGAAGGGAAGTTGAGGAAAATTAATAGTACCAGGAACTGAAAACATATTTCAACTATTCTAAGAGAGTACACTTTTCGAAGTCAAAATAGTAGCTCTTTCTATTTTTAGTTGATAAATTAGGTGGGGGGGTGGGGGTTATAGGCTTTCTACACCCAAAAAATTGGCCTATTGGCCTAAGTATTTTTAAGAATTTATTACAAGGCCTTTGGAGTAGATAGCAATTTAATTCTTTTTGGGTTCAATTAATACACTGTCAAACCGTACTAAAAAAATATTTTATTGAATTATTATTTTTTTACACAAAATAGCGGCATGTGTGTATCGTGCATCCTGTGATAATTGCGATGCAGCTTATATAGGACAAACAGGTAGGAACTTTAAAATTAGGTACAATGAGCACATCAAAGCAACCAGAGAGATAGATCCAAATTCTGGGATAGCCCAACACATTTTAGATACAGGCCATAATTTTAGTATTAGCAATTTTAATGTCCTCCGTAAAATAAGCAAGGGGAAAAAGTTGGACTAACTGGAATGCCTTCAGATTAGGCGGGCCACAAAGAATAAGGAAAACTTGGGAAGTGTGGTTTCGTTGATGGTTGATAAACTTAGATAAGGAAAACTTGCTAAATGAAATTATCCTTCCCTTTCATTCGCCACTCATTCAACCATTAATTATTTAATAATAAAACCAGAAAATATTTGTAAATTGTATTAAACCTGAAGATGATCTAAGGATCGAAACACATTGTAATAATTTTTTTAAAAAAATGTGAGTCGAAGAAATCAAGTGTTTAATTTTATTAAGATTTTATTACATTATGGCTCATCAAGAGTACACACAACTTTCTATAATTAATATAATATTAAATGTTTAAAATTTCATTACTATTTTCGATATATGTAATTATAATGACTGAGAATGCGCGATGCTTATTTTGAAACTCATAGCGAAATTTTTTCCGATTTTGAATCCTGAAAATGAAATTGGGAATCATGTTACTGAGACTACGCTGAGTGAATACATGAAAAAGACAAGCCGTGAGGTGCGACCCATGAGGTCCACACGGTCAACTTCCCAGTAATATCTAAAAAGATATTAAAAATATTAAACACAATAATAATTATGGAAATAATACTACTTCAAATAATAAAAATGTACTTCTCGTAAAAGTTATTGGAATGACTTAATATTAATCATAACATCTACGCGAGCGTCAATTGATTACGTAAGGATTTTGGTGCATTGGTTTGATTGATTATTCACGCGGATCAATCGGAGGGGGGGGGGGAGGTTACAAAGCAGTTTTTTCATTAAAGTTAAAACATGGTGCTGTGAAGACTATTGAAAATCTGCTCAAATTTTGCAAATATTAATAAACTTTGATTGACTTTACAACAATGTCTTTAGAATAAGAGATTTAAGGTATTATGATTCGAATGAACCGTTTTTACAAGGTGACTTTGAATGATTTTTTATTTTTAATTTATTTTTTTTTGTAATCATGAGAGAAGTTTTTGCTGGTTTCTCTACGAATTGATAAAATTTTATAAATTCTACAAACATTTATTATTACGATGTGCAAATTAGGTTAAAAATGATTTTTTTTTATGAAAAAAACACTACTTTTCCAAAAAAAATTAATAAATTAAAAAAAACGCTTTACCGATTTTTTTAAAATATAAAAACACCATAAAAATGATAATACGCGTCGATTGACACATTAATGATGGAAATATTATATTTAGTTCTCGAGATATAATGAATGACGTAAATGACCTTGAACGTTTATTGAATTTTTATTTTTTATTTAATTTTCTTTTGTAATCATGAAAAAAACTTTTGCTGGTTTTTTCACAAGAACTGTTTGGAGTATGTAAATTATATAAACATTGATTACTTAGGTTTAAAAATCAGTTTAAAAATTTTGAGTTTTAGAAAAAAAACCAAATTTTTTGCACTTTTTTTTTTAAATTAAAAAACGGCTCCAAGAAATTTTTCACAAATTTGATAGAATCACATAAATGTTAATACGCGTCGATTGACTCCTTGTTCAAAAAAATCGTACGTTTGGTTCGCGAGGTATAACGCATGAAAGAAATGACCTTCAAACGGGCAAAACAGCAAACAAACAACAAAACAGCAAGTTTCCCAAAAACTAATCGGCTCTTAAGATTGCAAAGACGCTTCGATTGACACCTCAACGAAGTCGATACGACTTTGTTCACGTGAGTTATGGTCGTAGAAAAGTGTCCACGGACGTACATACGTACGTACGTACGTACAAACACACACACACACACATACATCTCCCTTTCTAAAAACACTTTATATACTCTATAGGTCTCAAAACGTAAAGAAATGTTGAAAATTTCAATTTCGATTTTCGAGGCGATTACAAGAACTTCCCATATACTGGGAAGTTAAAAATATTAGGAGGAATTTATGCGGTGTCAGGTTATGAAGATGGATATTATTAAAATCATTAAAGATTCATATTTATCCTACCTTAATTTTGCTATTTTAAAGGTATAATTTTTGTTCGTAAAGACCTGGAAAAATGTTCTTCTAATAATAGGGAAAGATTTAAAAAATAGCTCATTGTGCTTATTAAACGACTAATAGCATATATTTTGTGCCTTAATTTGAATTATTAAAAGAACGTTTTCTGAAGCGAACTTATTTTTTCGCGGCCTTCAATTTTAATTCATTTAATATTACTTAAAGATATTAAATGAAATTTTTTTGATATGGTAACCAAAAAAAACTAACTCAACCTTCAATAAAATACCGAAGAAAAACTCTTCACGGCTCAATCAATTGAACAGTAGACTACGAAGTCAATTTAAAATTCTAATTGAGTTTCCCATACTCAACTTTGGCTATCACACATCGTGTAACATTAATTTCACGCACGGCTCAAAGTACGACGAAAAAGAATGATGACTTCCGTTCAAAACCATATTTAAAGAAAATCCACACATACAAAAATTTCATTCTAACATTTTTCCGTCGATCAAAATTAGAACAGCAAGTTTTCATTGGAAATTCTTTCCACAGAAGAAACAAAAAAATTCTTATACACGTGTTACATTTTTTTTTTTGGATCTTTTACGGCATAGATATTTTCAAGTGTTAAAGATATTCACTTGAAAATTTCACTATTTACTGTTTTTGTCGACACTCATCGAAACTTGGTTAATTTCGTAAATCTATTCAAGGAAAATGAGAATACTAGGTGTAAATTTGAGGCATGATGAAGTGATGAATGAAAGCTTCATTTTCTTCTTGATTTTTCCTATTTCTATTTTTAGAGGATCGACACCCTGGAGATCATAAAATCTATTGCAGCGAATCGGAAAAATACCAAGAGCAACGAGGGAATGACTTCTAGCTGGGTGGCTAGCAAATAGGCAACTTCTAGCCCGGAAATCTAAGTGTCAAGATAGTGAGAAAAGACTTGTGTGATGTTTCCAGTGAGCAATGTGTGGAACATCGTTTTTATTTGAATACTTTGAGGCTGCCAGTTAACAAACGTGCAACATGGTTTCTGGTTTCAACTAAGAAAATATTTTTGTACAATTGGATAGTAAAAAAAATTGATGAAGTTAAGTACATTTATTGACTTGTTCCGAGCCTTTTCAATCGCAAATTAAACGTTTAATTCAGTGGTTAGGAGATTTGAGCGATAAATGGAGAATATGCTGAATGAAGTTTTCAACTATTTAAAAAACATAATCATAGAATATATTTGACACAATTTGCCTTAAACTTTATGCTTTTGACAAAGCATGAAGCATTAGAATATAGTGAGTAAAGGCGGAATTAAAGAGACAAAACTAAAATAAAGGACATTATTTCTTCCATAGAATGACTGAAGAAGCATAATTCAAATGGGACAAGGGCTCATGTATCAAAAACAACTGGTATTTAGTATTTAAAGAAACATTCTACTAGTAAACGATTAAAAAGTGATCTTCCTCTTAATTTGAATAAGTTCAATATAGTGGATTCAATTTAGTGTAAACTGTATAGCGAGTTTTGTTGGGCAAATTTTATACCCTCTTTTTAAAAACATACATTTTGAATTTCAGTAGAAGCGTGAATGTGCGACCCTCAACTCACTAGAAAAACATGACTACGCCCATGCATTCATCAATGGAATGACAGAATTTGACGTCAGCGGGATCTCACAGGGTTTATTTAGCAAGCAATTAATCTTTTTTCAGTTGGGGCGGGACAGTGGCAAGAGTTAAAGAGAAATAGTCAAATGATAGTTTAACCGTACATTTTTGGCTGGCAGACAGATTTTTATGGCAATGTGTGGCCAATTTGATAGTTATCTTAAGTTAAAGTTTCTGGAGTCACAGCTCCAATCCTGCGGAGGTCATGTCGAAAAGAAGAAAAAGTGGGACACCCCCATATCACAGTATAGGTAAGAACCAGTATACAATCGGTCATATAAAAGCACACTATCAGGTACGGCCCGCGGTTCTACGGGACAACACCATATGTTGTCCTTCATCTTTCATATGTTTTCTGTCATTAATAATGAAGTGGCAGTTATTTACTGGTTCGGGCACTGCCAGACATCGTATACATATGTACTTTTCATGTTAAGCGTGAAAAAAATCCTTAGAAACTTCGATTCATTGAATTACATTGATGTAACGTCTTTATTAGCACAAAGGTCATTCGCTTTTGACACATCGATTTAGAAAAAACCTAAAATGACTGAAAAAATGTCTCATGTGTTGTAGTGAAAGATGAAGTCCGTGAAAGTGCTTCATCCTCTGCAAATCCGGCAGTGCTTGGGAAACGTCAATTTTTTGAAGCACATGGCGCCATTTCTTGGAAGAAAATTTGATATTTGAAGGCGTCGATTGCATACTGGGCCTTACATATACTATGCCCAATATCTTATCATCATTCATTTGACTTTAAAATGCATTTTTTCGCGTGACTTTCCCCTTTTCGAGACACAATAACACCAGTGTACAGTGATTAAAACAAGCGATACCGCAAACGGCTTATGATAAAATTAAGTCTTAAAGTTAGTTGCAAATGCATTTCGCGGAAATAGAGAAAACAAAGAAGTTGTGGCGCTCGAAAGATGATCTTCATTTTCAGCGTCGTTTTTTATTATTGGCACTACATACTTGGAAGTGGTGTATGCACCACAAGTTGATATAAATTTAAGTCTGTCATACACAACTGCTTGGTGGGAGTCATGGTTCTTGAGATATGAGGATGTCAATTTTTCTTGTTTTCAAGATGGAGCCCAGAGGATTGGCTGTGACCCGAGAAACTTGAACATAATCTCACAATGAGGCATTGAAATTAAAATCTGCCTGCCTACCAAAATGCTTCACGAATTTTGCAACGGGGGATTTGCCATTATTGGCCTCAAAATGCTTTTTTCATGTGACTACTCCCCCTTTGGGATGCAGTAAATCTCGCCAGTGTACAGTGATTAAAACAAACAACATCGCAAACGACTTGTAACAAAATTGTCACAAAGTTATCTCCAGCGTGTTTGGCGGTAAACGTAAAAACAAAGAAATTGCGGCACTCGAAATATGTTCTCCCTTTTTGTATGTCATTTTGGCGTGCAACTCTTTTATTATTGACACCACGTGAAAATGATGGATGCACAAGTTAATGCAAATCTACACAAATTTGTCATACGTAACTTTTTTGTGAGAGCCATGATTTCTGAGATATGGGGGTGTCCCACTTTTTCCTTTTATTCGACATGACCTCCAAAAGAGTGGAGCTGCGACCCCAGCAACTTGAACTTAAGCGAACTATTAAATTAGCCACACATTGCAAGAAAAATATGCTTGCCAGCGCAAAATGCACGGTTGACGTCAAAATGAGAACCATTTTACTGGACTAAAAAAATATTCGATGTTTTAAGAGTGAAGAGTTCGAAACACTACGTACGGAAAGTAGCTCAGTTCTAAAGTCATATAAGGTGTTGAAGAACTGAACTTTTCAAAGAAAAAAATAGCGTGGTAGATTAAAATTCAGCATAATTCTAAAAAGTAGAGTGGAATAAAATAGTAAAAATGCCGAACGAAGTTAAAAATCCCGGGGGCCAGAATCAAACGAGAAGAGGAATTATTGATAAGGCTGAAGGATTTTATAATTTTTTCTTGAAGAAATATACTTTTAACTGAAAAAATATAATACAGAAATAAATTTTATACTTTTTAATATATCTTTACGGATATGAATGGGAAATAATACTTCTTTTTTATAAATACTTGCGATAAATAATATTTTACATCTATTGATACTCTAATTTTCTATTAGTTTGGGGATTGCCAAAAAATTTAAGCAAAGAGCAGATCTTAAGACCCAGCGAAAATTTTCTAATTATGAATGGTGTGGAAGTAGTGCTTACGAGACTTCCACATTTACCTACCAATGAACGAAAACACAAATATGAATATGATTTCATATTTTTTTCAGAATCGCCTCAATAAATTCGAATAAAAAGCGTCTCATCAGTTTTTCGGAAAAATGGGAATGGCTGGATGAAATAGATATCAACAATGACAATAGAAGATAATATACTTTCACTACTTCTATGGTAAAGCCGCCAGTGGGGAGCACTGCCGTTCTTATTTTCATGTTCTCAGTAAAGTGGCTACTTACTAGAAAGTATCCTTATATTATTTACGATTTGTACAAAATTTATTTAATTTAATCGCAAATTTTCCTTTCAAAGCTTCAAAAATTGACTAGAAGTGTTTAATTTTCTTTGGGAAATTGACAGCCATTCGAAGGAGAAATAAACAGTAATTAACAACTGACGAGCCTGCCAATTTTAAGCGTATATTTAATATGAAAATAATAAAACACGAAATTCATTTTTCAACTGCACATCGGCAAAAATAACTATTAAATATTTTCCTGCTGGGAAACAATCGAGGACATAAGATTTCCTGTGTATCAAACAGAACAGTGTACCGTGATGCACATCATTTTAGAAGTATGTAGATAAGATAAAGCACATCATTCCGGCTTTTATGAGAATTCTTTTACCACGACATAATACTGAAACCGAATTTATCACAGCTACCCATGTGTATCATGTGTTAATTTGCTGAATAGCCTACATTTGCCATTTTTATTGGATCAAATTAAATTATACTTTATTCAGAAGTCATTGTGACTCAACGGATATTTCTCTATGAAACAGTAACGTACAATTCATCCATCCACCACGAGGGACATGGCTTTCAACAGGATTACTCATTAATATATTTTTCAGGGGAAAATAGGGGTTGAACAATATCGCAGGGTTACAGTAGATACGCATGTAGGTGAGCAAGTAAATACGTAAACAATGATGAATCAGAGGTTACACTATAAACTGGTACTTGTCAATATCCTTGGTAGATGCTGTGAGCATCCTTTATCTAAATTATTATCCAATTGAATCTAAAACATATCTATGAGTAACTGAACACAATAAACTAGATAATCCTCATTAATAATATTACTTATTGAATTGAATTCATACACAATTCGCCTAAACTATCTTCAGTGCAAATATAATCGTTTCATGCCATTATTCTTGCGAAATAAATTTAATAGAATTCAATTCAGGAGTCACGTTCAAGTTCCAATACACTTTGATTACGATCTGACCGTTGTAGAATAAACAATTCAATTTAAACAGTTCACTTCTTGTCGAATACCGCCACCATTTATTAAACGAATAATTACGCAGCAATAAGAAAGAACACTATTTCCGGGTGAATTTTATTTGATCCTTTTTAAATGGAAAATTATTTATTCGTCTAGGAGCCAACAAAGAATCAACGAACGAACTTTCAAGGCGAAACAATCTATCCGCGCGTCCAACGAAATCAAAAGCAAGAACAGAACTGAAACTGACTTGCATATACTACGGCGAGAGAATATGGCACATAAACAGCACGTTCTTGAGCAGCTTTTGCTTCGGAGCCACACATGAATACGACATCTATTCTAATGTGCTCCTGATGTTTGTTTTTAGGGGAAAGCCGACCACATTTCTGCAGTCCATATAACTAAGTCAGTCAACGAATGAGTTTGATATCTCAGATAACATGTAAATCAGCAGAAAAAATTTAGATTCAAAATATGATACTATGTATCTTCCAAGGAGGCAGTGAGTTCAGCAATGCTTACGCACATGTAGTTGTTATCTGATGCCATCAATCGACATGCATCGTTATCAGACACAATGTTAACTTGCAGCATAACCGAATCATTTGGCAAATAGCAAAGTTGAAGAAGTTAATCACCAGAGGCCTAACTGCTAATACTACTTGTTCCAAATTTATTTTGGGTAATCACTTTTCGGCGCCACTCCCTTGCAACATCAATTGCACATGAGCAAACTCAATGCTACTTGTAGTTAGGGGTTATTTTAATACCCCTCCAGCTTCACATTTCACAGGAAACCGACCGAGCACGTTTCTTTGCGCTTGAATTTTTCGAGTCCTGAATTCTATTCAGAAAAGATCATACGGCTCTATGAAAAGGACACAGTCCATAAACTACTACTGTGTAACAATTCAGGGCGAGTTTACATCAACTCAGAGAGAATTTCTAAAAGGGTGTACAAGGGTGAGTGAGTGAGTCTATTTTCAAACGGAGTGTCTTTAATTTGATGAGCTGAGCAGAGCACAGTGGCGCGGGGTCAAAAATTATCTTTGAGATTGCAATATGTTTCATCAAGAATAAATGTGTTATCAGTAAATTTATTGCTTAAGCGCAAACTACATTATTGTCAATAAATTGTACTCTATGTATTGCATACGGCAGTTCGTGCACTACCGAATGACGAAATATGTACATTATTTTCTCTTCATTGTTTGGGTATAATTTTGTACTGTTCGTAAATTGAAGAATTTAGGGTTCATCAGAGTGGTTATTTAAACTGATTACTTGTATCAATTTCAGACTTAGTTTAGTTGGTATTTCATCAATTTTGTCAAACATCCCCTCAACATTTTAATATTTTCGATGCTTAGGGGGTTACCCCGAAGTAGAGAGCAAAAATCTAACGTTATTCCTGCGATTTTTTTTAGTGGAAGGGATAGTAATAGAGTAATTCTTTTCAAGGATGTTGTTAAGCATGTTTTGAAGTTTAAAAATAAAAAATTTCTTATTAAAAAATATTACAAAATGTCTGCTCAACAGCCAAAATGGATCTCAAAAGAAAGGATGCAATGCTTGCTAACTGTTTACAATTAAATCAGTTGCAGCAAAAATTAAATTCTCTGCGAAAAATTATTCGAAAGATATTGAAACTCAAAACCCCCGGTAAGAAGTCATGACTCCCCCGGAGAAAAATGATTTTTTTCTGGACAACTACGGAACTGTTTTTTAAGGGCTCCGCGGCACGCAGTAGAAGTGCTCCAAAAATTAATCTGGAACAAAATAATTTTTATTTTCTGAAACTACATTAGTATAGCTATAGAGATACGTAGGAGATTTTGAAAATATTCATTTTTGTTAAATTGGCGAGCTTTTGAAAAAAAATCATTTTACTACCAAAAAACGGACACTTATTTGTACCTAAAAAATTGAAATATTAACTTATCTAAAATTGGCTACGTATTTCTATGCGGAATTTTGTTTTCAAGATGTGATATTAATTTGGAGTGAAAAAATAAAAAAAATTGTTTGAGTTATGCTGCGTGCCGATTTGAAAAAAAAACGTTTAAAGTTTTGACTTTACTTCACGTCTTCTCTCAACATCAAAGGACGTTGTACTAATGTACTTGTTTCTAACAACATTTATTAGTGTAATAGAGAAGTTAGAAATCTAATGGTAAGACATAATGCTGTACCCGACGAGCAGGTGTCGCAGGTACTCGTTTCGCAGCAGTCGGGAAGGGTCGAGAAAGAGCTCGAAATTTCAATGAAAACGATTTTTGGCAAATATAAAACCGTTTGTCTCTTATTTTAGAGGGTTCAAAGGATTTTTGAAGCCAATAAAACTAAAATCGATTTTTTAAAATTTCTACTGTGGTGTAACGCCTTAACCATGTGACCTATAATTTTTATAGCGCTTATAGTAACCAATTATTAAATTTTCATTTTATCTTCGAACATTTTTGTTGCATTGTATCTTTTTTTATGCATGGAAATTCAATCCAAGTTGTCATGTCCAACAGTCGGCTTACTTCGAGTTTTCAGCTGAATGATTCAAATGCCTTATTACTGCAGAATCACATTACAAACATTTCAGTTACATGAATTGCAGTTGTATTGTGTATATCTCACCGTTTGGACGATATTGTAATGATGTCAACAAGTTAAGGGTGTCTGTCTCGTTTCCTAGATGTAGTAGTACCTACGCCTTACTTGCCATTGGGTCCGTCAAATTTGAATTAGGGACATTTTAGAGGGGCTTTTAGGTTACAATTTTCCAAAAAATCAAAAAACAACTTTTTACAGATTTCGTTAGTAAATTTCATCAAGAATACGATATTAAAGGATTTATAATGATATTTTAATTTTTAAAGTATTTTTAAGCGTGTATAGCGAGATGCCGTGAGACAGCATTTTTGAAGCTCCGCTGTGTTCGGTATTCTCGACTCCCCTATCGTGAATTACGAAAGTATAAGGTCCACCTTTTGATCAAGAAGCTCAAGAAATTTTGAAGCCAATATACGAAAATTTAACTTCGGTTGATTTATTAGAAAGGTACTTCGTAATTGGTAAAAGAAGTAAACGCGATTTTCTCGAATTCATGTTTTTTAAGCTAGCGGTCACGATTTTAGAAAAACTACTCAACCGAACATTTTTTTTCAATATGTTGTGAAAACCCGTTGAAAGAAGCCGTGGAAAGAACCCGTGCAAAGTAAAGGAAATATTCCTATTATAAAACTGGAGATGGGCCGCTAATCCAATTAAAAACAGAAAGTATCCCGAAAAATGAAAAGAGTTCTACAAAAGTAAATTGATTGCGACAAAGGTACGAGTAATGACATCTATCATCGAGTGGGGTGCAATAAAATTTTCTACACTTCAACCGGGGATATGTAAGCAGATGGATAGTGGAAGCGATCAAGTGCTCTATATGAACACAAGCGATTGTATGACTTTTATTTTAGGCAAAACAGTCACGACAACAACGTATGTATTTTGATTTTATGATATACCTATTTGTTAATGACTTTTAATTTCATAAGGTTAGTATATGTTTTTGAGTTAAGATTGTTGATTTGATAGTTTTGATAAGAATCAATATTTATACTTTCTAAAAATAGATCAAATCATTCTCAAAGCCTAATAACAAATAATGATGATGACTATACCACGCAAAGACTGAAATCCAGGCGAATGAAGTCGCAGGCACATTAATTATGAATGAATTATGAAAGATATAATGAATAAATCATAAAACTATGACTTCTAAGGAAGACAGTTTCGGATTTAGTGACTTATTTAACAAGAAGAATGTCGTTAAGGTTCGATTCATATCTGCATGAAATATCATCAATTGTGTATCATCCCAAATCGATTGATGGCCTCCAGCTATCTTCGTCCAACGACCGCGTCCGCCAGATTGCACATCTGAATAGCGATTTATCATCTACTTCTACTAAGTCCTCCCATGTTTGCGTGATTTCCCTTTACATCCTGAAAATTTGACTGTTTCATACGCTTTACATACTACAAACGTAAAGGACAGGACGGGCAGAGGCAACATTATGTGGGGTATTTAAAACCTCTTCAACCTCAAACCTCTTCTTTAAATTGCGAGGTCATGAGAAAGTTTGTAGTTTATATATGCAATATTTATACATAACATAACTAGGTAAGCAAATATAATATTTTAAAGCAACTCATCTGAAATATGTTGTATAAAACACAATCCTATAACATACCTAGCAATTTAAGGATGTCGCCACATAAAATATTTAATGGATCATTGAAATTTTTGATTTTGCAAAGTTAAACTTGGATTGTAAAATATCGTACAATAGCACGCCACTGAGTTTTTTATGATTCATTCCATTTTTATTAGAGATGCTTTGCTACCATAGCAACAATCTTGAGAGCACGTGCCCATATACGCAGAATCCGGAACCCATTGTTTCGCAACCCCTCAAAAATTCGTCAAAAGCATTACAATACACAACACACATGTCACACACGGCTATCCCAGACCCACATGTAATGTATAGCATCTAGTTTTCGGTGCATTCCTCTTTTTCAAAGCATATTTTCAAACTACCCTTGCCGGCGACATGAACCGGTATCAAAGGTAAACACCAGAAGGAAGTCTATGATGGATTCCACGCAATGTCCTTTTGATGTGTAGCAATTCATTTTCAAGAATTATCACTTGCAACGATCCCGGAAAGAGAAACTACCCTCCACATTGCCTTAGCTTATTTATGGCATGTTTTATGCACACATTTATGTTGTGCAAATTGGAAGAGTTCTCTTCTGGCTGGGATTCAATTGAAATTTATTATTTGCAGATTGTCCGATATGGCGAATATGATGTTGAAAGGTCAAATCAATTAACATCCATGAAAATGATGTACGGTATTGCATTTTGCATGAATTGCAGTATGCTCCGAGTTGGGGTTTGTAAGGAGATTCATTTTTTTTAACTTCCTGTCTGCGATAGATTAACTAGTTAATGATTCAATAATTAAATTTATTTGATGCAGGAGGTCAAAACCTGTTCTTTAAATGTTTAACTTGTATTGTTCAAGACTCATTCATTTTAACTTGAATCAAAGCTGCGCAAACACTACACATTAAATTAAACTGACTGAAAGCAGGCTTCTATGAATTATTTAAAATATAGTTCGACTGAAAATTTAACTTGAATAATCATAATAAATAATTGTGACAGTAAGCATAATATCGTAAAAAAATTCAGAATATGGTCCAATAAAAAAGTTACAAAAAATAGATTACCCATGTGTGCATTTTCAGAAAGCAGCTCAATTTTTCTCCATGCGTAGAGAATGTTCACAAATTAGTTGCTCAGAGCTACACAGCGCCACACACAAATTCGTCGTTTTTCGAACTTCTAGCAAACACCGATAACATACTTTTTTTTACGATAGCATACTTATATGCAAATGTAACGCACCAACATGCAGATTTTGCAGTCGAATGGTAGTTCAACCATGCATTTTAAGTAGACAGGCTAATTTTTTTCCAATGTGTACTGTGTCCTATTTTGAGCTTAATTCATGTTTCTGGGGTCACAGACCACCCATTTGGGCGCCATTTTTAAAAGAAGAAAGTAGGACACCCCCATATTTTGGAAGCCGTGGGCGAAAAATTTGTGTAGAATTGAATTTGCAGAACTTTTGCATACATTGCTTTCACTTACAAGGAGGAAGCACGTCCTCTCGGATTTAGATAAAATTTAGTATATAAGTAATTTTGGATAGCTGTGCACGAAGCGCCGGATGATCGGATAGTCTTTCGTTCCTAGAAATCAGTCTTTGTCGTATCATTGCCTAAAAAGGCGAAAAGCTTCACTTTTAGAAAAAAAACCTATCCAATCATCCGGCAAGAATTCCCTTCAACCACACCAAAAGACTTTTTTTCAAATTGGAGGAAGTGTTGCGGTCTAATATTTTAGTAATTGAATATTCTTAACGTCTTCTTCTTATGTACCAAATTTCATCCAGATGTGAGAGGACGAAGTGGTGCATCCTCCTTGTTAGTGTCAATAATAAAAATGTTATAACCCAAAAAAAGAACATGTAGGCAAGCACATTTTTTATGGTTAAGTCCAAGTTGTAGACCCCTTTCTTGGGCA
This sequence comes from Oxycera nigricornis, assembly GCA_963942545.1. Lineage (NCBI taxonomy): Eukaryota > Metazoa > Arthropoda > Insecta > Diptera > Stratiomyidae > Oxycera > Oxycera nigricornis. The sequence goes on along the minus strand of OZ012662.1, from coordinate 32,114,136 downwards.
GAATCTTGAAAAATAGGACGACATTCACAAAAAAGTTGTGTATCGCAAACTTGTGTAGTTTTTAATTTGCAGCAACTTGTATATACATCACTTTCACGTTATGCCAATAGCACATAAGCAATAAGCCAAAAATTGCGCCAATAAAGAAGAAGATTAATTTTCGGGCACCTTACCTTCTTTTTTACCAAAAAACATTCAGAGCTTATTTTAAGGGGTCCGAAACTTTTCAAAAATCAATTTTTAAATTATTGTTCTTCTGTACCCTTTCAAGAAATTTTTGAAAAATGTAGTGACGAAATTACAACGATTTAATCTGACCGCGTGACTTTTTCTGGAAATTTTTTTTCTCGAAACAGCATTTTTCATCAGCACGATGGCTTCGAATTTTTTTAATAAATTTGGTTTTTTCTTTAATTTTTAAATTTATCAAATAGCTTTTTCTTTAATCTGTTCAGTAATTTTTTTAATATCTTGTTTATTTCAATTTTTATAAACAGTTCTAAGGTAAGATTTTACATTAGAAAGCCGAAAAAAATAAAGAAAAAGATTCGTAGGACTAGACCCGTTTCCTTACATCGCAAAAATCTTTTGGAATTTTTTATATCCATTCATTTTTGATGATGCTATGATGCCAACGACTCAGAGTTGTCAACGGGAGCGAATCAACGCTGAAAAACATTATTTGGAAATGTTTCTCAGTTCCTCAAGTACCAATAAACAACATTTAATCGACACTTTTACATAATTTCTTAAATATACGCATGGAAAAATTCGTTCCCCGAGACTTGTTATTCGAGGGGCTTAACGTATTTGATCACTTCAAATAGTTTTGCCAAAAGTCGTTTGTTGTAACGTTTGTTGCAATGTCAAATGGAGAAATCTCTTAAAACTTACATACTGTGCATTCGAGGCGAGTCCTACCCTAGCTACTTCCAAAGTTTATTATAGACTTGCGATTCGTTATTTTAACTTTTAAATGGTTGGTTGTAGTGGCAGCCCACTTTGTCAAAAGGTGGCTCATTCAGGTGAAGATAGGCCCATGGTGATACCACAAAGAGATAGGGTAGGGCACTAGAACCTGTGGGATGACGAGAACCATTTAGATTCTCGTATGAAGCCGGCTATGCAGCTAATATTTAAACTGGCTACTTCCGTGAGGTTGTCCAGGAAAGGCGAGTCTAAAGTTTGCATGCGTTTCCTGGATAGTGCTGGGCATTCGCACAAAAATGTTGGATCGTTTCCTCCTCCTTCGATCTGCAGCAGAAATCGTGGAAAGAGGCACCCAGTCTTTCTACATGTCTGCCAACGAGACAATGCCCCGTCAGTACGAATATGATGAAACTTTATATTTCACGACTCGTATTGAGGAACTGCTAACTTTTAAATAATAGCTAAACAAATTTCAAAGCTTTTAAAATAAGATCCAATAGGTTGTATTAGTTTAAAAAAAATACGATACAAGAATGAGATTCACTAGAAAATCGCTCTCTAAAATACACTGAGGTACGTCATTCCTCTTGCGCACAACAAAAATTAGGTAGAGAACGAAACAAAAAAAAACTGTAGCAAAAATTTAAATACGTGCGAAGAAATGAAGCTTATTGCAGCATTGTCACTATTTTTGTTATAACCGAAACAAAATGTGAATGAAGGCGATCTTCAAATCCAAAATTATTGAAATTCGATTTATCTTTGTAAGCCTTCTAGCAAGTAATACGTTCTTCGTTAAACATTTAAGTGAATTTTAAAGTAGAAAAAGAAGAAAAACATCTAGCAACATATATTTGCTGATTGTTTTCAACATGATTTTGTCAAAACCATTATTTCCGAGGTATTTATGGAATATATGTAAGGACCCATAGATTTTGTACTCAAAATGATCAAACACATGAATAGTATAGAACACATATCTTTTTCTGAAATTATCCTCAATTTCAGCAGACCCTCTTGGCTTTATTTAATCACATTTCGGGAGATTTATTCGGCTACAACTCAAAAACCTGGTAGTTAGCGAAAATATTGACGAAAATGTTTTCCCTACTACAAATTCGACAAAAATCTCGAAATTTTCAAAATAAAAAAGATATGAGCTGATGATCATCATCAATGGCATGCCAGCCCGAATTCAGCATCATTTAAGTATAAAATTCTTATTTAAAAATGTTCTGAGACAAAAATTTGTGGTGCTATATCTCCTTATTATTGTTTTTGACAAATTATTAGAATCATTCATCTCTAACAACCAATTTAATATCTTCAATTAAAGATAGGAGAACTAAGGGTAAATATACACTTTTTAATAATCGAGAAATGTAATAAAAATATTGTATGCAAAAGTAATAGAAAATTAAATTTACGTAAAACTATCATTTCACCTGTTCGATTGTAGAGTTGTAGTAGAAAAATTCTCATTAATTTTTAAGATTAGGGCCAAATAAACTACGCGTAGTAAAACAGATGCCTGCCTACCTAAAATGAACGATTGAACTGCTACTATTTTACAGGGACAACATACATTTGAAAATGAATTTAGTTTTTAATTTATTTCTTTGAAACAAATATAAAAGAATATGTCTATAAAGCATGAAAGTATGCATGACAGTGAATTAAAGAATTCGCCGGTTTCCATTGAGGTCGGAATGCTATTGAACAATTAACATACAATTGACAAACAAAAACTGACCGAAGACGTGAAAACACGTCAGTTTGCCAACTTAATTCAATGCTCAAAATTTCACGAAAAATTTAGGAAAAATATAAAAAAAAAAAATTTCAAGTCATGTTTGCTCGTTCCAGAAACAATCAGGAACAGAAAATTGATTACATAAAATTCACGTCACAATTTATCACGTGTTTATCGTTTACTTTCATTTGCATGTCGGAAAAAAGATGTGTTTCGACGTAATTTGAAACATAAGGTTGAATAAATTTATATAAAAATTTTGCAACAAAAGAACGAACGTTTAAAGCACATTTCAGATAAATGGTGTGAGATTGGTTGGTATGGAATCTGAACATTTCTCATTGTCAATTAGATTTCTACAAGGCTTTCTTATGAATTCTTCATAATCTTTCAATATTCTTATGCAATAAATGGCTTCCTTTCGCATGGATAAATTCAAAAGATTTCTAAACCATTTCAAAAACAGATTTATTTTTTATGCTCGTGTGGAAATTTTAGCGATGAATTTTGAAGTAATCGATTGTTTTTATTCTACATATTTCAATTCTTATATGTACGCCACGAAATTTTGACTTTTATAGCCATTTAAAATGAATTATTTTTCATAATGTTTGTTGTTGCAGTTAGGCCCCCTGCTCTTCGTAGAATGAAATGTTGTCTTATGGTGAAATTTGCATTGCAATTAACACAGGTATCTTGTTACTGATTCACGACTGTGTGTGTGTGTAAGTTAAGTATCCTTTTGGCAAATTTTAGGATTTAATAGGCAGACGCAAATAATTAATAATTCGATTTTTAAAAGAACTACTGCATTGATTAGGCTAAAATTTTAACCAAAAAATAACGGTGTGCACGATATTACTGCTCACAGAAAAGACTCCGAAAAAACAAAAAAAAGGGCTTTAATCAACTATAGAATCAGCTATAGAATAAACAAAAAAAATGGATGATGAATGTCAAAATGGCGGCGTTTTTCCAAAAACCGACGTTTTTGCCTCTAAAAATCTGCTGTAACTTTAAAAATTGGGAGCCGAATTTTGAGTATTAACATGTGAAGATTAATGTGTTAAAATTTCAGAACGATCGAATAAATAGTTTTTTTTTAAAATCGTGCACACCAACTCGAAAACCGTTGTTTTGAGAAAATCGCGTTGCCATACATTTTCCTTTCCTTACGCTCAAATTCCTCCTCTCCTTGAGATTCCTACTCCTTACGAGCAGTTCTAACCTCTTTAGACGCCTCAGAGCTGCGTTTTTCCGCTTGCTTGACTCTTACAGCATCTCGCTTCTCTGCATGTTCCATCGCACTTTGATCTACATTTATTCCCATAACTTGCATTATTTTCAGTAAATTTATGAATCCTTCAATGAATACACATGCAATAGTATAGTCAGCAATTCTGATAATATTTTTGCCAACAAACTTTGCTTAATAGCCATATTCCAAACGCAAGAATTGAAGCTTTCATTTTTGTCTTGAGTTAAATTGCCTAAGCAGCGCTTCAATAAATCTTCCGCAGTTAAGTCTTCATATATTGATTTTAAAATTTGTTGTACTACATCATCCAAAGGTGGAGGATTTCAAAGTACTTTTATCAGCTGCTTCAGCCCTGCGCCAATTACACCAAGACTTTTTTCTAATTAGACATTTAGAATGTTGAGGCTTCTCACTAGTAGAAATTTTGTGATAGTATCCTGCCCGAATTTCCTTGCGGATGTTTTCAACCGAATCAGGCTTTCCTTGCGTTGCTAGGCTATAGTAAGTTGACAAAATTTGCATTATTTTAATAGTTAGCTGAACTTTTTTCGGACCTTTTTTTGTAAACGATGCACTTTTTTATCGGCATTTTTAAGACATTTTTTTTTGTTTGCTATGGTCATCTGTTTTTTTTTTGTTGGTTCTTTGGCTTTGCTAAACATTCTTTGTTTTACGTGTAAGACACTTTCTTTTTTCGATTATGAAATCAGCTCCGTAAGGCTGCATATTCAATAGTGTTTTAAATTCATCGAAAAAAAAAGATCTTGACGCGCCTTGCTATATAAGCTCACTATATTTTTACTTAATGAATTTTACTTTCATATCATTAAAATCGTGTTTTAAAGGTTTATTCTAACAAATTCGATCAAAGAAAAATCGCTTTTCCAAAATTTGAAGGTGCCATGTCCCCTTAAAGCATCCGATCTTCTAAAGCATTGATTGTTGCAAATGCAAATGCAAATCAAATTTTAAAAAACTCAATTAGTTTTCAGCATTTCTTATTAAATTAAAAAACCGTTTTATTAAATTATTAACACCAAGCCACGAGAAACTTCCAAAACATTTATGAAGTCATTTTCGTGCAACAGTTGAGGTGTAGTGAGGATCGAATTCCTTACTTTTTGGTCGTCTTACATATCTCCTGTCATTAGGGCCAATGCGATTCATTTTTGTTTCGTCGTTCCAAAGGATGAATTTTCACACATTTTTCCAGGTTAAATGGTTCCGTGCGAAGTTCATCTAGTCTATCTAACTATCCTGTGATGTAATTCGGCTTCCACAAGACGTCTTCTGACTCTTCCCCCCGCAATATCACTACTTTCCCCGAAAAGTCGGCGACGAATTTCGACAGCTGATCTTCACGGGCTTCATTCCGATGTGGGGACAATTTCTCTATCCATACTATGAGATGTTTTTCGGGCTCTTTTAGCCCGGGAAGTATCTTTGACAGTCCTGCGGCTTTCCACGTGTTTCAGTGCTCTGTAAACCATTTTTATAGGAGCAAGCCTAACTCTTTCAAGTCTACAGTTTTTTGTCTAACTAGAAGAGTGCAACGCTTGGCCTTTCCCACCGTTATGGAAATTAAAACCACCTTTTAAAACTTTGAAAATCAAATTTAAACTGCCATTAATGCAACTAGCTTTTTCAAACTGATCATAACAAATTTGCATGCCATCGTATTTATAGTAAACTATAGTGTTTCTAATTACGTTTCCACTCCAAGTTTTGGGTTTTCCAGGACTTTGTTGTTCTGTCGTCCCTAAAGAAGTAGCATTGGTCAAATTTTTGCCTCCCTCAGTTGTCATTGAAACAGGTAGAAAAAAACCTAAGCCTAATGAGTTATTTGGAAGGATTCATTGACAAATTGGGTATTTCTTAGTAAGCTACAAGTGTTTTTAATTATGTGTCGGCAGCTGTACGAACGTACGTACATACCCACCCTTTTTTTTAAAAAATGTAAATTCTAAGCCATTAAAACGTAAAGATATGTTGAAATTTTCGATTTGAATTTTTGGACCAATGTTAATTACTTCCCTATATACTGGGAAGCTAGTAATACGTTCAAAAAACGTTCAGGCAACCCGATTCAGAGTTATCCTGCAAAGACTCAATTTGCAAAGAACAATTTTTCCTTTTTTTTTGTAAATATAGCTTTAGGAAATATACAATAAAAATTAAAGAAACAAATTATTGTTAGTTTTTTGAAATAAAAAATCCTAAATATAATATCCCCTAACTGCATTGTAAACGATTCGAGGCATTTCGAAATGCGTAAAAAATAAATGTAAATGGGCCATAAGGTACAAAAATTTCATAATTTTTGCTACGTTTAGAACTATGTATGTTATTTTGAACCAAAGCTTTTTTTGCAGCCTATATCCAATTATTTTTGGTAACAAATCTATACTACGACTGATATTACATCATCTGTATTTGAAATTACTATTAAAATGAGGCAGGTTTCACGTGTCATATTCACTTTATCCGCCAGCAAGAATTCCAGACTAGCACCCCTAGCGATCATAATTCACTATTGTTTAAAACTAGGAAAAATATTATGGAAATGCATTCAGAAAAAATCCATATTGACTCACAAACTCCAAAAATAGTCAACACACTGTCGAAACGCAATGAACCTTAGAGATTGGAAGGCGATCGGAATCAACGTAGTCACATCAATTCCACTAGGTCTTCCACATTTTTCTCGTTATTCGAGAACATCTGCTCATTTTTGGGATCATTAAACAGAAACAAATGTTCATCAATAAATTGCTGAAGATTTACGTTGAACTTGTTTCATGTTGCGGATAGTCCTAGGAAATTTCATGGAAAACTGCAGCACTTCAATGCCCGATCAATTTAAATATTATTTTGATATTTCCAGAGTTTCACTTTCATGTTATCAAAGCATTGGGGGAGCTGCAGAGTGCTCAATAGCTGGCCATTTGGTGTTGCGGCAATATAAACGATATAATCAATTAGACTGACCACTGGTGGATACTTGAATTAGCCTCATTAGCTTGCTTCCCATCTAGCATCAAGTATCTAAGTCATTTGGAGAGAAGTAAGTGCATCTGGCTGTATTTTGTTGATTTTAAATGGTCATCTTACCGGAAATATCTTTGATAGAAAAGACATAAAACTGTATTTTCTACTTTCGCTTCTGGGGTTGCTTAAGAAATTAAATACATTTCAGTATTTGTTGAGAAAATGTGGCGTCGCGCTGCCGGTTAAGTAGTTAAAATAACAACATGGAAATTAAACAAACCAAGTGTCATGGGTTGAGCTATAACGTTCTATGCTTCCGTTTTATGATTACGAATATTATTCAAAATAATTTATCATAAGAAATACAACTCTTTGTGGCAAACATAATTTTAGGAGACTTTTATGAAATAAATAGCTGATTTCATTTAGTTATAAATTACCCTACATAATACATCCGAAAGGAACTCTCTGCAAAAAGTGGAGTTGATACCATCATCAAGGCTTATTTATTATAGGACGAACAAAGAAAAATGCCTGAATTTATAAAAACTCGAAAGATGTATTAAAAATAAGTTAATAGCAAATTATCTAAAATTGTTTCATACTGTAGTGAACACTGTGGGAGCGCGAAACCTTTGCCTCACTGGAAAAGGAAAAGGACTATGACTCTGCATTCACCTGTGTAATAGCAGGTCTTGGTGGCAGCGGCATCTGACGGCAGCAAGCATGCCGAGGGGTTGTTTGTGGGAACTCGTTCGAGAAAATTAGGGTTCGGCAGGAGAGTGTCAGTGATTATCCGCGCAAACATTTCCTGTGGATTATTCTGCTGATCAAATCGAGTGTCTCATGTGTTGCAGATATCTGACTTTACTTCCATATTGGCATAGACATAAAACTCAAAATGAAACAAATATACTTCCTAGACTTTAAATTTAAAAAACAACAGAAGAATGAGATAAAAGTTGAAATATTGTAAAATTAAATGCTTTTCTTAAATTGTAAATAGTTGAAACAAAGAAGCATAAAATTTGTTTAAAATTGACGCCAAAGATAAAATAGAGCATATCATTAATATGGTTTACAATGGATGAACGAACTGGACATCGCGTTTATAATTTAAAGGATGTAGGGAGTTCCTAGAAAGTGTTTTGGAATCATTTGTGCGTGTAACCAAAGTTTAAAATATAATGGTAGTCATATGGCACCAAGAAGCCCTTAAACTTGAGTGGAATCAAAAGAGAGCCATTATTAAAACTGTAAAACTGTACGCGAAATCGCTGAAATAGTTGATCGAGCTCCAATAACAGTATTTAACACCATAAAACGTTATTATAACATCACTATGACTATGAAAATATGTAAATCCAATCCAGTTCTCGGAAAATTTTCTCGTCGTCAAATTAGTGCGGCAGATAACAGAACAACCCCATCTAAGTGAAACCATAAGGACAATTTTGGGAAAGCATCGTTTTAAGGAAGAGGAAAAAGTCTTTAGTCAATAATATTAATCGCAAAAAAGGTTAAATTTTGCTAAAATGTACGAAGAAAAGGAATTTTTGGTTTGGGAGCAAGTTCTTTTTACCAACAAAAGCAAATATCACGTTTGTAGATCGGATGGCGGATCGTATGTATCGAGAAGAGTCAATGGAGAACTTAAAGGAAAAAATCTATGGCGAAGCGATAAACACGGTGGGGTTCCTTGGTTGGTTGTAGTGGCAGCCCTCTTTGTCAAAAGTTGGCTCACTTAGGCCACAATAGGCCCATTGTGACACCACAAAAAGATAGGATATGGCACTAAAACCTGTGGAGTGACGAGAACCATTTAGATTCTCGTATGAAGCTGGCTATGCAGCTAATACTGGCTACTTCCATGAAGCTGTCCAGAAAATGCGAACCTAAAGTATGCATGCGTTTCCTGATAGTGGGGTTCCTTAATAGTGTGGGGTTCTATGTCACCTACTGGACCAGGGAATCTTCATATAATTGAGAGGATGATTGACCAAGCGATATTTGAATCCCTATCTATTAGAAACGCAACCTCAGTCACCTGATCTGAAGGCCATTTATGGAGTTACAGAATAATTTTTTTTTTAAATTATGACTACTAAAAATTCACTTAAAACAGCATTGATGGAAGAGTGTGGCAAAATTGAGACTTTCTTTTGTAAAAAATTGGTGATGATTGGTCAATGCCAAATATGCTCAAAGCAGTTAAAAAGCAAAACGGATTACCAACTTAATTCGGATAAATAAATAAAGTTTATTCACCTGCGCTTTAAAATTAATTTCTAATTATATTCTATTATATCTTTGAAGATAATTTTGTTATCTGTGAAAGTTTTATAATTTTCATTAACTCATTTTTTCCTTTAACTTGTTCAATTTTGATTTTGAGCCAATATAGCACCAGTTTGCAACGACGCTTATCGTTGCCGTCTAAACTTACTCTTATGGTAAAGTCTAAGTTTGCCCACCCGTAGACTTCACCACTAAATTAGCCAAAAAATTTGACAAAAGGTGCTATTTAATTTATGGCTTAAAAAAAGTTATATACTTTTAATTTTATTCATTTTCCTTAACCCTTTCAATCCTGACAGTACGCACAACTGACATCTTATTTTTGGCTCTAAATAAACTAAAGTAGTAGTTTTGCAACTTTAAAATATAATGGGACGTCCATCAACAATATACCTTGCCATCTGTGCCATTTTACATAGTTTTTTCCGATATTTATTATTAATGTTCAAATCATTAACTGTAAAAAAAATTTAAACGAGGACATTCCTGACATAGATTACCCATCAAATGTGAATTGTGAAGACGAAAAGCTTCATAAACTTCTGATTATCTTGGATGATGGTTTGAGTACAGCTCAAGGACAGACCTTTGCTTTGCTGAGGAGAAATTCAGAGGCATGCATATTTCGGAAGTAGAAGGTGGAATCAAGACAAGACTTATATTGCCCTTATAAGATTTAGAGGGGCATTTATTCAATATATTTTGATTGATTTATTTCTTTTTAACGTTGAAAAGTTGATACTCTCAAAAGATAGACTTTCAAAGTCTCTTGAGGATTATTTTCACACCAAAAACGGCAATTTTGCTTATTTTGACGGTAAAAATGAAGTTCAACTTCCAATTCATTCTCAGCTCTTTCACCTAACGTACAGGGCAAACGATGATCCAATGGCCTCAATTGTTGCACTAGTTGCATCTTATAGGGCTTTGGTCCCAGGTCTTACCTCAAAAAATTCCACGTAGTGGACGGACTAGTTGTTGAGAATGACGTCGAACCGATAAATTTGCACCCTCAGTGACACTACCTTTTACAGCAGCGATAGCTGCCTCGGTACGCACTGTGCAAGCTCATGTTGGATGAACATTGTCCAATACACGTGTACACAAATCTTTCGATCCTATTGCGTATGAGCTGCTGAAATGAACTATTATTAGCAGTAGCGTATGCAGGATTTTGATAAGGGGGGGTTCATATTTTCGAAGTCTTGACTAGGTACGTTTGCTAGTGCTTCGGTGTAGATATCAAGATATAATTATGTAATCATACTTAATCATACTTTTTCACCGGTCAAAGTTGGAGTCCTCTAATTTTGGCAGACTTTAGTCCATGTTTGACTTTAGCATGTCTGTTTTCATTTACGTGGCTAAACTTGTTTACTCAGGGGGAGGGGGGTTTGAACCCGTAACCCCCTCCCCCTGGGTACGCCACTGATTATGAGCACAATAAATTGGTCGGAGTGCTCTATGAGTGTAACGCACAGAATGCGAATTCCCAAAATACATTTTCACTATTTTGAGTCGTCATAATGTCGAAATGACAGCGAAATTCGACAGTTACAATGACAGACTTCCCTATCAATAGTTTTAAACCTTAAAAAACACCCTCTACAAGTAAAACCCACATCGAAGGGTTCATCATGTGTAATATTGTACTGCAATGACAGAAAAATATATTTTGCAAAATACCATCACATAAATGTAACGGTGAATTTTTGAGATAAGTTGAAAAATATTGTTCTTTTGGCTGATTAGCCTGTTTCTATCTTTGTGGTATCTTATTAAATGATTTACTTATTTGAATCTACATTCATCTACTTTTGAACTACAATAAACATAATAAATACTACCAAGTTTATATTTGTGTAATTTGACTAAAACAATTTAGAGACCTGTCGGTATTTGTTCGTACCAAGATCTGAGTATCCTTCACTGTTAGGAGAAATTTTTATTTAATGTGGAATATTTAAAGCTAAATTTATTTAAAAATATCATGAAATGTACATTTTCAGCACTCCTTTTAGTGCTCGTATTGAAAGGGTTAACATGTTAACTGCCATGAAAATTTTTACGCACGTCGCTAGACCAAGCGTATTCCGTTTAGAACGTGCGTCCCGCAGTGCAGGTTACATATTCTGTCCAACACCCAAATCTCTGTTATTGAAAAATGCACGTTTCCAATCTTAAAATTAATTATTTTTGTTCCCATGAAGCTTCTAGCATCCTCGTAAAGATTTTTGTAAACGTTTGAACACTGAACGTGCCATTTTTCCAAACAATCTTTTCATCTGATCAACATCGAATGTACAAGCATCTGTGGGTAAGTTCTCATGGTTGCTTATCGATCAGAAGCTTTAAAAGGCCGATGTACTCTAGTAATTAGTTAGTTGAAAGACAGAATTGTAGCAGAAAACATTAAATATATTATTTTTTCTTAAAAGTCCGCATTGATTAATTTGAGTGGCGCAGTCGGTAGGATCCTTTTAAACGGAAAGGATCCATATGAGAAAGGACTAAAAATACGCGAAGCGCGAAAAGTGCAACTAAATAATATAAGTGCTGTGAAACCACTAAAAATAAGTGAAAAATAGCACCTGTAAACACTGCTACAAGTGAATTGCGCACCGATAAATCTGTGAAATTTCGGGCCCTATTCACATCTATTGTTTTCAACTCCCGTGATAGTGTTAAAATAGCTACCAAACATTCCGTCAAAGGACAGAATTACCAAGCTTTGGTCGAAAGTTATTCGGAAGGAAGAAATGGAGGCAGCCGTAATGGAAAGACTGGTCATCGCACTAGAAAACCTTGCGACGATGAACCGACAAACGGTCAGCAACAGATCGATTCATGTTTTCAAAGAAATTGAATACATCAATCCATTCGACGGAGACAGGCAACAACTTACACAATTTTTAAACTGTGTTGGAACGCATCTAATAAATGTTGAAGATCAAGCAAGAAAAGCGGAGCTGTTCCAGGCAATCTACAATACCAAAATTGTGGGACGAGCAAAGGAACTACTACTAAATAATGCACCTCAATCGTGGGAGGAAGCCAGAGACCTTCTTAAACAACACTACAGGCCAGCGGGTAATTATAAGGATATTTCAAGAAAAATTGGAAACTTAAGAGTAAGTTCAATCTTTGATTTAAACTTTCAAATCGAAAAAATTATTTACGATATTAACACATTTTCGACTTACGAATGTAATTCGCGAGAAACTAAAGAAACATTTTACGCACTCCTTGTGAATCGAATAAAACAGATTGTTTCGGGAAACTTATCTAGAGAAATAAGAAATGAATTTGATCTACATAAAATTAAAAACGTTTTATATTCATACGTTGGTTATGACGACACAAATTTAGACAAAGAATTCCTGACCTCAGACCGAAGACACGCACTACCTAAACAACACACTAATACTCGACATAATCAAAATAACTTCCACCCTAAACCACCTCAATTTAATAATCCCAGATTTAATAATCCCAGATTTAATCATCAAAACACCAATTCCGAGACATTTAGGCAAAATCGAAATTTTCCATCAAATCATAATGGGTTCAGAAATGAACAAAGACCCTACTCTGGTCAGTTTCGAAGGCCAATATTCAATCCATCAGGACAAGTACGAAATGCAGCTCAGCATCCTGAACCTATGGAAATAGGGCAAATTAGTCACATCCAAGAACAGGGACTCAGTGAAGAGGTTCATAATATTGAACCTGTTTTGTTTCTAAGCTAGGCCTCGGGAATAAACTATTTGTAACTTTAACAATTGATGATATTAGATGTAGAGGGTTGATTGACACAGGTTCCACAATGAGTATAATTAATTCCAGCAAGATTAATTGTCAAAAATTCAGGGTATTTGAGAAAACTAAAATGAAACTCCAAACTATCAATAACGTGACTACAGAAACGGTGGAAAGAGTGATAACAACTATACCCAGAGAGTTCAACTACGACCTCCGAGGGGCAATTAAATGGTATAAGAGGGATTTAGGAGATAAACCATACGATGTTCTAATTGGTATGGATATATTAGGCAAAATTGTCCAAGTGTTAGATTTCAACAATAAATACATGATTCTCAATAATGGGACCAAAATTCCCATGTTTTCAGCTGAAAACGAAGCAACTTTCGATTGTTTCGAACTCAGTTCTAGCTCAAACGGAATAGATCTAACTCACTTAAACGAAGAAGAAAGGAAATCAATTAAAACGTTGTTGGAAAAATTTGGAAATTTGATATACAAGGATGGGGATCAGTTAACTAATACTGATTCGATAACTCACGAAATAAGGACAACTACCGATCAACCAATTAACGCAAAATTATATCGACTACCACCAAGGCACGAGGAAGAAGTAAGGCGTCAAATACAAGAAATGGAACAACAAGGGATTATTAGGAAGTCTAATAGTCGCTACGCGTCACCTATAGTAATAGTTGCAAAGAAGCTGGATAATTCGGGAAAACAAAAATTCAGATTGTGTGTCGACTATCGCAAACTAAACGAGATAACCATTGACGACAAATATCCCCTGCCAAACATAACCAGTATACTGGATAAGCTCGGAAGAGCCCAGTACTTTACTACTTTAGATTTAGCTAAGGGATATCACCAAATTAAAGTACATCCGAACGACATCTCAAAAACAGCTTTCGTCACTCCTAACGGATTGTATGAGTATATCCGGATGCCATTTGGTTTGAAGAACGCACCAGCCACGTTTCAAAGGCTGATGAACGAAATACTGCGAGAATATATTAATAAGATTTGCGTCGTTTATCTGGATGACATTTTAATCTTCTCAACAAGTCTGCAGGAACATATTCACTCTTTGAAGTTAATATTCAAGCGACTCGAAGAGCATAACCTTAAGATCCAATTTGACAAGTGTTCCTTAATGAAAAATAACACGGAATTTTTGGGACATATTTTAACTTCTGATGGAATGAAGCCAAACCCTAATAAAATTCAGTGCATTCAAGAGTACCACCTTCCAAAAACAGAGAAGCAATTGAAGGGATTCCTAGGTGCTACGGGTTATTATCGAAAGTTTGTCAAAGATTACGCGAAAATCGCTACTCCGATGATAAAGTATCTAAAGAAGGATAAAAGAATCAATATAAATGATCCGGAATACATTCAGGCTTTCGAGACCCTAAAACTCAACCTTATCAACCACCCGATTCTCAAATTCCCCGACTTCGGTAAACCTTTTACGTTATTTACCGATGCAAGCAACTATGCACTGGGAGCAGTTTTAACGCAGAATAATCAACCGATATGTTACGCTTCAAGGTCACTGAATGATCATGAAAAGAATTACTCCGTGACTGATAAAGAATTCTTAGCGATAGTATGGGCCGTTGGGTACTTTAGGCCATACTTATGGGGGAATAAATTTAAAATTGTTACCGATCACTTACCAATAAAATATCTAAACAAGAAGTATACGGGAAAAGAATTTAGCCAAAGGACTCAACGATGGCTACTTAAGCTACAAGAGTACCATTTTGAAATCGAATACCTGAAGGGCAAAGAAAATAAAATAGCAGATTTTCTAAGTAGGATACCTAATGCTGATAACAAGGACGAACGTGAAGAACAACAATCCATCAACGATGTTTCTGGCAACGCCACTGTTCACTCGCAGGAAGAACAGCAACTTGACCATATACCGATCAAGGAAACTATTGTGAATAAGTATAAGACTCAATTAATATTAACTTACGACGTGGACAAGGATATTGAGATAGTCCACAATAGGAGGATTATCTATCTGGACATGACAAGAGATAGAGAAAATTGGATAGATGTACTACGAAGGTTTATCAAGCCAGGTCTTACAGGAATCTACACTGAGCTATCATATTCTGAATTCAACAAAATTCAACAAATTCTTATAGAACTTTTCAGCGATGATAGGCAAATCAAGTTCATCAAGGCTACTCTAAGAGCTAGAGAAATTAGAACTTTGGAAGAAGCCCATAAACAGATATCACTATACCATATAGAAGAAAGCATTCATAGCGGAATTATTGAAACTTACCATAGCTTAAAGAATAAAATTTACTATCCCAAGTTAATTCAAGAAATCATTAAAATCGTTAATAATTGTAAAACTTGTCTCGAAACAAAATATGAGCGCAAGCCAATTAAGCTGAGATATAAAATTAGTGAAACGCCCACTGCAGTAAATCAAATACTTCACATGGATGTGTACTTCTTCGCTAAACAACCATTCCTAACTCTAATAGATAAATTATCAAAAAAGGCATACGTGTACCATCTACCTAATAGAAACTGGACCAAAAAAGTGGAAGCGCTGGAAGAGCACTTCTCGAAATTCGGAAAACCTCAAAAGTTAGTAGCAGAGAATGAGTTTAAAGCAGAAAATTTCAAAGAGTTTCTAAGGGAACAAAATGTTGATTTACACTTGACTAAACCCAATACACATACCGGTAACAGCGACATAAATAGGTTTCATTCTACTATTCAAGAAAAACTGGTATCTATGAGAAAATTAGACTTGACTCTGATTCAGAAAATGCATAGGGCGGTGTCCAACTATAATAACAGATATCACTCCACTATACAAATGACTCCTGAAGAGGGGATGCGAAATGATCCTACAGTATTGGCAGAACGAATCCGTCTATTTAAAGAAAAACAAATTAATAAGTTGAACAAAGATAGGGAAGATTATAGGGAAACTAGAAATGTTATTCCAGTGAAAAACTACAAGCGAAATTATTACAAAAATGAACCTAGGTATAGATTAAAAATCATGCAAGGTGAACACCCCATTAATATCAAACGCCCTCGTAAATTTTCAGACGATGATATCAGTATTTCTCACACTGATACTAATCCAAGAACCTTGATAAGACACGGTTTAATCCAACCTAGTGACTGACAGCAACTGAAATTAACGACACAAAATTCAACTTTTACAAACTTAAAAATATAAGAGTAGGACTCATGAACTACGACAAAGATACTTTGGTTTTAGCTATAAAAATTCAAAAGTCCTATATATTTGTAAAATATCAAATAAATACCAGTATACCAACAATAGAAAATTTAGAAATTGTATTAGAAGACATGTACATCTTAAAGATAAACAGAACTAAATATTTTTATGATAAATCTATAGAATACGAAAATGAATTACAACCGTTGAACAATTGTATCATTCGAAATAACTGTAAACTTCGAGAAAATACTTTACCAGAAAGTTATAGAATCGAGGAAAATACTACTATTTTAAAAAATATAAAAGAAGAAGAATTATTAAATGAATGCGATGAAAGAGAAATTAAGTTTAATGGTAGTTATTTAGTAATAGTTAATAACTGCACAATAAATGTTTTAAATAAAACACTAAGCAACCATATTACAAAATATGTTGATAAGATTTTTCAAACAGAAGAAATAACGTACAACTCTACAAAACAATTAAATTTTGAAAATATCATTTTGGATAATGTAGATAATTGGCATGATATCAATACTTTAAAATTTCACCAAAAAGTGAATCATATTGTTAGTACAACCATGTTTGTTATTTTCATCATATTCGTTAGCTTAGTAGTACTTACCATAAAGTTGAATAAGATAAAAATGAAAATTTCAATTAAATACTGTAATAAAACGATGCCAGAAGCTGACAAAATTACGGAGAATTTTCCATTAAAGGGGGGAGAGGTTACATATTCTGTCCAACACCCAAATCTCTGTTATTGAAAAATGCACGTTTCCAATCTTAAAATTAATTATTTTTGTTCCCATGAAGCTTCTAGCATCCTCGTAAAGATTTTTGTAAACGTTTGAACACTGAACGTGCCATTTTTCCAAACAATCTTTTCATCTGATCAACATCGAATGTACAAGCATCTGTGGGTAAGTTCTCATGGTTGCTTATCGATCAGAAGCTTTAAAAGGCCGATGTACTCTAGTAATTAGTTAGTTGAAAGACAGAATTGTAGCAGAAAACATTAAATATATTATTTTTTCTTAAAAGTCCGCATTGATTAATTTGAGTTGCATAAACCAAGAGCCTATTTCTCTTTATCGATATTTCACAAACATAGATCCCTAGTGGTTGCAAGAATAATCCTCCGAGGTTCACACAAATTTAGATGATAATGATAAAAGATAAAAACTTTTATTGTCGCCCAAATAAGTGTGCCGTGACTGTGTCCTAATATAGCGTTCATAGTTTCCTTGAATTAGCTGTAAGCATTTTACCTTTTCACTTTTTCGCTGCTATTTAAATCTCATTTTCTTCACAGCGCCACTCTTCAGTTCACTATTTTTTACGTGCACATATTTCTTTCAGTGAAAGCCTGATTTGAGCCAGAGGTCAGGAAAATGAGAGAATCAGTTTAATCTTCGTGTGCAACGCAAATAACCAAACGATGATAAATTCATTAAGTCCAGATTCTACAACTTTGCCGAGCAACGTCTCTTTAATATGTTTTTAGTTTATCTGCGTTCACCAATTTCCAACGGAAAGGAGCAGCATTAAGTTTTACGATCTAAAGATGCGTGTCTCAATCGAATAAGACACATAGTATGGAAACCATGGTCTATTGCACGGGTATTTAGTCTGTGTTCTTTTTTTGTATTCGTTTCAAATTGGACCTGAGCCAGAATATTGATGCGCCAAAAACTATGGCAATAGTAGCGTCAGTTGCATAGTTTAAATAGGATGACGACTACAACGTGGAATACGTACTCAAGAATATGCTTCAAGACTATTCTTCAAGTCTCGTAGACGTCGTCTTGCTTGTCTCGTAACGTGCGAATTTTAAATTGGAGCGTGCTACAGCATGTACATACATATGTAACAACACCTTGTCTGCAGTGCCAATGGAGCGTGCGTTTACTCTCTACTTCCGCACAAAAACTACACTTGGGAATGCATTAAGTAGAATTCTTTGCACGCATGTTAAAAGTATGAAGCAATAAATTCCCGTAGAAGCGAAAATACCTCAACTTTTAAGAAAACAAATTTAGAAATATCAAAATTAGGGCCATCCAACCTACTTTTGGTCTACTCATACGTAAATAGAACGTGGCAAATCGTGAGGTGCGACTCTTGAGTTTCCTCAGTAATGTCTACATAACTATTAAAAGCAATAATACATTATAATAATGAATATTACTTATAATTATTATAATATATTAACAGTAATAATAAACAAGTCAAATGAGTTGATATTAATCGTATCTGCCCCTTATTTATTATTCATTGGTTTTTATTTGATTTTTTATCATTAATAACTTTAGTTTTAAGTTTGATAAGAGCTCTTGAAAGCATTTGATCGCATCAAACATTGATTGTTACAAGTGCAAATTAGGTTTTAAAAAAATTGACAATATAGATTTTTTGAATTTTTTTTATTGATTTAAAAAACGGCTATACCGAATGTATTCAAAAAGCTTACCCATTTATGCAAATGATAAAATGCTGTGATTGTTACTACAAACATATCATGAGAGTAAGTGAAATTAGGTAATATTATTCGTATCTTTTCCTTATTCAGTATAACAATTAATGGTTTAGTGTTTTTATATGATTTCTTTTTTGCAATCTATATTAATTTTTAATTACGAAAACTCGATGCATTATCTGACTTTTGAAAACATTGATTGACAAAGGTGCAAATTAAATTTTTTTTTAAAAATAAATCATTCAATTTTTTGTAGTTTTTTTATTAAATTGAAAAACATGGTGATGAAATTTAATGAAAATTTAATGAACTCATGAAACACTAGTACGCAACCGGAATATCCCCAAATGGAGCCAAAACTATTTGAGTGCAAAAAGAATCTACCTGTTACCGGTAAAATATTAAACAAAAAAGCTGTTCAAATCTATAATTTGAACCCTGAGAAAGAGGGAGGATTTAACGCGAGCAATGGATGGTTTGCAAATTTTAAAAAATGTCGGCAAATACGACCATTAAAAGTGTGCGGGAAAAAGTTGTCTTCCAATACTGATGCCGTGGAATTATTTGTAGAGAAATTTCAAAACTTCATACGCGAATCTCAACTTACAGATGACCAAATTTATAACGCTGATGGAAGCAGTCTTTTTTGGAAGATGCTACCAGATTAAACATATGTTGCAGCAGGTAAAAACTCAGCACCAGGACGGAAAATGACGAAAGAAAGAATAACTTTCCTGGCTTGTGCAAATGCTTCAGGAAATCATAAAATTTAACTTTTAGTGATTGAAAATTCAGCCAAATCTAGAGCATTAAAAAAATATCAAAGGTGCCGGTTGATTACAAAACCAACAAGCCGTGAGGTGCGACCCTTGAGGTCCACACGGTCAACTTCCCAGTAATATCTACATAAACATCAAAAACATTAAACACAATAATAATTTTGAAAATAATACTTCTTGAAATAATAATAATGAGAGGTATTCATAGCAGTAACAGGAATGAGTTAATATTAATCATATCATCTACGGAAGGTTTTTTTTGGAATTCCAACATTTAAGCAGTTTTTTTTTGTTAACACTAAAACACTGTTAAAACTATTAGAAATCTGCTCAAATTATGCAAATACTATAAAAGTTGGATTGAATTTACAACAATTTCCTTAGAATAAAATATATAAAGTAATATCATTCGTATGAACCCTCTATACATGATAACTTTGAATGATTTTTTATTTTTTATTTAGTTTTTTTTTCATAATCATGGAAAAAAGTTTGGCTGGTTTCTCTTCAAAAACTGAGAAAAATGTATCAATTTTATAAAAATTTATTACTGTGTGGTGCAAATCTGGTTAAAAAAATATTTTTTATGAAAAAACCGTAATTTTTCGCATTTTCTTCTATTAAATTGAAAAAACGGCTGAAACAATTTTTCTGTAACGTTAAAGAAATCTCAAAAATGTTAAAACACGTTTATTGACACCTTAATGATGCAAATATTATATCTGGTTCGTGAGATATAGTGAATGATAAAAATGACCTTGAAAATCATGATTACTTTTAATGATTTTTTATTTTTAATTTAATTTTTTACGTAATCATGAGAAAAAGTTTTGATAGCGTTTTTACGAACATTGTTTGGAGTATATAAATTTTATAAACATTGATTACTGGGTTTCGTGAATCAGGTTAAAAATTTATTGTTTATGAAAAAAACCTAATTTTTTGCACTTTTTTACCTTAAATTAAAAAACGGCTCCAACATTTTTTTTCAAAATTTGATAGATTCTTACAAATGTTAATACGCGTCGATTGACACCTTAACCATGCAAATCGTATGTTTGGTTCGCGAGATATAATGCATGACAGAAGTATCCCAAAAACTAATCAGCTCTTAAGATTGCAAAGACGCTTCGATTGACACCTCAACAAAGTCGATACGACGTTATTTGCGTGAGTTATGCTCGTAGAAAAAAGTGTCCACGAACGCACGTACGTACACACACACACACATACATACTTCTTTCTAAAAACACTTTATATATACTCTATAGATCTCAAAACGTAAAGAAAAGTTGAAAATTTCAATTTCGATTTTCGAGGCGATTACAAGAACTTCCCATATACTGGGAAGTTAATAAGTCAGCATGGATGACGTCTGTTATATTCGTGCAATACATGCGGTATTATTAATCAACAACGCTCCTTGCCATCCAAAAACAATTAGCAGCGAAGATGGTCTCATATCAGTAATGTATTTTTCACCAAAATGTACTCCTTTACTTCAGCCAATGGATCAGAACGATATTCATTTAACTAAGAAATCCTACAAAGAATATTTACTGACTCATTTGATAAGCATTGAAACTACCGAAAATCACAATCTATTTCTTACCCAAAGCGTGGGGTGATTTGGGAACCAACCACATAAAAAAATGTCTCAGAAAACTAATAATAGTGGATGATGAAGCTTGGCATGAGGAAGATAATATTCCTCTTGCTAACCTTCAACGCGACCTGGCTGCAGAAACTCTTCGAATCCAAAATTTACTCATACCAACAAAAATTACCGTTGCAGACGAGATCAACGATTAGCTTTCTGAAAGCAATGCAAATTATTCTATTCATCACTGATTCCGAAATTACCGAAGGATCTGAAAATTTGGATTCGGAGCCGACTGTAACCTTCAATCAATTTTTAAAAAGCGTTGAACTTGTGATTAGCTGATCTGAAGAAAATTCTTATCCACTAAGTGAAATTTTAATGTTATATTCAATTCAATTCAACAAATTGAGCCAAGCTAGAATAACTTCATATTTTCCAAAAAATTAACTTTAAACAGTAATATATATCTAGATTTCTTAACAATGTTTTATACTCTTCTCAAATTATATATTATTTAAATTAATTACTTATGCATGCGTTATATGCGTCTATTAATTGCTACAAAAGCCAAGCATATTTCCACAATTTTCTATACATGATATAGGCAAAACCTCGAAATCGACAGCTAGGCTGACATTAATTAGTTGCCTATAACGAGTTACTACTGTACTTCGGATGTGCCATAACAAAAAAAACTGCCGAACTGAATCTGACTAAAATCTAATCAGCTCAGCTCATTACTAAGTCGCTCCGGTTAAAACCTCAACGATTCTATGAGATATTATTTTAGAATGAAATGGCCACAAACGTGCATTCATGCATACGTACGTACACACACGTAAGTACGTACACTGCCCTTTAGCGATGTAAAAATCCTATTAAGAGATTTTAATGCTCACGTGGGAAAAAAAGTAGATCCATCGTGGAGTAACCGATGCACCCAGCTTACGTTCGCTAACAAACGAAAATGGGCAACGGTTGTTTGATTTCAGTTCAAGCTTCATTATAAGTTCTACATACTTTTCACGCCGCGGCATTCACAAAAAGTCGTGGTCATAACCAGATGCTGTCACGTTCGACCGAATAGACCATGTCCTCATCCAAAAAAAAGGGCTGCAACAATCATATTGGATGTCAGAACTCATCATTACCTTCTCAGGACTAAATACAAGTGCCGACTCTTAAATATGATCTGGAGAACCAGAAGCACCACTCGGAATACTTTATGCTTATACTTTTACCTTAGAAACACACCTCCAAAATATAACGCAAGCAGAAAGCGATGGGACAGTGGAACAATTTTGGGCCCGTCCGAAGGTTGGAGTCAGTACAGTGGCGGAGGAGATCATAGGGCATCAAACTAATTCCAAAAGAACAATTGGTTTGATGATGAATGTCGCGATGCTATACGCATAAAGAATGAAGCATACAGACCAAACATTGAACAACCAACACGAACCAGAGAAGAAATATATGATGACTAAAGGCGCCATGCAAAAATGCTTTGCAGGAATAACAACGCAAAATAAATAACGATGCAACCATAAAAACTAGACAAGGATTTCGAGCGGAACAATGTGAGATTCGCTTTTCTAATTGTTAAACAATTTAGAAAAAGCTACCAGCCAAGGACCACTCTTTGTTAAGACGAAACCGAAAGCATCATCAGCAACTCAGAGGAGATCAAAGCACGGTGGATACGTTTCTTGAAACCCACACTCAATCATGCTCCAACAGCAACGGCTACTACCATGATCTCGTATACTGACGATACACTGGCCAATCTCGATGCTCTCTATACAAACAGCTGTTTGTATAGAAACAGCTCTTGGAAATATGAAGACGATGGGCCCGGATTCGAAAGAAAACCTTCAGAATTACTGAAACATGGTGAAACATGTCTTAAAGATATTGTCCAGCAAATTACCTCGAGTATTTGGACTGAAGATAAAAATTTCTGATTGGCGCGAAGGCATTATATGTCCAATATTTAGAAAATGAGATAAATCAGGCTGTAATTACTATACATAGAAGCATACATCCTATAAGCTATTGACGAAGATCATTCTGAAACGTTTAAAACCATACGCTAAATACGCTGAGTGAAGCAGGTGCGGGATTAAAAGAATGCGATGGAATCGCGCCGGTTTTGCCTAACTTAGCCTTTTAGTGTGCCGATCGAAAAATGCACATGATATTAATCATGACAAAGAGATGAAAAGAGACGCTCATGAAACAAAACCTGACAATGAGAGAATATAAAATTTGATAAATAAATCTCTTCTTTTCTCTTCAGAGAAAAAGAAGTCCGCTGAAGAATTATCTTAGCTAATAAGATCCACTTCTCTGTCCCCTCAATTTTGAAATCCAACAAAGTGCATAGGAAAAGTGACCTAAGTGTCTACAAATGACGATAAGACCTGTGCTGTTATGACTGCGAGTCCTGGACTTTGACAAAAGCGTCAGAAAATACCCTCGATATCATTAGAAGAATATTCGGGCCAGTACGGAAGGGAACGAAATGGAGAAAACGATACAACCATGAATTCTACAACATATATGACGACCCACCCGTTTCCACAGTTGTAATGCTCCGCAAGTTACTGGGCTGGCATGGGTGAGGCGCGAATATAGACTCTCACCGGAAGGGTAAAACCCATGGAAATCGACCACCGGGCACAGTATTGACGTGGACAGCAGAGCCCTGTTAGAAACAAAGAACTTGAAGGCACAGTCGCTGAACCTAGATAGTTGGGGGCATCTACGGCAGAAGGCTAATGCCCGATTTGAGCTGTCGCGCCATTGATGATGATACCGACTTTTTATTATCCTTTTTTCTACTGTTTTTAAACCAAACACAGTTGAATAGTTCAAAAGAA
The DNA here is from genome assembly GCA_963942545.1 of Oxycera nigricornis. Taxonomy (NCBI): domain Eukaryota; kingdom Metazoa; phylum Arthropoda; class Insecta; order Diptera; family Stratiomyidae; genus Oxycera; species Oxycera nigricornis. The sequence goes on along the minus strand of OZ012662.1, from coordinate 32,090,172 downwards.
AAATACCTCAAAAATAATACAAGCACCTATTATTCTGTCTAGCAGAGTATCCTTTTTCCTGTTATTTTATAATTGAGGTGATGGTTTTATCACATCAAAAAGGGGCTTCGGTTTTATTGCTTTGCCAAAACAAATGAAAATTTAGGTAGAAATGTTATTGATAAGAATAAAAACGAAATTAGGTGAGGTTATGGTGTTTTCGCACACTGTAAATTGTATCATTCAACAAATTCATACATTTCTTTCTGTGATCTTCGGTTCAAGTTTGGATTGTCATAAAAACAAGAAAATCATCATCTGAAAATATTGAAATTCCACTCAAACTGGTCCAAGAATTGACAGCTGGTAAATAGTTTGAAAACATCAAACCGTTGTGCATTTGTCATTGAACAAAAGAATAACGGCAGCACGCTTTTAGAAATCCTATCCGAATCTTTTTGAATAACAGCATTCAAGATCTTGTTGCAAACAAATTTTTATAACATGATTATTTTTCAATGCTTACATGTCTTGTTCCATTGCCTGGGATATGTCGTTTTCTTCGATCGACTGCGCTGCCACTTCGACTTGATTTACAACACTCATGATGAACAAAATGCTACAACACTCGGACAAAACAACAGTTAACAGTTCGAAATCACTAGCCGATAATAGACAATTAATTACAATTCGTGTGTCGAAAGAAAAACAACTTTGAATTCATAAAAGTCAGTTGCTATCATACAGGTACCAACGAACTATCCTCAGGTAGTATTATACGGAGGTGGTTTGTTGTGTTTACTGTATTTCAATACGTCTAATGCCAAATAATTGAGCTACTAATGCTGAAACTGTTGGCGGTTATTTTGAAATTAGCCGTTAATCTGTTGTTACTCTTTTGGGGTGAAGCAGATATTACAACGGAGCACAGTTAAACAAATGATGATTATTATTATTTATAGGATATTCTAAGCATTGCGACGAAGGAAATAAATAATTTAAAATGATAATATCGAATAATAAAATAAAATAATAAACAATTTTTGAGTATTTACGCCATTGAAGAAAATGTAGTTGTTAAATAAAACAGAAAATTGAATGCAAAAGCCGATTCACGCTCCAAACCAGTGGGAAGCAATGAAATTCTTTATATCGCATGCTGGATTGTAGTTTCATAAATAAATGATAATTAACAAGGACAAACCCATTTAATGCTGCCAATATATATAACTCAACAGAGTAGCAATAATTATTGGACTAAACGAATAGATGTAGATAGATCATAGAAATTTGCGGTTTGGTCGATATACACTCGGCAGAAAAGTCGACGTTCACTCATGTAAAAAAAATTACAACCCAAAAAAAATAAAAATTATAAGCGATTTTTATAATTCCTCTTTTCTCTCTTTCTTGAACAGGAATTTGTTTGATTAAAGTAATTAATAGAGAAATGTTTACAAAATATGCTCGAAGAAGGGTGGGAAACCCCGTCACGAAAAGACAAAACAGCTTATCAATACTATGTAAGAAAAAAAGCTTTAAAGAAATTTTAAAGCGACGAGCATACTCTAAAAACTATTAATCTTCTTTATAAATAAAAAATAAGTTGGTAGTGTTTTCGTTCGTTGTTTATGATCTCAAAAACCACTCAACCAAATGAGACCAAATTTTCACAACGTGTTTCTTTTGTTACCGAGAAGATTTATAGATTGAACAAAAGTTTTATAGCCAGGTTTACCAAAAAATTTAAAAAACTCCAAAAATGTGACTGATAATACGGTTAGCATTTTTTAATGTAGTGGAGTCTTTTCCATTTCATTCAAGTCATTGTAAAATGGACAATAGAGAAAAGTGCTGATTAAATTTGTTATTTGAGGAAAATGCCACCAATACGACAAAATATAGGCCGACGAACACGTCAGGCAAAACAACAAAAACATTAGAGATAGAAATGCAACACAAGAAGAAAGAGCGATAAGGAATGAAACTGCCAGATCAAGAATGAGTCACATACGTGCGAATTAAACAGTTAAACAAAGAACGTCGCGAAATGAAAACAAGCCGCCAGGTGCGACCCTTGAGGTCCACACGGTCAACTTCCCAGTAATATCTACATAAACATCAACAACATTACAACAATGAGAGGTATTCATAGCAGTAACAGGAATGAGTTAATATGAATCATATCGTCCACGGGAGGGTCCATTGATTACGTAAGGTTTTTGGTCGATGAGGACATATTGAATATTCATGCGGATCAATCGGTGGGGGCCTTTTTGGTCTTGAAAATTTTTGTTGGTTTTACAAATTTAAGCATTTTTTTTAATTAAAAGACTATAAAAACTATTTAAAATCTGCTCAAATTATGCAAATATTTTAAAACTTTGATTGAATTTACAACAATTTTTTAGAATAAAAAAAAAAAAGTAAAAGCATTCGTATGAACCCTCTTTAAATGGTAACTTTGAATGATTTTTTATTTTTCATTTAGTTTTTTTTTCATAATCAAGGAAGAAAATTTTGCCGGTTTCTCTTCAAAACCTGATAAGAATGTATACATTTTATAAACAGGTATTACTGTGCTGTGCAAATCAGGTTAAAAAATATTTTTTATGAAAAATATATATAATTTTTTGCATTTTCTTCTATTAAATTAAAAAAAAAGCTGAAACGAATTTTTGTAATGTTAAAAGCTTCACAAAAATATTAATACTCGTCAACTGACACCTTAATGATGCAAATATTATATCTGGTTCGTGAGATATAGTGAATGATAAAAATGACCTTGAAAATCATGATGACTTTTAATAATTTTTTATTTTTTATTTAATTTTTTACGTTATTATGAAAAAAAGCTTTGATGGTGTTTCTACACAAATTGTTTGGAGTTTATAAATTTTATAAACATTGTCTACTGAATTTCGCAAATCAGGTTAGAAATTTATTGTTTATGAAAAAAAACCTAATTTTTTGCACTTTTTTTCCTTAAATTAAAAAACGGCTCCAACGATTTTTTTAAAAACTTGACAGATTCACACGAATGCTAGTACGCGTCGATTGACACCTCTATCACGCAAATCGTTTGTTTGGTTCGCGAGATATAACGCATGACAGAAATGACCTTCAAAGGGTCAAAACAGCAAACCCCCCCGACCGAAGTATCCCAAAAACTAATCAGCTCTTAAGATTGCAAAGACGCTTCGATTGACACCTCAACGAAGTCGATACGACTTTGTTTACGTGAGTTATGCTCGTAGAAAAAAGTGTCCACGAACGTACGTACGTACGTACACACACACACACACACATACATCTCCCTTTCTAAAAACACTTTATATATACTCTATAGACCTCAAAACGTAAAGAAAAGTTGAAAATTTCAATTTCGATTTTCGAGGCGATTACAAGAACTTCCCATATACTGGGAAGTTAATAATCAATTAGGAATGAGAAAGGCACGATCAAATATGTATGTCTAACGAACAAGAGCACACACAGAGAAACCAAGTTAATCGAGAACTCATGGCAAGATCACGTTCTCGTCTACGAGATGAAAGTAGCCCCAATGTTCGCAGTCAAGCGTGTGTGAATCTGCACTGTGTCGCATTTAACTATAATTGCCAAATTGATTATGGTTCGCACAAATTAGTGACTATTGGTACAATGAACAAACTTTGCGAACCTTGTAATGCACTCAAGTTCAGCACTGAAACGCCAGGTTTGTACTGTGCAAGTGGCAAAGTCAAATTACCGACATTGGATTGTCCGGCAGAACCATTGGAATCGTTGGTTGCAGGAACATCACCAGAATCGAAACATTTCTTGAAGAATATTCAGGCTTACAATTTATATTTTCAAATGACTAATTCGGGTATCGAGACGGTTGTCGGGTTGAGGGGAATGCAGGAAAATTCGCACTATTCTGGGTGCACAAATTTTTAGTGCTTCATCAAAGAATCGCGAAAATTTCTTGCAAGAGATCGTATTTCAACTTTTGAGTTTCCGAGTTAACTTGTTTAAAATGAATAGTGTTAACAAAAATACAAGTGTTAACTATTTAAAAGACAATTTTGCAACGTTCCTCTTGGAAGAAAAAATTAGGCTAAGGGGTACTGGAAGACCAACTCCAGAAATTCATATCGTGCAAGTGACGAATTCTAAATCCAGGTAATTCAAGCGTGAATTCAAATCGGAACTTTATGTAAGAACTAAATGGATTTGCGGTTGTGTTGTCACCAATAAACTTTATTGCTTTCCGTGTATTTTATTCGGTCGTGATAATATTGAGTCTAGTTCGACGAAGACAGGTGTTCTAAACAAACAATAACTATTAATCAAGCTAGTGCGATATCTAGGCTTCAGGACCCTGTCTTTCTGTTTTGGCTTTTCGTATTCAATCGGTCGCCTCACTGCGATATCTTATATAATCAGTTACAAAAAAATTGTATAGACTCAGTGCAAGTACAACAGTTCTTAGCAAGCTTTAAAAATGCTATTCAAAGCGAAAGAAATAATATTGACAGTGTTCAAAATGAGATTCCAGAAGAAACTGGCATTAAAAGGCAAAGAAAAAACGATGATCCCTACATTTCAAGAATTATCGCTGCCAATGAAATTTGTGATACAATTATTAACCACGCCATGGATAGGTTTTCGTTTACAAATCATCTTAGCGCTTCTTATATGTTCTTAGCCCAAAATTTCTCCAAATTTGCAAAGGAATTTCTAAACGATTATCTCACCAGCACAATTGAAGCATATCCATTTTTAGATGCAGTGAGGCTAAAAACTGATCTTGAGATAATTTATAAAAGATCAAACTTCAGAAACATGTCAGGAGCAGTAAATCTACATAAATTTATAATCGAAAATTGTCTTGAGAGTATATTCGTGGCCACTTACCAACTCTTGAAACTCATTGTCACGATTCCGATAACAACAGTGGAAGCAGAAAGGTCATTTTCGACTCAAAAAAGAATAAAAACTTTTTTACGATCAACAATGAGTCAAGAGAGATTAACCGCCTTAGCCATGCTTTCAATTGAAAAAAAATTATTACGAAGCCTCCCGAATTTTAATGACTCAGTAATGGATAAATTTGCTTCCAAAATGGAACGAAAAATAGATTTTATATTGAAGCACTGCAGTTAGTGGATTTGTTTATTTTGTTTCACATTGTGTTAATACATGTTAGCTAAATTATTTGAATTATTTTCGTTCATTTGTGTTAATACATATAACATTATAATGATGAATTCTTTTGAAATATACATACATACATAAAAACATTGTGAGATATCACTAAAACCCATTTTTTGTTTAGCTGTGCACCCCCAGTCTAGGAGCGCACAGGCCGCCACTGATTGTAGTAATCTGAATTACATATCAATTCTCCATGAATATTAGAAGACCATCATATGGGTATTATTAAAGCAAGGAAAATAATGAAAATTTGCTACTTTTCATAGATTTCCAGTAGTGTTGCTTGAAAATATTTCGTCAAATAATGTTGCAACAGCATCAGAAAATCCAAACGACACAATTTTTCAATGAAAGATAATCGCAAATACTAATCTCAACCCAAAAACTAAAAGCCGAATAAAAACTCTTCAGGTTAACCACGAAGCAACGCTTTCCATTTACTCATCGCCACTTCCATATAAGGAACATTGCAATCACAAGTTGCCCTTCAAAGCAAAATTCTTTATTCAAACTTTAACAACAAAGAAAATCATTCTCTTTTGCTTAATCTTAACACTACCATCGGGCTGGGTATCCAAGTGCCGGATTGTTGCAGTCACACAATAATATATATATGTAAAGTTGAAGATCCATCTACTCTCGCGGGTGCGCCGAGCTGAATCGAGCTTCAGGTCATAGAATTCGTATCAAACCCAAACAATCTGCCTTTACTAATTCCTGTTCAGCCAAAAGATCGCCTTCAGAAGGAAATACGCGATCCCCAAGACGCAAACGATCTTCTCGCGCTGTTGCCTCTGCACGTTCTCGATTTCAACGGACAAGACGCGTCTGTTCAACTTGGCCAACTGGCGCCGTAAATGCAACATCTCCTCGGACGGATTCAGCATTTCGTTCACGCTCAACGGCGGCGTCTCCTCGCGGAAGCTCCTGACCATTTGATGATCCGCAAAGTTCGTGACTTTGCGCGCGACACTCGGTGTAGTCCTTTGCGGTTCCGCTTCCGGCTCCAACGGCGACATGTCGAACTGTTCTCTGGATTGGGTCGCGCCGCGCATATACATTGGAGGTTGCTCGTAAGAATTGTACGACTGCTCCGGTTCGTCCGAAGCGGATGGGAAGTGGTGATCGGTTAGCGTGATGATGCGTGGCGGCGTAGCGACTCGAATCAGCCCCGGGTCCTTGGGCAAAATCGAGTTCTCCAGAACAATTTCTCTGGGCGCCGAACGTGTTCCCATATGCTGGTCCTGGCCGATGACAACAATCCTGTCCGGCACGTTCATGTCAATTTTGTCGCTGTAGTTCCAGGAGTTCATTATTCCGTTTTGGTTCGAAAGCAAATGATCCTCGTCCGAATACTCTCCGGTCGCTTTTATCCGCTTTGGCACGCGCATTTTTTCGCTGATATCCTGGGCGTAATTGGCCTCAATGAAGAGTGTATCATCCTCGTAGCCATTGAAGCGCGTGGGGCTCTGGGTGTTTGCCATTTTTCATCAGACTTTCACTCAATACTTTGCAAAACCAAGCGAACTCCCGCGGCCACTTAATTCCGATTTTGTCGAGAATAAAAGGTGGACATCATTGACAGTTGCATTGAAATTATTTCAGGCCAATCAGCTGTCAAAAAGTGAGCGTTCGGAACACAGAATAAGCGATGTGTGATACTGGTTGAAGAAAGCTTTAACCCTATACGGTTACAACATTTTCGATGACAATTCCAATACGACTATTAGCATCTCTGGCATTGAGTATGCTCAGAACTGGAATATAATATAATATTTGGTGCTATCCCTTATATCTGGGAACTATGAACTAAAATCTAAATACGTACAATTACTGAAACTTTATGGAGAGAGTGATTTGAAGGAGACGGAGGTGGTTTTAGTCGGTAGAAATCCAGCATGCCGAGAGGTAGTAGCTGATCGGTTTCTTTTACAGATTTCTTCCAACATTGATAAAAAACGAAAATAAAGTTTCAACTTGATAATAATTATTGACTTAATAATTATTAATGGTCAGAGTTATCAATTTATAAATACTGAATAATCCATCGATTTTCCTAAAATTAATGCCACTTTTCCAATTGGTACAACAACCGTTAATAGTAGTATTGTTAGTAGTAGTATACTATATGGAGCATCTTTACTAGAAATTAAAACATAAAGTTCATAATAAACGACAGCGACACTAATTTTGAACAACTTATGAAACTTTTTGGTTCAGTCTTAGACAATACGTTATAGTATTTTTCTAAACAAAGCTGTAACCCTCTGCTCATATGGTTTTTATTGAAACGATCAGCTAACCTAATCTTACATTAGTACATTATCGAAAATAAGGGAAACTGAAAGTTTAAACCGATCACACATGGATGCATGCAGGATGCAGAGAAACATTCCATAAGTGAGCAAGAACTTTTAAAGTGTACTTACAGTCAACATGTTATGTACGTAAAATAGTTCTGCAAACATTTGAAGAGTACTTCTGGAAATTTTCAGTAACCAGAAATAAACAATGACAAGAAATAAGGAAACATCAATGTGAAATGGGCCTCGGGGAATTGTTCTATAATGGGTCAGGTGCTGATCCCAGTCTGCCCTGCGTACGCAAATGTAACCGAACATTCTTGGCCATACATTATTATTTGCGTATAAACTGGCTTTGGAATATGTGTGCTCATACAATGTACAGTTACTAGAAAATTTATTACATAATCTTCCAATTATTTGTCTATATTATATACGCAAATGAATTCTATATAAACGATTATGGCATGAAAGGGTGGCCTCTACATGAATTTGAAAGAGCAAGTTCATAAAGTGCAAGCTTCTGACGATAATATTCATCTAGTATTTCGAAATGTTCATTAATTAGAAATGAATTGGCGAATAACTTTTCGAATCCCGCGAAGAGTATGCATGTGTCATTTATTTACAAAAATTTTACTCAAATATTCCTTATAGTTCAAGATTGGAACTATTTCATTTTCTATGTAAATTTTTGTTACATAATACTTTTAGTCATGGCGACGATATTTGTATACGTATTTTCCAAGAATCTCACTCTTAAGGATTTGGATTTCTCTACTATTAAAGAGATGATGAATCAAACTAGAAAAGAGTGCGAAATGATTGATCTATACATTAATAATTTTTTGTTTCGGTTCACTGATTTTGACAAAAAATAAAAGCGCAAAATAGGCAGCCACAACTTTTGCTTTATGGAACACTTTTCTGGAATCTACTTTGGACATGTCTTTAAAATGTTTTCGAATTTTTTTTTATTTTGAGAGGCGGAAATTTCCAAAAGATACCCAGTCACTCCTGCTTCTCTTCATGTCGGGTTTTTACCGACCAAAACCACCTCCGCCTCTTCGAAATATCTCTCCATCACTCTTTGCGTGCACCTTTCATGTGCAGTATGTTTATTTACTTTTTGTATGTGTGCTTAGTACTTCCCAGGCGATGAATATCGGCATGAGGAATAGTACTGGACTCTCACTTCCATCATAAATTTTAATATAAAGGTCTGAAGCTTTTACAAATAAATTATTTCAGTTTGCCTGTATAAACCGTGACCTTTGGTAATGATTACTATCCTGAGTTTTACTTTTCTAGTAGATGTTTCCTCACTGTTTCGAAAGATGATAACTTAGCTATTTCTTTTAACTTATGGGATTAGTTGTTGGAGAAATTAGCTGCATTATTAATTGAATTCCGCCTCAGGCGTGCTGATTCAGCCAATTTGCTTATTATTCACGTTTTTAGTTTTCCGAAAAATTTCAATCTAGATTGATTGCTGTTCCTGTATCGTATTGAAAATTTCTACTTGTGAATTTCCCTTTTCCAATGTAATTCAAGTTGAGTTCTTGGTCTATTTTACACAACTCTGCCGCATGAGTCAGCATTCGAAGGTTGTAGATTTTCCTATATGCCTGGGTGATTATTCCTACTTTGCCCGTTATGTTATTGTCGTCGTTTGATTCCATATTATTAACTTCCCAGTATATGGGAAGTTCTTGTAATCGCCTCGAAAGTCGAAATTGAAATTTTCGACATTTCTTCACGTTTTGAGGTATATAGAGTATAAATAAAGTGTTTTTAGAAAGGGAGATGTATGTGTGTGTGTACGTACGTACGTACGTCTGTACGTTTGTGGACAGTTTTTTCTACGAGCATAACTCATGTAAACAAAGTCCGATAGACTTCGTTAAGGTGTTAATCGAAGCGTCTTTGCAATTTTGAGAGCTGATTAGGTTTTGGGACACTTCGGTCGGGGGGGTTTGTTGTTTTGCCTCTTTGAAGGTCATTTCTGTCATGCCTTATATATCGCGAACTAAACATACGATTTTCATCATTGAGGTGTCAATCGACGCGTATTAATATTTGCTCGAATTTATCAAATTTTTACAAAAATTGTTGGAGCCGTTTTTTAATTTAAGAAAAAAAGAGCAAAAAATAGGTTTTTTTTAATAAACACTAAATTTTTAACCTGATTCGCAAAATATAGTAATCAATGTTTATAAAATTTATATACCGCAAACAATGTTTGTAAAAACATCATCAAAACTTTTTGTCATGATTACGTAAAAAATTCAATTAAAAATAAAAATCATTAAAAGTCATCATGATTTTCAAGGTCGTTTTTATCATTCACTATATCTCACGAACCAGCTATAATATTGGCATCATTAGGGTGTCAATAGGCGTGTACAGTAGAATCTCGAAAAAGTTAACCGAAATGTCCCAAGGGTAATTAACTTTTTCGAGCTATTAACTTTTCTAAGTGGTTTTCAAAATTGAAAAAATACAATAATAAGTATAGATTTTTCGTAAATAACACACTAAATTTATTTCAATGACTAAGTTTTCATCATTACAAAAAAAATTTGTACCGGCTGGTTTATGGTTCTCAGTCACTCTTGATCATTTTCGTGCGATATATTAATTAATTTTTGTGGAGTCGTTTGAAGAAGCAGTCGAGACTTGTTTGTTTCTTTTCTTTTGTGTAATAGCTCTTGATCATTTTCGTATGCATATGAACAAGGTCTGCCACCTGATTTGCATCGTTATTGTTTTCAAACAATTTTATCAAGATATTGATGCTTTCAACTGCTTTCGAGAAGCTCACTTTTGGTTGTTGAATATCTTCCTCGATAATTGACCCGTCGTTATCATTATCGGAAACTTCGAAATCATCGTTATCTTCCGCAATTTGATCCTTGTTCCAATTTTCAATGACATCAATGCTGATGTCAACATTATCACCCAACTTCGACATCAACAATTGAACTTCTCGAAGTGTATCGTCGTAAGCACTATTTGATTTAATCAATTTAGACAACGGAATGTCGTCTTCACTATCGTATTGATAGGAGCCAAATTGCCCCTTTAGTGACCGAAAAAAGCGATTGGTTTGAAAAATTCATACGCTCAGAAAAGTTAACTGAAAAGCAGGCTGTTAACTGAAAAGTTAATTTTTCAGAGCGGCACGTGGAAGCTGAAATTCGGTTAACTTAACCGAGCGATTAACTTTTACGCGAGTTAACTTTTTCGAGATTCTACTGTATTAACATTTTTGCGATGTTTTCAATATTATAAAAATTCGTTTCAGCCTTTTTTGATTTTAATAGAAGAAAATATGAAAAATTAGGGTTTTTTCATAAAAAATATTTTTTAACCTTTATATATTCTTATTAGTTTTTGAAGAGAAACTGACAAAACTTTTTACCATGATTATAAAAAAACTAAATTAAAAATAAAAAACCATTCAAAGTTACCATGTAAAGAAGGTTCATACGAATGATATTACTTTATCTTTTTTCTAAAGAGATTGTTGTAAATTCGATCTAAGTTTAAAAATATTTGCAGTGTTTCTACAGTCTTTTAATTAAAAAAAACTGCTTAAATTTTGAAAACCAACAAAATTTCAATCAAATTTGCATTTGTGGTAATCAACGCTTTGAATGGTAAAATGTTTTTTAGTCAATACTTTGCAAGATCATATGCTTTAAAAAGCTTTCATCAAATAAAAAGTTGTAGTTTTTAGAAGATTTGATTTTTAGTAATCGTAAGATTTCAATTACTTCCTCCATCATCATTTGTAATACACTTTTCATTTTACATGCAATTGAATCTACTTTTGACTGCATATTCAAAAAATTTCAAGACCAATAGAAAATATGAAGTAATTATTAATTTGATTGATGTAAAATCATGGAAATTTTTAAATTCAGTGATTATGCTGAAGTCATGGCAATTTTGAACGGAACTATTCAAAATGGTCATCACGCGACAAAATCCCTTCAGTGGGCGTTATAACAAAAACTGCACTCATTTTTGATAGTGCTCGTTTGTCCTTCAAGCATCGATGTGAATATAACAAATAACGTAGAAAAGGTCCCCACCGATTGATTGATCAAATCAATCTACCCCCATCCACCAAAAGCCTTACGTAATCAATGGATGCTCCCGTAGATGATATAATTAATATTAACTCATTCCTGTCACTGTTTTGAATACCTCTCATTTTTATTATTTAAAGTAGTATTATTTTTAAAATTATTATTGTTTTTAATGTTTTTGATGTTTATGTAAATATTACTGGGAAGTTGACCGTGTGGACCTCAAGGGTCGCACCTCGCGGCTTGTTTAATTTTCATTCATTTAATTTGTTTGACAAGTAAGGATTCTTCATCCATGGCAATATGAAATGATCTGCATTGGAGCACAGCAAGCTGATGTCTATGTAGAGCCTAGCATTTTGAAAATAAATATTTTTAACTTATTGTATATATATTTATTTTGCATTTGCAAATAAACGGCTATTTGTACATCAACCGCCTTAAATCAATTCAAAAATTCAATTTCGGATTATCTGATCCATATAAGTCATTACATCTATGAGAAGTCCAAACAATCAAACTTCAAGCGGCAGTCACTTTTTACAAACAGCTGTGCGATTGGATTGGACGCCGTCGAACGTTCGAAGGCTAGTGCAAGGCCTGAGTTATTTCTGTTGATTTCGTAAGCCGGATTAATTACGAAAGACTTTTTCGAGTGACTATTTTCATATTCTGCACCAGTGTGGAAAGCCAATCGGGCAAAAACATTCCGAATAACTGTGACAGTGAATCAAAACCCTGCCACTCTGAAGAAGCCACACGCCGCCATTTCAAATTCGCATTCAAATCAAAAAAACGGATAAAAATTCCGGCCCAACGAGCGCGGCTGAAGCCGCCTGAAGGTGCAGCACAAGCCAATGCCCTGCTGTCAAGCAGTATGAAGGAGCTCATCGCAGCCGAACTGGGTGCCATCAAGAAGCCCAGGAAATCACCCCCATCGTCGCCAACTCCGTCGAGCTCGAAACGGCATGCCCCAGACGTCCAAATGGAAACCCAGGTCGACAACAGCGCCATAGACAACGCGATAGCGGCGGATCTGGATAACTTCCGGCTAGCGACCGGGAGGCTAGTCGCCAAAGGTAAATCCCCCAGTTCCCCCGTTATACCCGCTGCCAACAATAACCGTTTCCAAATTTTAACCCCGCCTAATACAAACAATAACCCTTGTCAGGCAATTAATAAACCTAAATGGATGCCGCCGATTTTCATCAACAGCTTAACAGCCCCAACCATTGCCATGATGATGAAGAAATACCCCTCGACGCGCTACCGCGTCAAATCTTTCTCAAATGTCTTCCACAAACTCGTGGTAGACAATATTAACACATACGATTCCATCATGGAGGCCATGAAGGAAAAAAAGATGGGTGGATATTCATTCACGCCATCACAACGCCGCAAACCCGTCGTGGTTTTGAAGGGACTCAGCTCTCTCTTCGCTATAAGCGAAATTTCTGAGGATATCCAAAATCAGAATACGGACATACATAGCGTGTCCATCACCGAACTCACCACGTCCTGGTCCCGCCGCAACAACACTCGGCTAAACTTATTCAAAATAACCCTCGATTCTGAGGAAGACCTCAAGAAAATCATAAAGATCAGATATATTCTGAATCATAAGATTTCTTGGGAAAAGCCGAGAAAAGGGGTCGTAACGCAATGCTATAGATGCCAGCGTTTCGGCCATGTCGCTTCAAACTGTGCCTACTCTCCACGCTGTGTGGCTTGTGGTAAAAACCACGAAGGTGCCACTTGCCCACGCAAAACCCTTCAAAATCCCTTAGAAGAACTCATCCCAGCAGACCAAACGATTCCCCCAGCATTCTGCGTAGTGTGCTCATCTCCTGGCCACCCCGCAAACTTTTCCGGCTGCCCTGAACGGGAGAAACTGAAGACCAAACTAGCGGAACGCAGACTCGCCAAGACTAGCTTTATTCCCCTGGCCCAATCGACTACACCATCCAAAGCTCAGCAGGCCCTGCCTCAAACTAAACCCCCACAAAGATATTTTAATAATTCATCATATGCAGAGATTCTCAAGAGCACCCAGCAAACCCCTCCAAATATCGGACTACCATCTCCCTTTCCTTCATCAAACAACAATCCTCTAGAAAATATAGCCCAGGAAACCCTTCATCACTTTGGAATGTCCCCAGTCGCTCTGCTAAAAAAAGCGAGAGAATTCTGGGCATCATACTGCCTGCTTCCAACAGAAGATAGGGCAGAAGCTCTATTCAATTTCTACCTGAATGTCGCAGCCCAAAATTAATTTACGAATCATTGCAGCCAATATAAACTCTCTTCAGAGGCACGACAAGCGTATAGCCTTACAGCAAATGCTTGTAAAATACTCTCCTGATATCGTGTTACTTAACGAAACTCTTTTGAACAAAAAGCACAAACCCTACTTTCCCAATTACAATATCTTTCGTAACGACTTCGGTAGAGGAACTGCAATTTTAGTTCGCACAACGCAAACGGCTTACTCTGTCGAATGCAACATGGAGCACCTATCTTGCACGCTAGTCTCCCTTCACTTTAGGGGAAATCAAGGCGTAGGTCGCAAAATCTTGATAGGATCGCTCTACGTCCCCTGCGACCTAGGTCCTCCGCTCTCCGCTAGCCTAAACAATATGTTACGTGCGTTGGACGACTTCGACGAGGTACTGCTCGGAGGCGACTTGAACGCTAGGCACCCTTACTGGGGCGATCGATCGCTTAACATCAATGGGACCTCACTGTTTAACTGGCTAATATCCGGTAACCAAACTTCTTTCGCCATTCTCAATGCCGGAGTTCCTACCTTCCCCAGAGGTAGCTCCTACCTTGACAACTTTATTGTCTCCACAGCTCTCCTCAACATGCGTGCGGATAACCATAAATGCATAAGCATAGCAGCTCCTTCGGATCACCACGCGCTTCTACTGGACCTTGCTATCCGCGAAAGAGAAGCAATCATCCCACCACAATACCTCATACGATCATACAAAAATGTGAACTGGGACTCCTTTACAAATGAACTTTCGGAAGATCTCGAACAAAAGATCCCCGACGATCGCATCCTCGCCAACGAGGAAATAGAGAACGCTGCCGAGGCCTTATCCTCATCAATTACGCACCTCTTGGACATATATGCTCCTGTCCATCAGCCTAAATTTAGCAAATACGGAGAAGTCTCCGAATTCACACTCAGCTTATTTCGCACTAAAGCCAAATGGCAGCAAAAGTTAAAAAGGGCATTCCACAGAAATCTGAATAGAATTAATCCAGAATACACCCAAATCCAAGCCGACATTAACCGCCTGAACTCCCTAATCAGAGAAAATCTCAACGCGGACCTGAACTCTGGCTTTAAAAAACGACTCGAAGCAATGAATCCCTCCCCTCATGTTTTCAAAGAAATTAATAATCTCACTGGACGACTCACTTCTCCATATAATGTTAACAAAGACCCGATAAGATCCGAAGGCCAAATATTTTCAACGACGGAACAAAAATTAGATATCTGCTCAGCCTTTTACAAGAACCTGTACCGAGAAAGACACTCTTCGAACTCGAACTTGAACACTGAAGTCAAGAGAAAAGTTGACAGCTTCTTTCGTGGCCATATCGGCTCATATCTATGCGTCTTTACAAGAACGAATCGCTCTTCCACTATCCCGATTTCAACTTTTAGAAAATTCTTCACTCACCCCGATGAGGTAACTTCAATCCTTCGTTCTTTCAACAACAAAAAATCTTCAGGGCCAGACGGGATCCCCAACTGCGTCCTGAGAAAATGTGCCTGGGCCCTTTCTAAACCACTGACCATAGTACTCAACAACTGTGTTAATAATGGTTACTTCCCTAAACTCTGGAAGAAAGCTCTGCTTATCCCAATTCCAAAAAAACGTTCGGATGGCCAGCTAGTCTCGCTTAGACCTATCTCCATGCTTTCTAATCTGGGTAAAACTCTCGAAAAAGTTATGCTCCGTTCATTTTCTGAATTCGCATCCCCCTTAATTCAAAAGGAACAATTCGGGTTTAAGCCTCAAATCTCTACGGAACAAGCAGTCCTCTCTCTCCACGATTTTGTCTCTACTGGCCTTCGGAAAAAGGAGTCGACAGTAGCATGCACTATCGACCTAGAAAAAGCTTTCGACTCTGTCTGGACTAAAGGTCTGATTTATAAGCTACTTGTCAGTCAATGCCCTCTCCCTCTTTGTCGTTTAATCACCAGTTTCCTCGAGGACAGATGGTTGTCCATCAAAATCAACAACCGCGACTCAGCTCCGGTTCAAGTCAATTCAGGTGTTCCCCAAGGCTCCATTATGGGTCCCTCACTCTTTAATTTTTATCTGCATGACCTTCGCACCAATAGCAATTCCTTAAATATTCCAAATGTAGTCACAGACCCCTGCTCCACTCGGAGTTTGATGTACGCAGACGATATAATCGTCATCGCAAGGCACCCTCAGCCATCGGAAGCACTCAAGAAAATTGAGACCCACATTCGCATGCTGAATAATTATATGAACGACTGGTCCCTCGCAATCAATGCGAATAAATGCGAACTGATCTGCTTCCGCAACGCCTATGGAAAAGGCCACAAAGACGCACCTTCGCAAAGCAAACAATTGTCGCTTTCAATTAATAATCATGATGTTCCTCTGAAAGAATCCATCAATTATCTTGGAGTTTTATTTCACCACAGACTTAAATTCAACCGACATGCTCAAAAAATGCTACAAAAAGCAAATAGTGCCTCAGCCGTCCTCGCACCTTTGCTCTCCAAAAGAGCTCTAGACCCCAGAACTAAGCTCCTCATGTATAAGGCACTCATCAGGCCCATCATTACGTACTGTTTTCCCGTTTGGGTAACCATATCTCCCTCCGTTGCAGAGGATTTAGAAATCTTCGAACGAAAAATTCTTAGAAAATGTCTTTCAAGACACCGAAGGCCCAATAAGAAGTTCTACAGAAACCGTATTCTCTATGAAGAAAGTAAAATTGTTCCTCTACTCCGCTACATGGTCGAACAAGCAAAACAACGGCTAAATAAATGGTCCATCCACTCGGAGCCCACAGTAAATGAACTCTTCCATCGCAACCTCACATTAACCGACGCTTCCCAATACCTATCCCCAATCCAGCTATTATGTTCAGAGAACTCTCCCCTTCGCTCCTCTGGCTATCCGCACTCCCAAAAGCACCCGTTCTATTTATTTTCAGATCCACATACTGAACGAGGATAATCAACCAGCAGATGAAGAAGAAATTCAAACAATTCATGTCGCTGTCAAACCATTCAAATGTATAAGTAGACTTTAAGATCCTATCTCTAAGCATATGTTAACTTTAAGTGACTATTTTAAGTTAAACTATCCTGTACACCGAAGGTCATGGAAGTCCATTTAGAGACTCTGGCCATACCTACAACTCTTGAAGGGCGCATTTAGTCGCCCTCGAGTCGTCTCCACATCCTTTGAGGGCCGCATTTAGTCGTCTCTCACACCCTTTGTACCTTCTATTTCCCATCCTTCCAAAATCCAACATGTAAACATCATGTACACTAAATTAAATTGTAAATAGATCTTTGTTAGGTTAAGTTTGTTTTTGTTAATTAAGTAATCAATGTAAAAGCCATATGAGCCAATGGCACAATCATTCTAAAATTCAATTAATCTCTAAGAATTGGCCACGGCCGGATTTAAATTTAAATACGTTGTTTGACAACTATGTCGATGTCAAACTATCTAACTGCATCATATGTCAATGTCAATTATTTCATGTACGTCAAAAGTCTCAATAAATTTATCTGAATCTGAATCAGTCACTTTTTAACATAACCTCACACTTTGTTCGTGCGAAATTTTCTGTCCGACGGAAATTGTGCAAAGTTGTGAAAATACTCTCCAATATCAAAGTTCCTCGAGAAATACATACACTTGCATGAACCATGGAGGTCCTAGAATACTCTGATATTACATCCGAAGTGAAGGGGTTGATGGTAAGGTCGAACTGCACTCCTGTATTTCTGTTTGATTCACTTGGGTTGTTTCCTTTAGACGCCCGGCCGCTTGAAAATGACCGATCAAGGAATCGTATTCAAGAACAACAAAACGGGCAAAGTGGATCAGATAAATGCCACCGATATAGAATTGGCCAATCTGCAGCGTTTCGTGGGCACTTGGGGACTTCGAATATTCACGAAAGGCGGCACGCTGCATCGCTTCTGCGGCTTCAAGGAGCAGGAGAACGAAAAGATCGCCAGTTTCTTCAAGACGAACTACAAAAAGGAGGTGGCTGAAAAGGAGTTGTGCGTGAAGGGGTGCAATTGGGGGACGGTGAAATTCAACGGGTCCGTCCTGAGTTTTGATGTGGACTCGAAAACTACATTCGAGATTCCGCTGAACCACGTCTCGCAGTGCAATACCGGTAAAAACGAAGTCACCCTCGAATTTCATCAAAACGACGATGCGCCCGTTGGTCTGATGGAGATGCGGTTCCACATTCCGTCGACAGAGGCGGGCGAAAACGATTCGGTGGACGCCTTCTACTCGAACGTGATGAACAAGGCGTCTGTGATCTCCGTGTCGGGAGATGCCATAGCCATCTTCCGCGAGATTCAGTGCCTCACGCCGCGCGGTCGCTACGACATCAAAATCTTCCAGGCGTTCTTCCAATTGCACGGCAAAACGTTCGACTACAAGATCCCCATGTCAACCGTGCTGCGTCTGTTCCTGCTACCCCACAAGGACAACCGACAAATGTTCTTCGTACTGTCGCTTGATCCGCCCATCAAGCAAGGTCAAACTCGATATCATTACTTGGTCTTCTTATTCGGGAACGACGAGGACACTAGCCTCGAATTGCCATTTAGCGAAGAGGAGTTAAAGGAAAAGTATGAGAGCAAACTAACGAAGGAACTATCAGGGCCGGTGTACGAGGTCCTTGGAAAGATTATGAAGGTGCTGGTGAATCGCAAGCTGACTGGTCCGGGAAGCTTTGTTGGGTGAGTTTTCCATGTTCCTCTACTTTGAAAGCAAAATATACATAAATACAATCAGGACCGACTCTATTTCAAACCGACGCATTGCATTTTCAGACATTCACAAACTCCCGCTATCGGCTGCTCGTATAAAGCAGCGGCTGGCTACCTGTACCCGTTGGAGCGTGGCTTCATCTACGTCCACAAACCATCGATTCACATTCGCTTCGAGGAAATCGCTGCAGTGAACTTCGCGCGTAGTGGTGGATCCACCAGGAGCTTTGATTTCGAGATCGAATTGAAATCGGGAACAGTGCACACGTTCAGCAGCATCGAAAAGGAAGAATACAAGAAACTCTACGACTTCATCATCTCGAAGAAGCTTCACGTGAAAAACAGAGGCAAGAATGACAAGTCCACATACGAGGAGGACTTTGGCGATTCCGATAACGAGAACGAGCCCGACGCGTATTTGGCTCGTGTCAAGGCGGAAGCAGAGGAGCGTGATTCGGACATTGACGATGATGACGGCTCGGAAGAGGAATCGACCGATGAAGACTTCAAACCAAACGAACCGGAATCGGATGTTGCCGAAGAGTATGACAGCAATGTGGAGACCGAGTCTTCCGACGAAAGTGGCGAGGGATCTGAAAACGAAGAGAGAAAGAAAAAGAAGAAAGAGAAGAAAGAATTGAGAAAGGAAAAGAAGGAAAAGAAAGCGTCGGTAAGTAAACAATTTTAGTAAAAAAAATACAATTAATCGTAATTCCCTTCTTTTAAAAACCAATCTATTATAATTTACCCAGGCACCGAGAAAAACCAAGAAGAAGGACAAAGACGCGAATCGACCGAAACGTGCTCCCACCGCATTTATGATTTGGCTCAATGAGAATCGCGAATCGATAAAGAAAGATGATCCTAGTCTTAAAATAACTGAAATAGCGAAAAAAGCTGGTGAGCTGTGGAAAGAAATCAAAGACAAATCCGAGTGGGAAAAGAAAGCGGCCAAGGAGAAAGAGAAATACATGGAGGCAATGAAGGTTTACAAAGAAAGTGCCGTTGTAAAGAAACCAAACGACGAGGAAAGTGACAAATCAGCGACGAAACGTAAAAAAGAGTCACCAACGAAGAAGACTTCGTTGGCCATGACTGGAACGGGCTACAAGAGCAAAGAATATATTTCTGAAGATGATAGTACGTCGTCCGAGTCTGGCGGTGAAAAGAAAAAGGCAAAGAAGGTGAGCGCGGGGTTTGAATGACTTAAGTTGCAGTAAATATTATATCAAATGTTTATTTTCTAGGAATCCAAAGGAGCAGGTAAGGCGGCTAAGAAGAAGGAAGCTGCCAAGGCATCTGATGGCGGAAGTGAAAAAGACGATGAAGAAGAACATGATGCATCGAGCAAAGGAGGAGAAAGTGGCGAGGAATAGTTTTAAATGTATATGTTTAATTATTTTCTGGTGTTAACTCATTCCGATTTCTTGAACTTTCTTAAAAACAGTAACACTGTACAATGAAACGATTTGTTAAGTGATGAATATATTAAGTGTAACATATAAATTCGATATATGGTTTGATTGTTAGGAAGTCCTTGCAAGTTTCGTTCATGCATTTGTTTAGGTGCGTCAAAAAATCGGACTTTTCAAACCTCAAGAATTTTGCGTGTAGGACTCAAAAGTTCTTGACCACAACCCAACCGTTATGGTAGGTATTCTCTACTTGTTTCTATGTAAAAACGAAATGCCATTCTCTAGTTGTATATAACGTGCACCGACGCGTCGTGTCAGAACAAAACTTCCGTCGTTACTCTAGCCTGGTTAAAGTAAAAACTCTATAATTGATTGTATTTTACTCAAATTGTCTATGTGACAGCAATACACGCTTGAAAAATGATATAATATATATAATATACCTAACTTATTGATGGAGCATGAGAACAGTTTACAGCACAGGCAATTTATGATGAATTATGTGCGCAAGAATGAAAACTTCTGAACGAATTGATAGTGAGTTGCTGTCCCAATATAATACAGAAATTAACTATTGGAAGAATGTGCTAAGGAGGATTGTTGCAGTAGTGAGATTTTTAGCTTCAAGAGGGCTTGCTTTTCGTGATGATAATGAGACATTTGAATCGCAAAATAATGGAAATTATTTGGGATGCTTAGAACTGTTTAGTGAATTTGATCCTTTTCTTGCTGTTCACATACAAAACTGCGGAAATCGTGGAAAAGGAAGCACATCATATTTGTCTGCAAATATTTGCAATGAATTTATTAATTTAATGGGACAGCAAGTTTTATTCACAATTGTCAAAGAACTTTAATCAGCGAAGTACTACTCTATAAGTGTAGATTCTACGCCAGATCTGTCTCACGTTGACCAACTCACTTTCATCGTTAGATACATACGTAAAAGACGGACAGCCTATTGAGAGATTTTTGCAATTTTTGCCTATGGATGAACATAATGCGCATTATATAGAAGATACCATTTTAAACTTTTCTGAAAGCCTTGATATTCATATAAAAGATTGTCGCGGGCAGAGCTACGACAAATATGTCTGGAAAGTATTCTGGTGCTCAGTCAAGAATAAAAGAATTTTGCGAATTTGCGTTCCATGCACATTCGCTAAATCTAGTGGGTGTTCAGGCTTTTGAGTGTGTTACTGAAGCGGTAGCATTCTTTCAATTTGTACAAAAATTGTTTAATTTTTTCTCAGCTTCGACAGAGCATTTAGGTGCAATTAGAGTCCTGAAGTCTCTTTCGGAAACTATATGGTCTGCACGTGCCAATGCTATAAATACTTATTTAAATATTCCTGAAGCATTGTTCTCAATCGCAAATGACATCAATCAACCAGGAGACACTAGAAATGAGGCCCAAAGCCTAGCAAAAAAAGGAAAAAATTGAGACTGCTTTTCTAACGGAAATATGGAATGATCTGGCAATTATTAATAAATCAAGTCCAAGTTTACAGAACAGCACTGTGACCATGAACGTCGTAACAAAACTTTACGAATCTCTGATCAGCTATGTCAATAACGCACGCAATAATTTTGATCAGTACAAAACGGCTGCTAAAGAAAAAAATCCATACGCTGACTACAAAGATAAATTTGAAAGACAACGAGTTCCCAGCACACGCATCACTTTTTTTGAAGGATCATCAGAAACTGCAAGGAAAAGTTTCGTGCAGATACAGTAGAATCTCGAAAAAGTTAACCGAAATGTCCCAAGGGTAATTAACTTTTTCGAACTATTAACTTTTCTAAGTGGTTTTCAAAATTGAAAAAAAAATACAATAATAAGTATAGATTTTTCGTAAATAACACGCTAAATTTATTTCAATGACTTAGTTTTCATCATTACAAAAAAAATTGTACCGGCTGGTTTATGGTTCTCAGTCACTCTTGATCATTTTCGTGCGATATATTAATTAATTTTTGTGGAGTCGTTTGAAGAAGCAGTCGAGACTTGTGTGTTTCTTTTCTTTTGTGTAATAGCTCTTGATCATTTTCGTACGCATATGGACAAGGTCTGCCACCTGATTTGCATCGTTATTGTTTTCAAACCATTTTATCAAGATATTGATGCTTTCAACTGCTTTCGAAAAGCTCACTTTTGGTTGTTGAATATCTTCCTCGATAATTGACCCGTCGTTATCATTATCGGAAACTTCGAAATCATCGTCATCTGCCGCAATTTGATCCTTGTTCCAATTTTCAATGACATCAATGCTGATGTCAACATTATCACCGAACTTCGACATCAACAATTGAACTTCTGGAAGTGTATCGTCGTAAGCACTATTTGATTTAATCAATTTAGACAACGGAATGTCGTCTTCACTATCGTATTGATAGGAGCCAAATTGCCCCTTTAGTGACCGAAAAAAGCGGTTGGTTTGAAAAATTCATACGCTCAGAAAAGTTAACTGAAAACTTAACTTTTCAGAGCGGCACGTGGAAGCTGAAATTTGGTTAACTTAACCGAGCGCTTAACTTTTACGCGAGTTAACTTTTTCAAGATTCTACTGTACTTTCATTCTCATAATTGACACATTAAATACACATTTATAACAACGTTCGGCATTATACCAAGAAATTGATAATCGGTTTAGTTTTCTTTGTCAGTTAACAATAATCGAATCTGGCGGGTTGACCAAAAATGCAAGGAATGCAGAATTTTATCATGAAGACATTAATGCATATGAGCTCAAAACAGAATGTTTTCATTTAAGCCAATATTTAAAAAAACGTAGCAAAGCAATCATTGGATTTAAATATCTCAACCTTACATAACCTAATAATGTCGAATAAATCAGAAGAAACTTTTCCAAACGTTGAAGTTGCTACAAGAATATTCCTTTGCATTTTCACACCTTAAGAGAATAAAAAATGAATTGCGAACAACAATGTTACAAAAACGACTGAGTAATTTGTCAATTATGTGCATAGAAAGTGATATCCTTCAAAAAATTAACTTTGAGGATATAATAGAAGATTTTGCTCAACAGAAAACCCGAACGAAACCATTATTGTAATCGTAACCAAAAAACCAGCAGCATACTGTAATGATTAATGATCAGTGGCGGCTCTACCTTTGGGGCTAGTGGGGCTCAGCCCCACCACTTATTGATGAGCCTATGTTAGTGCAAATGTAATAAAATATCATTATAGATTTCAATATAGTTTTCATAATTTCATTTCGTTTCAAAATATAAAATAGCATTTTTTCGCCCATGCTGTAGTTTACTTTCACATAGTCTTCTTGCCACGCACTGTAGAACAATTTGTTTTTCTCTTCGACTCGCTTCGTTGGGCTTGCACCGAGTAAAAGCTGAGAATAACATTCAAACTTATTTTCTATTTGACAATTTTCCAGCTTTACTACGAGGAAAGGGCTACATGGATTTCACCCCGAAAAAGAGTATTTCGATTTGAATGACTGCGTGATTTCTATGCTGATGCAGCGGGAGTGTGCGTGTTTGAAATAACATGTGTATACATCGTGGACGGGCTAATCATATGCAGCCCGTTCAGTGCTTCGACAACGTTTAGTCTTGGCATGGTCTGGATAATACTTTTGAGCAGGTATGAGCAACATTTTTTTACGACGGGCCGAAGGCGGTGAAGGTGATGACTGTTAATGCAAAAGTAGTCTCATCAGTGTAGTGCATGGTATTAGTACTTAGTGTGCCTTCGTAGTGTTTGACATTTTTTAAAGTTTTGTAGTGCTTAAAGTTTGTTTCAGAAAAGGGTTCTTCAGGTTCAGGTTCAAACTCACATAAGAACTTATATTGGTGATAGAAAAATTCGTACCAGTATCCCCACCATACTTAACTCCCACAAGCCGCCACTGCATATTATATTATATATTTGATTACCCATAATGAATGATCATAGTAGAAAAATGTTAGTATAATTTGCTTTTTTCACTTTCCAAAAGGGCCCCAAATTCGTGTGTGCCCAAGGGTCCTAGCATAGTTTAACACGGCTCAGATTGTATGGTTTGTTCATACTTACTAACTTCCAATTCGCGGGTTACAGAACACCTGTTGATTTACACCAATACGACGAGAAACCAAGAATTCGAAGGAATCTCATATAGTTCAATATAGGATAATATAGGATAGCAATAAGTTCAGAGAATATCAACCGCGACGAGGGTATTGAATCAAAACCCCTTTTAAAAAACACAAGAACGGTTATTTCCTTCGAAGTGGATATTTTATTTAAGACACAAACATATGTTTCAGCAGCTACTTGCTACCTTTCTCAGTGTTGTATCGGTAAGGTAACGAAACATATGTTTGTGTCTAAAATAAAATAAAATATCCACTTCAAAGGAAATTGTCGTTCTTGTGTTTTTTAAAAGTTTTATTAAAATAAAGTGGAAAATAGTCCCAGACCCATAACTTTTTGATTAAAACTCCTTTGTTTTAACCTCCACCCATGGTACCAGATAGACTGCGGTTATGATTTCTTGGCAGTGAAAAGTCTCATACTCCAATTTTACTTCGGTTGTGCCTCAGCGGTATTGATCATTAATCGAAGGGCTTTCTCGAAAAACGTTCTACCTACAAAATTGAATAAAAAAAACTTTTCAGGATAACATATGTAGACCTTTTCGACCAAGTCTTCAATTGTGATCATTTTTGGTCGATTTTAAAAATTTTGATGACTCTCTGAAGACCCGAAG
This sequence comes from Oxycera nigricornis, assembly GCA_963942545.1. Lineage (NCBI taxonomy): Eukaryota > Metazoa > Arthropoda > Insecta > Diptera > Stratiomyidae > Oxycera > Oxycera nigricornis. The sequence continues at coordinate 32,065,414 of OZ012662.1, read as the reverse complement.
TTGGCAGTCGGTGTTAAAAAATGTCCTGATGTAGTTACCTTTTAAGGTTGTTCTTGATGCTTATTCCATATTTTTTAGAGTCCCCATGTGCAATGACATTTAGACCCAGAGATAGGGCGGGCGTTTTAATTCAGTGCGGGCAGTGCCAAATCAACTACGTTCGAACTAGTCCACAGGTGTGTTTGGGGTTATTATTTTGGTAAAAGTGGAAATTGTCCTTTAGATTTATTTTTTCGAACTCTGCAGCAAATAAGATTTCAAGATGTTCAAATACGGCAATTCATTCAGGTTTCCCTCGATAAACACTAAGTTTCCTACTCCCGAATAGGATGTGCATCCCAGTGGGATGATCCCACACGATCATATGCTCACCATCGTGTTTAACACTACTGCTAAAATTTTGTGGTTGTAGTTCAGTGTTTGGCTGTCTCCATACATGGCCTTGCCATCACTTCTCAAAAGATTTAATTTATTTTCGGCAGTAAAAAGTACGGTATCCCGGAACCTTGACTCCTTCGCCAAATATTCTCGAGGAAATGCGATCCTGCTTGCTTTATTTTTAGCACTTAGGAAGGTTTTATTTCTGTCTTTCTGTCTTTTTTATCACAAGTCGTTTGCGGTTTTGCTTGTTTTAATCACTGTACACTGGCGGGAGTTATCGTGTCTCAAAGCGGGACAGGTCACGATAAAAACGCATTTTAAAGCCAAAGGAACGGATCGTGGAAATAAACGCCCCAGTGTGAAAACTTTGGTAGCCTAAAAAAAGTTCGCTGAAGAAAATTTGGAAAACATCAAGCAACGGTGCTAAAAGCGTTTAGAGTCTTATTGTCAAGATATAAACCCAATACATAATTGATTTTTTTTTTGAAAGAATTATTATTCTGCAATACTTTTTCTCATCAATCAGCTTTTGATGTCTGTTTTGTGTATGGACTAGCCATAATGTGCAAGTAGTTGTAATTTATTGCTTGATAATTGCGTTTCCATGAATGGAAATGTTTATTTTTTTATGTGGTGTGTGTTGGCCCTTTTGTTGAAGATAATCTGTTTACTGCCTTGTGTTTATCATGGAAAGGGGGTTGTAAAACGATTCAACATAGCGATCTAAGAAGTAGTTGCCTTCTGTGTTTAACATGACTGTATGTACCAACGTAAAGAACTATTTCATATTCTGCATGCGTCACGTACAAAATATGGAACCTAGAATTTAAGGATGTTGAATTCAAGAGCATTATCATTTGAAAACCAACTGAATATATTTTATGGCACGGTTTCGTAGAAGCAAAATATTCTGGAAATGACCGTTTATTACCAATACATTTTAATGACGAGTTTCACAATGCGTTGTCTTATATTAGTTGTCCGTTCTTTTTTTGGTCTGTTCTTTTTCAATTAAGAAATATTGAAATTTCATTCACACATTATCCGGATTAGGCATATTGTAGCAACCACATGTAAAAAATGCACCTCACCTTATGTGCGGTATGGAAAATAGTTGCCATAATAAAGTTATTTTAAAATAAACTCTTAACGTATTTCGCGAAAGTAGGGAAAATAAATAAATAATAAAGTTGTGGCGCTCGAAATATGATTCCCCCTTTTCAGCGTCGTTTTTGGCGTGTGACTCTGTTATTATTGATACCATGTGAATGTGATCTATGCACAAGTAGCTGAAAATTCAATTCTTCAAAAGTTTGTCGTACACAATTTTTTTGTGGGAGCCTTAGTTTCTGAGATATGGGGTTATCCTATTTTTTTCTTTCCAATCTGGAACTGGGACTGCTACTCTAGAAACTTGAATTTAAGCTCACAGTAACACGCATTTGCCTATTTACCAAAATGCTCCTTGAGTTTTGCAACGGGGGGTATGCCATCGGAAGCCGATTATTTGACCTAAAAATGCGTTTTTCATATGACTTCTCCCCCTTTGGGATGCAATAGCTCCTGTCAGTGTACAGTGGTTGAAACAATCAATGCCGCAAACGACTTGTGACAAAATTCTTGTAAAACAGATTACAAACGTGTTTAGCGGCAAACGTGAAAACAAAGAAGTTGAGGCGCTCCAAAGATAGTGTTGACACGACGTAAAAGTGATATATGCACAAATGCAGTTCTACACAAGTTAGCCATATGCAACTTTCTTGTGGAAGCCATGATTTCTAAAATATGTGGGTGTACCACTTGTTCTTCTTTTCAACATAGCCCCCAGAGAATTGGACCTGCGACCCCGGAAACTTGAACTTAAACTAACTTTTGAACAGGCCATAAATTACAATAAAAATTTGCGTGCCAACTAAAATCGCACTATAACTGCATTGAATGAAGCTGATGTGGTTTAGGTGTTCGATACCTCCCAGCAAATGTAAATCACATTTGGCTTCTATAAAAAAACATTCAAATATCTAACGAAATTCGCTATGTATTAATAATCGATAAAAGAATCCTGTCGTAACAGAATAACCTGGCCCAATTATGAAAATATGATGAAATATTTAATCAAAGATATGCTCATATATCACAGATAAAACATTGGACGGTAGCATAAAGTGATACATTACACAAAACCACATTTTTATTTGGGTGTTTTGAGCGTCTTTTGATCGTGCACATTTTTATGTTAAAGTTGATTAACATGGATGCGAAAAATTGTTTTTGAGTGTTTCGATTAAGTTTTTAGTTCGCATTTTAAGTAAATGTGGTGGTTAAGCATCAATAATTGTAAGTTTTCGACTGGATAAATAATTCAGTAGAAAATTCATTTTTAAATTAACGCAAAAAAACGCAAAAACCACTCTTCGACGTGAACTTTCTTACAACTACATATGACGAAACTATTGATATTCAATATTTAACTAAACTTGTATTCACTTACATATTTAAAAAAATGCTTATAATTAGAGGCCGGAAAAGATTAAAAGTGGTACGAATCTAAATAAATATTAAGTTTAAAATATTTTCAATTGAGAATATTATTTCATATCTTTCATTATGAGACTAATTTCGTTTAGAAGCAAATGTTTCGCTGCCATTGCACTCATACATTTTCTGCCATTCTGCTCAAAATGAAGGGAAACACTAAATACTAGCATAATAAAATAATTGAGCCCATAATTTATTAGGCCCACTTCGTCATGAATTGAGTCGAAAACGAGCATATGCATTTTAAAGGACCCTTCAATGTACCACGCTCACTGATCTATAGTCGCTCGTATCCATTGGCTACGCGTCCGTTTGGTAATAACGAGCGACTCTGTCACAGGAACGCACATTTTCTTGCATTCAAAAGGACTCGAAGTGCATGCCCGGCTCACAGGCAGCTTACCCACATCGAACATACATATCTATGTATGAACTCATGAAGACTAGGTAGTTGCAGACACGTACGAAAGTTCGATACGATACAGTTTCCATACCGTCAGCGGCTCTACAGTGTTCCTTCAACAAGGCAACCGTTTCGTCCTCATCCCTTTCATGAATCACTTTCGATTTCGATTTGAGCCGCGTACAATAGAAGGGAAAACATGCACAAAACGATTCCCATGTCCTGCATCCTGTGCGACGGCTCGGCGTCCTTCGATGTCGACACCATTTTTTCCAAGCCTCGTCCATACAACCGAGCGCAATTCTACCCAGGAAAGATGCAGCCTGTATGTATGTATGTGCGTGCGTGCAAGAGGATTCGGCTTCGTCCTGTGTTCAGCGGGGTCCTGGCCCATATACGACGCTATGCAGCTTGTTTTAGGATATTTTTGTTTTGTATATCTATCTAGTCAGTAGGTCAGAACGATATAACCAGCCACAACTACAGGACGAGAAACATTTGCTGAAAGGACTTTAATTCGTAATGTTTGTGTGGCAGTAGAAATTTAGGGATTTTGGCGGGAAATTGAAACCATGCTAGATGTTCGGTTGTACATCGTAAATATCCGGGAACAGATATCGATCTAGCGATGAACGATTCTATTGTATTGTGTAAGTGATTTTTTCAGGTCTCACAACGAGTTTCGACTTCGATTTAAGATGTAGGTACGTGATTCGGTTTCTTAGGTATTATTCAAATAATAGGCTAACATGTTTGACCTTTGAGAAATTTCGAACAGCTACTTAATCACAAGGGAAAAAATAAATTTCTTTATCATGCGCCACAGAATCGATTGAGAAAATTCTTTAGCCAAAATAAAAACTGATGATCAAAAAAATGATGTAACCGTTTTTTAAAAAATGAATTATTCAGCAGTCCCTGTTTGTAAAAACTGTTTGAATATGAAGTAACACAGTTATTTTAAAACAAGCCGCGAGGTGCAACCTTTCAGGTCGATACGGCTAACTTCCCTGTCATATTTAGATAGGTATTAAAAACATTAAACACAAAAAAAATAATGCAAACAATACTACTTTAAGTAATAATATTGAGAGGTACTTATAACAGTAATTGAAACGAGTTAATATTAATCGTATCATCTAGGGGAGCGCCCATTGAATTTTAAGGATGGAATGGGGGTGTCGGTTGATTGAATATTCACGGAGGTGAATTTGGAGGGGGGGGGGGTAGGTTAAAAAGCCTTTTTTACGTTATTTTTTATTTTCATATCGACGCTTGAAAGACAAAAGAGTGCTAGAGAATTCAATTTTTGTTATTACGCTGACTGAAGGGATTTTGTCGCGTGATGGCCATTTTGAATAGTTGCGTTCAAAAATTATATGACTGCGACATAATCACTGAATTTGTATTTTTCCATGATTTTACATCAATGAGACTAATAATTATTTCTTATTTTGCAGTTGGTCTTGAACAACATTGAATATGCAGTCAAAAATCAGTTTAATTGCATGTAAAAATGAAAATTATTACAAACGATGATGAAGGAAGTAATTGAAATCGTACGAGCACTAAAGAACAAAACTACTAAAAACTACAATTTTTTATATGACGAAAGCCTTTTAAAGCATATGATTTTGCAAATAATTGACTGCAAAACATTTTACTTTTCAAACTGTTGATTACAAATTTGATTCAAGTAAAAAAAAAATTTATTTTAATAATTTAAGCGGTTTTACAGTAAAATAAAAACATGGTACTGTGAAAACCAGGGGCGAATCTACTTAAGGGCTTTTTGGGCAGCAGCCCAGGGCCCTGTGGATACAAGGGGCCCTCAGCCCCCATTGGAAAAAATAGACGATACGATGTTTTCAAGTAAAATATGTAAAAGTGAAATAAAATTCAATGATATGATTGGAGATCGATCAACTCGTCTATCGAACGAAACGAGGAATTCCCCGTCGCTTATTTTCAGTCGGTGTATTTTATGCATGTGCGTTTATTACGGGGGATTTCCCGCAACTTATCACCCGTTCGTAATTTTGTTTCTTACCTATTCCGCACAATTCTGTTCTTGACGTTCTTGGCTTCAAAGTGCAATCTGGCTGTGTAATTGATAGAACTGCATTTAGTGAGTGTTTAGTTTATTAATAATAAGCTATAGCATAAAAGTTATATGTAAAGAACGGACCACCTCCTTATCTTCCTTATAATTGAAAGTAAGCAGCATAAGTAATGATTTCCTGCTTTTAGTAGGTAAGTAAAAGTAATTATAAATTATGATTTTTTTGTTTTTATTTTATTTTATTAATACTAAGTGAACTTTTTAATCGCCTTTTAATGATAACTTGTGAATTGCTGCACTCGGTACAAAGTATTAAAACGTGACGATATATTACAGCCGTTATCTCGCTGGATCTATTTATTTTTCCGTATTCCGAAACTAGAAAGTTCTTTGTTTATTTCCAGAAAACTATCAAAATCATATTTCACAGTATGCCAGCTAGAAAGTATAAAAGTGGAGCTGAAAAATGAAAATTACGGTTAGATCGAGAAAAAGAAAAAAAATTGAAATTTTTTTAAAATTAGATCATAAAAACGGAAATGAAATAGCTACAAATAGCTACAATTTTTTTTTGACATTGCCACTCAATAGCTGTGCAGCGAAGCGCTTGTTCTCCAGGATTTCGTATATCGAAAAGAAATATAGGAGAACAATGTTAAACGTTCGGCTAAATAATTTATCAATTCTTTCCATAAGTTGTGATTTAACAAAGAATTCACATTGTAAAGAGCAAATAAAAAAATTTGCAGCACTAAAATCCAGAAAGGCTGCTTTATAATTTAAGTATATGTCATAACTAGGTATGATTACAGTTGCTGTTTGTATAGGTGCATAATCACTTAGTTATATTAAATAAATGAAATGTTTTACTGTCCTATTTTTTCTATTTTATCTTTACCTACATCGTTATAAGAAACAGTTTCTTGACAGGGCCTCACAAATTTACGATCCGCCCCTGGTGAAAACTATTGAAAATCTGCTCAAATTATGCAAACATTAATAAGTTTTGATTGACTTAACAACAATGTCTTTAGAAATAAGAGGTATCAGGTAATCATTCGTAATTTTCATTTAATTTTAATTAATTACTTTTTTTTTGGAATTATGAAAAGAAATTTCGCTGTTTAGTATTTTTAAATTTTATAAATATTGATTACTGTGTTGTACAGATCAGGTCAAAAATTTATTTTTTATTTGAAAAATAAAGTGCATTTGTACCTGGGCATTCTGAAAAATAAATCACGTAAGTTGATGAAATAATGAGAAAATAAGCCTCAGACGCTTGTTTTGTGATTCAATATTCTCTAAGTCTAGTATTGGAAACTTGTTTGAAAATCTTCAGTATATTTGCATTATTTGTCGAGTAGTCTACCATTAAGTGTTTTGCTGGATTTTTTCTCCACGAAGCCACCCAGACTATACCTATCGGTATTATATTTCCTTAGGCAGCGTCGATTAATTACGCAATTTTTTGAGCCCTTCTCAATTTAAGGGTTTGTAAGATTTCAGTGATATAATACTTCGCGTAAGACTTCATATTTTGGTCACATAATTACATCCATTGTTTATTGCATGTTGGATATTGTTTTAGGACCAACTGCAAAAGAAGAAACGATTATTGGTCTTTCCCGGAAAAATCGGGAAATGGTTCAAGTATTTATAATTTTCTACCAGAATTTTGAACAGACGTTGATAGTAAACAATGAATTTCAATACAGCTTGAAATAATTTGAAAAAATATATATTACATATATAATAATTAATATTCAAAAGCAAGAGAGTGCAAGCGGTAGTTTATAAGCTTTACAATAGAGCGTCTTAAAGTTGACGACTGTCATATAGCACTTATCGAAATTTCGCAGTTACCTACATACATATGTAGCTGCTAAAAAATAATCATCAAGCGATCAAATCTAGTTCAACCGAAGCAAAAACAAAAAATAGATGCAATAACCCTTAAATGTCAATTTCGCCAAAAATGTTGGTTACGTCCTTTTTCGTTCCAAGTGTCAATATGAAAATAGTCATTTAAGTAAGAAAAGCTTTGTTTCTAGAGATGGGACGAAAAAACGCAAGTCTGAGAGGTTAGAGTTCAATTGATGGTGATGAAGCCGAAACAGAAAACACATATCTAAGGAGAGTCTCCGGGATTGCAAAGTGGGCAGCTGTAGCAAAGAAAGTCGCTCTTCATATGGCAGATATGTAATTTTAAGTTTAAAGATAGGGAAATGAGTGAGTCTGTGCTGTACTGATTCTAAAAAATATATAATATTGATAGTGTGGTGAAAATACTTGCGAGCAATATTCAAGAATGGGTATAACTAGGCTAGTGTATGGGTTGAAGAAATGTCAGTAAACAAATAGTACAGTCAAAGCGTCCGAATTATGACGTAAACCGTGCATTTTGGGTAGGCAGAATTTTTTTAATGCAATGCGTGGGCAATGTTATAGGTAGCTTAAGTTCAAGTTTCTGGGGTCGCAGTTCCTGTCCTTTGGGCTCTATCTTCAAAACAAAAGAAATTGGGGCTCTGTCAAATTTCCGAAACCATGGCTTCCACAAGAAAGTTGTGTATGGCAAGCTTGCGTAAAATAAAATGTTTAGCAAGTCGTTCATACATCACTTTTACGTTGGGTCAATAATAAAAAAAGTTACAAGTCAAAAACCACACACAAAAAGGGGGGATCATTTTTCGCGCCGCACAAATTCTTTGTTTCTCCTATTACCGCGAAATTCGTCCGAAAATAACTTTTAGACAGTTTTATCACCAAATGTTTGCGGTATTGCTTGTTTCGATCATTGTACCATGTCGGGAACTTTTGTGTCTGGAAGGGAGACAAATCATAGGAAATAAGCATTTTAACACCTGTTTATCTGGTCCTAAAATGCTACGCAAGTTTGCCATACACAACTTTTTTGTGGGGGCCTTGGTTTCGGAGATAAAGGGGTGCCCACTTTTTGTTTGTTTTCAAGATGGAGCCCAGAGCATTGAGGCTGCGACCCCAGAAACTTGGATTTAAGCTGCCAGTAAGACATACCACACATTGCACCAAAAATTTGTCTGCCTACCAAAATGCTCCGCGAGTTTCGCAACTGGGGTTTGCCATCAAAAGCCGATTATTTGGTCTAAAAACGGTTTTTCACGCGACTTTCTTCCCTTTGGGATGAAATAACTCCCACTAATGTACAGTGATTGAAACAAACAATACCGTAAACGATTTGTGACAAAATTGTCTTGGAAAAATATCCCAATGTGTTTCGCGTGAAACGCGGAAATAAAGAAGTTGCCTCAAAGAAGTTGCCCGAAAGATGTTCCCTCTTTTCGTGTGTGGTTTTTGGCTTGTAACTTTTTATTATTGATCCAATGTATGTATCAACGACTTGCTAAACATTTTATTCTGCGCAAGTTTGCCATACACAATTTTCTTGTGGGAGCCATTGCTTCGGAAATATGAGGGTGCCCCAATTTCTTTTGTTTTGAAGATGGAGCCCAAAAGGACAGGAGCTGCGACCTCAGAAACTTGAACTTAAGCTATCTATACCATTGCCCACGCATTCCATTAAAAACATTCTGCCTACCCAAAATGCACGGTCAAACTCCCATTTGACTGAACTAAAATGAGAGTGCCTTAATAAGAACCCGGTAATTTTGCTATTTGTTGAACAAAAATCTGTCAAGCGCATTATACAAACGGTCGTTTGGTACACCAGTTTAACAGGACTGCTTACCGCGTACTCACCTCCAGTTGTGCCAGTAGAAAATATGCAGGACAATGCCGGCTATCCGTGTAGTTACTATTTTTAAGGACTTCTTTGACTGACTTGATAATATGTGAATAACTTTAAAGTGCGCCTACTTTTGTTGCTGATGTATTCCACATTTTTATCTCTTTTATAAATTTGCCGCCGAGTGTACTTTTCAGATCGCATTTAAAAGCAACTTGGTACACTTTTAACGGCTTTTTACTCGAATCGGAAAATAGATCCACACGTCGAAATAGGTAGCATCAAATTCACCCCGGGCAGCGTCTCACGGCATGATGTGAACGCATCCTCTCCCAGCTGCGAAAGTGTCCAGCACTTCACCTGTTCTTCGATATTTACTCGCATCCAGAGGGGATCCCGACTATTGGATGTTCTGTCATGATCTCAGTCGAAAACAGCGAAAAAGATTACTAGGCTAAAGTAACTACGATCCAATTAGTAAAGCATCAAGTAAAGCTGCCGAAAACATCATCGATAAGCTCACGTGTCTCGACTTTTCCCATCGGCAAGCGTCGTCGGTCAATCGCCGCCACTGCTCGACGTCATCCATCGCATCGATGAATGGATTATGTCGCAGCGACACGGAAGCTGTGCTTGACGGCCGACGCATCTCCGAAATTTTTGCTGATGTGTGCTGACGACGATGCCGACGGGACGCGATGGCTTCTGTGCGTTGCTCCGCCGGGCATGGATTTGCTCTCGTCGTGCGTTGGCCGCGGTGGGAACTGTTGAGCGTTGCCCAACTAAGCCGGCAAAGATTATTTAAACGCGCTTCCACGCGGCTTGTTGGGAGATTCATACGAAAAGATGCCAGTTGGTGGTTTATTATAGATGCACTTTGGAACAAACGAGACGTTGAGAAGCTTAACAGCAAAAATAATATTCTTTTGATTAAGTGTAAACGAAGAGAAGTAGTGGTTAACGACTTAAATCTAAGAAGAAAAAGGGAAAAGGTAAGTAAGAAAACAGTGGTAAGGAGATTACGGCAGAATATTGCCAAAGCGTACGTTATTCAAAAAAGACTCTACATTAAAAATCAAATTACTTTGCATACAATTTGCACTGAATCACATATTCAACGACACTTCTTTTTAGCGAAATATCTTATGGACGGACGAAATGCCATTTCCTTGTTTGGGACGTATGGCAAGCACCCAAAGATAAACAAACGCGAGCCTCGTTTACCTATACTCAATATGTATTTCCTATAATGGCATAGGACTTCTAGTAAGGCTTCCAAGCAAAGTTACACGCTACCATTATTAAAAATGTGGTCTAAGTGCGACCCTGGAGGCCCACACGACTAACTTCCAAGTGGGGTGAATAAAAAAGCTATAATTTGTTTTTATGGAGGACGACATCTCGGCAATTTTTTGTAGTTTTTTCAGTTTTTACATCCTATATAAAAACGGGCTTAACCGATTTTGCTGAAAAGTCATTCAGTTTTAAGTTACGCAATTACGCGTCGAATGAAACAGGTCGAAATACGATCTTTGGTTCTCAAGATAATCGAGACGAAAAATAATTCCGAACGCATATACGTATACCGTATACCGCAAGGGTGTCCAACCTTTTGATCACTGGGAGCTACTTTTATATTTTAAATTTCCTTGGGATCTACTTCTAATAAGATTCTTATAGACAATTTAATTGATATTTTATATAATTCTTAAAAGTTTAACTGTACACTTTGAAGACGGAATATCGTTATATGTATAATAACAAGGAGGAGTATGCCGAAGAGTGCTCCGGCTTTAGAGGGTATTTCAAGCCATCTATTCCTAAATAAAACAGTTTTAATGGGAGAGTAGCTCTGTAATGTACAGTTACTTGGCATTTATGCTCTTCCTCCTAGTTGTTCAAAAACCTCCAAATCTTCCAGAAATCATGACCTTCAAAGCATGCATTTCTATGCATCTATTTTGTGGGAAACATATTTGTTGTTCATCGACTCATATATGAGCATATTAGTGATTTTTTTGCAAACCAATCCAAGACAGACAGACAGACGGACAGACACCAAATTGATTTTAATAGGGTATTTCAATTATTTTGAAATACACTAAAAATTATCCACTGTTGCGGATGTGGATTTGTCGCAAACTTTTTAAAAAAATGATTGTTGCGAGTGGAGTGTAGTCTTCAATTTTTGTACGTGTTTCTTCCGTATTTTTGAATTTAGAGGATAATCACGATTGTAGTGTTCATGCACAGTACCTACTATAAAGTCGATTTAGATTTCCTCGTTATTATTCATTGTGAAAAAAAATTCCTCTTCCCAATCATTATTAAAATGATACAATTTTGATTTCTTCACAGCACTCATTTTTAATACCAAAATATTTTTCTAAACAATGATGGATTTATTTGATTTTTGATGAAACGAAAAATTAAACTTTGTCCACAACAGATTCACAGCAGATTCGCAACAGAGACACGGCAGAGGTTTTGAGGTGTGTAAAGAGCAAAACCGTGAAACGAAATGATGCTCTTTTCTAAAATCTATCGTTATTTAAAGCATTTGAACACGTGTTATGGATTAGCAATTTTAACATGAAATCGTACTGCCAATCAAACAATAGATATGTATAAAGATAAAAATTCTTGGAATGCGGCAAACTCATTCAAAATAATGGGCACAGCTGCTATATTCCCATCAATACCCAGCATTACTTAAATTTGCTTTGCTATTGTAATATTTGAGTGGTGCTATTACGATAAAGCTGCCGTTTAATGTTCAAAGAGGTGCATTTTCGAGATGCTTGCAAAATTAGAAATCCTGAGAGCCGTTCTTAAACAATATGCGACGGCGGTCTCCTTTATTTTCACCATTCGTTAATTCCAGCCATCTGGTTCGACTTTCGGGGTCCATTTTATTCTTAAATTAGAATTTTATTTTACATTTTCATGTTTTTCGGGATCGACTAAATATTGGCTTGCGATTGACCGGTCGATCGCGATCGACAGGTTGGACACCCATGCTATACCGTATTCCGAACGCATATACACACAGACATCTCTCTAGAAACAAAGGATTTTGATTCTAGAGACCTTAAAACGTGGAGATATGTCAAAATTTGGGATTCGCAAAATCGACCCCATTACAATAACTTCCCATAGGGAACTGGGAAGTTAAAAATTAAAAGATGTGAGGTAAAATTATCACTTTCTGTTTAAGGGCCATCCATATATTACGTAACACTCCAAGGGGGGGGGGGTGAATTTGAAAATGTTTCAAATTGTTATATAACAAAATTTAAAATTAGATATAAAAAAATTTATATAACTAAATCATAAAGTCAAATTATAAATTTATTTGACGCGTCTCGAGGTGTCAGCAGACGCTTGGCACGATAAACAAAATTTAGAAACATTGTTAATATTTTGTGATTAAAATATTTAAAAGCCTGAGGGGGGTACGATGATTTTGTTACGTAATAAAAGGAGAGTTTCTTTGAAAATGTTACTAAGTGCTACATGAGGGAATGAGGGGGAGTTAAAATACTCTTATGGTAGGGCTGCCACTTGAAAAAAACGAGATGTTGCACAAAAAATTTTGTCCAGTTTCATCGATATAATAATAACTTTGCCCAACTTTTGAAGCAGCACAATATTCAGCTCGATTGTTGAACTCTCTTATAGACTTGCGTTGACCATCAATACTTATCAGTTGTTATCCAAAACCAATGAAATAACAAGCTGCGAAAACTTTCTGGTAATATTTACATAAATATTAAGCACAATAGTAATAATGAAAATAGTGCTACTTTAAAGAATAATAATGATAGGTGCTTATAACAGGTATATGAATCGGAGGAGGGATAGTTTAACAAAAATTCCACCATAACTTGTTATTTTCATAAGACAAAAGGGTGCTGGCGAAAATGTGGACGAAATAGAAATTTCATGGTTAATGAATTAGGTTTTTAGCTTAGAAAGCTGACTAAATTAGATTTTGTAGCGTGATTTCTATTTTGAATAGTTGTGTCCGAAATTTTCATGAATGTTGGATAGACATTGAATCTGTTTTATTTATCTTACTTTGAAGTTGATCTAGAAAAAAAACCAATTAATATGCAGTAAATAATCGCTGTTTAATGATATGCAAAAAATATAAAATATTACAAAAGATGTATTTGGAATCTTACCAACCCTTGAAAACCAAACTACTAACCTACTAAAAACTAGATAAAGGAACTGAAATCTTACGAACCCTTACAATAAATGAACTCAAAAATTTGGCAAATGATCCTTACGTATTTAATGGAACATATTCATTTTACATATTCATTATTTATTGTATCTATATGAATATTTTTTGGATGTATAAAAGACTATGTTTTGTATAATGAGAACCTAAAATATCGAAAAGCAATGATTGGCAGAAGTGCAAATTAGATAGTACAAATTTTTTTGAAAAATAATTTTTTACAGTTTTTTTCTACTTAATTAAAAAATGTCTGCACTGAACTTATTGGAAATACGAACAAATCATAGAAATGATAATACGTATCAATCGATGTCACAACAGCGTATGTAGTTTATTGTTATTTTATGAATAAGTTTTTTTACTTTAAATGTTTTTTTAATCAAATAAAAAAACGCTGTACAGAAATATTTTGTGATGATTTTGGTCCTTTGATGTGTTACTCTTTTCCATAACGACTGCAGAGTTCCATGATGAAGATATGCGGAATTTTCAATGATGAAAAGGCCGGCACAATTTTTACGCCACTGACCGAGGAATTATATATGCTGATTGTAGGCATTACCTGAAGTGCCGAATTATTGGTACAACCCAGGGAAAGTCTTAGAAGAAGTGTCGAGAAAGAAAGGCACAAGTGAAACCATTCCGCTAGTTCCCCAAAGACTATATTTTCTTTAACGCGTACTTGGTATTTATACAATTTCTTAACACTAACTCAAACACTCATGATCTAATAACATATCCTAAATTATGCATTTCACGTTGTCACTTATTTACAGATCCAATAACTCATCACTACTCGTTCTACATGACACTCGCAACCAAAACGGGGATGTCCATGCTCGCAAGGAAGGATCACGAGGTGATAAGTGCTATCTGTCCATTCATGAAGTGGTGTATTTATTGATGATAAATACATCACTTTAATGTTTGAAAGATGTTCTTTAATGTTTCAAAGGAATACATCACAATTTACAATCTGCTCAAATCATGCAAATAATTATACGCTTTGATTAACATGACAAGAATGCCTTTAAATAAGAGTAATTAGGTAATATTATTCGCATCAACCTCATATTCACGGTGACTACTAATGATTTTTATTGTAACTTTTTAGCAAGAATCAGATGAGAAAAATATTTTTTAGAGAATCTAATGTTTTCCTGTTTTTTATTCAATTAAAAAACGAGTTGAACATTTTGTCTTCAAAATTTGATAAAATCATAAAAATGCTAATCCGCTTCGAATGATACCTTACCGATGCAAATCCAATGTTTATTTCGCAAGATGTAGTGCATGACAAAAAAGTCCTTGGAGGAGTCAAAATCGAAAAAAACATAAGATAGAAGTTTTCCCAAATCTAATCAGCTCGTGCGATTGTAAGTTGGTTACATACAAAAAATAAAATAATTTTCTTAACAAAAAATGTCAATTAATTCTTTCCTAAATCAGATGCTTGAAGAGTTTTCATCAAATAGAATATCAAGGTTGTTTGCATACTTTTACAAAATTTTGATATAAAAACAATGAACTATGAATATTTGTAATGAATATGGGAGCGTACATTTTAAATTTTTAGAGCTCATTCATTATACGGGCTGGTAAGATTTCAGTTACTTCTTCCTAAGATTTTTTATGTTTTACTTAGAATCTGACATCGAATTTTTAATGCATATTATAAGTAGTTTTAAGACCAAAGTTCTCATCAAATAAAAAATCGTGGTTTTTAGTAGTTCAGTCTTTTAAGGATTCCAAAAATTTCAATTAGTTTGTGCAAAATCTTTTGTTAAATTTCATATGTTTTGCATATAATTAAACAATTATTCTTAAAAATAAGATTCCGTTTAGATTCAATCCAAACCCCCACCCACCAAAGGCCTTACATAATCATTGCGTGCTTCATAAAATGATACGGTTAATATGAACTCATTCCCATTTCTGTAATTAGTTTTTATTATTGTTGTTATTTAAAGTATTGTCTTTTGCTTCATTATTATTAAGTTTTTTAATTTTTATGTAGATATTACTGGGAAGTTATTCGTGAGCGTCTTGTTCTTTTGATTGTAGACATCCGAAAATTTGCTGAACTGCATATGCATATTTACCAAAATGTTTTTCGGAAATGTAAAATCTAATAAGCATTGACATTGGGACAGGAGTTTTTCAATGAAATATATCTCGAAGTGCATGAAAAGTGAACATATTAGATCAGGGCGGATTTGTTTTCAGTTGGCTGTGGAGAGGGGGCAGACTGATTTTTATAGAAAAATTGTGGAATAGCTTGTATAACAAGAATCAACTTATCCTCCCTCTTACTTCCTCGAAACCTTACCAGGGGTATGTTGGTACTAAGGGATCCGGGGCCCCAGGGACCTAGTCCCTGCCGGTGTCGGTGAGGAGCCTGTGGAGGCTGAAACTTAGGGGTTGTGGTTGTACACCCATTAGCGGGTACTTTCATTATAATACAGTTTGGGACCGAATAATTCGGCTACCCCACTGAATTGTGATGCATTGGCGTGCTGTTGCGCTTACAACAGGGGTTCCGTTGCCTAAAAAGCGGCATGGATGATTGATAGGTCCGAATCCAAACCAAGGGTTATGAAGAAGTCTCAGTATGCTTTGAATTGAATCTGGTACCTGTATTCGGAAAAGCAGTACCCATACTTGTGATGGTCTATTGACTAGTACGCCTACGGGGGCGATGGTACTTGTTACAATTAGTTACCCAGACATAAGGACGTCAGTGTCTTAATAGTTAATTCTGGGGAAGGCACTTAAATTCTTGACTTCATCTTATCCTCCCTCTCAAAAAAAGTAGAGAACATTAATAAATAAATCAAAATGTTCAAAAATAATAATAAAAAAACTCCATATGTTCCAAAAATAAATAGCAAAAATAAATATAAAAAAAGGAAAAAAAGCCTCCTTTTAATTAATTTTTTTACCACCTAGAATGCACTTAATTCTCCTAGAAAATATTTATAATATAATAAAACAGCACACAAATTTTCATCAAAATCGATTCAGTAGATTTCGCATAATAATTTTGCAATCTAAATTTATTTAAAATAATTCAAATTTTTTAAATTCGTGTAAGTCAGAAACTGAAGCATATAGAAGTTTACATTAAAAAGAGCACTTTACCTATCAAATGCACTTTACAAAATTAAAATCGGACTATTAAGGCGGCCTAAGGATTTTTTTTAAAATTATAAACTTTTTGTTTGCTAATAAACAAATTGAATATCTCGGTAACTTTTAATTAACTTCCCAGTATATGGGAAGTTCTTGTAATCGCCTCGAAAATCGAAATTGAAATTTTCAACATTTCTTTACGTTTTAAGGTCTATAAAGTATATATAAAGTGTTTTTAGAAAGGGAGATGTATGTGTGTGTGTGTATGTACGTACGTACGTATGTACGTTCGTGGACACTTTTTTCTACGACGATAACTCACGTAAACAAAGTCGTATCGACTTCGTTGAGGTGTCAATCCAAGCGTCTTTGCAATCTTAAGAGCTGATTAGTTTTTGGGAAACTTCGGTTGGGGGGGGGGTTTGCTGTTTTGCCCGTTTGAAGGTCATTTATGTCATGCGTTATATCTCGCGAACCTAAAGTACGATTTTCTTGAATAAGGTGTCAATCGACGCGTATTTATGTGATTCTGTCAAGTTTTCAAAAAATTTCTTCGAGCCGTTTTTTAATTTTTTTAAAAAAAGTGCAAAAAATAACGGTTTTTTTCAAAAACAATAAATTTTTAACCTTATTTCCAAGTAGTAGTAACCAATGTTTATAAAATTTTAATATTTCAAACAGTTCTATTGAAAATGACATCAAAGTTTTCCACTTATGATTACAAAAAAAATCAAATAAAAAATAAAAAATCATTAACAGTCATCATGTTCTTCAAGGCCATTTCTGTCATGCTTTATATCTGACGAACCAAACATACGATTTGCATTGTTAAGGTGCCAATCGACGCGTATTAACATTTGCGTGAATCTATCAAATTTTTATAAAAACTGTTGGAGCCGTTTTTTTAATTTAAGAGAATAAAGTGCAAAAAATTAGATTTTTTTTCGTAAACAATAAATTTATAACCTGATTTGCGAAATATAGTAATCAGTGTTTATAAAATTTATATACTCCAAACAATATTTGTAGAAACAATTTCAAAACTTTTTCTCATGATTACGTAAAAAATTAAATTACAAATAAAAAATAATTAAAAGTCATCATGATTTCCAAGGTCATTTTTATCATTCACTATATCTCACGAACCAGATATAATATTTGCATCATTAAGGTGTCAATAGACGTGTATTGACATTGTGGCAATTTTTTCAACATTACATGAAAATTGTTTCAGCCCCTTTTTAATTTAATAAAAGAAATGCAAAAAATTAGGCTTTTAGGGTTTTAAGGTTTTTTCATAAAAAATAATTTTTCAACTTGATTTGCACAGCACAGTAATAAATTTTTATAAAATTTATACATTCTTATCAGTTTTTGAAGAGAAACCAGCAAAATTTTCTTCCGTGATTATGAAAAAAAAACTAAATGAAAAATAAAATATCATTCAAAGTTACCTTTTAAACAGGGTTCATACGAATGCTTTTACTTTATATCTTTTATTCAAAAAAATTGTTGTAAATTCAATCGAAGCTTTATAATATTTGCATAATTTGAGCAAATTTTTAATAGTTTTTACAGTGTTTTAGTGTTAATAAAAAACTGCTTAAATGATGGAAGTCCAAAAAAAACCTTCTGTAGATGATATGATTAATATCAACTCATTCCTGTTGCTGCTATGAATACCTCTCATTATTATTATTTAAAGTAGTAATATTTTTAAAATTATTATTTTGTTTAATATTTATCTAGATATTACTGGGAAGTTGACCGTGTGGACCTCAAGGGTCGCACTTCGCGGCTTGTTTAAATTAAAATTCAAAACAATGCGTTGCAAAGTACTCTAAAATATGCTTTTTTTAAAAAAAAAAGCATTAGTTCCTGAGATACATCTGGATTTCATACAAAACGGTCAGTTCCAGGTTGACCTGCAGTCAAATGCTCGTTTTTTCCTAAAATTTCATATGTAAAAATTTCGTTCGCAACTCATCAATGGATCCGCTGAAAACTTTTGTTTGTGTTTATAGTAACCTAACGGCTGTTCGGTACAAACATGACCACGCTTCCATTCTTCGTCGCTGACTTTCAAGCAATTCAACGTATTTTACCGGCTATTCCTCACCGCAATAATGATTATTTTCAGTCGCGGCGACTCGGCAAATGCAATTGCATACTTTTGTAATTTACCTGCGGAAGGTATTGCGTCGATTCGCAATTCAATTTGTTCACGGCAATGTCTGTTTTTCGTGAAAAAAATACTTTTTCAAAATTCACCGAGCTAAACGTTCACCACGAATCCAGTTCAAGCGCGACGGACAACAGCTCGTACACAACACGTTCGTATCCGTCGCGGGCCGTGCCGCCCGCGCGCCTCCACTCCCGCGTGTAACGAACTCCTAGAGTCGGCGACACGGCTTGCTTTCAGCACAGCCGCCACTCGCCGCCGCGCGCCTCCCTCCCGTACATGCTGCGCCTTGAAGTTTGATCGCTGAGCTGGCTGCCGATGCCTTGCCGTGGCCGTTCGGCGCGCCCGAGCGCGTTGCCTCGCCGCGAAGCGTCGCCTCTTGGCCGACGAGCCGCGTCGCTCGGCTTATTGAGTGGAGTGAATCGCTGGTCGCAGCTCGTACGTACGTAGTCGCTTGTTCGTTCTTTGCTTGCAGTGCAAGAAATTTCCTTGTGACTTAGCCAGTGGAATTTTTCGTGTCTGTTTTCGTGGCGGAATATCTTGGGAAATTTCTTCAGGTGAGTGAGAACCCATCTTCTAGGATCGGTCACTGCATCCGTGTAGTATTTTATTTTGTTCGGTCCGCAGAAATCGGGGGCCATTTATTATATAAATTTTACGATTTCATCGACCCATTTTGGCGTGGGTTCTGTTGGCGTTTTCTTCGAACAATTTCTATGGCGCCCCGTATTAGCCAGCATTTTCGCGTGATGGCTAGAATTCAGGCGAAATAGGAATTGTTTGCGGAATCGCTAAATCTGCGAAGCTCAAATGGTGTTTGCCCGACCAGCCTGGCCGATAATTACGCCTCGGCAACGTTTTCGTCATCACAAAATCGCCGTCGTCGAAAAAATTTTCATACAAAAATGGCTTTGGGCAAGCATCGCTCGAGTGCCGTATGGAGGCGAAAATGGAAAATTGGATTTCTCGGCGGGTACGAAGCCAATCGGAAAACGGTCTTCTACGAAAATTCGGAAATAATTTTACGAACAAATTGGCATACTCAGCTCATCGCGGCCGGAGGGATTTTCAGAAAATCGGCGAGTTCGCGCCAAAATGTCGTCCGACTTGAAAATTTGCCCGAGTCGAGTTGGTAGAAGACATTTTGTTGGAAGTCGGCATATACACGAAGGGGGAATGGTGCGGCGCGGGGCAGCACGCTGCCTGACGGACATTGTTGGAAGTGGTGGCTTGGCGACTTGGTGAATGTGCGGTGCGAGTGTGCCGTCGCTGCGCGTTGGGTAGCGTGGGAACGTGTAGCGAGTGGATTTTGTATGGAAGCAACGGCGGCGGCGGCTCATGTGCGATTCTCATACGCGATGGGCGCGTTCGTTGTACTTGGTCGGATTTTTGGCTGAGAGCTGCCGCTTGGGTCCTGTGAACCGCGCAATTAATAGATAAGACAAATTTATTGTGTGTATACATACAAATACATTAGACAAACAAATTATTGGGAGCTTATAATCCAGTGCTAATCTCAAAATGGCTCGCAATAAAGATTTAGTAATTGGAAATATTAATTTTTTTTTGATCGATAAAGCTTGTCTCAATGAACGATAGATCCCCCGTTACTTCAAAAACAAATTTTAAAAAGTTTTGTAATTTTAGAGGGTTGATATTTTTTAAATAAACTTTTGGGCGCGCGTGAGTAATTTCAAAAGCCTTGTGAAAATTTGCTTATTGTGGCTTGCCCAGTAATGCTCAAAACTTTTAAACTTTGCTGTCTAAAACAAACTTTCGCGATTTTTTTTTATAGAGCATACGATTTTTTATAATGCGCAGTAGCGTACGGTGACATTTTCTGTATCTATTATTCTTGCAGTGTAAACGGTAAGAAAATGATGTAGAATTGAACAATTTTGCGAAGAAAAACGGAGAGGTAGCTTGTAGTCATTGAGACAAGCTTTATCGATTTAAAGAGAAATCGAATTGTTTCGATTGCTAAAAGTTTATTGTGAGCGATTGCACTGGACATTTCAGATTTGCACTGGTCTATTCGGCTTAAAAGGTAAGTATGTATGGCAGTAAGTCAGATAGTAAATTTTTGTTATTCACAAATATATCGAGGCTAGCTGATAAACACACACAAAGTGCGATTGATAAGTGATTCATCCGAAAAATAAGCCAGCAATGTTTGAAATTAATATGCTTTGTACAGGTGATCACCAAATTATTGGAAACAGCTGTTTCAGAGTAAAACTATTTTTCGTTGGTGCGATTTCATCGGCTTGTTTCATTTTGCTGCGTATTCACTTTGCATTGCATTATCTTTGTCTATCACAATAGTTTCGGTAGAATCATCAATTTCGGAGCGGATATGCATAACCCTTTCAAATTGCATTCGAAATAATTTTTCACGAAGAAAAATTGTTGAAACATAGTTTTGAAGGATTTAGTTTCGTGATAAAATTGTTGTTCAAGGGAGTAGGTGTTAATCTGAAAGTACTTCTCAGAATTGAATGAAATTTTGACAGTAATTTTATGAATCTCGCCTTGGTGTATTATTTAAAAGAAATTTTCCTATGGCAATAACTTAAAAAATAAGAAGAAAAATCGAACTTGGATTGTTTTTCTTTAACCATTTGCTATCAGCATTTCAACGTTGGCTTGGAAATCAGTGCCGTCGATATGGTGGCATTTACAAATACTGAGTTATATTTCATGACTTACTGTCTTTTTTCTTGATTTAATTCAAAATTCAGTGCAGTTGTATCTATCGCAATCACTCGTATTTTCTCGACGAGTAGATACCATTTTTCGATAGTTACAGAGTAAACTAATATAATTTTAAAACTAAGAGAGACCCGTACAGTATTTTCAACAGAAAAGGCATTGTCGGATGTAGGAGAGCCAGCAAAATAGTTTAGATCAGTCGAAAAAAATTTATTTAAATTTTTATTCTTTGGTTCGAGAAATATTGTCGCAATCGTCTCATATTCAATTAAAAGATAGCCAAACAATTTCCATTCAGAAACATAAAAGAAGGTATGATACTCGTCAAATATACTGCTGTTCAGTTTTCATTTCGAAGCATTCTTTGTTTTTTTTTTTGTATTTTACGCTACTGATTTTGTTTGTTTATTTTGCTACATATACTATTTGTCTAATTTGCACATAGAGGCATCGTCCCCATTTTGTTAAGAACTTGGAATTCATTCGTCTTTTCCTATATTTGTTCTATTTTCTAGTGTTCTACACTTCCCATTTTTTTATATTTTTATCCTCTATTTCTTTATTTTGCTCATTTCTTAGTAAATTTTGATTGATTTTGCCATATTTCCCCATTTAATTTTTCATATTAGGTCTCCCTGGTTTTGTTCTTTATTTGGTCAAACTCAGAACAGTCATAATTTCTTAATTTCACACAAGTCAGATATGATATGCCCTTTTGAATAATTTTGCTACTCACATTTTGGGCTAAAATTTATGCAGAAGATTCATTTCCCTAGCATTCTATGGATTATGTTTAAGCAATTCGGAAAATGGCCTGATTCAGGTCATAAATACTCTTTCGCCCTCATTTAAAACTATTTTCACTTCTTATTTACAGGACTAAATAACTTGGAGATTAACATAGGTGTAAGTCTTTCTGTTTATATTTTCAGAAAAAATAAATGAAATCAAATCAAATTATTTACTTTTTTGAATACATTTGTAAAATAGCAGCACAATGGTTATTGCAAGCATAATATTGTGCTTTGTGTGTCATTATTTGCTGATTATAACATATTTTTAATTTCCTCAGTATTTGCGAATACATGTAACGAGAAGAAAAACGATTTAATATAATCCTATGTCATCTTTTAAACTTAATTTGAAACATACTTTTTGGCGTTGGTATAAATGAATGTACAATATCTTCTATGTTTGATTTCGGCAGACTAGTTTCTATTCCTAAAGCTACCAAATCATAAATGGTATGTATTACATACTTTTTCACAAGTTTCAAGGTGAAACAAAATCAATTTCAGTGCTAATTGAAATCAACTTGCTCAAAATGATGTGATCTAGAACATTTATTTTTTTACAACTTTTCTTCATCTTTATTTCAATAGAAAAAATGACGCATGTAGTATCACTTTTCAATCAATACTTTTAAAATCTAATACATATGTCCAAAATATTTTTAAAATATGAGCGTGGGGTCAACTTTCAATATTTTTTGCTATTCTAATTTATTGATGCACACATTTTCAGCCCTAAAAATTTTTTACAGCAGAAAAAATAATTTTTCGGGCACCTGTGCAAATGTGTTTGGCCCTTGAAATCACGCGCTGCAGGTAGCCAATATTAGACGGGTTCAGCGCAAAATAGACAATTTTTTATTTATTTAAGTTTTCGGCTGGCCGGTTTAGTAGTGCTGCCTTTCATCTAACTTGGTGGTGCGAGCTCTGTAAATTCAACAGTTTTTAAATTTGAATGGAGAATGGTGCTATTTACCATATTAATTTCTTCAATACTCAGTTCAAAATCTAGCGTAAAACTAAAAACAAACCTGTACTTTCGCCCGTACTACATACCACAATAATTCCAAGACTACTTTTTGACGATACCATTATCAGTGCCTAACGAAATCAGGTGAGCTTGGTTTTATATTTTAGTCGTAATTTTGAACGAAATATTCATTTCAATTCTGATACAATGAAATTATACAGGGCTGTAAACCACTTATTCTAACAAATCTGTCCCACGCACCACGTAAAGCTGAATAAAAGGGATTTGCTTTGGAAAATTAGATTACACCTCTTTGTTTTTTGGACACAAGTGCAATCGACATAATAACTTCACAATTTTTTTTATAATTTAATATAACTCTATGTTAAATCATTAAAAATATGATAGTTTATATTTTCAAAGATTATACAATAAAATGTACTCACATAATTTCTTCTAAATAGTAACTAGGTATGCATCGTTCGATAATTGTAAAAAAAAATTGAAACGATTTCTGTTGCACAGCAAGCATTTGATTATTTGCGGTTGCTTATTATAATAAAATTACGTTTGAAGAAGAATTGGTCGGGTTTAGGAACTAAACGTAAATTCTTTAGGTAAAATCGTCGAAAATGGTAATGCAATGTGTCTTTCAATGAATTTTGTAGCATTTAATGCGCGTTATAAGAGCGCCCCTTTTAAAATGAACAATACAAAACTTTATACAGATAAACTACATGCAGAGAAAAGAGAACTTAGCCCACAACATTTACTTAATTTTCAAAAGAAATAAATTAGTGTGAAAAATGCTTAGACTCTTCAATTCACTAAATATTATTCTAAATGAATGTTTCGTTAAAAGCTATGATTAAAATAGAATAAAAAGCTTTAGACTTGATTGTTCTTCGTTTCGTGATTTTGCTAGCCACTGATAGATAAATCGTCTAATGAAATTCTTAGAAATTTTCTGGTATGTCGTTTAAAAATCTTTTCAAATCCGTCGTTTTGATATGATTCGGATTAAATTATTGGGATATATTAAATAAATTCTCTGCATGTGAGAAACGCCGTTGTTTCTTATAATGTGTCGTCGACAATACAAATAAGAAGTCTGTTAAAAACAACACATAGATAAATTCGTTAAATCCTCGATTCAAATTGTCATTCAATTGGAAATCAGTTAGTAAAGCTTGTTTTTCTTGAAGATGAAAGATATAGATTTGTTTAGAGTAAATCTGTCTGGAAACTCATCACTTCTGTAAGATCTTAATGTGTTGCTAATGTCGGATACATAACTTACAGAAAGATATTGTTTATTCCTTTCTTGGAACATTGTTTAATGATTCGTTAAAATGCAACATGATTTGCATAAAAATCAAATCCAAGCGGAAAAAATTTGCAACTGAAACGGATGTCGTGTAATTCCCTTGAAAATTTGAGATTCCGAGTGCACGACGACAATATCCGAAACGGCAACACTGAAACTGATTACTTGACTCGGTGTTCCGGCGACGGTATCAAGTGGACAACGGAGTCGACAAGCGAAACGACAGCCGTCCTCACTTTCACGTACGCTCCGTTCATCGCACGCTCGATGGGCGCGCAATCTGCTTCATCTGCTCCACTTTGTGCGTCGCTCCGTTGGGGGTGTTTGTGCGTCTAATTATTTCTCCCTCTCACCTTGCCTACCACGGAAGCAGGCAGCTATGCTGGCTAAATGCTAGCCTAGCTGGAAGCGGCAGGAGGCAGGCGTACAGTGCAGTGTCGCTTCTGTAGTAGCAGCAGGAGCGGGCGAAGGCGTGTGGGTCGACTGTTGTGCTTGCTCCATTGGGCTTCGTTGGAATGACAAGGGTGGCTTTGTGCTTTGTAGGACAATTTCGGGGATGCTTTCACCCTTGGATTGATGTGACGCCAGGCTATTCAGCAGCGTTTCAACGCTGTAACGGCTACAAAGCGCTACAAGTGCGATTGCGACAAACGCAAGTGCAGTGGCTCCACTCCCGCTTCGGCGTTTATTATAATTAACCGTTTTTTATGTGTTGGTTGCTTGGGGCCAAGATTCGAAGCACCGCCGCCAACCGCCGCCCGGATTGACTGAACTGGGCTGACGCTGAACCGAAATCGCCTGCTTCGGCTAATGATAAGAAATCAATAGGCGAGCGGCCGATGATACCTTCCATACTGTTCCGCCGCCGCCGCCTGGCCCCACCAAATCTGCCCAATATGAATGGAGCAGGTTCCAATCGAAGTAACGAATTTAACGGAAAAACTCGTAACACTGGGCTCTGATTTTGGAAGCTAACTCGGATTAGAATAGTCTGACGGATCGAACACTGAACAGCTTTAATCTGGGCTTCCTGAATTATGAATGGTTTGTTTAATCCATTCTCCGCTAGGCAAATTTAGAGCGTCTTGCCCATGGTGTGAAAAGAAACATGGGTTTTTGTCACAATCTCACATTACAGTACACGCTCAAAAACATGAATCTTCGCCAAAGTGAACGATCCAATAATAAAACCATCTACGTAATAATTTTTATTGTATATCATACAATATGAACTGCAGTTCATATTACAGAACATCTATTGGGAATATTAAAATGCAATGCAACATCAATGTAACATTCTAAGATATTGCAGCTATACACGTAATAAGAGAAATTTAGTTGAATTTTGTGTTACGAAACAGAGAAAACAGACATTTTTCTTTGGTAAATGCAAAACCCGTGAAGCATCAAATAAATAAATACATATATATAAGGTTGTTCGGAAATTAATTTCATTTTCTTATGTAAATGGAAGACGATTTTCTTATAGTGAATAAATATTTTATAGTGTCCATTCTGGTCCAATATCTTTTGCCATCTTTCTGGTAGTAGCATGATTCCACGCTCATAAAATGTTTGTACTTTGCTGGCAAAAAAACTGATCTAGATGATTTTGACCTTCTCATTTGAAGTAAAGGTTTGAACGGCTAAAGTTTTTTGTAGAGACCGGAACAAATAATAATCAGAAGGTGCCAAATCTGGAGACTATGATGGGTGTGCCAGTATATCAGATCCAAGCTGTAAAAGCTTTTGACGAGTTAACAAACTTGTATGAGGTTTCGCATTATCTTGGTGGAACACTACACCTTTTCTATAGATCAATTCTGAACTTTTCTGTTTGAGTTAATTATTCAATTTGTCCAGCTGATGATCCGACACTTCAGAATTCATGTTATGTTGTCCGGTAGAAGCTCAAAAACACGATTCCTTTGAAATCCCATTAAACAGATAGCAACACGTTTTTCTAATTGCTTTGAGTCGGTTCATATTTTTTTACTCCATAATCTCTTGCGTTTAACATTGTTGTAGACAACCCATTTCTTGTTCCCAGTGATGCACTTCAAAATGGATCATTTTCTTGACGTTTGGTAAGCAAATCACAAACGTTAACGCGACAACACAAATTTCTTTCCGTAAGAACATGAGGAACCCATATGTCAAGCTTTGAGATTAAATATAGGCGTTTCAACTGATCAGAAACGGTCGAATTCGATAAATTTATAATAAATTTGTTATTGGCTGGTTTGCATCAATTAATGCTTTTATTGTGTCGTCATCAGCTTCAACTGACCTTCCTGAACGTGGTGCATCTTCAACATCGGATCAAAATTTTGCAAGCCAGTTTTGGTACTGGCGTTCTGTCAATATATCTTCTCCATACACATCGGATAATTTTTTTCTTGCTTAAACGGCACTTTTAGCTTTTGGATAGTAAAAAAATAAAATGTGCTGAAAATTCTGCTTTTTATTTATCATATTTGAAAGGGTACCAACCAAAAACTACTGCATACAATCAATCGAACTTTTTCATAAGCAATCCTTGCTATATCAACTGTCAAAATATATGAAGATTATCCGGCTTAAGTATGAAGTTGGCTGTGAAAAAAATACAAATAAATCCCCTGTTGGGAAAAAACGAAATTAATAATAATAAATATACACCAAATAAAAAGAAAGTTTCCTTTTTTGAAAAAATAAAAAAAACGCACGTAGTATTTTGTGAAGATGAAATCAATTACTAATACCAATTGAATGATAATTCAATTTGTTGACTTTTAAGGTAAGTGTAAGGTTCTTCATATAAATAGTGCATTTTTTTTAAAACGCTGATATTTTTATAAATACAAAACCACATAAATAAAAACTGACTTAATTTTTATCTTTTGTTTTTTTTTTGTAACGGGTAATTAAGGGAAAAATTAATATTTTCGTACTAAACGTGGGCACAAATTAATATTGTCTTACTTAATGTGGGCAAAAATCACCTTTTCGAGAACTTTAGCTAGGGATCATATTAATTTTTTTGTCAATGACTTAATTTATTGAAAATACTTGTTGATTTGTTGTTCGTGGCAACCAAATTTGTTGTTCGTGGCAACCAACATTTTAGTTTTTTTTTGATAGTTTATAGTTTTTCTCTCCCTAAAATCAAATCAAAAGTTTGACTAGCAATTGAAGCAATCCTTATTTTGTAAATTGTTTCGTTATCCGAAAAAACTGATATGTAACAAATTTATTATGTCAACGAATTTTTAACGAGATTATCTAAGATTTACATAGATGTGTAGGCTCTATTGAATGGCCATGATTTAATATGGACTTCTCGAAAAGTTGATTTTCGTACGCATTTAGTAAAATAGCGAGAATTTTTCCCTTCATTATTCGTCTTAAATAATAAATAGTAAAGATTAATTCAGTTTTTATTTGCTCTTCCAATTCTTGAAATATTAGCCTTTAAAATAAAGTAGGCCTTTCTCGTATCGAGTATCTTATCTAAGAAAATGTAATAAATTTGTTTCATAACATTTTTTTGCTGTTATTTTTTGGGATAATAAGATATTTTTACATGCTCTTCAATAGCTGATCAAACGTGATTTTATTTTAAGAAAGAATACTAAACTATCAAAAAAATGTAGTGTCTGTTCTGTTAATACAAATTTCAACCAATTAACATATATTTTCAAAACTGTTTGTCATTAGCAAAAACGAAGTAAATATTTTAATAGGCCCTATTAAAATACCCTAATTTGTTTATCGACAACCATCCGTAGCATATATAGCATTTTCCTTACAATTTAAGCGTTTTCTGAATCAAATCGGTTGTTTTCTGAATCTTATTGGTGAAATTAGAACTTTTCCAATCCGATTGATGGAGAAAAAAGCGCCAATTTTGTCAAGTTTATTTGGAGAAGCACCAATTTGATTTGGAAAATCATCAATTTCTTTTGAGAAATTATCGATTTCTTTTAGAAAATAATCAATTTGATTTGGAAAACATCTAAGTTGAAGTATATAGTATGGTATAAATATAACATAAATCGGAAATCAATTTTAATCTCCGAATTATTTTTTTGGCAAATGAAAAAACAATAATGCTCAGAGTCGCTTGGTAACTTTGAGCCGAGATTGACAAACGTCGACTTTCTCACATTATGTTTGTTTTGATTTGCAACATTTGCCTTCACAGTTTTCAGATTAAAACGTAAATATGAATGGATATTATGTAGAGTCTCCTTTTTCAAATAATATGTAGCAATTGAATTGTTCCAAACAAACAATATCCAATGGAACTGGAAATATATACGCAACAGCCTCGCGCCCCTCCGGGAATTTTTTTTGTGTAAATATTCTGCAAAATGATTCCATAACAATCGATCTTTCTCAGTGCGTGTTTTTTATTTTTCTGTAAATTGAGCCCCATGATTTTTGGGGGATTTGTTGCTTGGTAATATTTTGCCAGAGCACTAAGCTTACGCGATACACAAAACAATTAACATGTTGAAGACTGAAAACTCCACAGATTATTGAAAGGTTGTACAGTGCTTAGATAGAGAAGTTTGACCGTACAAGCACACATAAATAAAAAGCAACAACAGATGGCGCTATGTTCATTTTTAAGGTGTCCGTTTAAAGAGGTTCTACTCTCAAACATTCCAAGATTACGAGTGTTAGCAATAACTCCCAATCTTGTAATATTTGAGACAGAAATATTGCTGTTTGTTATAATGGTCATTGTACTTCGCAACTAAAATTGTTCAAATATTATTCTGTGACTTATTGTGTTCAATTTAAACTTGTAAAACAACCCCTGTGATATCTCGTAGTTGGCAATGAACGAATTGAAATGATTCCGGGTTGCACACATGTAAATAATTTTTGAATTTTGACTGAGCGCACATTATTTACCAAAAACTCTTCCTTTTTTTTCCAGATATTTGAACTTCAATTAATATTAACAAACAAATTGATTGAAAATGGACGGTAAACCAAAACGCCCGTTATCCGCTTATATGCTTTGGCTCAACGAGCAACGTGAGCAAATTAAAAAGGAAAATCCTGGCATCAAGGTGACAGAGATCGCTAAGAAAGGTGGCGAATTATGGCGTGGCATGAAGGACAAGACTGTAAGCATCTATCGAAGCAGTTTACATATTTATTTCCTTGATCAATTTAATAATAATATTAATCATTTTCATTTTTCTAACAATTTTCCAGGAGTGGGAAGGTAAAGCCGCTAAAATGAAGGAAGAGTACACAAAAGCCGTGAAAGAATATGAAGCGAATGGCGGTACCGATGTCGGTGGCAACAAAAAACGATCCAAGGCGCCGAAGAAACCCGCCAAGAAGGCTAAAAGGAAAGATGATTCTGATGATGAATCTGGCGGGGATGGAAGCGATTAAATAAGAAGAAAAACAATCTTTAAACAAGATTCTTTGTATTTGATCGATATCTGTATGTCGCTTCAGTTTTTATTATTATTATTTTTAACTTACTATATATGATTTTTCAAAAGAGAAAGTACACATGCATTAGATTTGTTCAGCTAAAAAACTGTCCTGATTTCTGAGTGATAGTTTTTTTTCCCGGAACTGTTTTAAGAATGACAACAGCATTGACAAATTTATGCAAGCAAAATATTAAATATTTTAATTGTCTAATAATATATTTAGTTTAATCTGTGAACAAAGTATGAAAACAAATATATTAAACTTGACCCACTTTTTGTAAGTTACAAAAAAAAATTACGGAGTAAGAACAAAAAAAAAATGAATTCTTTTTAATTTCAATGTATGATATATGAATGTTCAACAAAGGTCTAGCGTATCACCAGCAATTGTTGCGTTCCTCTACGAAACACTTGCAAGCACATCAGCCCAGTTTTAATTTCTAGAAGTGAATTTTGGAAGCAAATTTGTAGAATGTATTTTTAAAGGAAAAGTTCTCGCATGTAATATCAATATGTAAGCCACAATGGTCTTATGTAGTTGAGACGTTCCTGGAGCTCGTCGAATAAACATGAATTGAAGCTATGTATTTGTATTCGAAAGTTGTATGAAAATGCGTTGGCTTGTGGTGAATCCATATATAAACAGATTTGTCGTTACGCAAATAAGATGCAGTGTAATTTTTTTTGGTGTTGAGTACTGCGAATCCTTTGTCATTTGTAAATTATACATATTGTATTGTATGACCATCTAGTTTTAAATATAGAACCGTTTGAAAATAATTTGTTTTATTATGTTTTTTTTTGCTGCGCATTGAGAGGTGACTCGTCAAATATTCAACGTGTTTGGCCTGAGGTTGAATAGTTTAGATAAGTATCATCCTTTTCATGATTCCTGGACTTATGTAGATTTTCCATATTTGTTTTGCATCGTTTGTCCGTTTACTTGAAACGTGAGCTGATGAACTCAGTAAATGCTTTTAAACGCCGTTGTAATTGACCAATCCTTTCGAAGTGGAATAACTATCTTAATTTTTAAATGATCTCATGTATCTAAACAAAATGCTTCAAGTGAAGCTTTGTTCTGAAATTATTTATGGAAATTTTGCTTGATGACTTACCAAGAAAAAAAAAATGTTCGAAAATTGTTTGATTTTTATTGATTTCACTTAATTGTAAAACTGTATCGTATCCCAGGTGCAAAAAATTACTGAACATTGTATTACATCACTTTTTCGTTTATATATACTGTAGATATCGTCACCTAAATAAGAAAGCTCGTAACTCTACTTTTGACCAATATGTATTAACATTTTTGCACCATCTGATGCATAAAAATCGTATGTTTTGTTTTTCGTTGACGCCTTTAATTAGATGATACATTGATATTTTATTTCATAGAAATTTTCAACTAACATCACCATTAAGAAAGCATCCTAAAAAGATAGGTCATTCTTTGCAGAGGTAGCCAAGAAAAACTAAAATAATTCCATAATTCATCAGCGGGAGGAGCACAAGGTTCTATCTTTGGTCCCATGCTTACATTTTCACTTCTCTTGAGCCACTTCACTCTGAAGAAGAAAGAAGTTACAACGCTTCCATATGCAGATGATTCTCTTACAGACACATCCTACCATTATCCTCAATATTTCTTCGAAAAAGCCGAAAGACAAATCAATCACCTCAACTGCAAGTATGAAAATTGAGGAGGCAAAACCTTCCTAGGCTTGGGTTTCGCTCTGGGCGTAATTTTTCCTTGTGCTTTAAAAATATCATGCACATCAGTTGAAACTTTATTTTCCACAAGTCAACACTTATGTCCTCGTTGTAATGAAAAAATGCTGATTTAAACTTTTAATGAAAAATATCGTCGTTAGTTTTTATTCCTCTTCTAAAGAAACTTTTCATTCAGTCTTAGGAACCCAACCGTTCTTCTGGTAGAACTTATTGAAGCTTTTGGTTTTAGTTTTTAATAGAAATGGTAACAGGGATTAATTTCTGCAAAATGATACTTTATTTTATTATTAATTCGTTTTGTAATTTAAAATCAAATTTTATTTTAAAAATGCACGCAATGCATAGATATCTAATCTTTTTTCATGTCCTGATAGAATAGTTGCATTCTTTTCTTGCTTTTTGGAGAGAAAAAAACACAAAGATAGAAATAAGTAATTCCATGATAGCCTTTTCCAGTGGCAGCTTGTGGAAATAAAGTTTGGGGCTGCTACTGGTATAAATTCCTCCATCACCAGTACAATTTAAATACATCTGAATTTTCACTCTGCTGAAATGCTATCGATCGCTTTTCCCGAAAATAGATTGGCTACCATTCAAAAGCACTTATTTTACAAAGAACATTGAATGCCCTTGGAAAAATTTAGAGCATTCTAAATAAAAAATATTTTAAAATTAAATGAATTACTCCATTGAAACTCTTTTTAAACCTTTTGAATATTTAAGAATAACTAATCACTCTACTAAAATAGTTTCTAGAAAAACAAAAACTGCTAACAATAAAAAATAATGTTTGTTTTCAGCAGACAATTTTTTTTGTAAAAAATATTTAGAGTGTCGCTTTTTTATGTATAGCAAAAATCATGCCCCTTTTTATTTAAGTTGGGGATAAATTTATTGCAAATGGGGAATACTACGAGCTGAGCTGATTTTGGTCCTTGATGGTCGATTTCTAAGTTTTCATGCTTTTGAGTCCATTGAAGCATATTGCTGACTCTGTAGATTTAATCGGTATTGTTGTTATTTGTTTCCCGGAGATATGCACAAAGATGGCTATCATTAAAAAACTATATAGCTGAACAATGCCAGAAATGTATTGAAACATTTAGTTCGAATTAAAGACTGTTAGTTCATTTTTTAAAATCACAATGTTCTGCCATTTCTTTGAGACTACTTGCTACAAAATAATTTGTGAAATTCAGGGAGAAAAACGTGAAAAAATACATACAGAATAAAATATTTTGTCCTGTATATATTTTTTCATCCATATGCAAGGAATATGAAACTACAATTTTCAAGATTTCAGAAACCAGGTGCTTCACGTATTGTGAATTGGTTCCAATACTAACAATGATTTGCATCGAATTAATATACCAGGGCGAATCTATAAAAGACGACTACATTTGACTGTTGACAGGGGCACATTGATTTTTGCAGTAAAATTTGTGGAATAACTTGTCTAACAATAATTGATTTATCCTCCCTCTCAAAAAAGTCGGGAACATAAATAGATCGAAATATTTAAGTTAAAAAAACTCGATTTTTTCCTGCTTTTCTCACTTCTAACTTTAAAACGATTTATTTTAGAGCAAAGTTGAGGGGTAATAAAAGTTGTGGAACTAAATTTTCTGTAAGATATGATTGGTTAAAAATTTATTTTTTTAGCCTTATCGCAAAATAGCAACAAATAAAAAAAAGGGAAAAAATATTTATTTTTAACTTCCCAGTATATGGGAAGTTCTTGTAATCGCCTCGAAAATCGAAATTGAAATTTTCAACATTTCTTTACGTTTCAAGGTCTATAGAGTATATATAAAGTGTTTTTAGAAAGAAGTATGTATGTGTGTACGTACGTACGTACGTGCGTTCGTGGACAGTTTTTTCTACGAGCATTAGTCACGTAAATAACGTCGTTTTGACTTTGTTGAGGTGTCAATCGAAGCGTCTTTGCAATCTTAAGAGCTGATTAGTTTTTGGGACACTTCGGTCGGGGGGCTTGTTGTTTTGACCCTTTGAAGGTCATTTCTGTCATGCGCTATATCTCGCGAACCAAACATACGTTTTGCATTGTTAAGGTGTCAATCGACGCGTATTAAAATTTGTGTGAATATATCAAATTTTGAAAAAAATTCTTCGAGCCGTTTTTTAATTTAAGGAAAAAAGTGCAAAAAATAGGTTTTTTTCCATAAACAATAAAATTTAAACCAGATTTGCAAAACGCAGTAATTAATGTATATAAAATTTATATACTTCAAATAGTTTTTGTAAGAAAACCAGCCAATTTTTTTTCATAACTACGTAAAAAATTAAATTAAAAATAAAAAATCATTAAGAGTCATCATGATTTTCAAGGTCATTTTTATCATTCAATATATCTCACGAACCAAATATGATATTTGCAGCATTAAGGTGTCAATCGACGTATAGTTACATTTTTGTGCTGTTTTTAGTATTATAAAAAAATCGTTTCGGCCGTTTTTTTAATTTAAAAAAGGAAAATGCCAAAAATTAGGATTTCTTACATAAAAAAGTTTTAGCCTGATTCACACAGCTCAATAATAAATATTTACAAAATTTATACATTGCTATCAGTTTTTGAAGAGAAACCAGGAAAAAATTTATTGCGAGATTCTGAAAAAAAATACCAAATTAAAAAAATCATTCAAAGTTACCATGTAAAAAGGGTTAATATATTTTGTTTTAAAGACAAAAATCTCTTCAGTGGGCGTAATAACAAAAACTGCATTCATTTTTGCTAGCGCTCTTTTGTCCTTAGAGCATCGATATGAAAATAACAAATAACGTAGAAAAGGCCCCCACCAATTGATCCGCGTGAATATTCAATCAAATCAATATGTCCCCATCGACCAAAAACCTTATGTAATCAATGGACCCTCCTGTAGATGATATGATTGATATTCACTCATTCCTGTTACTGCTGTGAATACCTCTCATTATTATTATTTAAGTAGTAATATTTTTAAAATTATAATTGTGTTTGATATTTTTAATATTTATGTAGATATTACTGGGAAGTTGACCGTGTGGACCTCAAGGGTCGCACCTCGCGGCTTGTTTATTATTTTACCACTTAGAATGCACCTAGGACCTTCGTAATGCGCCTAGAAAATCTTTATAATATAATAAAACAGCACACAAATTTCATCAAAATCGATTCCGTAGATTTCGCATTATAATTTTACAATCTAAAGTTATTTAAAAAAAATCAAAATTTTTAAAATCTTGCAAGTCAGATACTAAAGCATATAGGAGTTTGAATTTTTTTTACATATAAAAGGGCACTTCACCTATCAAATGCAAATGTATAGCCATATAAGCAGGCCTTCGCACGACAAATAAAATATAATATATATAAAAGTGAACCATCCGGAAAACGACTGTGTACAAAAAGAACATAATTGTTTAACAATGCTGAACTAAGCTCACCTGTAGGTGTGACCTTCACTGACCGTTACGATAACCTCCAATAGTATGGCTGCTCAAGGGCGGAAAAATTAGGAATACACTTTTGGCTAATTTCAACTTGTCAGAGAAATTGCTGCGGAAATACAATTTTCAGAATCAATGTTCAAAGAGTAAAATACGCCACAAGTTACTATAGTGCAAAAAATTCCAGAGGAGAAGATGGATGCGGCCAAACCTCGTTCGCGAAATTCGTAGGAGAATTACTTCCCAAATTTGATTGCATGCTTTTAGATGACGAAACCTACATATGTATCTTTAAGCCGATTTCAGGCAACCTACTTGGAAGGAGTTGTGTATTGTCTAATCACATCAAGTATAAAACTAGGAAAACCAGAAAGTTCTTTAGACAACAAAGAGTGGTTAAGAAAGCGTCTAAATTCATTCATTCAATGATTATAAAATATCCTTTGCGTTTTGATCTAGCTATTGCACTTAAGCGACAGTGCATTGATATGAGGACAAAAGAGTCGTTTCGTACTCAATATAACGAATCCCTAAGCGGCCCAAACTACGAGCAATCAAGCAGTATTGCAGTGAAATTAAAAAAGAGGGAGGGGGGTAGAGTTGGCCGATGCTATCTCTATAAAGATGACAGGACAATAAAGTCCATGAAAATACAAGATTTCGATCGGATACGTAATTAGAAACACCTAAAAATTATCTTAAAATTCATTCATTTCAGCAAATATTTTATCAAATAAAAACAATAAATTGCATAAACATTTCAGTTATGTTCCATTCTGCTTCACAACTCCTTGTAGGCAATTTGGCATTGTCGTTATAAGTTTCTTGTATCTTATCCACATGTATGGATGCCCATGCTCCTTTCACCGCTTCGAACAATTGGTGCATGTTTGTGTAATTTCTTATTGCTATGACTTGTTTTATGTCTCCCCACAAGTGTTCGATTGAATTTCAGTCCTGACTCGTTGGTGGCCAGTCTAAAAATAGTCTCTGTCGTATGGTTGTCGTGTTGAAACTTGCAGACAATAGGAAGATTCTCCTCAGCCCATGGCAACATGATGTTTTCTAAGATGTCGACGTACTTTTACTTAGTTAACATTCCTTCTGATGTGTCCCGAGTAACATTTTCAAATATTGATGGAATCATATCCGTGCTTACCAACAGTTCAAGTGTATTGAGGATCAAGTTCCTTACTTCTTGATCGTCTTACACATCTCCTGTCATTAGGGCCAATGTGGTTTATCTTTGTTTCTTCGCTCGAAAGGATGAATTTCCACTCATTTTTCCAGGTTAAATGTTGCCTCACGAAGTTCATCCTTCCATTCTTCCGATTATTTGTCGTTACCAAAAGCTTCTTCCTGATTATCCTGCCATGTAGTTTGGCTTCCACAAGACGTCTTGCGACTGTTCTCATCGAAATATCGCTACATCCCCAAAAATTGTGCAATGAATTTGGACAGCTGATTTTTTTGGGCTCCGTTTCGATGTGCGGACAATTTATTTATCAATACAAGTTGTTTTTGAGTTCTTTTGGCACGGGAATATCTTGGACAGCCTTGCGGCTTTCCACGACTTTCAGTGCTCTGTAAACTATTTTTTGTGGAACATTCTGGGCGGCTGGAAATTTGTCGATATGACAAGCCTAACTCTCCCAAGTCTACAACTAGAGGGGTGCATATCTTAGCCATTAAAATTTAAATAATAATTTAAAACTTTGAAAGTAAAATTTGTTGTAAAATAGTGTTTCTAATTACGTATTGCCCCAAGTCTTGGATTTTCTAGTACTTTGTTGTTCTGTCATCCTTATAGAGGCAACATAAGCTAACGTTTTATCTCCCTCAATACCCATTGAATCAGGTAAAAAAACAACCTTAGGCGAATGAGTTATATCCAAGGATTCTAATTATATCACCGCAGCTGTAAGTACATGGACCTCCAATGCTAGCTGCTTCATTATAAAATATAAAATTTCGACCGTGTTTGGGGTTTGGCTGTGAATGAATTTTCGAGAATTAGGGAGCCTCTAGAACCTTAGCCCGCCAGTGCCACTTTGTTCAGAATAAACTATTTCTCATTCAAGCAGTGCTGCAAGATGATCCATGCGATAAACATCAACATTAATTTCATTTCCCCCTAAAACCCCTATGTATCCTTAATCAAGCCGATTCATCATTTATGGTGAAATTATTTGTTCGACATACTTGATACTTCTCATTCATATTTCTACATGTCTTAACTTCAGAATCGATCCCTTCTTTAAATTTTTAAAAATAAAAGCTGCACAAAAATTTCATCGAAGACGGTTACTGCCTGAATTGTTCCTTGGCGTACAATCAAGCGTCTGCTGTTTTGATGCAAAATCTCAGAAAGTTTTTTTTAGACTTATACGACGCATTCGCTCAATGTGAACCTAAAACATTAAATGAAAAGTCAGAATTCTATAAATGGCAGGTTTTTGAAAAAATAATTTGAATTTACATGAAATTTTCGAATTGTTTTTTAATATTTTCACAGCATTTTACGTTCACAACGAAGATAATTATGTTACCTAAAGTTATTTGAAATTAAAAAGTAAGTGATACAATAGTTTTTAGGTTATCTTGTACGAAGTTCACGAAAAAGAAGTTTTGAAAACTGCGTGTTCTCTTGCCGTATAGAGAATAGTAGCGTTGATAAGTTAACTAAGCGACTGTGCATATCGATACCTATTAGCTTATTAAGGGAGGAAATACATGTAACTGCTCAAAAAACGTTTTTTTTATTGAATTAAAATGTTCCAAATGTTTTACAAATACGCCAAAAAAAAATTTGAAGCGATATTCGTATTGGTTCTCGAGTTATAGTGAATTATAGGCAGCGCGGCGTTCCCCAGCTGGTCGAGCACACCTGCCTACCTTGTCTTCGGCGCTATGGGCGGTTCTCTAATTGTGTATCCCTACCATATTCTTACAGATCTAAAATTCTAAGGAAATAGGACCTGGAATCGCTGACTAAAGCGTAAGTTATCATAAAAACTAATAATGGTTTCCACCTATAGCAAACTTTAAACGCATTTTTCCCAAACTAGTGCTTTTTCAACTTCCGTACAAATTATCTCAAAAAATTATTGAACCGATCCGGCTCAAATGTATACCACATCTACAAAAGAGTCTTGTGTTCTAGTTAAACCTATATGCTTTCGTAATTTCGGAGCAATAATTTATTTATTAATGTTTAAATCGCGATTTTTTTGAAAAATAATCGATTTTTTTGTTTAATCTAAAATTTGTAAAAATTCCTTTATTTTATAAATATCATTGGTCAACCTATGAACTATACATCTCATTTACATATTTTTCTTCTTCTTTGTTCTTTAAAATTTTCTGAATAAACAATATATATTTTTTTGATTAATCTGAAATTAGCATTTTTTAAAAAAAATTACATACATTTCCCCCCTTAACGAAAAACTGCAAAACAGTATTCTTGAAAGTTATAAGGGGATCTCCCTCTTTTTCAGTTCGGTTTTATGATGGGCAAATTTCATTTTATTTTTGCTCAAGTTTGTGCATTTAAAATGAAAATTCTAGAAAATAATCCGATTGCCATCTCTAAATAAAACGTTTTTCCTCTTAATTTCCACCTAGCTGTTGATAAACCCCTATAAATCAGTGTGGGGTGGAAGGTCCTCGTCTGGCATTACTGCTCTCCAGGAACTCCTCATCCAACGTATTAGCTCACCATTACCATAGGAAAGTTCTGTTTTGACATCCGCAAAACAACATTGACGTCACAGCAGCAACGCAGAGGGCAAACAAAACAATTTAGAAACAGGTGGCTTGTAAATATTTATTTAAATGTAACGAGGAAAGAAAGCGTTGTCCCCATCAACACTTAAAACCAAGCTTAGTAATTGCAGATCAATTATAAATACGAATAGTCGCTGCAATAAACAATTTAGTTGGAACCAACGAGACTAAAATTGACAGGTGAGGATGCACTCAAGTTATAGGAAGAATCCCGACCAATAAGCACACGTCGCCAAGGATATAACGCCAAAAACATCAAACAATAATCACCACCGAACAAAAGCCAAGTGAATAATTTTTCTATCCTTTATTTCAACTAAAAAAATTTCACAATGGGCATATTTTAAAAGATCTTCCGCACCGACGACGGCCGGACTTTCAGATTACAACTAAAAATTAGTCTAGAAAATGCATGGCGCATCTCGAGGGAGGCGATCCTTAACTACATGAGAAAATACGTTTTCCCTGAATTACAATCCTTTATTCGTTATTTATACAAAAAAATGTGTGGAGAGAACTGTTACGCTTAAAGAACATACTTCAAAAATACACGCGCGTACCACGCGACAATTTCAAATTAAGTTTTAAAAAAAATTATATAAGAAAAAGGACGAATTTTCTCCTCTTGCTGCTATTATATACTTATTCTCTGGGACTTGTACTGCGCCGTGTTTGTTTTCTTTCTATGTTCGCGTACGAGGCTGGAAGTTGAGTATTCGTCAAAACAAGCTGCTTGGCTGTAATACTCCAAAAATGTAACGTTGTTTGTCTTCAAATGGTTTTTGCACGGTTGGCGTTGCATCGTTAAAAAATTAAAATGATATTTTTGATAATATTCGGCGCCAGTAACACGTCAAGAATTATGCGATTATTGGATGATCTTTTTAAAAGTAGTCTTTAAAATCTATTCACTCTCGTCCTCGTCGCCGTCGGACTCGTCTTTCTTCTTGCTCTTCTTCGCGGGCTTCTTCGAAGTCTTGCCGCGCTTTTTCGCGCCGCTGTCAGTGCCGCCGTTGGCCTCGTACTCTTTCACCGCCTTGGCGTACTCGTCCTTAATTTTCGCGGCCTTTGCTTCCCATTCCTGCAAAACGAGAACAAATGTCGTGTGAATGCAACGTAGGCGGGAAAAAACACTTGAGTTTTTTGTGGGGGGGGAGGGCAGCAATGCTTATTGGCGGGAACGGCCGGCCAGCCACCAAAACCCATGCGGAACAAGTTCCCGGGCAAACACGCGCTTTTCAGCGCAATTCGAAGCGTTTCTGGCAACTTACCGACTTGTCTTTCATTCCGCGCCACAACTCGCCGCCTTTCTTCGCGATCTCTGTCACTTTGATGCCGGGGTGCTCTTTCTTGATCTTCTCGCGGTTCTCGCCGAGCCACAGCATGTACGCTGACAGGGGACGCTTTGGCCTTTCCGAAATGCTCATCGTGGAATCTCACGCAAGCTGCAAATTATATAAACACCTGCAAAACAATTGGAAATGCCGTGAGTGTGCGACGACGTGCACGCAGTCCGCCAGCTCGGAACAATGCGAAGTGTCAATAGGCGCGAAAAAATTGATGCCTCGTCATGACGCCATGCAACCCAAGCGCGTTGCTCGCTGGCTTGGGCGTCGCTTTCGACGCGCCGAAATCCGGATTTTCGCGAACAATGAACTTCGCGGAATGCGTTTTACCGCGGATTTCGGCGCGTTTGGCGTCCACCGCAAATATCGCCGCGCTCGCTGGCGTACTAGCAGCGCATATTTGAAATTGGGCAAACGACGCCAGCTTTAAGGTTATGTTTACAAATTCCTATTTCAAAATATTTTCCCGAATCTACGGCGAAAACTAGCTTTTCCCTGCGCCAAATCGACATTTCAACGCAAATGCGATTCGATTTCGGCGAAAGGACGCACGCTCTTGGAAAAAATTTACGAAAATCGCGGAGAAATATCACGCGCAATAGAAACCGCAGACATGTTGTTGGCGGCGTCTACCACTGCTGCGTGGAACTCTCCCCGGAGCTTGGCGTGAAAATTCAATGGAGGTAGAGGAGGCTACTTACCGAATTCGTACAGGGAATCGAAATACTGGGCGTCCGACACAAAATCGACAAATTGCTAAAATTATTTCACACGGAACACACCACGCCAAAGAAACTACTAGAGAAGAGCGATGTCCAAGCACGAATAGCGAACGGCGGTTAACAGAACTCGCTTGCGGTTGCCGCTTGACTTTCTTTCGAGAATCGTTTTCGAATATCACGAAAATGGTGGCTGCTTATTGTCGGCTAACTTAAGTCCGATCGATGTGTGAAAATGGGACTGTTTATTTGAAATTGACTAACGAATCGGTTTGTATATTTTTTACGCAAAACATTTTTATTGAGATCAGTCGGAACAATCGTATCTGCTGAAAAAATATGACATGACCAAAAACAGTGGAAATCAATGCAATCGGAAAATCATTCTGATATTATGTTGTTGTACATATTTTTTCAAAGTATTTCATTTAAATTTGAATAAAATCAACACAAAAAATTCCTTTCAAAGCCTACGTTTAGATTTATTTGACTTTTTTTTTTAACTTGAACAAAACACATAAATGGCCTAAAATAAAAATTGGTGGTGTTCGGTGGTGTTCTGCGTCGTTTTAACTGTTTTCCAAAAAAAATATGAAACCAAAGTCCAAATATTTTGAAAAATCATCCCATTAGACCACGGCGGATCTGTTTTCAGTTGGTCGTTGAAAGGGGCACACTGATTTTTGCAGGAGAAGCTGTGGAATAGCTCGTATAACAACAATTGACTTATCCTCCCTCTCAAAAAGTCGGGAACATTAAAAAACCGAAATGTTTAAAAAAAATTAAAAAAAAATTGTTTTTTTCCTACCTTTCTCACTCCTAACTTTAAAACGCTTCATTTTAAAGCAAAGTTATGTGGGAGTAAAAGTTGCGTAAGAAAATTTTCTATAGGATAGAATTGGTTAAATTTCTTACAACAATTAACCCTTGCCGCAAAATAGCAATAAATTTAAAAAAGGGCAAAAAGGCTTCTTTTATTTAATATTTTTTTGCCATTTAGAATGCATTTAGGACCTTCATAGGTTGGCTAAATAATCTTTATAATATAATGAAAAAGCATACAAATTTTCATAATCAACTTAGTGAAAATTCTAAAACAGCGCTGGGCGACTGCGCACTCAGTTGTAGGACCCATGATGGAAGATCAACTGAATCTGCAGCCGCCCAGCACTGTTTTAGAGTTTATTATCGTTTAGTAAAAATTCCTGAGTCAGCTCTAATAATTCAATTTTAATTTTGTAGAATGTCTTTGATAGGTGAAGTACTCTTTTATATGTGAAAAAATTGAAACTTCTTTAAGCTTAAGTTTCTGACTTGCAAGATTTTAAATTTTTTGAATTTTTTAAATAAATTTACATTGTAAAATGATTATGCGCAATCTACTGAATCGATGTAGATAAAGATTTCTGTGCTGTTTTATTATATATTTATTTTATTAAATTTATTTTAAAGATTTTTTAGGCCAACTATGAAGGTTCCAAGTGGATTCTAAGGGGTAAAAATATTAAATAAAAACAGGCTTTCCCCCCTTTTTATATTTATTGCTATTTTGTGGCAAGGGTTAAATGTTTTAAATTTTTTAACCAATTCTATCTTACAGAATTTTTTTACGCAACTTTTATTGCCGTACAAACTTGGTCTAAAAATTTTTTAAAGTTAGGACTGAGAAAGGTAGGAAATTTTTTTTCAAACATTTCGTTTTTGTTTTAATGTTCCCGACTTTTTTTGAGACAGATAAGTCAATTATTGTTATACTAGTTGTTCCACAACTATTCCTGCAAAAATTAACGGTCAAATTTAGTTGTTTTTTCTAGATCCGCTGTGGACTACATGGCTATCTGTAACCTTAAGGGGCTACTATACTATAAAAAAAATTTAAGATGTTTTTCTTCTTCTATATTACGATAGGTATATGCTTCAAGAATACGTGTTTAAAATTTCAGACCGATATTTATATTATTTCTCTTTCTACAGCGCTTGCAGGCATTGTAGCTGCTCGAACATCTGTCGTGAAATAAGTGTATATTAAGGAGTATGATATTTTCTTAATCTATATATTGACAGAATAAACTAATAATCATCGAACAAAGTGAATGAAATATCATTATATTTTATAATAAATTTTGCCCTCGTGTTTTTTGAAATATTGTCAGAAAATTTTGTTGGAAAACTTTAAAAGCTTTTTTCGAAACGTACTTTTCCATTGCGTGACGTAAAATTTTAAGATAACTAAACGGCCGATTCACTTCAAACTTTGCACACTATTTTTTGAAGTATTTAAATAGCGAAATAATCTTCTATTAGAGTTTAAAAATTGTTTTGGAGTGTCATGAATCATTTTTTTCGTTTACGAATATGACGTAAATCGACAACATCTATGTTCGGACGTGCACCAAATCTTCAAAAAAAAATGTCTTTGCTGTAATAATATGTTATTTCTGTCCTTTGTAACCAAGATTAACCCTTCGACTGCCTACCTGGATCGTTTTGGTTAAAGCGAAAATTAAAAGTTGTTGTAACTTTTGCACACCGC
The DNA here is from genome assembly GCA_963942545.1 of Oxycera nigricornis. NCBI lineage: Eukaryota > Metazoa > Arthropoda > Insecta > Diptera > Stratiomyidae > Oxycera > Oxycera nigricornis. The sequence goes on along the minus strand of OZ012662.1, from coordinate 32,021,928 downwards.
TAGGGAGGACGCCCCTCTAGTACCTGTCTACCAACTGTCCCAGTCTCGTTCTAGCCATCGTGATGACAATGTCAAAATCGATCCGGACGAAAACGACGGCAGACGCCGTTGATCTCGACGGTAAGTATTTTTTTCCGTTTATTCATTTAAAAGTGTTAATTGTGGCTGTAAAAGTGCCACAAAAAATTCTGACCCCGAAAATTTTTTTAGCTGTCGTTCTTAATAAAGCCGCATCTCGTAGAACGCGAAAGTAGGTCCGGGTTGCAAAAGAATTTGTTAGGAAATATTCACGAGCCAAAAGGAAACGATGCTATTTTTGCCCCACACAAAAAGACCAAAAAACTAATTATTGTTGCTTTAAATGCAAAAAACCGACGTGCGACGATCACTATCAATAAAAACAGTGTAAAAACAAGCACGTTCTATTTGTATTTTTCTATTCAAGATGAAAAACATGTTCAGGCTCATAAATATGGACGTTTTATTGATTTCATTACTAACTTTTGAATTATAATATTTTGATTACCGTTTTTACTACAAAATTTAGAATCAAATTATTTTCCATTTTGAGGTTGCAAACTTTTTTTTTTGAATTTTTCAACAATAATTGAATACGATATTTTTTCCTTAAAAGCTACACTCTTCCCCTTTAATTTTCTTTTGTTTTCGTTTCGATATCTTTATTCGTCTTAAAGTTATGATTTTTTTAGTGAACAAATGCATTTACTCCGTTTTCTTTCATTTTTCTGAAAAAATATATATTAAAAAATCTAATTGTTGATAATTTTCTGATTGATACTTCAAGTTGAAGGTTTGAAGAACCTCCATGATTTTTTTCAGATGTTTTGCAGCACTTTAACAGCTTGAAAAAACGGCAAGACGAAAACGACCATGTAGGCAGTTCGAAGGTGCCGAAAAAACGTAGGCAGACGATGGGTTAAAAGAATTTTTCTTGCTTTATCCCTGCAGATGAATATTTTGGCCAAGATGCAGTTCGAAATTGTACCTTTGGACTGCGTGCGTGCTACACCAGTATGGCGGCCATTTTGCCTTAAAAATTCTTTTACAATATAAATGTAAACTTTAGATTTCTATGAAGAAATACTTTAAGTTTCAAATTGATATCAGTAATAGTTTCTTTTAACGATATTTTTAAAAAAAAATTGTGTTTTTAGCACTTTAACAGTAGAGTGGCTTCTTAATAACGAGGCTTTTAAAACTATTTACGATCTCCCTATGCCAACGGAACTTCCAAAAACATCGAAGAACTAAATTTTGAAGACCTGATTTTCATGGAGTAATCAAACTGCATACATAAAAAATTAATAGTTGAAAAAAACCTAAAGAAGCTTTTGTTGTTGATAAAATAATAAAAATAAAAAATGCATTTCCATATCAGTTCATGTTTGTTGAACGCTTAATTTGATCGCGAGAATTAGGATTTAAACATTGTTTTGCTTAAAAGAGAGAGTTCTTTTTTTATTTTATAGAGTGAAACGCGGTAAGTCTACGGCAAAACAGTTTAAGGGTAAGTGTTCGAAACTGTGATATGTCGCATTTGAAAATGAAGCGTATTGTTGATGGTAGCTGCAATAAAAGCCTTAAACGACCAGAATTTTGTCCTTTTTATTGGTAAGTATAATAAGTAAGTATAATATATGACCTTGATGGTACTTTAATATTGTATTGACATCGAACGTGGATAAGTTTGCACATTTCAGATCGATACGATCATTGATTTCCAATTAAAATTTGTAGCTGTTGAATTTGTACACAAAATTTTTCTGAAGAATTTTTCGATATCTGTATTTGCTCTTGAGATACACACAATTTTTTAAGCACCATTTTTAAATATCATCATTTTTGAGGTTTTGATTTTTGTGGCAGTTTTTAAACAATCACATTTAGAAAAAAATGTTCTACATAATAGTTGCAGTACAACGATATATAATATTTTAATTTTCTTTTAGAACAAATTAACGATTTCCCACCTACCTCCAAAAAAAGGTTATTTGTTTTAAAATCGTTTGCTATAAACCAATCAAAAAATAAAAATTAAATTATTTAATATACTACATTTCAAAGATTGTGGCTAAATCTTGAATTTTTTTTATTGTATTTGTATTTTCCTCAGAGATACACACAATTTTCCAAACTCTCGCGAAAAAATCCTTACATTTTCAGAGTTCCATTCTTTAGATTGTACTGCGAAATAAATAAATGTACCTAGAATGTTTATTTAAATTTTTGCCAATACCTATATTTTTCGTGAAAACAGTATCGATTTTCCACGTAAACCTCATTTTCTCCTTTAATATTCATCCAATTTTTTGTAACTATAATGTTACATAAACATTAAAAATATCAAACACAAAAGCAATTTTTGCTACAATTATTGTTAAATACATATTGATCGATAGTTTATTGTTTTTTAGGACTCATTTTTTTCATAAATAAATAGATTTTACAGTTAGTTGGCTCATTTTTTCAAACTTGAAAATATATTTATTAGAAAGTTAAGTTCTTTCTCTACATTTTAGAAAATTTCGTTTATTATTTCCGAGTAGGAAAAGCATCAAATTTTGGATTGATTAGTTGAGCGATAAAAAAATTAATTTACTGGACGTGCACGCGCATTTTTGTAATATTTGTAAGATTTTAAAAAAAATATGTGTATTTTTACGTTCTTTTTTTAATACTCGGAAACTAGGACTAGTTAAATAAAAGGTTCAGGACTAAATAAGTATGAATAGCTCAAATGAAAACGACATAGCACCTGTAACCTCAATTGGAAATTACGATAATTTTAAAATGCTTCATAAAAACCGCTTCTTCCTGCAAAAAAATATGTGACCACTAGCGCAAGCAGCGGTCCGCGGATTTTGTCCGTTCGGGGTTCTTGCTAAGCCACTTACAGTGTTTTTCAGCTTTAAGTGGCTTCACACTTCGTACCGTTTTCTAGGATTAGTATACGTAAATGTTGAAAATATTTTGGGTCCTACATTTATTTCACCAGGATTTCGAGACCTCAAGCATAGACCTTGTTTGTATCGAGTACTTTACATTCTTGACTGCGATCAATCTTTTATTGTATTTTTGAATTGGAAATATTACTTTGGTGTCGATTTTGCTTTGAGCTTCACTGTAAAACTGCCTTACCACTCTTAACTGTTTGGGTTAGAGTCTCAGCTAAATTTGACCACAAAACTATCAATAAAACATTTCTATACATTTTAATGGCAAATTGAAAGCGGAAAATTGATTGAAATTCGGCATGTATCAATCGTTCAAGATAAAACTTTTTAATTGGAATAGTTTACAACATTCCTTTCGGTTGACATCTCCTTGCTGGATCCACTCACAAGATGTCGCATTGATAGTTGTTTATTAAATATGACGTTTGAGCCCCTAAGTTGGTAGAATAGTGTCGGTAGTGTGTTTTTTAGTTTTCACCTGTAAATTAGTGATTTTCTTTGCATTCAACAGCGATTAAACTAATCGCAAGACTCTGTAGAGCATCAGTGAGTGAATGTTTCAAGTGTCCCCGAGTATCAACACAGTCCGGTAAGTGAATTTTGCGCAAGGGGCGTTTTTCCAATAAGAAAACGAGAAGCCATTGAAAAACTTTTCTTCACAAACTCTTAGCGAATCATTCAGAATCGTGAAAGGTGAACGAATTAATTAGGATCGAACGGGGACGCTTGATGGTGGGCAGATTGTAAGTTGGGGAGGTTACGACGTTTGGCCCGCTGTCTACCGTCTTTCGCTGACGACACTTCCGACGTCCGCAAAGACGTAGAAGGCAACTACCGTCGAGTTTCGTCATTTCTTGTTTTTATTTTACGAAAACGCCTACGAGCCTGCAACCGACCACCGTCTTTACTTAACTCCTATTGTTGGATTGCTGGCGTCGGTGTGAAGGATACTGGTAGGGCTAACAGGTAGGTGAATGGGAGGGAAGTGATTCGGCAAATACTAGAAATCCACTGCATAGTGGCGTCAGGAGATTGAAGCGTGAGTACAGGAAGGAATGATAGGAAAAGGATAATTATTGCCAGAAAGATTGCTATACCCAATACAAAAATCATCAATCCGCGTAAGACGGAGTATACATTTCCTTACAAGCTCACACGAAGATTGCTTAATTGATACCAAGCGCTACCGAAAACACAAGTTCGTAAGGAAAATACGTATAGATTTTTCTATTACAGTATAATCTCGGTAATTAGCATCCCGGTAATTCATAAATCCCGCTTATTTGGAATGAACAGCCGGTTTTTTGGGAAAATCGCGGTTATTCTCAAGATAACAGTGCATTCTGGTCCTCTCAGTAATTCGTAATGATTTTCACCCTTGAAAAACATTGAAACGTCTTAGAATTTGTAGTTCTCTACCAACAATCCCGTTTATTCCAAAGAAAATAAACTTTTCAGCACTAATCATGTAAGTGTACATTTTTATTAGGGATGCATCCGATACTGATACCGATATATCGGCGATACTTCGGGTTTGCCGATATATTGGTATCGGCGATATTTTTATGGCCGATTCAACGATACTTTTCAAATTTCGCGCTTTGAAAATGATGTCATGTCAACGGTCGTATTGTCTCGTCTATTTCGTTGCAAACGAGTCTCGAACTAACTATGCTCGGAGAATCCCCGCGCTTTATTCAGTTTCTTGTTTCGCTAGGTGGACTGTTGTCGCGCATGGTATTTTTCCATGCAAATAAAATTAAGAATTACATATCGTAATTAGTTTGTGTGTGTATATCATTTATAATTAGTCGTTTGAGTCAAATAAAGTAAATCTAAATAGTAGTCATGTTAACATCAAAACACAAATTATTGTAAAACATAAGAAGTCCGTCGACAAAAAGGGAAAATTCATCGCAATCGGAAAAATAGCGGCTGACTTGGTATTGGCTCTTAATGAAAAATTTGATGGTTTGGAAAATGAACGACGATGCTTGATCGTCGTTACAAATCACGAATATTTCAATTACAGTCTACTATTACTACGACAAAAAAAGCGTCTTGTTCAGTAGCTTGATCTTAATGTAGCACTGCATTCCGAAACTATTTCAGATACGGTCACACTACATCTAGTACTGCAACTGTAAGTTCTGAGATGTCTACGAGGGGTGGGCTTTGGAGAGTTTGTGTAAATATTATTAGAGAATCCGACGAAGATGAGCCTCTGTCTACTCTGAGCTGAATTTCTCGCAAAGAAGAAGTCGAGAGATACCTAAGGTCTCCGAATATATAGAGAGATGCAGATCCGTTCGTTTTCTGGCGCAATGACGTTTTATACTCAAACTTGAAAAAATGACGCAGAAGTGCTTTAGTTTCCAAATAAGTTCTGTCGCATCTGAGAGATTATTTTCCACCGCAAGGTCTTATTCAAACAGACTTACGAAATCGCCTTACTCCACAAAACTTAAGATTACTTTGTTTTTTAAACAAAATTTTTGTCAATGTTAATTTTAATTATTAATACTAAAACTAACTAATCTCAATCTGTCTATTTTTTATATTAAGTAAAGTTATTGTGTTTTATTTATTTTACCTACATTTTTGAATTCAATAAGCGTATCGGTATTGCCGATATTTTTGTAAGAGTATCGGTATCGTATCGGCAAAAAGGCATATCGAGGAATCCCTAATTTGTATATCGCTGAGCAAGGTATATAAACTAGACATGGTAGTCTATTCTCGATTCCAAAATGCGTTCACTACTGCGCATGTACGTCACTGAAGCCTGAAGTCGCCGAAAAGTGCCCAGTACGAAAAGCATGAACACCTTTTGGAAAACATGTTCCGTCCAGTAGGAAAGGGAAAATGGCAAGTGATCATCGTCACTTCACTTGTCTTTCGTTTACACGTTTCCCACGCAATGCACCGACTATCCGCCGCCGGTTTCCGCCATTTATACATTTTGAATTGTGGCATCTCGTATTCTCTCGCCTTGCCAGATGTGCACCCTATGTTTTGTTCATTTGGCAGTCCAAATTTTTTTTTTGCCAAAATGGCGCAAGAAAAGCCTGCTGTGCGCATGGGTTTACCATGTCTAGTTTATATACCTTGATCGCTGAGTGTGTTTTACCATGAGTTCAAAACGTGCTTATTAGTGTGTCTCTATTCTCGATAAAAACGGAAATTATCAAAGCCATTGGCAATGGCGTAGGAAAAATCGATGTTGCAAAGTGCTTGAATATTTCGATATTTCAGCGATTTTGAAAATGGAAATCATGGTTGGCAACAAGCCGTGACGTACGACACAAACAACATCCCAGTTATATCTACAGAAATATTAAAAGCAATAACAAAAACAAAATCAATAAATAATAATGACAATGAGACATTAAGTAGGAAGAATATGTGTTTTTATATAAATATTTTTTTAATCATAAAATACTACATTTTTTGCTTGATAAGTACTCTTTAAGGCTTCCTATCTTCTTCAGCATTGACTGCTGAAAGTGAAAATCAGACTAAAAAAATTACTTTAATTTATTCATATTTTTACAAAATTAAGAAACGGCTGTATTAGATTTATTATCCTTGCTAACACGCTTCGATTGACATCTCAATCAAGTCTATGCGAGTTTGGCTTCGTGAGATATCGTTCTAGAAAGAAATGATTCGAACGTACGTACATACGTATAAACACATACATACATGTGTAAGTTCATTTTGTGCCGGCTAACACGACTGCGAAATTTCAGCCCCTTGATCTTGAAGGACATCATCAAATTTTTTTAAAATACTCTATAGACCAGGGCGGATCTGTAAAAAACAACTATATTTGGACGTTGAGGAGCGGCACACTGATTTTTGCCGGGAAAGTTGTGGAATAACTCGTATAACTATAAGTGACCTATCCTCCCTCTCAAAAAAGTCAAGAACATTAATTAAAAAATCGAAATGTTTAAAAATTATAAAAAACTCGTTTTCTCCCTTCGTTTCTCACTCCTAAAGGTTCATTTTAAAGCAATGTAGTGAGAAAATAAAAGTTGCATAATTAATTTTTTTATAAGATATGATTGGTTAAAAATTTTAAAACATTTTACCCTTGCCGCAAAAAGTAAATAATTAAATAATTAAAAAAATAAAGCCTTTTTTTATTTTATTTTACCACTCAGAATGTAATTAAATCTTCCGTAGTTTGCTCAAAAATACTTTATAATATAATAAATCAGCATGCAAATTTCCATCAAAATCGAGTCAGTAGATTTTGCATAATAATTTTGCAATCTAAATTTATGTGAAAAATTCAAATTTGTTTTGGAATCTTGCAAGTCAGAAACAAAAGCACATAAAAGTTTGAATTTTTTACATATAAAAGAGCATTTCATCTATCAAATCCAGCAAATTTTTAAAAGTACATATAAACAATAATTTTGCTAATAAACAAATTGAATATCTCGGTAACTCTTAATTTAAATTAAATTCAAAAATATGCGTTGGAAGTTACTCTAAAAGACGCATCTGTTGAAAATAATAATAATAATTGAATTATGTGCATTAATTCCTTCCAACCGGTCAAAGTTGACGGGCATTTGCATCGAAGTTGTAAAAAATTATTAACAATTGCATTTTCTCGGTTTGTAGTGGAACGATTTGCAATATTTTTTTAAGTTCAATGTAACTCAAACAGAGAAACCTAAATATTGCATTATCAAATCCCAAAATGGCTTTTACTTTGTTATAACTAAATTAATTTATTTATAACAAAATAAAAAAAATATTTATAATAATAAATAAAAATAATTTAATTTTTATCTAGAAAAATTTTCACACATGTACCTTTCAACGTACTAAATACAATTATTTTCATTTTAAGCCTGTTTGCTTAAATGATTAAGCAATCTTTGTTTAAACAAATTAATTTTTTTTTTTTTAAATTGTTTAAATTCAATTTTAATTTTTCTTTAAACAAATTTAGATTGCTCAATTAAAATCGTTTCAGTAGATTGGGCATATAATCTACTTAAACGATTTTGATGAAAATTGGTGTGCTTTTTAATTACACTTTAAAGATTTTCTAGGCGAACTATGAAGGTCCTAAATTTATTCTAAGTGGTAAAAAAAATAAATAAAAAAAGGCTTTTTTCCTCTTATTTTTATATTTATTGCTATTTTGTGGCAGGGGTTTAATATTGTAAATTTTTTAACCAATTCTATCATGTAGAAAATTTTATTACGAAACTTTCATATCCAAACAAATTTGCTCTAAAATGAACCGTTTTAAAGTTAGTAGTGAAAAAGAAGGAAAAAAACGATTGTTTTTAATTTTTTTAAAACATTTCGATTTTTTTTAACGTTCCCGACTTTTTGAGAGGGAGGAGGCCCTGGTCTATTTAATAATTTTCGAATAAATATTATATTATACTTAACACAATTGCTTTTGAATTTTATGTTTCAGACAATTCCTCACTTCAAAATCAACAGAAAAGCTGAATTTTTTTAATGTAATTATTGAGATGTCGACATTTTCAATATATCAATTGTTTAAAATTAATAAAAAAAACTTTTTTGGATACTTCAAGTGTGTCCCTATTGGGTCATGAAATGTTTAAAACCCTATCTACTACAGAAGTCGCATAATAAATTCCTAAAATATTGCTTATTTTTCAGAACGGCAAAGTGAGTAGACTCCTTAAGTATTGCCGGAATTATAATTTAGTAGTCATAAATTTGCGTGAAGTCAAAATTAGTAATTTTCTACAATTTTGTTGTTGAAATTTTGATTTTAAAAACCTTGTTCAACTATGATCTACGATAATTTAATGATTGATGAGATAATTATTTTAGGTCGTACTATATGCATCAATTTGAATTTAGTAACTTTTTTCACAATAACAGTAATCAATTACTCTGTACTTCACAATGAAACTAAGTGTACAACTAGTATTATTATTGTATATCATCTTTTGCCATATTTAAGGGTGTTTTCGTCGTAGGTGGATCGTTTATAAGGATATATGTATGTATGCCTTTTCTATAGGTACATTAAACACTTTTGAATGCACGATGGTGACAGTGTACCTAATCAATTTTGAAGCACATCTATTGGTGTTTGTGATGTGGCACATTTCAATAAGCAATATCTCATCCCCACTATAGAATCGGCACCCAATTTACATTTAATTTCCTATGTGTTTCACATTCTTCCGATGTTCAACAATTCAGACCGAAATGAATATAAAACATCTCTGTCCGTATATCCTTGTGTAAGTTTTATAATATCAACCATTCAGTGTGATTGATTCGAAAATCTGACCATTCAAACTTCCGTTTTTAAATGGAATTTTTCGAAATGTCCTGTAGTTATATTTCGGTTGGAATTGACCACCATTCTCTGCAGACATCGGATGTTGCATTCATAATCGGCTTGAAGCTGGGAAAATGTAGGGTTTTCAGTGAAAGGATGTTTAGCACGCAAAGGGGATTTTATAAATAGCTTTAGTGTGTTTCTATACACAATCTAACTGAGATAAAAGGGATTCAATTCATTTCGTTGTGCGGCAAACGTAGCCAGGATAAGACCACACAATCCAGGACAGGAGATTAATTTTATAGACACTTCCACTCGTTCTCACCTGATGGCTGCAAGTATGAAAGTATGGCGGAATGTCTCCTCCTAAGTCGTCCTCGGTCCTTTGCTTCTTGTTTCTTGGCCGTTACTGCTTCCGATGGGCATGGGGCTTTCCGTTGGTCGTTGAATGGATAAATTTTGTTGTTGTTGTTGCTATTGTGGTGGATGTCTCACTTCTTGGTGTAAAATACTGCAGAAAATGTTTCACAGTGATTTCAATTTTATTGCAGTACGGCTGAGTAAATTTGAAAAGTTTCGTCATTTGTTGGCGTCATTGGTTTGATGAGATCTTTTCGAGGATAACAAAAGAACTATTTATTGCAGCTTATTAACTTTGTGGAAGTCTGAAAATTGCAGTTTTTTTTTAGGAAAAAGATTTATGGACTTGTGGCGGACATGAATTCTGAGTGGTTTCGTTCAAGATTTGCGTTCTTTAGTGTTTTGGCAGGATTTAACTTGTTTGGAAATATTTTTTTAAAGTATTTACTGTCTAAATAAATTCCATATTTCCTCACTTTCAAATAAAGAATACACATTGACTATGTAGACTGGCTATGACTATTTTCCTTATTTTCGCGTCAAAAGTTACCAAAAAAAAAACGTTCAGTGATGATGTAGTTCGTTTTGATAGTATTTCATCTACATTTCTTTAACACGTTGAGTGCCAACGCACCCCGCCGGCGGGATCATGAAATTAGCCTAAAAGGCCACACGCACCGAAAGCGGGACAAAATGCATACTTTTGCATCGCAATTGAAAACTAGTAGATACATAGAAATAGAATTTGCAAGAGCACCGCCGGCAGGATCACAATATTTTGAATGGTGGCCTCTACGGAGAGACTTTGTTTTTGTATGGTGGCACTCAACGTGTTAATATATTCGAAAAATGTTAGCGGAACTCGCCAAGTGTGATTCGCGCTGCCTTTGCCTACTGAGCATGGCCTGCTGTGTGCGCTGACCCATCACTAGCGTGATTAGCGTCTCCATATTCATACTAAGTCGGTAGACTCCAACTACTGCATGAAAATAGATCTTGTTTATTCTTCTACTTTTTAAATGTATTCAATCTGTGATGAAATGAAAGTTGGCGAACGATATCGCTACGAAATTGCAAGGCAACAAAACTTTCGTCTCGTTGGCCTCAATGGACGTTAAGTCTCGGGGACGAGGCAACGAACCCTTGTGTCGTTCAGACTAATTCGGGTTCGGCCTGTACCTAGTTAGAGGAGTGATGGCTGCTGGCAGCCCAACTCAGTTCGGCGCGTAATGTCGTGGGTGCGTTCACTAGCATCAGTCCTGAATCTCATTTCCACAGATGCAGCCATCAATTTGCCCGATTACATACCGACGAGAAAAAAATCTACAAAAAAAAACAAAACCTATTATACACCTTGTGAGGCTATACCTCCTACGTTACTTTAATAAGGTATTCTCGCGCGCGTACCGGGATAATACCGCGTTCAAGACCTACCCGAGGGTTAAAATTCCTTTACGTTACTTCGATCTACGTGTGAAATTCCCAAACTACTCAAACAAAAAACAAAAAAAAACGAAAGACTACCGCGTACAAGAACAATCTCTCGGGTGGCTGTGCTACTCCTGGTTAGAAAGCGAGCTTCAGCGGTGCTCGCCAGGCGCAGATGTCGCTGCCTGGGCCCGCCCTACCATGGCCTAGCGAAACAATAAAAGAAAACCAAACGAAAACTCACCCTTTAGTTGCTGGGCGACGACGAACGCTCTCCGTCCACAGCAGCTAAAATTTGGGTTATTCAAAAAAAGAATTCTCATAATAATAATATATATATCTTAACAAATTTTCTGTTGTGTTGCCTACACTTTCACTTTGTCATCAATGCTTGCCTATATATTTGTTTATATTTAATTTATATAAAATCGGTAGTAAACATCATTTGATTTTAATGCTAAGGCTCTTTGTAAAAAAATCAGTTTCAAGTTTGTGTTCCTTACTAAATCGTCTTACTAAATATTTTAAAGAGCTTGAGCATTATTAAAAAGGGGTTGTGTTGAGGCTTCCTCTTAATTTGTTAATTAACTAGCTGAAATGGGGACCAGTAAAGAATTCTGTTATGTTTGCGGCGGTTACATTTTCATAATACAGTCCTTTATTATAGAAGAAAAAAATTTATTGCAAATACGATTACACATTCTTGAGGTAACTACTGTCCCAGACGGAATATATATTTTTCTTGTCAGTAATCTTCGAGATCCTTTTTTTATTTGCGGCTTGAACTTTGCATGGAATTTATTAAATTTAGGTTTCGAATCATCAGTTTGTCAAAGGTTCATGCAGTCATCCACTTAATTGACATCGGTGCGTAACACGTTCATTGGATATATTTTGGAGTTTATATGTTTCCCAGTTTTCGCGAGATTTTTCAATGAACGTTTATATTGTTAATTCGGCACCAAGCACTTGAAATATTGTTACTACTAGTGCACCAAGCGTCTACTCTTGATGGCTAGGATCAAAGTTGCTACGTAAAACCTGCGTGTCTAGCAAGAATTGCGATCCCAAGTAATACACGCAAAAAAAACTCTTACTTAGTATTATTAATACAAAGTTCCGTTGATCACGAACTGCTTGTTTGAATACATTGCAGACAAGCCGCTCCAACCCTTGGTTTTGCATTCCATGCAGCCGTATTATCCTTGGCCTGCTCGATACTTCCTTGATATTTCATTGGGAGCTCTCATCCAAGATCATCGAACTAACGACATGTGAGATGACACAGAACGGCCAATCATACTTTGAAAAACGCGATCACGAACGACTCGAACACTAGATTTTTCAACTTTAGTAATCACCCACACGCCTTCTTCAACTCCTCTCGTTTGACCCCTCTAGGTTTAAGCTCTGACCCCTTTACAACCGTTTTTTGCAAAATTTTCCGTCCATGTTTAAGAATTTGTTTGTTATTTATAATTAAAGTTCAAATATCTAAAGGAATTTCCCTCAATATTCCGCTACGAAAATAGACACGAAAAAAATTCCACCCGCTCAAGTCACAAGGAAATGTCTTCTCCACCCAGCAAAGAACGAACAAGCGACTCGACTGTCGATCCGATAACGGTTCTCTCGCGAGAACCGGTAGGGTAGTTGCCAAACTAGATTCCCTGGTTCGAGCACTGTAAGCTGGTTTTCGCGATGACATGCTTGGGGTGCGGGGTTACCGCTTCTGAGTGAACCAAAGATATTTTTTTTAACTTCCCAGTATATGGGAAGTTCTTGTAATCGCCTCGAAAATCGAAATTGAAATTTTCAACTTTTCTTTACGTTTTGAGGTCTATAGAGTATATGTAAAGTGTTTTTAGAAAGAAGTATGTATGTGTGTGTGTATGTACGTACGTACGTACGTGCGTGCGTTCGCGGGCAGTTTTTCTACGAGCATAACTCACGTAAACAAAGTCGTATCGACTTCGTTGAGGTGTCAATCGAAGCGTCTTTGCAATCTTAAGAGCTGATTAGTTTTTGGGACACTTCGGTGGGGGGGGGGTTGTTGTTTTCACCCCTTGAAGGTCAACCATGTTATGCGCTATATCTCACGAACCAAACAGGCGATTTGCATCATTAAGGTGTCAATCGACGGGTATTAACATTTCTATAAATCTATCAAATTTTTAAAAAAATCGTTGGATCCGTTTTTTAATATTTTTAAAAAAGTGCAAAAAATTAGGGTTTTTTTCAAAAACACAAAATTTTTAACCTGATTTTCAAACCTAAGTAATCAATGTTTATATTATTTATATACTCCAAATAGTTCTTGTGAAAAAATCAGCAAAAGTTTTTTTCATGTTTACAAAAAAAATTAAATAAAAAATAAAAAATCATTAAACGTCAAGGTCATTTACGTCATTCATTATATCTCGAGAACCAAATATAATCTTTCCATCATTAAGGTGTCAATCGACGCGTATCAACATCTTTATAATGTTTTTATATTTTAAAAAAATTGTTAAAGCGATTTACGATTTATTAATTTTTTTTAGAAAAGTAGTGTTTTTTTGCATAAAAAATTCCATTTTTAACCTGATTTGCACATCGTAATAATAAATGTTTATAGAATTTATAAACTTTTATCAATTTTTGTAGAGAAACCAGCAAAAACTTTTCTCATGATTACAACCAAATTAAATTAAAAATAAAAAATCATTCAAAGTCACCATGTAAAAAGGGTTTATTCGAATCATTATACCTTAAATCTCTTATTCTAAAGACATTGTATTGTTTATTGTTTATTGTTTCAATAACTACTAAACAGAGTGATCCAATTACATAGTAGCAAATTAAAGCTATAAACAGCAGTAAAATTAATGAATAAAATAAATCTAAAAAATTAAATTAATAATTGAAATAGTAAAATAGGATAAACATAAGAATATAAATCGAAAGTAATAATTAAGAGTAAAAAATAAATTTTCTTATCTTAAGCTTATATGTCGCAAGAGAATGACCAAAGGAGCCAAACTGCATACGATCATGATTTCGTTGTAAACGGATCAGGGGAGAATTATAATATAAGTTAGAGGAGGTGTTAGGAGGAGCAAAAATCGTAGGGTGTCTACAGGGGCGAGAAGAGTGACGGAAGTGAAGCTCGTTGCAGATAGGACTGTCAAGAATATACAGAAAAAGCTTACAAAGGAGAGACTCGTCCAAGTATAGTCTACGTTGTTGTAGAGTGACTAGCTTGAATTTTTTGAGACGATCATTGTAAGGAGCGTAAGGAATGTTGAATTTATAAAACAGAGTACGAGTAAACTTGCGCTGGATAGATTCAATCATGTCGATGTCACATTTGCTGTGTGGGCTGCAGATAGGCGAACAGTATTCGATTAAATTGCGTACCAACGAGTTGAATAGTTTTATACTTGTTTCGGGGCGCCGAAACGCAGTGGAGTTTCTTAGCAAGAGTCCACTAAGCTTAGACGCTTTAATCCCAATATTGGTAATATGATGGTTGAATTTTAATTTGCAATCGAATATGACACCTAGATCACAGAAACGATCGACGTCATTGAGGGAACAACGGTTTAAGGAGTAAGTAAAAACAAAAGGATTAATTTTAAGAGAAAAGGTGAGCTTATGGCATTTACCAATATTAATTGTTAAACTATTGAGGTTGCACCACGATTGAAATGCACAAAGATCCTGGTCAAGTGTCCGGCAATCGATGATAGAGTTGATTGTCCTAAAGACTTTAAAGTCATCAGCGTACAGGAGGCAGGGAGACTGAATGAATTGAGGTAAATCATTAACGAAGAGTAAAAAAAGAAGAGGACCCAATATGGAACCTTGGGGAACACCTGATGAAGGGTAGAAAGGGTCGGAGACATGACTACAAAAGGAGACAATGCATTCACGATTTGCCAAATAGGAAGAAAACCATTTGAGTAAAGGCCCCCGAAAGCCATAGATCGATAGTTTGTGTAGTAAAATGTTATGGTCAACACGGTCAAAAGCTTTCGAAAGATCCGTGTAGATACAATCAATTTGTTCGCTATTACCTAAAGACTTAGCCGCAAAGTTTGTAAATTCCAAGAGGTTGGTTAGCGTAGAGCGACCACTAACAAAACCATGTTGAGCGTTAGTAATTACAGGCCTGATGGAAGCAATTATAGAATTATAAACGAATCGCTCAAGCAGTTTTGAAAAGCAAGATAGCATGGCTATGGGGCGATAATTACAGACAAAGGAAGGATTACCAGATTTGTGGATAGGAATTGTGTGGGAAAGTTTCCAGGGAGCAGGGAAAATACCCTCGGAAGCACTTTTGTTGAATATTTAAAAGACAATGGCAGGCTGAGGGAAGATGAAAGGCAAATCACAAACAAGTTAGGAATTCCGTCTGGACCAGGACTAACATTAGGATCAATTCCTCTGATAACAATCTCTAATTCAGATTGAGAAATAGATAAGTTAGACGGTATTAAGCAAGAAGGAGTGAAAAAGGAATACAAAGGGGGACTACGCGTGGGGGAGGAAAAGACAGAAAAGAAGAAGTCACAAAATAAGTTAGCCATCTCCTGTGGAGAGTGAGCAAGGAGGCCGTTGTATAGTCAATCAAAGTTTATTAATATTTGCAAAATTTGAGCAGATTTTCAATAGTCTTCACAGCACCATGTTTAACTTTAATGAAAAAACTGCTTTGTAACCTGTCCCCCCTCCGATTGATCCGCGTGAATAATCAATCAAACCAATGCACCAAAATCCTTACGTAATCAATTGACGCTCCCGTAGATGTTACGATTAATATTAAATCATTTCAATAATTTTTATGAGAGGTACATTTTTATTATTTGAAGTAGTATTATTTCCATAACTTTTATTGTGTTTAATATTTTTAATATCTATGTAGATATTACTGGGAAGTTGAAGTTGTTGTTATTTTTTCTCCATGCCGTGCGCCATTACAAATCTTTATCTTATTGAGTCAATGGAGCTTTTGTATCAATGTTACAGCCTTTGACACAAGTACGGTCAAAATGATAGTAAGCGTCATAATGATGTCAAGAAAAAATAATGGTATGACATACTGTCCAAGAGTCATTGAACTCGAATTGAAAGTGAATTTTGAGAAATTTTACTGAATAACCAGGATGTATGTATAGAAAGTGCCATTGAAATACGAGTTTAGTTCATATCTTATACAAACAATTACGTGTTTCGGTAAAAATGTCATAAACTATTGAAATGACAGTGATAGAAGTTCTGCGATTTTCTTCGATCTTCATTCAAAACCAAAAGATGGTCCAGGGCCATCATTTCGGACCGTCATTATGATGGTATTTTAACATAGTGATGACGCTTACCATCATTAGAACAGTAAGTATGTCAACTCAATTCTTTAAATTAAAAATACAACGAAAAAACTACCAAAAAACAGCATAACCAATAAATAAGGCAACGGAAGTAATAAAAACAAAAACAAACTTGACGAAAATTTAACATATGCCATCGTACATGATAATCATGTAGTCTGGGTGTAGTGTTATAGCATTATCTTCTTATGCACTGAGCACCAGGTTTGATGCTGCTTGATGGCAAATAGTTTTCGGGAATGCACCAAATGCTGTAAATGAGTTCGTAAGTCAAATCAGGTTAATAATCACGGGCTAGTGTGTTACTGACGACTTCACCTCCCAGTGTTACGTTGGTCTAGTAAAGGCATAAAATCGAAAATAACGTAAGGTTTCCGGTTCAATTCGGGCTGTTGCGCCATCGATTATCATAACTCAATGATGATTGTTTGGACGACATAGGATTATTGTTCGCTTGTTCAATAAATTTCGCGGATTATACATAATTGTATTTCATCCTTCTTTTTAATTAAAATTGCAGTTTTTGCAAATTCTTCAATTTCGATAAGTTTATTATTCCTTTTCGCCGTCGCGTCAGTCTTTACTGCCTTATCTAAGTTGTTACCTGTGAGTTTATGTGTCCTAAGGCTGCATACTTGTTGTTAACTCACTTTGCTCATTTCCTGATTAAAAATGCAGTGAAATTCTAATTTAATTTGGTAATTTTTTCTTTTGCTTATGAAATTCCTAATCCTTTTAAAAAAATCACTCGTACGTTTTATTTAAATTGATATAGGATGGAAATGAAATGATACCTAACATCCATGACCACTGAACCAGTACCGAAAAACCAATCGTTACTCAGAACCATCAAGTTGATCTCATCTTTAAGCATGTTTCAATTATCTAAAAAGAATTGATGCTGAAAGCTCAAAAATGTATTTTCTTCTTTGCAAGAAATACCTAGAAAAAATAGAAAAGAGAAGACGAAACAGACTGTTCACCCTTACCACCCGCAAGGACTCATTGGAATTAAAAATCTTTCACCCAAACAAGTTTAAAAGCAACAAAAAATTACATTTCAATACGTATTGCAGCTCAGTGATGGTCCTTTATGTTACACCTTTTCCAAAAGGATTCACTTCTACATAGACCAGTTCAAGGTTTGAATTATTAAAAGTCTTTGGCTCCTTCTTGGTACGTTGTACCCAAGGGAACTTTTATTTCGAAAGCAAACTGAATCCTTAGTACAAGCGAGCAGGTTTATAGCGTTCGACTTCACGATGTGAGCATCTCCTTACATATTGTATTACAATTTATTCATCGCTTATGGAAACGATTGCAGGTTTCGAGAATTATGTAACTATAAATTTTATAGGGAAGAAATTTAAAAAAAAGACTACACAACCCGAAAAAGGTGAAAAGCTACAAACATCTTGGTTCAGGGACTACAAAGGAAAAAAATGTCGGAAATCAGGTCATGAGAGAGTTGAACAAAACGAAACGTATATAAAAAATAGATGGCATTTATCGTGACAACAAAAAAGAAAAAAAGGGGAAGAGAAAACTAGGAATTTTTCTGCTTTCAGATAACCACCACTGAGAAAATAGACAATTTGAAATGATGTCACTGAGTGGAAATGAATTTAATAATATCCTAAATAGGTGGAATGAGAGACAGGTTTGTTGGTTGGTTGTTTTTCTGCAAAGGAATGCATTTGTTTATTGGATTTGATTTTTCGTATGTGGTTAAGAAATTTAGTTGTTTCGGGATGTTTTGTAGGAAATTTCCGATTTTAATTTGTTTTATCAAGAACGTATAAAAATAATGCGGTCAACTGAATGAGAAATCATAAACAAGTTAATGTAGATGAATTCACTTTATCTTCAATTTCTGTGAATTCGAAGGAGTTATTGACAAAATGAAGACAACCAATGAAGCCCAATGTTGATCATACTAGATTCTTTTCAGATTACTGAGGTAAGCAGGGAAACGCCTAATTCAATTTTAAATTTTTTCCAAAGAAGTCTACTCCAAAATTTGGAAAACATTAATATGATATTCAACAAGGAGGAAGAAAGAAAACAAGATCTAAGATATGCCTGGAACATGCTAAGTTCATCCAGTTGACAGTATGATTTGTTCTTACAGATTCTTGAAATATGAACCAATAATACTGCTTTTTTCCGGTTTTCTGAGTAAACAAATGCAGCTCCGGTATTTGAGAGTTTATGCTTGGTTCCCTGGGTCCAACCCAGTTTAAGAAGGAACAATGCCTTTTCCATTACATTACAGAGAGTCGGAAAGAATTAGCCTGATATCGGAAGTACTACATCTTCCGCGTAGGCTATCGCGGTAACTCCTATACACGGAAAATACGCACTCGTATTTCGTTTTTCCCTAGTCTACATCCTTTTTTCAATCACCGTTAAATCCAAAAAACAATCATCATTGATATTCGAGGCTTTACCTCTTAAGGTAGGAGATACATAATTTTCGCGAGTAAACCAGCGTTGATATAACGATACAAAGCCAGTTCCAGCGCAAAAATTTATCTATTTGATCCGGACTACCTCCTGACAAGGAAATCGCAACAACAACAAAAGATCGCGTGAACGAATCAACTGTACACATTGCCATAACCTGTCGCCGGCTGACTGACATTAACTAAGCTGTTCAGGAAATGCTGATGCTGCCTGGGCATACGATCAACCGCGTGCGTTCCCGGATTATATGCGCAGCTAGGCCTTTCATACTGAACTTTCAATCCATCAAAATCTCTCTTTTTAAGAAGAATGTCGTAGAATGTTTCTCAGTATTCCGTTCATTCATTGGTATCACATATTTAACAGGGGTTGTACTTTCAAATATGTTGCTTTCGCCCTAATACAGAACACTTAATTCTATTTAATTGAGCAAGACATCTAAGATGTCTTTTTTTGTTAATATATGTATATGGCTCTCTTGAAATTTCCCCAATATCATCGAACAGCAATATATCTCAAGCATTTACCTTTCTTCGATTTCCTATCTCTTGAACTCGACTGATACCAATCTTTTCTTTTGTAACTTTTGCAGTTTTTAAATCAAATTATAATCCTAACAATTTCTAATTGTGGTTACCTTTTTGTTCCATTATACAACTTACTTTTCAAGCGTAGTTAAGGCCGTAAAAGCATATACATATAAGAGCATAGAAAAGAATGTAACGAAAACCATTCATTTACAGTGTCAAAGCATAGAAACTCCAAGCACGTCTCCTATATAAAAAAAATTAGAAGAAGAACTCGAGCTTTTACTCGTTGTCGTTGGTTGCCGTTGTCCTTAAAGTAAACATTCATCGTTCTTAATGCAAAGACTGGTTGATTCTTATGCAATAAACATTCCAGGAATGCTGCGAGTAAAGTAAAGTAGAGTAAACGTGATGTAAGAATCGGTGGAGGGGAGGAGCTACAGGAAAAGATGTTCAAGTTGGTGACGATGGCAGTTGAGTCCAGAGGACATGAACTGGCTTAC
The DNA here is from genome assembly GCA_963942545.1 of Oxycera nigricornis. Lineage (NCBI taxonomy): Eukaryota > Metazoa > Arthropoda > Insecta > Diptera > Stratiomyidae > Oxycera > Oxycera nigricornis. The sequence continues at coordinate 32,001,993 of OZ012662.1, read as the reverse complement.
AAGAACAAAGCTGTACACTGAGAACTAAGACGACAGTCCTTAACTTTGTACATCCTATTTGCTATGGCTCGAACTCTAGATTTTTGTCTGATGCTCGGGCGAGGGTAAGAATCTTGAAAGTGGAATGAAGTTAAACTTGCGTACATACATATGTATGTATATATGTCGTTGCTCATCTATGAAGCCAACAACTTTGTTACTTACTTCTTAAGAATATCATTGGAATCTTTTACGGATGGAGATCGCATGGTTGAGGTTACTTAATTGGGGTTTAGGATTGGTATCTAAAACCGAAGTATTTTATATTGCAATTTTCATAAATAGAATTCTTTCAAAGAAAAATTAAATTAATAAGCATTGAGTCATTTTATACATAAAATACACTATGACCGTTTTAAAAACACAAATAATATTTGCTACGAAATTCACACCTTCAACATAGAGTAAAACTGAAGTTTTTCTGCTGCAAATTCACACTCTACCCTTAACAATGAAAGAAAATGGCAAACCCGCGTGATATCCGAACTGAGAAGACACAGTAACGTACATGTTGCTGCAAAGTTTTACCTCACGAACACAAGAAATTAGCAGGAAAGATGCGGTGGATTTTAATTTTCCCTTCGTCTAATCCCTCCTGGTAAGCAATTTCTTCAACATAAGATATAGGTACTCTCGCTAGTGGTGGGATCATCGTCCAACGAGGCGAATTAACTTATTAAAAACCCTTCAGTGTTGCATCATCGTGTCACGGTGGCATTATGTGGCAAACAAGCGAATTAAATTCATCTGGTTCCCTACCAGCAAAGGAAAATTTCTAAAAGAACAACACTTGTCGTCTATGAAAGGATAACAGCAATTTATGAAGAGATTAAACGAGTTAACTTGTAACAGATGTTTTTTGTTTGGGACATAACCATAAGTTTAACTCCATTTGGAAAAATTAAAAAGAATTGAAAATTGAAAAGAGATAGCTAGAAAGGTTGTTGAACATTAAAATGAAGGACTGTTAAAATAGAAAGTCATACATTATCGACTGTAACAAGATCTTTGTGCCAATTGTAGGAAAATCATCTACAAAATGAATGTTGATTGGATTGGTTGACTTTACTTCTGTACAAAGTCTTCATGGAGTTGAATGTAGTTTGTCCCACGCAGTAGCGTACCCAGGATTTTGATAAGGGGGGGGTCATATTTTTGAAGTCTTGACTAGGTACGTTTGCTAGTTCTTCGGTGTAGATATAATTATGTAATCACACTTAATCATACTTTTTCAACGGTCCAAGTTGGAGTCCTCCAAAAATAGTTCTGGCAGACTTTAGCCCGATTGCATGCTGGTTTCATTTACTTGAATCATTGATGATATTTTCATTCAAATTATAAAATTATGCGCTTGATGTGTTAAAGAATCTACACTGTATCTGTATACTTCCTTGGAACCGTAAAGTGTATATGCATGTTTGCAAGTACATATATTGAAACGCCTTCAATACCTACAGGCCAGGAAAGAAAGCAACTAATGAAGTAAATGCCGTGAGAAAGTGTAACTGTCACTAAGCACAGACAGCGTATTATCGTAATCAGGGCTGGCTAAGCTTGTTTGCAGCCCATACAGGGAAGCAACTCTGCGTCATTTCCACGTAGCCCATGAGGTAGACTTTTTGTACGCGTTTTTTTTAATGAGGTGTCCCCAATAGGCCTAATCCTCAGATTACAAATCATATGACAAAATAAAACAATTCATTTTTGAGGGTTCTGATCAAAGATAGAAAGAAACATTCAAAAATATAACTGTTGCTACTAACATATGGGTGCGAATTAAATAAATTACACTTTTCTGCAATTTTACTTCGAAAACTTTCAATCAGGTGACCATATTCTAATGTTCCTACCAACTCTTTATCTATATATAAAATTGCTAGGCTTCATACAATAAGTAAAAGATAACGGCACACACAGATCCAATTTGTGCAAATTATGCCCGTATCACCCCTAGGTGAGATCTCTAAAGCACCATAGGCCGTAAATCAGGCCCATATGGGTTTTACTGTGAAATAGATGAAAGATCTAATTGCGTAGAGATACTGAATCTCACTCAACTCCCACGTTCCAGAGTGTCTCGGCGAATAATTGTTAAAGTGGGTGGCTTAGTGGTTAACGCTAGTTCAAGGCTCCTTGTCGAGTAATAGTTTTCGGAAATGAGATTTGGTGCCGCACTATCATTTCACTCAGCTGTGAATGAGAACCTGAATCAAATGAGGGTAATAATCACGGGTGAGCGTGTTCCTGACTACTTCACATCCTAATGTTCCATTGGTCAAGTAAATGAAATAACTCTAATATTGCCTGAAGGCCCAATTTTGGCGGCTGCGCCATCGATTATTGTTTTTACCAACCTCTTCCCAGGCAATGACGAAGCCTTATGGACTCCACATATAAATGATCTAAGAAAAAAACTGGCTGTCTTCATTGGTCTTCTACGTCGCTTCTACTTCTTTCCAAAGAAAAAAAATCCAAATTATGGATGCGCATCTCCTTTCCAAAATTTTTTACGGCATCTTGAATTGGAGCCAAACTTCTAAAGGTAACCTCATGATAATCTTCAGATTAGTAACCAAGGCGTATAAGATCATTTACAATCTCCCTGTGCTAACTCCAACGAGCGAAGTTTACAAAACAGCCCAAGAATTGAATTTGCAAGGCATGATTTCCATGGAAAGAGCTTAATTCATACATAAGAATTTACACCGTAATGAGTACACCACTGTGAAATTAAATAGAATTGAGGGGAAAACACTAACAGAATGAGAAACATGAATAATATAGCTATAGCATTTGCCAGAACTGATCGGCTAAAAGAAGACCCCTTCAACAAAGCAGCTAAGTTTTACAATACACTACCGGACAAAATTAAAAACATAGCGAACCCAACTTCCCTTAAAACGACACTAAAAAAATATCTCCTTCAGGACCAACATTCGAAGTAATTTACAAGTACAATCAGCTCCACTAAACTGAAAACCAAACATGTAACCAACAGGAAATAATTCATAAACATATAGTGTGAACTATTAATCTAACTAAAAGGACACTAAAATTTACAGATTTGGTACTATCCCTTATACCGATTCTTATCGTCTGGGAAGTACTATGTCCTAAAATTTTAAATACGGAGAATTACTAAATTTTGATGGAGAGAATGATTGAAGGAAACGGAAGTGGTTTTAGTCGGTAGAAATCCGGCATGCCGAGAAGCAGGAGCTGATCGGTATCTTCTGAAGATTTCCACCTCCCAACATTGAAAAAAAAATATGCTTGAGATATATAATCCATAACATTCGAATCTTCGAATTTTTTAAATTTACGCGAGGTGATCAAAGTTTTAAAATGCCGATAATGATACAAACTTAGTATTCAAAACTCATCTAAAGTAACGGTGAGAAACAGTGTAAAATGGGATTCAAATTTTATGTCCAAGCATAAAACAGAACCCTTCGCCGGATAAAATTATAGTGAAATATCTAAACAACGATTTTTTTTTCATTAGCTCATTTAACACATCTTCTGTAGATGGAGTGAGATCTCTATGAATATTTAGAAGTGCCAATCCATTTAGCCGTTCATTGCTGGTGGAATTTCGCAAGTATGTTTTTAGTCGTCGTAATGTTGAAAATGATCGTTCGTTTGTACACGTAGATACTGGGAGAACAGCCAATATTTCTAGCAATTTCGATATATTCGGCAAAACGTTTGAATTACACATGCTTAACCCATCTATGGCCGTTTTTGGGCGGTTTACTATTCCCAGATGCCCTATCTTTCTGTACCACAGAGTCAACTCAGCATTCAATTCTTCTTCAAGGGGGGGGTTTGAACCCGTAAACCCCCCCCCCCTTGGGTACGCCACTGGTCCCACGTTTCACTAATGAATTGATTCCATCTCGAAAATAAGGTGCAAGATTCATCCACCCAACTACGTATATATGAATAAACTACTGATGCTTCTGCCTCGGAGCAGAGAATACCAATTTCGGAGAGAACAGCGGTTGGGGTTCGTTCCTTCCTTCCCCAATCGCCTCACATTTCGTATACTCGGGCTTAATGATATTCGCAGCGCGATCCTAGCGGTATACTCGGAGGATAATAGCCAAAAAGTTGTAGCTTAGCACCCCATATCTGAATTTCAATAGTGCCAATCATTCCTCATTTATAATGACGAGTCACTCCTGCTGTCCATTACTGGGCTCACCAATCTTAGCAACCCTTTATTTATGTATTGGAAGATCTGCGACGCTAAGCTAGATAAACTCAATAATGTTCTTCGTGAGGATGGCTCCTAATATCTGATGTCTTTGAAGACAGCTCCAAGCTTCGCTTCAGAGCAAATTTCTCTCAGTTTATCAAAATTCCTTTTGTACAGATTCACTGAGCGTTGATATGCACAGGATATCCTCAAGTCAACCAGAATTTCGACATCCAAGTGAAGGTTCCGGGTTTGCCGTAACTAAAGGCTTGTACATCTGATGTAGAGCATATTCTGTCATCTTTCAGTTTCTCAGTGAGTTAGTTTAATCACTGCTCTTCTTATCTATAACAGTTCATATCAAGCATTCTTGTATGAATTCGCTGAAGGTTTTCCATTTCTTTGAGTTTGGTGGCTGGTTTTTGTCGCTAAGAAGGTTACAGACGTCAGCAGAGCTCGCCAGACACAAATGTAGCTGACTGGGCCCACCATACCACGGGCTATATGTTGTAATGTCTTAAGTTAAGCGCCAATAGGCCCACCAATACTTACTTCAGCCAGGGTGGCTCTCACTGAAAATTAATTGGAAGGATCCAGAAGGAAACTTGCAAGTTTAGGTTCTCACCTCATATCTTTGCTGATCCATTAACCTAATTTTTAAACAGTTTCTATTAGAGTTTTGTAATTTAACAATACGTTGTTTAATTAATTTTGTCCAAGATTTTCAGATTTAAGATCATTTCTTAATATTAGTATGATTTTTTTCTGAAACCTTGCTATGCCAGACGGAAATTATAATTTTTTTTTACTGCCGTCCTATAACAAAACTGTTCGTTTAGTACTTCATTATGTACATATATTTCGTAAATGGTTGTTTTATTTTATATTTTCATTCATTAATGTAATATTTCTGTATAAGTAGTAAGTATATTATATGTAGTAAATAAATAAATTAACGTAATGAAGGCAACATTCTGGTTTTTCGGTCATCGCATCTTCGATTAGTAGAGTCCGATTCTTCTTGCATGTCCACTCAAAGCCACATGGCCCGGCAGCAACCTCATAAGATTCCTTGTCGAAGATCTGTCTGAAGCAAGCAAATCTGGTATCATATTTATATATCTTTATGTCTAGCAGTACCACATATGTCCAAATTTCTCCAGTGCCTTGATGCTAGCTGGTGGCCCGGTAGACTTATATTTTTTCATAGTGTTTGCATCGAGCTTCTTGTATTCACTACCTTATGCGAGTTTATATAACAAGAACCTTCATTAGCCGGCTGATCTGCTTTGACGTTACCTTGTACAAGAGCATCAGACTTTCATCGTTGAGTATGGGCAGCCTAAAGTCTGAAATTTTACATATTTTTGTAAAAAAAGCGAGCTCCGTCTTAGCGGTGTTTTCGTCAAGGTCGTAGTCCTTGAAACACTTGCTGATGATGTTTAAGGCAAATTGCATCTCTCCAGACACGACGTCGATGAAGTTTGCCTAAGACAAGGATGACCACTTCGTCTGCATATGCGACGACTTTGAAATCATCCCTTTCTAGTTCCGATAAAAATTTGTCCATTGCCTTGAGGCATAGTAGCGGCGAAAAAACTCCCCCTTAAAAGGTTCCTCTGTCCACGTATTTTCTGATCGTCAGGTCACCTATAGACGAGCTCACTGTTCGTGATTTAAGTAATGTGTCAATTCAGCTACATAAGTTTATATTGAAACCTTATTGTCCAAGCCCACGGCATGATTTGGATTCTGACTTAACGTTGTTCTATGTCAAAGAAAACGCCCAGTATATATTATTTGTATCAGAGGGGTCTATAACTGCGGAAACCTTTCTACGGACCTACTCCTTATATAAGGATGCTGTGACCGTGATAATCGATCCCCAATATCGCTCTTAACAAGGTGTCCACCAGCCTGTAAAGTGTTTTGGGACGAAAGGATGCCAGACTGATTAGTCTGAAATTCTGATGCTAGCATGTTTCAGAGATTTGAAAGATCTCACCGCTCAATTTATTTTCTTCACATTTACGATGCGTTGTATGATGCCATCCTAAGTCAGAGTGCTCTGGCAATTGCTAACGAAATAGCGGTCTATCTATTTTTTTGTGCTTGTCCAATTGTTGGCCGAAAAGTTTTCCCTCGACGCAAGAACCTTTCGAAGTCTGAATGCCTCCGCCGTTTTCTTAATTGGTTCTCAAAGTTTTCTCCATGGGGTCTTTTTTCCTTTTCTGACGGCACTCTTTAAAATCCTGCAGTGATTCGATATGGATATCGAAACAAACTATAAGTCCAATTGCTACCCCTATCACATACCCATGGAATAGTTTCTAACAAATATTCGAACCAGGATCTCTCTGTGTCATTAATATCATTGCTACCTCAGAGTATGGTTCACGCTAGGATCACAACCAAGCACTAAATTTTCTTTAATTTTTTTTACTCCACAAGTCTCTTTTCTGCAATCGGTGCTAGTTAATCTGAATTATTTTGCGGCAACTATGATGAGACAGTATAGCAGCTGCTGTTCTGACTCTTCATCGCTACTACCACAAGATCCTCAGGATTAAAATTTTGAATCATTAGATCATGTAGGGATTTTTTTTACCAGAATACAAGATCGAATTTTACCTGAAATACGACAAAAGAAAATGTAATATCTCACTCCGTTTCCAAGAAGCCGACCTTTATGAATCCGTGGTTCTGGGACCAAGGTTGCATCGTCATCGTCCAGCCCAGAAACACTGCCAGGTTGACCGAAGCCGCTAAATAGGGTTGATGTCTATTCGAAGCAGCCTGAGAGTGAAAATTGCACCCAACTTCGTCCACCGCCTCCTCGAAAGCTGGCAGATTCCTCTTAAATATGCGTAGACATTTCGCTACTAACGTGAACCAATTTTTATCGTGTCTTCTTATCATTAAAAAAAATGACCAATTTCTTTCCTTCATCCTTAGGTAACTTTGTTCCGATGACTTCCCATTCCATCTTCGAGACGTCGAAACTTTGCGTTTGCAGAATGTTCAGTAATTGCTTCTTACACACGTCGTCATTTGGAATCCAAATCCTGCCTTTCGGTCGGTTTGGTATCCTTCTAACGTCAAGGAGGTCGAGCTTTGCTGCTTCGTAATTTGCGTCCAAAATTTGACATTTGTCTGCCTAGCACGTCTTACAATGCTCACCGTTTATGACCCTAACTACAATTGACGCGCCAATTTCGTTTACTGTACCAGGATCTTAAAATTGAATTACAATAAGCGTGCCACGCAAATCATTGGCAAAACTCCATTTTTTTAGTGTATTGAATCAGAGTCAGACTTATTGACAGATGTTTAATAAAGATGAGGGCTAGAAGGAGAAGGACTCCGACCAAAACCTCGTGAAGCCTCTACGTATTGCAAATTGGTTGCTTGTCCGAAGGCACCGCGGATTTTTTGTTGAGAGGTTCCCCTCGCGAGCGGTTTATTTGAATCAAAATATGTTTTTCAGATGATTCTTGATGATTCCGCAAAATAATCGCGACTCATCATATGTTTAAAAAGTGAAAATAATGCAGATTCGGCTCCTGAAAGATGATCTCCTCTTTTCATACATCATTTTAAGTCTATAACCTCCTTGTTGTCGCAGTCTTCAAAAGTAGCATTTTTAAAGATTGGTGCAAATTTAATAACCTATAGTGTGTTTTATTAAAATTAGTATCGTATAGCATCCAATAAGAATATTTGTCATTGTAGCTTTCAAATTTCGCAGTCGTTTCGACGTTATGTTTAATTCAGTTTGGCAAATTACCATGCAAAGACTTACACCCGAACAATGTCTCAAAATAGTGGCAGTTTATCTCCAAAGTTCGGGTTTTGTCAAACTTATAGAGCACTTGGTCCAATTAATGCTGATCATAATCGTCCATCTGAGCAGTTCATACGCAATACGATGGGAAGTTCAATGTAAACGTACACTCTATTGGACAATGTTCGTTCAACACGAGCTCGTACAGTGCGTACTGGGGTAGCTATCGCTGCCGTAGACGGTAGTGTGACTGGGAATCTTAATTTATGAATTCAACGCCGTTCTCAACAACTTGGCATCTGTCCGTTCACTACATGGAATATTTTGAGGAAGATTTTAGACTTAATCCCTATAAATCTAACTAGTGCAGCATTTGAAGCCATGGAACCATCGTTTGTGTCTTAAGTTCGGTGAATGTGCTGAGAATGAAGTTGGAAGTTTAACCGCATTTTTACCGTCATACTATCTTCAGCGATGGGACTCATTTCTGGTTTAATGGGTTCGTAAATAATCGAACTTACCGTTAGGGAGGATAATCCTCAGGAGACTTTGGAAGCCCCATTACATCCCGAAAAAGTCACTCTATGGTGCGGTTTGCATGCTGGCTGCATAATTGGTCCTTTCTTTCTCAAATCTGAAGACGGAACCAACGTTATTGTTAATGACGATCGCTACCGTTAAATGATTCGATTTTTTTTGATTCCCAACATAAATGCAAATCGTCTAAGCGACAAATGGTTCGATGAAGATGGCGCAACATGCCATGCAGCGCGTGAAACCATTACTTTATTGGGCCAAACCTTTCGTGAAGAAATGAACCTATAATCTGTCCTCCCAGATCACAGTATAGGTAAGAACCAGTATGCAATCGTTCATATAAAGGCACACTATCAAGTATGGCCCACGGTTCTACGGGACAGAGTCATATGTTTTCCTTCATTTATCATATGTTTGTTGTCACTTATCATATGTTTGTTGTCACTTATGACAAAATGGCAGCTAGTTACTGGTCGGGGCGCTGCAAGACCTCGTATATGCACTTTTCAAGTTACGCTTGAAGAAAACCCCCAGGAACTTCGGTTCATTAAATTATATTGGTGGAACGTGTTTGCTGACACAATTTTCATTTGCTTTTGACAAATTGATTTAGAAAAAGCAAAAATGACAGAAAAAAATTCTCATTTGTTGAAGTGAAAGATGAAGTCCGCGGAAATGCTTTATCCTCTGCAAATCTGACAGTGATTGGCAAACGTCAATTTTTTCAAGCACATGGCGCCATTTATTGGAAGGATATTTCGTGTTTGAAGGCCTCGATTGCATACTGGGTCTTACAAATACTGTGACCCAGATCATGTGATTTAACTCCTTTGTACTACTTTTTGTGGAAGTACGCCAAGTCATTTGTCTATGCTGATAAACCAGCAACTATTCATAACTTGAAAGCCAATATTCGACGCCTTATTGGCGTAATAAGGCCGGCTATATCGGAAATAGTGGTGCGAAATTGGACCGACCGGATGGCCTTCCTAAGACGTAATCGCGGTGGTAATATGTCAGAAATTATTTTTAAACACTAAATGCCATGAAATTTGCGAGCTAATAAAGCCAAAAAATTATTCATTTCAATATTTTATCTGTGTTTTATTTGTCTAAAAAGTGTAACGCCTCTAAAACACTCTATACCTACCTTTTTGACGGTCGAGGTTACCGAGTTATAGGCACATCTAATTTTAGTCGTCTTTTTAAAATGGTGGCCAAATCAGAGAACTTCCATCCCAGAAACTAAGAGTTGAGCTCGCTCCTTAAGCATCGCCAAAAATCTATCTGGTATTCAAAATGCACGATTGAACACAATTTTATTAAACTAATAACATTTGAGCAAACATAGAGAAGTATACAATGCGAGATGTAACTAATTTGTATAAAATACAAATCACTTCGAGTCAATCTCGCCAAGCTGTATTACTCTACAAACAAACACCACAAACAATAAGACTAAGAGATGAGTTTAAGCTAAAGATACATTTCACTATGATTTTATTCGTGTAAGATCCAAAAAAAAAACTTTTTCCATTTATCATATACTGTCTAAATCCACATCGTAATACACTTTGAGTGTTCTTCCCATCGCATTTTAGTAGCCAAAGAAACCCAATATGGTCCACGTCCTTGTGTAGCGACTTTCGTATTTGCTTTTGCTACAGAGCCATCAATGCTGCTTGGATCTAAGGACATGATGGAAAGATATTCCTGGTATTGTTTCCTTAACAAATTTGCACTTTGGGGAGAGCGCAACGAAAGCAATGTATTATTTAAAATGATGTAGAACAAAGTGGAAACTTTTTAGAAAATAGTACTGAGTGGCGGGAGGGTCATCCAGGTGTTTGGCAACACGAGGCTACAATAACTAGCTTCTACCTACCCCAATCGACACAACAAATGAAAATGTTATTCAATGGCGGATGGGATAGTCCAGGATACATATCATATTTTAATAAGCTTCTAAGAACAATCAACTGTCGTGTTGTGTATTTCACTAGCCTCTCAAGACTATTTGCTACATAGTATGCTGTTGTAATACTCATCCGGACACTGGCACAGAGCATTTGTGAGAGGGAAAATTTTCATTTTGTTGGATTTTCGGTGAAAACGTTTGAAGTTTTCTTCGTGTTTTTCTATGCTTTCGTCTGTTTGTGTATTATTATTTTGTGAAGTTGTAACTTTGCAAATTGGGTTTTTGCATTCAAAAGCATGTCCGTTAGACGTTTCAAAGTTTACAATTTGACTGAAACAGGGAATGTAATTTAAAAGTTTTGTAATGATGAAAAATTTGATTGTAGAGAGCTTTTATCTGGAATTCCCAAAAAAAATTATGACAATATAAGGCGCTTTGTGTTCATGTAGGAAGTTTAAAATTTGCTAGCCATTGTTGAATAAATAGTTGGTTGATTTTGTGTCTTATTTTCAGAATATTTTTTTGGATTTTAAAAGTCGAAGATTACTTACTTACCTTTAAAAGTCATCTTATTTCGCGAATTCTCTTAATTGAGGATACCAGTCCACCTTAGAAGGCGAAAAAAGACCATTTTTCAAGCATTTGTTCCTCCGAAAATTTATTATATATTGGCATATTATTTTATATTTGAATAATGCAAAAAAAATATTTTTTATTTTTTATTCTGTTTTATACAGGGCACTGAAATTAAGCTCTGAAAAAATCGTTACTCCACGACAGACAGATAATCTATGGATTCGCAGATCTGAAACGAAAAATTTAAACGGCACTTCAAAAAACAAGGTCTCTTACACCGTAATCCCCCACCGTTTTCAAAAAAAAAACAGTTCAAAAAAAAACTGGCGGACTTGTGAAAAAAAATGTCAAAAATTGACCGTTTTTTCGTAGTTTTTTTAACGCGAACATGTTTTTCTCAAGTTGGTGAATTACGATGTAACAATCTCTAACAAACAAGCCGTGAGGTGCGACCCTTGAGGTCCACACGTACAAATTCCCAGTAATATTTACATGAATATCAAAAATATTAAACACAATAATAATTATGGAAATAATACTATTTTAATAATAAAAATGTACCTCTCATGAAAGTTATTGGAATGACTTAATATTAATCGTAACATCTACGCGAGCGTCAATTGATTACGTAAAGATTTTCGTGGATTGGTTTGATTTAATATTCACGTGGATCAATCGGAGGGGAGACAGGTTACAAAGCCTTTTCTACGTTATTTTTTATTTTCATATCGATGCTTGAAGGACAAAACAGCCCTAGCAAAAATGAATGCAGTTTTTGCTACTACGACAACTGAAGAGATTTTGTCGCGTGATGGCCATTTAGAATAGTTGCGGTCAAAACTGCTTGCACTTCGGCATAATCACTGAATTTGTATTTTTTCACGATTTTACATCAATGAAACTAATAATTATTTCTTATTTTCTGTTGATTTTGAGAAACATTGATTATGCAGTCAAAAATAGGTTCAATTGCATGTAAAAAGTAAAATATATGTATTACAAATGATGACGGAAGTAACTGAAATTTTACGAATACTAAAGAACAAAACTCCTAGAACTACAATTTTTTATTTGATGAAAGCTTTTCAAAGCATATGATCTTAAAAAAGGTTGACTACAAAACATTTTACCATTCAAAACGTTGATTACCACAATTGCAAATTTGATTTGATTTGTATTGGTTTTCAAAATTTAAGCAGTTTTTTTTATTAAAGTGCGAACACGGTTCTGTGAAGACTATTAAAAATCTCCGCAAATTATGCAAATAATAATAAACTTTGATTGACTTTACAACAATGTCTTTAGAATAAGAGATTTAAGGTATAAAAATTCGTATGAACCCTTTTTACATGGTGACTTTGAATGATTTTTTTTGTTTTTTATTTAATTTGTTTTGAAATCATGAAAAAATATTTTGCTAGTCTCTACAGAAATTGATGAAAGCTTATAAATTTTATAAACATTTATTAGTACGATGTTAATTTTATTAATTATTAATTAATTTTTTATGAAAAAAAACACTAATTTTCAATAATTTTTATTAAATTTAAAAAATGGCTTTAAAGATTTTTTTTAAAATTTAAAATCATCATTAAAATATTAATACGCGTTCATTGACTTCTTAATGATGCAAAGATTATATTTGGTTCTCGAGATATATTGAACGACATAAATGACCATGAAGGACATGATGACTTTTAATGATTTTTTATTTTTAATTTAGTTTTTTTTGTAATCATGAAAAAATTTTTTGTTGGTTTGTATACAACAAGTGTTTGGAGTATATAAATTTTATAAATATTCATTACTGCGACTTGAAAATAAAGTTAAAAATTTGATGTTTTTGAAAAAAACTCCAATTTTTTGCACTTTTTTCAAAAAATTTTAAAAAACCGTTTCAACATTTTTTTTAAAAATTTGATAGAATCACGAAAATGTTAATACGCGTCGATTGACACCCTGATGAAGCAAATCGTACGTTTGGTTCACGAGATATAGCGCATGCCAGGGTTGGCCTTCAAGGGTTGAAAACAGCAAACCCCCCCCGACCAAAGTGTCCCAAAAACTAATCAGCTCTTAAAATTGCAAAGACGCTTCGATTGACACCTTAACGAAGTCGATATAACTTTGTTTACGTGAGTTATGCTCGTAGAAAAACTGTCCGCGAACGCACGTACGTACGTACGTACATACACACACACACACATACATACAGTGCTGTGCAAAACTTAAGCAACTCACTACATGTCGGAATGAAAGGGAAAATTGCAATCAAAATATAAAGATTTTTTTTCCGTTTTGTTTTTAAGTTACACGTTAGCATGTTGCCAAAAGCTCTGCAATAAAAAAAGTATATTAGTATTTTAACTGTTCTGTAAAAAAACCAAAACAAATTCCACCAACAAAAAGGGCTGTGCAAAATCTTAGCAACTTTCAAAACGCAGCTACGATTCCCAGTCAGAACAAAAGATAACGGGGATTTCCCGATGTTTTTGTTTTTCTGATGCTGTTATCAATTAGTTTAGCTTAGTTGTGTCTAAAAAAATAAAATTTAAAATGCAGCGTAATCAATACGATAATAGATTTAAATCAAACGTAATTTCACTCTATTATTCCGGAAAAACGCAAATAGAGATAACTGGTCAGTTGCTAAATGGAAGAGCGTTTTATTTAGCGACGAATCCAAGTTCAACCTCTTCAATTCTGATGGCTTATCTCGTGTGAGGCGTGAGAAGGGACAGCAACTAAATCCACGCTTCTGTAGGAAAACGGTGAAACATGGGGGAGGAAGCGTCATGGTCTGGACATGTTTCTCAGCGATAGGTCTTGGCCCCTTTCATAGAATAACAGAAATTATGGACAGATTCATGTATAAGGACATCGTAGAATCTAGAATGTTACCGTATGCAGAGTGTAATATGCCACTTCGATGGGTGTTTCAACATGATAATGACCCAAAACACACATCGAAGTTGGTTAAAGAATGTCTTAGCTCTAAAAGTATTCAAGTTCTTGATTGGCCGGCACAATCGTCCGACTTGAATCCTACAGAAAACTTGTTCGGTATATAGAAACGGCGTATGGGAACAGTACAGTTTGCAAACAAGGACCAATTGCTTAGAAACCTAAAAACCGAAAGGAAAAAAATTGACATATCAATTTTAAATAATTTAGTTGAATCAATGCATCGCAGATGTGCCGCTGTTACAAAAAATAACGGCTATTACACGCAATATTAATAAAAGTTGCTTGGATTTTGCACAGCCTTTTTGTTGGTGTATTTTTTTTTTAAAGAACAGTTAAAATACTAATGTACTTTTTTTATTGCAGAGATTTTGGCAACATGTTAAAGTGTAACTTAAAAACAAAATAGGAAAAAAATTCTTTATATTTTGATTGCAATTTTCCCTGTCATTCCGACATGTAGTGTAGTACATACTTCTTTCTACAAACACTTAAAATATATTCGTAAGACCTCAAAACGTAAAGATATGTTGAAAATTTCAATTTCGATTTTCGAGGCGATTACAAGAACTTACCATATACTGGGAAGTTAATAAAGCACATTAAAGTTTTTGAAAATTAGTTCGGTAGATCCGGAGATTATCTGTCTGCCATGTTAAAAAACGTGGTTTTGCGAAAAACGTGTTTAAAGTTATTGTTTCATTTCGCTGATAAACATTTTGTGAAAAATCAGACATTTTTCAAAAACACGCAATTGATATGCAGTTTTCATAAAAACGATTAGTTTCGCGAATCCCCTTTCCGAGAAGCATCCGTAATCCTTTGTTGTGTGGTACATTGTACGCTGCAAAACTCTTTAACCATTTTTCGTCCAGGCTCTTTTCGAGTAATTACATAAAATGAATTGAAGATTCATCAGTAAAATTTAAGTTGCTTCAATCACGGTCCGAATTTCGCTTCGTGTGATTTAGTCTCTTCTCGATATGCTTTTCAGTCAACAACGGCATCGCAAGTGTACTTATATTTTTGATGCCAGATTCTTGCAAACTCCGCCTTATCGTACTATTTGAAACACTAACTCCTTTGCTCAGTAGTTTCTGTCTCGCATTTTGTAGACTCAGTGCCGGGTTCTTTTCAAAGAAGCTACAGATGACCTTATCTTGCCTTTTAAAGGTCCCTCTCTTAGGATCTCCACCTGGCTCATAGTCAACATTACCAGATTCTTTAAAAATCTTAATCAACTTCTTCACGAACGAGCAGAAGTTTTAGTATATCTTGCAGCCTGTGTGAAACTTATTTTTGGTCCTTTTGGAAGACTTACTTTAAACTTTGGAAGAACACATCAAGTTTACGAGCTAAAACGAAGATATAATAGCGACAGGTTTTGATGATAGCCCCCATTTTTAGAGATAAATCACTTAGGCCTGAATAGGCTCAATCTGACACCACAAGGGGATAGAAATGGCACTAGAAACCTAGCTTTGCTGAGATTCATTTGAATTCTACAATAAAGCTGGATTAGCTGCTTACATGAAATTGTGGGAAAAATATAAATGAGTTGGATTGCTGTTGTCGCGATTCCGCTCGACGTTTTTGAGCTGCCTCACCATACATCAATTGATTCCCACTAATGATACAAGGATAATTGCGTTGGCTGGAACTGACATAACTCGTCCGCCAGATCTTTGCGTTTTTTCTGCCAGATAGATTAATCATTTATCAATCCGCCGTTTGAAGTCACATCTTTTATTGACACGAGTAAGCAATCGCAATACAACCCAGAATCTATTGGAGTTTTTTTTTCCGTTTTGACAATACTGGACCGCATCAAGACGGACGATTGTTTTGCGAAAAATGTATACATAATGTAGTAGTTCATACAATAGATATTTAAATGATAAACGTAAATTTCCTTTTTATTCGTTGTTTTTATTTTTAAATTTAAATTTCACAGACATCGATGTTTCGGAACAGAACACTTGTTTCTTCATCAGTGTGACCAAAAACTATGCCTAACTCTATACTAGATCTCCTTATATACCTGCTAATTTTTCAGTTTATTCAAAGCAAGAAAAACCATACTCTAATTACCTTTTTAATTATATCTTACAACTAATTGCAGTCATGAGGGGTGAATGGTTATTCTCTAAATCAGTGTTCAATCGAGTATCCGGGGGTTGTCTTGATATGATGAGACTCTCGTAGGCGTCCAATTTGTATGCTGCTCTAACTTCTTTGACTAGCTCCAGGTTCTCATCACTAATACTATGTTTTTCTTCTAGTATATGTCTTGCCACCGATGACTTGATGCTGCTGATTTTTTTCCTATTTTTGGTTGCGGCTTCAGCTTCCTTCAGGTGCTCCTTGAATCTTGTTATTATTAACCGCTTTGTCTGGCCTATGTAAACCTGTGGGCATTGTGGACAACAAATTGTGTATATACCGCTGACTTCTTCCTTTGATTTCTTATCTTTGGATGATCCCAGCAAGGTTTTTATTTAGTAGTTTCTACTATGTGTGACGACCTGAATTTCCTGAGATTTGAACATCTTCTTAATTATTATTAAGCGACTATATGAAAAATTAGCTGATTGCACGTTAAAAGCATACGACGCTCATCTTAGATTAGGAAAACTTATACGAATTTCACAACACCAACTCCGTAGCAGGTCGCCACTCGATATTTCCTTCTTGAAACTTCCAGTTTCTTCATCTTTTTTCCCAACAGAATTTCCTTTTTCCTTTTTTTGAAAAGAATTTCCTTTCTCCTTTTTTCAGTCCAAACATTCAAAAGCCCTAGAAATGCCTATCCAATCTGCAAGTTCGAGAGGGATAGATGTTGCGTTTAAGATCAACCATGTAGTTTTTAGTGTAATGTGAAAGCATTGCCTGAAACACACAAAATTGTCCTTCTAATGTAATTATAGAGCGATCAAAATGGTTGATTTAAAGAACGACAGGTTATGAACAGGGATAAAATTAGTTCTAGCATGCAACACATGTTTAACTAACAATCTGTACAAAAAATGTAGAAAGACATTTTTGAATGTTGTGAATTGATCTCTCCTTGAAATACGTTTTCTGCATCCTTACGCCGAAAAAATGTAATTTTGTGAGATCTGTAAACAATATTACAATACAATTATTTTTGGCCCTGAATAAAATTTGCCTGTTATAATATATGCAAATATTTTCGCAACTGAATATCCAATTCGACTAAACGTTTGCAAGGAGCAAGTACTTGGAATCATTTGAATTGAATGGATCATAGAATATTATTTGCAAATGAAAGTTCCCATTCATAATACTGTGTAGGCATCCTTTATTCTCATTAAAACCTTCGCACACCTGAACATTGCTCGTAAGATATCTGGAGCACTACATTTGCAATTATCCATACATCACCACATAAAGTTTCCAACGTTTGAACAAAAAATCTTGTTGCTTGTTCAGCAAACAGTAAACATACGATGTGTGTTGAGTTCTTCGCACAATACTTTTCCAAGCTTGTGCACAATTAACATGTTAAATTGCAATACCAGCACATCCTTCTTATTAGGTCACATCCTTTCCCTATTTGTTCGACGCCACTCCAAGCTGACTAATCTACCAATATTATCTGCCGATGAAGATTAATCACAAAGTTGGAAAGAAAATTGCAGCAAACATATTGGACCAAGTTATGAGGGTGAATGGGTAGAAGTGACTATGAAGGATCTTTGCCACTTCGCATAGATAGCAAACTTTAAGGGTTGGTGTCTACTTGACATCCATTCGGCCATCGTGAATGGTGCGACTTTTCTCGGCTTTTCGAAACATATGAGCAATCGTGATGGCTATAAAGTGACTTGGTGATGGGGATGGATCCTTTTGTATGCACCATACGTCGCCTGTTCGCATTCGCTTCTTATTTTGCTTTCCAGAGCATACAATCCAAGTGAAAATTCGATAATGTCCGTTTATTTAGCGCAATTTGTTTTTCGCTTGGTCCTTATTCCTATCTAGAATTCTTTCAATACTTTCGGTTTTCTTTTGTGTCATTCATTCGTCGTGGTTGTAAGGAAGGAAGATGGTAAGGTACAAGTCCATTATGATCCAATATTGGTGATAAGGAAGAGGAGCTAGTAGTATTTGGTGCGCATGCTACATTTTCGACTATGCGCAGGAAATGAATGCTCGTTGTGTATTGTGTAATGGAAGGATACACGTGTAGCGAACACAATGAATATCCTGAAATATATATAAACGTGTTGAACAGTGAACGAGCATGAGAAGAGGAATTTAGAAGAAAAGTGAAGGAATGGAACAGTTGAAAGTGCACGTACTGTTGCTATGTTGCGGTGTTACCATCTGTTGCAGAATCCTGTGGTAGGATGGGTAATATAAACGAAACGTGGTTTGAAGGTGTAACACTTTAATTTGAGGGTTTTCCATATTACGTAAAGGAAGTTAATGGATCAATGATTTTTCAACTGTGCACAGAATGCTATCTGAGTTATTTTGAAATGTTTCAAATATTCCTGTAGTTTATTGAATTTGGTACAAATGATGCTTTTACATTGACTGCAAAAGGATATAAATCGATAATCCTTCTTCTTTGAGAATATTGTGAAATGGAAAGCAACAACACAATAATATAGTTCATTCAAATGTCCGGAGAAATATCCATTTATACAGTAAAGTAGTGAATAAATCATTACTATTTTCCGAGCCCAGTTATTCTTTTCCGCACGCCATCCAAACTTTTTCCAAAGTCCCTTAACCCTTCGCTATACCATTTAAACTTCTTCGCAACTCATTTAATTTTTTTTGCTTTTCCTTTTCACTTTTATCATTGTCTTAGAACTTATCATATTTACGATGCGGGTGACGAAAATAGCTGGATTCTTTGCCTTTCTTAATGACTACTATAGTAGAGATTTTCAGCAGCATATCCATTACAAAATCTGTACCAATTCGTCCGGATTCAGTTAAGGAAAATGAGGTAGCAAAACTTTACAATAAAGGATGTGCGTAAGATCTTGCATTTGACTTCTTCCTTCTTGTGGATAAAGGCATTTACCATATTCAATATTCCCCGCCTGCTTAACGTAAATACAAGTGAGGAATTCCTCTCAAACTGTTGGAGCTGTTACAAACGATAGTGATCCACGTTTGACCTAAGATATTGATGAATCCGATTCATCGTTGAGGATAATTGCGGGCAAAAGTCATCGTTACCCAATATTCCCACCAATTTGATCAGGCGAAAATCATTTACTAAAAATCATCCCATTGGAACCTTTCGATCTTTTCTCTTAAAATAATACTACCGAAAAGGCACATGGTCGTGCTAAAACTCGAAATTCATCTCTATGTCACTCATTAAGCAGGTAAAATGGGGATGGTAAAAATGTTAATAAACGACGTTATGTTAGTTTTCGTGGGACGCATCATTTCCTAGACTTCCAGTTCGAGAGCGCTCAAATTTGTGAGGCCTTCGACAATAAGATAATTTTCTGCCGATTGTTAGCGGTCCATGTGTTAAACTCCACAGGAAATTATTTCGGTCTTTCAATAGTTTCGACTAAGTAAAGTTCAGTGAATCTTAACAGCAGCTTTCTGCAGCGTAATTCTAAGTAGACGCAGATTTAGAAAAAAAGTTTAAATGTCTTGTGAAATATTTAAATGAATTAAGAAGATTTCAGTGATTTGGGAAAAGTTTGTGTGACTATGAAACAAGTTTATATAGGTTGGAAAATGCTACATATTAGAATGCAGACAATTTCGTAAACGACAACAGCATCTGAAAATCAGCAGCGCAGACATAAAGCTAATAGTCAAGAATTTCATACAAAGAGGCATTTTTGGAGCTCATATGCGCCAACAAGAAGGGAACAAATATCTAAAAACCATGTGTGATTGCGATCAATGAAAATAATTTTTTTTTTTGAAAATTTGAAACTTTAGACCGCAGGTTGTCAAAAAATTAAGACCGCTTAAGACGAGCATTGATGCTAGCAATGGTCCCATTTGCTTTCGCATTGTTTTTGATTGCATGTGTCTTGATTGCAGCTATCACCTCTCGCTGCTTGCTTGATGCCATGATCTTATCTTTCCAGCTGAAATTCCGATTGGAATTCTCTTTTAATGTAGAGTCAATAAGATGTTAGGCTTGCCACTCATCACGACCGGTCAAGTACAAAAAAAGGTCTTGGATAGTTTTGACCCGAGGCTACGATAAAGTACCCTAAGGAACAATAGCCATATACACAATCAGTTACTATTTTTGATAACATAAAAACGCTCCACAGAGGCCCCTAAAATAGAGATTGAAATCGTATGAACAAAATTATATACGATTGTTACCGACGTGCCAACGTCGAGAACAACAGCGTCTACGAAGTCAAGGCGCACTCAAGTAAATACTCAATGGAGATTCAAGTCGAAAGTTGAGTACTATATCGGACCAGTTCATAAAGCGCTGACTCACACAAACGCAATGAATGATTTATGAAGACGAATGGGATAGTGTTGACTCTAAATGGTCAGGGACGAACAACCGCAGAATGGGTCGGATTGCCGAAATCGCTCGTACTCGAGCGTCCACGAGATCACTCTATTTTACTGAACGGAGAGCATTCAAAACGTGGGTCAAGCTA
Source organism: Oxycera nigricornis (assembly GCA_963942545.1). Taxonomy (NCBI): domain Eukaryota; kingdom Metazoa; phylum Arthropoda; class Insecta; order Diptera; family Stratiomyidae; genus Oxycera; species Oxycera nigricornis. Next base: position 31,981,333 of record OZ012662.1, on the reverse strand, counting down.
TCGGGCAGTCGTGGAATGAATTTCGCCTAAACACGGTAGGGAAAACCTTAAAACTTACTCGGGGTCATTAAATTTTTCTCCTTCGAGATTGATCAATAGAATAATTTTCGGCGAATGCAGTCACATGCCAGACTCATCGACTACAGCGAGCCACAAAGACTGAACTTGGATGGTGCCGGCAGCATCGTTTCTCGGCACACAACTTCCGGCCAGCGACGGATCGCCTACCGCAACAAAACACATGCTCAAAAATCTGGCAGACCGTAAGATTAGAGTGTCTTGTTAGATTGTCGCCAGGACTCTCCACATAAAAAGACTACGACCAAAAAATGCATCTCGGCAAGATTTAATTCAACCACTCTCCCGAAACAATGTTAGATAAAAAATGTAAATTTTGGAGTCATGAAAGGAGGTGTTTAATTTCGTGCTTCCTTTTTTCATTGCCGAATGTTTGCGGTAACGATGAAAACACAGGTGAGAAATGTAGATGGATGGAAAAAGGAGGAATCGAGTGAGCGTTCGGAAGGAATAAATTTCATCTTTTTGTGTGCTGCCGTTTTGTGGATAAACGAAAAAAACACAGATATCTGGTGCGACGGTCAAATAAATGGCACAGTGAGTAAACGGATTCATTTATTTGGGAAAGGTAGCGTCTGCGATTTCTGCACACTTGTGAACACCAGCAGCTATTCTTAAACCCTCATTTTTTGTTATCAAATTGTTATTAAAACTACACCGTTGAATATTTTTAAATGGCTGTTGCTTTATTCAAGATATCATATACTCTCGTTGTTTATGAAAAATAATTATAACTAAATTGCTGACTCTTGATAGTAGAACATTGTCGATAGTTTATAACCCCATTTCACAAATGGAAGTTTCCTTGAGGTCCACACTTGTTTGTGCATCATTGAAGCAGCAATGGATCTTCATATTTCGTGATAAAAAAACAACGGTGTCAAATTTGAACTTTCTACTGACGGGGCTTTATTTCGACCTCAAATTCATTTCATCTTTAGCACAGTCTCTGCACTGCCACTAATTTTAACATTTCCCAGAGATTTCATACTATATATGTTAGCTTGTCAAGGGCGTCACCATTGAAAATATCGAAATGACACGCACTTAAACAACTGCTAAAAGCCTCTCTACGTGTTTTTTCTTGTTACAGAAAATGTCTGTAGGTCAAGATTTCATCGAATGGTGGTAGTGGTGAGGTTTTATGTTAAGTAATAGTATTCGGGTTGCCAAAAGTGGAACCAGATACTTTCTAACTTCAATTGTGATGCACTCGAGAGTTGAAATATAGCTTTATATACTAGATTGCAGTTGACAAGTTGCAGCGCAATACATTCAACGTCCAAGTTGTTTATTATTTGGGGTCCCTGCTATTCAATCTTTTTGCCTGCGCCTCTGATTTCGCATAATCTCTCTTTCTTCGTCTTCCTAATCAAATTTGTATGTATTGGTATTTGAGCATTAAAAATGTTTCTCCAGTTGACGTCATTCCTTCGTTGCTCCATCCCCAAATCCTGAAAGCATTTCCATCCACATCGTATCCAGTGTCCTTAAACACAATCACATAACAACATTTACATGCATAATGCTACGGTATGGTAGCATAGTCGAAACTACACACTACACTTTCCTCCCTTCGATGTTCGTGTTTGGCCCCAATTTTCAACATTTCAACGTTTCCACGTACGTACGAATATTTTCCCCATCCGCCCCGAAAGTATCCTTTAACAATCGGGTGGAGTTGTTCAGCGTTGGTCGTAGGTTGCGGTGAATGCGAGTGGATTTCACTTCAATAAGTTGTTGTCAGCCACCCGAGACTATCAACGACAGTCATAGTGTAGCACGTTCATTACATAAGTGTATAGAAAGAATATCATACATATATCGGAAAAAAGGACTATTAAGTAATTCCTGAGAGGACTGTAGAATCTGTTTTTACAGTTCGTACAGTGTTTGCGTTGCGAATCCACACGAATTTCCGTTAGCATAAAATCAATCTACGTGCAATTATGCAAACGTGCAGCGTGAATTATGCAAGCGAGCCGTGTATGTAACGTCAGTGTCCTGTGCAATTATTTATGTTTGTAAGGACGAGCGCAACGCGGATCGTCCAGTGCGGATGACTTAATTTCTATTTCACATGGAGTTTTGGCACGTTTAGGACGTTTGCCGGGCGCTTAAATGTGTAACCAACTAGCAAATTTGATAGTGTGTAATAAAAGTTAGTGAGTTAGAAAATTAAGGTTCGGGGTGGGAGTGCGAAAGCAGGAGGACGACCACCAGTATCTCCTGACACCGTTTGACCAACCACCCCGACCCAGCCTCGTACAAACACCCCGATGTCCGGTTTCGTTTTTCGTATTTGGAAAGCATTCTATTGTTCCGCTCCATAGAGCGTCGAGTCAATAGTGCGACATTGTTGAGTCCGTTACCATAGCTCGGACCTACTAACGAATCCTATGTAAAAGGACGAAATTCGACAAAACGTATAAAAAACGAGTTTGAGTAAAAGTGACGAGGAAATTCGTAAAAAGCATTGAAAAGGTTTTAATACGATTGGTTTGACACTCAGTGCACGTCCTTCTTGTGTATATGTGTGGGGTGGTTTGAAAACGGGTTGAGTGCGGTTCGAGTGCTGGATTCAGTCAAAGGATAATTGCACTGTATAGGAATCAGAGAGGGCATCAAAATTGCATGATTTTCAATCAACGAACTGATCGTATTTGTGCAGTGCTATTTGAACGGTCGCGATTTACTATATTTCCATAAATTGACTTGATTTTCATATCGTCAGTGAAGATTTCTTGTGTTACTTGACGTTACAGCAAGTAAGAGCGTTCCAATAAATGCACACAAGTTCAATCGATCGCGTAGTTCTGATATAATACAACAATTATATAACCACAGTAAGCTGTAACATTCTTGCCTGTTCTGTCTCGTAACGCTTACAGCATTTAAATTAAAAAAATTCCATAAAAATCAATTCGTAAATCATATAAGTCGCAATTGATGAAGAATCTGCAAAGTGGATCATGCAAATTTAAGCACCAAATGACCTTAATTCAAATCAGCTTTCTAGAAACTTAATATGGAGCAATAAATACGTATCTTGTGCTTTAAAGTTGTTTCTAAATCCTTCACCAAATACAATACAAAAATTTCACAAACAAAACTCACAGGACGATTTTTTTCAAGCACGGATACATTGTTTGCTTGCTTCGTCGCATTATATTGAGAAGGAAACAATCAGCATCAACTATAATTATATGCAACAGTGTCTACAGCAATAGTGATAATACAATAATTATAAAGCGATTTTGTAGGCCAACAATCCAATCTAGAAAGAAGCACAAATCAAGAGCACATTGTTTGTGAAATAAGGTAAGATGTTTTGTTGCATTCTGCAAAATTATTCTGGAGTGCATCTTCAGAACTATTATGCAACATAAAAACTGCTACCTACAGCGACTTCTTCCGTTGCATCTCATCACGTATTCTTGTTCGGGAGACAAAAATTAGTATTCATACCCTTGGAGTATCCTTGGAGTGGAAGGGTTAAGTGTAGTAGCTTATATATTATAAGCGTTACGAAAGATATTCTTGAAAGAAGAACGATAACTTATTTTTCTGACAGGAATATGTATTATTTTGAGAACGAATCTTTAGAAGTGATATTGTTCTATTTGAATTCAAATTGAAAATATTAATAATAGTCATGAATTGTTAAAATATAAAAATATAACAGTTGTTTTCTCTTGTCAGTCGCATCATTGAAACTTTTTAATAATTTCATTACATTTCGACTGACTTAAATTCCAATTTAATTTTGACGTGCAAACGTCTTCGGTATGAATACATGGAAATGAACGCTACCAAAACGGTCCCGTTTGAAACGTCTAACACTCGAAGACTACAGTCTAAAGGCTTTGGTTCGATGCAAGCGACAACGTCGAACTACAACTGTCATAATAGAATATATGCAACTACAATTGTGAAGGCCCAATAACAGCGACAGTTGTCGTTGTAGGCTCGGTTAGATCTATTTCTAATTTTGACGTTGTCGTTTGCTCTATTTCCATTTCATTCCTATTAACATATATCAAATATTCAAATCAAATATTTATTCGTATGATTTCATTGCGATATTAAGTAAATACATTGAATTTGAGACTTAGTAGCATGCTCTGAACTATCAACCATTCACTTTCGATTTGACTCGCATGCACTAGTTTGAAAGGAGTCGATGCCCTCATTGGGTCAAGCGTCAGCGTTGACTTTTGTAATGCGACGTTGTCGCTTGCATTAGGAAAAGACCTTTATTGTCAAAAAGAAAAGCCAGCAATCGACAGAATAATGCTGAAAGTAAATGGTACTACTTTTTCAACTCTTCCCGGCCCGTCCGATGCAAAATAGGATGGAAAGAGACACTTAAGGCCTCGACCTAATGCGAGCGACAATGTCGAACTACAAAAAATATCAAAACAGAATGTGTGCAATTACAATTTTGGGGGCTTTAATTTTAGATTTATTTCTAATGTAGACGTTATTGTTCGCTCCATTGTCATTTCATTCATATTGACGAATGCCAAACATTCAATATTCATATTAAACGGTGACAATGATCCTGAAGCGAGAAATTGTCTGAAACAGAAAAATCACAAAAGGTTTTATTTGAAAAGCCAGTGGCTATCGTTTAAACCAAAATTATCAAGTTATATACAATAATAACAAATTGCCGGACAGCTGAAAATAGCTTTTCTAAATTCAAGTTTTTTGGGTTTAAAAAAATAGAAAAAATCAATATTTTGAAACCTCCAAAATTCAAAACGTTACTAGTATTTAAAATATTGGTTCGGCAAGGTTATGAGACCGACATTCTCTTTTTAAATTCAATATTACAGTTAATATACTTGTTTTCATGTATCACTCGAACATTTTTTGTATATATAGAGCTAAACACTATACAGAGGGGCGGAGGCTTACAGAGCCGCGAGTGTCTACGAGTATACACAGGGTGCGCACATTAAATCGACCATAACTGTAATAGTGATGCCTGGATCTTTTTAAAATTTTAACACGATATTTTTGGGAATATTTACTATAAAAATAAGTTAAAGAAATAACATCGATTTTTAAAAATGTATAAAGCCTTTAACCTCTTTAAGTGGAAGAATGAATATGCGCTTAGGAATACCAAACACTCACTTTCAATTTGACTTGCTAGCTTAGACAGAAGTCGATACTCTCATTGGGCCATTCGAACGTCAGCGTTGCATTTCGATTTTGTAGTTTGACGTTGTCGTTCATTTTGTGCTGAGATCTTTAGTCAAGTAACAAAACGATAAGTCAGTGCACGCCAAAGGTATAAAGACCAAATACTCTTCCGAGTTTCTACATAGCGTACGAGGGAGGTCTAGCAGTTCGCGGAAGGGAAGGTAGTTACTAATTAAATGACTCATTTTCAGTATAACTACGCGATTTAAACCTAATCGAATCATTATGTTCTGAATGATCAACGAGCAAACAAGTCATTCCAGAATAAATAAGCCAGGATGGAGAAAATGGAACATCGCGTCGTAAAAAAATTCCTCACTAAACAAGGAAAGACAGCTCAGATATTTTCCCAAGAGATGCTTCATGTTTACGAGGACTCTGCTCTTGGCAAAACCATGGTGTATAAAAAGCATGGAAAGGATTCGATTGAAGACGATCCTCGACCCGGACGGTCAGTTTAGGCTACCACGTAAGAAATCATCGAAACAGTAGAAAAGCTTTTATCGGAAGATGTCCATTTGAAAAAAAAAGCAGGCTGGAGTATTCAAATCCGTTATTTTAAACATCCTAAATCATCAGATTTGAACGACAAACGTCAGTGCAAGATGGGTTCCGAGAATGCTGAGAGTATTTCAAAAACGTGAACGCGTCGAATGTTTTCACAAATTTTTGGATCACTATGCCGGGCGGAGGATACTATGGCCCGGATTGTAACTGGTGAAGAAACTTTGGCTCACTATTATGAATACTAAATAAAGCAGCAGTGTATGCAGTATCATAAAAAAGGCACACCACTCTTAAAAAATATATCGTCTCACAATCGGCCGGAAAAATCATGATGACCATCTTTTGGGATACAGCAGGTATCCTATTGATTGATTACAAAGTACGCGGCATCACCATAACGAGAAATTACTACACTTCCTTACTAGGACAATTAAAGGATGCCATCAAAGAAAAAAAGAATAGGAAAATTAACAAAAAGTGTGCTCCTTTTGCCTGACAATACGCCCGTGCACACGAGCCGTGTTGCGACGGCTGCCATTCATCGATGCGGTTTTAGACAACTTTGTCACCCACTCTATAGTCTAGACCTGGCCACCAGTGATTATTATTTGTTTCCAAAAATTAAGGAATAGTTGCGTAGAAAAAAAATTTAACGACGATAATGGAGTCGAATCGGCAATTCCGGCCATTTTTGACAGCAAGAACAAATCTTTTTTGGATGATATTTATATGCTTTTCGATAGATTTGATAAATGTGTTAGGGTTAAGGAAGAATATTTCAAAAACGAAAAAATAGTTAAACGTTTTTTTGCGAACTTTTTGACCTCCTCTCGTATACCCTATTTCAACATTGAATAACTCCGCCATTTTTCAGCCGATTTTCTCAAATCAACAAGATTTTTTAGGATATTCTATGCCATTGCCTAAATGGCACTGAATGACGTTTCAGAATTGTGATTATCTGTCAAAATCGGCTGAAAAATGGCGGAGTTATTCAATGTTGAAATAGGGTACGTCTAGATGGCGCACCCTGTATGTGAAATTCTTTTCAAACTTCTATATACATTAGTGTCTGATTTGCAAGCTTCTAAAATTTTTGAATTTTTTTTAGATAAATTTAGATTGCAAAATTATTATACGAAAGCTACCGAAGCGATTTTGAAATTTTTTTGTTGTTGTTTCATTATTTTATAAGGATATTTTAGGCAAATAATTATTAAGGTCCTGAATGCATTCTTATGTTAAAAAAAATAAAACAAAGATGGCTTTTCCCCGTTTTTTTATATTAATTGCTATTTTGCGGCAAGGGTAAATTTTTTTAAAATTTTTAACAAATCATATCTTATAGAAAATTTACTTACGCAACTTTTATTACCGCACAACTTTGCTCCAAATTGAATCGTTTTGAAGTTAAAAGTGAGAAAAGTATAAAAAAATCGAGGTGTTTTAATAATTTTTAAACATTTCGATTTACTTATTAATGTTCCCGACTTTTTTGAAAGGAAGGATGAGTCAATTATTGTTATAAAAGTTATTCCACAACTTTTTCTGGAAAAATCAGTGTGCCTCCTCATAACAGCCAACTGAAAACAGATCCGCCCTGGTCTTTTTACGGAGAGCAAGATGTGGCTTTCCTCCTGGAAGGAATGAAAGTATTTGCAGGAAAAGAAAGGCGACGTGAGTGTTAGTAGTTTGAAATATTCGCAAAAGGACAGCTAATTTTGTAACAGTCGTATTAGATACCAAATAACGAATGCCGGCTGACGCCAATTCAAATAAAATATTATTTTCTCAACGCCCACATGTTACATTTTGTCAGCTGTCTCATTATATCAACAATTTCACGGTTTCCCAGTGTTCATAAATGTTGCTTGTAAAAGAGACACATATTTCAGTGTTTCACCTGCTCGACACAAGTTATCAAATTAAATTCCATAGAAAACACCCACATGCATGTTACCTGACATGAGTTTGTCGGAATAAGATTGAGAAGAATTTTCGATTACAATACAGTATGTGTAGTTTCAGATAGTAAAAATACAATTTGTGAATTTATCTTTAGGTTTTCTTTACTAATTCTATTGAAGTTATTCGAGAATTACACAAAAAACTTTTGAATGCGTTGTAATCGCTGCGTACATGCCTATCTTGCTCCGTTTTTTTGCACAATTGTATCGACTTTTTCAATGATTTGGTCGGTCAGGGCAATGTGCATCCTTAATATTAAAATTTCCAGAACGAGATTGATCGAACCATTCACGGGCTGTTCTTTCCGATACGGCATGATCACTTTAAACTGCATGCATTTTTTTAACAGCCTGCGTTGCGTTCTTCCCGTTTTTGAAATGGAATTTCAAATCGTATCGAATTTCTTCTTAATTTTCACACATTTTTAATATGAAATGGGTTTTCTTACCCAGTGGTAACCAGGAGAACTTGGCACGCACTGTGCTCCAAACGTACCAAGCGGCTTCTTAAGGTACTAGTACAGTCTAGAATACAAAAAAAGCATGATTTTCAAGATTTTTTTAAAGCCATTTTGTTAATTACATCAATGTAATCTTTTACATAAAAAAAAGTAAATATCTTTAAGTGTATAAAATAATTATTTTTTATTTTTTTATTCCTTATATAAATTTTGCAGAGGAAGCCAAAGTTTCGTACTTAAAAAATTCTTCCTAAATGGCAGACAGTTAATCTCAGAATTGGTAAGTCTGAAACAAAAAGTTCAAAAAGTATGTTATAAAAAGTGTTATTTTGTGTGACAATTCACCACCGAAAGTAAAAATTTGTTGAAAAAAAAATTGGCAGACTTTCAAAAAAAAAAGTTGAAATTTCGACCCTACTTTCCGATAATTATCCTTACATAATTTTTTTTTCTTCTATTTTTTTTTACAAAATGTGGTAAATTGTCATGTCCCATGAAGGGGCAAAGAAAATGATTCAAGATTTATTACTCTAAGTTTTATAGTTCCGAAGATTAACTGTCTGCCAGTTGAAAAAACGTCGTTTCGAGAAAAATGCGTTTAAAGTTTTTTTTCAATCTTTCTCGGTTTAGCGGTTTTACTCGCCTTTCCGTACGATTTGCTTGGAGCCATAATACAAAAAAAATATATCGACTACCAAATAGATACTGAGAGAAAAACACGTGAGAAACTTTGAATTTAAATTTGTATATAAAAGAAACTGGTATTTTGGAGAGGGGATCGACATAAACGCCTTGCGCTCGCGCGTTCTTATATTTGCTATAGAATTAAATATAGTTCAAATTTCTCTATCATATTTTGGGAGAATGTTTTTGAATGCCTAAAGAATCGAAATCAATAATAAAAAAATCGATTTTTTGAAAATTCTAGACTGTACTAGTACCTTAACACGAGCCGCGAAACCTTGAGTTCCATCGTATCCTTACTGACGGGGCACTGTCTGATTGGCAGACACGTAGAAAGATTGGGTGTTCCTTTCAACGATTTCTGCCGAAGTTGCAAATCGGAAGACGAGGAAGAGACAATCCAACACTTTCTGTGTGAATGCCCAGCACTATCCAGGAAACGCATGCAAACCTTAGGCTCACCATTCCTGGACAGCCTCACGGAAGTAGCTGATTTAAATATTAGCTGCATAGCCAACTTCATACGAGAATCTAAGTCGTTCTCGTCATCCTGTAGGTTCTAGTGCCGTCTCAATCTTTTGTGGTATCACAATGGGCCTATAAAGGCCTAAATGAGCCATTTTTGAATAAAGAAGACTGCCACTACAACCAACCAACCACCAACCTAATATGAAATGAATTTTCACTGAACAAAACAATACTAAATTTTTCCTCTATCATCCAAAATTACATGTAAATGTTTTAAACAAAAAATATAACTTTACAGTCATCTGGTGCCAAAAACGGCACTTTAGATTATCCAATATAATACTAATAGACAAATGTCTCATTATAAGTAAAAAAACTCAAATATTTCGTAAAAAAGAGTAGGGACTAGAGAATCCAATACCGACTCTTATTTCTAATCCCGGGATTTCGGGATTTTTCATTGCCTATCCCGGGATCCCGGTATTACGCCGGGATTGAAGACTGCATTATGAAAAAAGCAAGAGGCAAATAAAAATTGTTTTAGTAGAAATCAAATCGACATTTTAATAAATTAGTAATTCCGTATTCAATTGTTAATCGTTTAACATTATTTGTCGCACATTGTTAATCAAATATAAAATTAAATTTTAAAAATCAACAAACATAATTTTTGATTAGATAAATCGTTGTGACTTGACATCTATAATAAATAATCTACAAAAATTATTTTAGACTTCAATCTACTTCAAATAAAATAAAATAATGCAAATCAATAGCCTAGTAAAAAGATTATTTAGAGCTTCGAAAATGATAAAGGAGAAATAATAATGCGTCCAATGTTTCATCACCGAGCCTGCTCCTCAAATTATTACAAATATATGCGGCCGCACAAAAGGCACGTTCGGGCTCAATTGAAGTTGGAGGAATCGACAATAAATACTTGTAAGTTTGCTCCAAATTACATCCTCGAATGGAACTAAAGGATATCTGTTATAGGTTCATCTCTTTTTTAACTATTTTAGATAAATCAGTGTTTTTATTTATTTCAGGTGTCAATATTTTCATACTGTTTTCTATTTCAAACTGAAGCTTTTCTTTGAGTGTTAGCTCAATTTTGGTTGTTCCTGTGGGTTCGATTCCTAAAGTGTCTGCCTCCTTACTACTTTCATAATGGTTCTCTCTGTTGGTTCTTTCAATTAATGAGACTATCTGCCTTAAAATTGCTGGTGGGAATTGGACAAAAATCGTTTATTTCGGGCGATACTGCTGCGTCTAAGTTATCATTATCACGCCAAGGGTTTTGCAGATAACTCAAAACGCCCGATAATTCAGATTGTCGGCGACTTTCTAAGGGCTCTAACAAATGCGTTTTTAATTTATTAGCGAGCATGAACTTAATAATCCCAAAAATCCCGGGATTGTAGGAAATCGGTCCCGAAACTTTCGGGAGTAAAAAAGAGCCGGGATCCCGAGATCCCGGGATTGTAATCCCTAGTAGCGACCCGCCAAAATCCCAAGCCCTGCTTGCAAGTGACGTAAAATATGAGTGACCGTTAAAGGGTCTCTCTACCTTCAATTTTTCAAAATAGTTTTTGTTTTAGATATTTTTTTTTACATAGAAATAATAAAGATATTAGCATGAAATGTTGCGTATTTTAGCAATATTATTTCAAAAACCCAAAAAAATATTTTTAACCGATAGTTATTGGTCCAAAATTTTTTTTGTTAGTTGACATGATTTCAGACGTCGGCTTGCTCTGAAAAACAACTTAAACATGATATTATTTTGTATTGAACCCGGTACCGCATGAACTAGAATAAAAAAATTTTGGCCAAAAAATTACAAAATGGCGGCGATTCTTCGAAAAAATAATCGGTTTTTTAGGTTAGAAAATCGGCTGAAGATCGGTTAATTCGCAACCAATCTCTACGGTTCAAGTTCATGCGATAGCCATATATGTATATTATTAGGGGAAAGCGGGGCTACGCCGTACAACGAGGTAATGCCGTACACCTCATTTTGCCGCTACGTTTTGAAAATATATGAGTTTAGTCGGTGCTGACGCCGTGCGGAAGTTACTGTAAACTCATCAGACTGAGTTAGTTCATCCACTATGTACGGTACGCGTTCAGCTATAGAAAGTTTGTTTTGTTGGTTTTACTTACTATTTTTGATCTTCACTAATTTAGAGGTAAGTGGAAAGCTTTTACGTATAAATTGGTGGCTTTTAAACTATAAAAATCGACATTTCTCAAGATAAGTTTGACATTACAACGAAAACTTGTTGACAACAAAGTTGGAAGGTTATGTTATAAATTTACTACGAGCTCAGGTTGGGGCAACGTCGTACAAAAGTGTACGGCATTGCTCCAAATGGTTTTTTATGACATTTTACTTCTGAATTGTTTTGCTTTCGTAAAGACTAGACGAAAGTGATTTTTTATTTCAAATGGTCGGTTTCGGTGTTGTTCGTGCTTTGGATGGATGCACGAGGGGTGCAGTGCTGCTGAGTCTGCAGAAAACTTTATCTGCGATTTTCGTACAAATAATTATGAATAATTACTTCTGTAAATGATGTTCTTTCTCAAAATAATAAAGTGACTTTTCTGTATAGCCTGATGGTTTATTTCTTGTAATAATTCCCTGCTTTTACAATATGTGTGGTTGTACGGTATTACCCCATCTGTTGTACGGAGTTGCCCCGACACTCGATGTTATCTCGTAAAATGTAGTTTTTTTCTGAAAAATTTATTTTAAAAAATCTGATGTAAAAAAATTAAGTATTTGTAAAGAAAGTTGTAGAAAAATAACTAAATTAAGTATCAGTAGTAAAATTTTTATTCTTATCGCCATTTTAAGGGAGAAATAAACAAACTGGCTTAAGTGTACGCCATTACCCCGCTTTCCCCTACATATCTAAAAATCAGAGTAATCGTCGAGGTTTTTTTTAAAAATCCTGCCAACCAGTTATGAAAACATGGTTTCGAAGAAAATACGTTTGAAGTTTTCAAGCAGTTTTTTTGTAACAATTACACTTAAAATTAATAAGCGATGCCTGAAGCATACAAAAGTTCTTCCTCTTCCTCGAAAATTTCCTGCTGGCTTGATTTCTTATCTCTGCGAGCTGTTATTGCCTCTTTTGTGGCATCGGTGCTGCGTTTATTAGCGGTCTTGATTCGTAATTGATCATAATTGTCCGCATGCTTTTCAACAGAAAAGCTTATTGTCACGCCCATTACTTGCATGCCTGTTAAGAGGGTGCATAAACCTTCATTAAACAAACAAGCAGCTGTCCGGGAAGCAATTTCAACAGCGTTTTTGCCCGCAAATGTATGTTTTAGAACCATATTCCACACGCACGGGTTAAAACTGTCTTCAGTGTTTTGGGTATGATTATCCAAAAAATGCTTGAGTAAACCATCTGACGTGAGATCTTCGTTTCGATTCCCCATCATTCAGACTACATTCATACTCGGGTGTAATGATATATAAAAGATTATATCTAAGCTGTTCAAACCAACACTCTGTGTCACGAGGACTCTCTATGTTGCTGATTAACTCACGTTAAAATTTTAATTTTGTTTTGAAAACAATAAAAACGTGTTTTTGATGACATTTCCTAACGAAATAAGTCAAAAAAACAATTTTGAAAACTTCAAAACTTAGAAACTTAGATAGAAAGACTCCTTAAGAAAACTACCTCGTATAATGTACTTGTTTGGTTTTATTATTCAGTAACATTGTTGATAACACGAAACAGAAGCTATCATAAAAAGGATATGTAATTCGCTATCTAAAATCGCGTTTCATCCTTTCACTTCTCCGAAGAGCAATAATAATATTAGGCGCATAGTCAGTTTTACCTCCATTAAGAACTAACGCGACTCATCAACAGCTTTATGTTCTGCTTAATCGTCTTTGCAATCATATTATTCCTTCCGCTAACACAATTCATACATTGCCAACACGCTCTGTCAGCAATCATCAACTGCCTAACGACTGCGCACACAAACTACAACCATTCACGTCCCTCTTCAATAAACAATTAAATCCATCATCTAGTGTATTTGCATAATTTAACATGAAAAATAATTGCAAGCAAAAATGATGCACACAAAGTGTATGGGCTCTCCGGTTAAACTTTCTTCGAGTCTAATTTTTTGCGAAACAAGAACATGTGAGTCAACAATAATTTCAGCTAAGAACGTTCCGCAACCCAAATCCAAATCCTATCCACATGTATAAAATTCCAGTACCGGAATTGAGCTTCCTATACAAAAAGGCTGAATTAGCATTCACCAGCGAAATTACGGACAATGAACAGACGGTAGCATCATATACGCTTCCTGTTCGTCCATATGCACAAAAATTATTCTATGCATACTGTCACCAACGTGTCCTGGCACGGTTGGAATGAAGTTGACATATGTTCGTATGTAGATGCTGGCATCACCCCCCACTCACAATATGATGATGATGCAAGATAAAACAATTCATCAAGCGACTTGACATCAATCTTCCTTATTATTATACAAGCAAGCAGAACAGCTCTCTGCCTGTATTATAATCTAAGATCCTTGGGCTAAGAACTAGAAACGTGGTTGGTGAATGTCTTTTCAGATTGAAATGTTTCGAGTTTGAAGACTGGAAGTACTAAAAAAAAACTACGATATGGTCTGAGATTTTAGAATTGCAGGCTTGATGACAAAACGAACTGGTTTCGAGTTGATAGTTTTTTTAAACAGCAAATAAGGATGAATTAGGTTGCAAATTTTTACATGGTAGAAAACTTTCAGTTTTGCCACAATATGTTACAAATAATTAGTTCAAATTGGTTCAATTTATTATAAGATGCGTAATGGTTTGTATAATTCGTTGAACGTTAAAAAGTCGAAGAAAATCGAACTTAACTAAGCTTACGTCTCATTGACCTTACGGTTGTTTAGTCCTGGAAAAAGGACGCTTACGTTTCCTATCATGCAGACTAGTTCTTCCGGGCTATCAAAGAGTACAGGTTTTGTGACTATTAGCAGGACGGGTCAGTTAAGTGCGTACGTGTTCGTGGTCGTTTTCTTGAGTCTTCGGCCAAAATTTCATTACGTGTGATTCAGTCACAAAGCCCAATTACGAAACATCGAGAAACACAAAAATAGTAAGATAATTAAGCAACAATTTTGGGCGTAAAACGAGCTACAACCATTATCAAGTCCTTTCCAATAGCACAAAAATCAAAGAATTTTACGCAGACTTAATGCCGAAAAAGCAAAAGACCGATACTATCAACAGAGATTCTCGCGCAAGCAAACAATCTCTTCTGCCACTCTACCACGGCCTACCGAGTGCAATTTCGCATTATTAGCGCGGATAGGTTCGCCATTTCACTTAACTCAACCGAATTCTTACCTCCTGTAAATTGAATAGGGCAAATGATCCATAGGGAAATTTTCAGCTATAAGTTATTAATTAATTTTCTACAGAAACTTAGTATCAGAAAATATGTGTTGAATACTATGAATACTACACATGACTGGAAAATTTAAATGCACATTAAACCTTAAATTTAAACCACTTTAAATTGGTGAATCATTGATAAATAAAAAGAACAATAAAACGAATGAAAGTTTAAAACTTATAATATTTACAAATTAACTTTTAATACAACATTGAATGTGTCTTTAATATCATTATTAATTTGCCAGCATATAAAAACGAATTTTATGTTTTTTTCCAAAAATTATTTATTTATTCATCAATATCTATTTTCCCCTCTTCAAATAATCGCCATCATATATTATACACTTGTGCCAATGTCCAATCCTGGAAGCACATCAAAAAATCATATTTTTTTTGATTTTGTTCAGCTCCTTCGATGCTGATGAATCCTAGCGTAGCGTCGTCCTTTCATGTGCCTCTTCAGTTTCGGAAACAAGAAAAAGTTCTCTAACGGTGATTCGACGATAGGTCAATACTATTTTTTCACTTTATTAATGTTTTCGTCTGTTTCGCCACGCTGTTCGTCGTTCACATCTTCTCGGCTCTCTGAGAACATTTTGTACCACCGATAAATGTTGCTTTGGTCCAAGGTAGCTACACAACGTGCCACAGTCAACATTCGGAATGCGTCCGTGCACTTAAAGTTGTGTTTCACACAAAATTTGATACAGATTCTTTGATCCAATTTTTGGAATATAATGAAATCGAAGATAAGCTAAAACACGTCCACTCAAAATAGCTGTCAAAAATTAACTGAAGATTCAAAATGGCCGAACTTGTCAGCGTAAGTGAGGGACATGAGTACCAACATAACGTCATAAAAATGTCGAAAACCTAATACACGTAGCAAATTCGCGATAGCTTTTGAACAGACTACGTATAAATTTCAGATTTGCAATTCAAATTCTTCAATTATCAATTATCGATGCAACACGAATTCGAAATGGTTTATTATTAGCTAGCACAAATTGAAATACGTTTTTCGTGTACTGTAATTTTTTCACCCTCCCGAATCACAACTCAACAATTCCGAAATCGAGACACGATGTATCCAACGGAAGGATATCACGATACCAGAGATTTCACGGACAATATTTACGCCATACGTGGAAATTCCAGTATCATAATAAGGTTTTAACTGAGAAAATTGGATGCATCACGCGCAAACCAAAGCTACTCGATGTTTGCTTAAAAAATGAGATTGTAATTTTACTGGGAACGTCATTTCTATAATTTGTTACAGCGAAACAAACTAAACTATCGACCCAAGCATGTAAAATCGCGACAACCGATGCATTCCTATTAAGCCTTTAGGCCAGAAAACATGAAATAGCTTAACATCGAAATACTACATCTAATTAATGTAAAACGCGAGCTTCAAAACTCCACAGTTTGGCAACCAAGCAGTCGTGGTCATTTTGCTCCCTAAAAAGTTTCACTTTTTTCTGCATGGAAGAAGACATCAAAAATGTGAAAAAAGAGAATCCGCACTGAAGTTAACACGAAATATCACTGGATAACTATCATAACATATCTCCCAGCAATTCAGCAGCACTATCTATTTGCAGGTCCAGTCCAGAATTTCTTTTTTCGGTATTACTTCGGATCGCAGGCACATCCTGCCGGATTTTGCAACTCGTCGACCCGAATTCAGCGTGTCTTTTTTTCGAAGCCGCGAAAACAAACCCCTCGAAAACCAATTATTTGAATAAACTTCCGCGACCTACTCGTATGTTTTTCTTCATTATCCAGATTAGATTGAGTTCAGTGGTGTATGCATTCAATGTAACGTTCGATTCGCCCCTAATTTTTGCTCATGATTCTAGGCCAAGATGTTACTTTGATTGCCCGCGACTTAGGATCGAAGCATTACACATTAGCTTCACAAAATAGTTCCCTCGATATAGACCCATAAATGTTGACTATTAGAATATAACTGTATGAGCTCTGCTGCAATGAAGTCTTTCAGGTCCCGTTTTTAACTTCCCAGTATATGGGAAGTTCTTGTAATCGCCCCGAAAATCGAAATTGAAATTTTCAACTTTTCTTTACGTTTTGAGGTCTATAGAGTATATATAAAGTGTTTTTAGAAAGGGAGATGTATGTGTGTGTGTGTGTGTGTGTACGTACGTATGACTGCACGTCCGTGGACAGTTTTGTCTACGAGCATAACTAACGTAAACAAAGTCCGATCGACTTGTTTGAGGTGTCAATCGAAGCGTCTTTGCAATCTTAAGAGCTGATTAGTTTTTGGGATACTTCGGTCGGGGGGTTTGCTGTTTTGCCCGTTTGAAGGTCATTTCTGTCATGCGCTATATCTCGCGAACCAAACATACGATGTTTTTGAACAAGGTGTCAATCGACGCGTATTGACGCTTTTGTGATTCTATCAAATTTTTAACAAAATTCTTGGAGCGGTTTTCAAATTTTTTAAAAAAAAGTGCAAAAAGTTAGGTTTTTTTTTCAAAAACAATAAATTTTTAACCTTATTGTCAAATCTTAGTAATCAATGTTTATAAAATTTATGTACTCCAAACAATGCTCGCAAAAACGTCATCAAAATTTTTTCTCATGATAACAAAAAAAAATTAAATTAAAAATAAAAAATCATTAAAAGTCATCATGATTTTCGAAGTCATTTTTATCATTCACTATATATCACGAACCAGATATAATATTTGCATCATTAAGGTGTCAGTTGACGTGTATTAACATCTTTGTGAAGTTTTTATCATTATAAAAATTCGTTTTAGCCGTTTTTTTAATTTTTTTAATTTAATAGAAGAAAATGCGAAAAATTATGGTTTTTTTCATAGAAAATATTTTTTAACTTGATTTGCACAGCACAGTGATCCAGTTTATAAAATTTATACATTCTTATCAGTTTTTGGAGAGAAACCGGCAAAATTTTATTCCATGATTATGAAAAAACTAAATTAAAAATAAAAAATCATTCAAAGTTATCATGTAAAGAGGGTTCATACGAGTGGTATTACTTTATATCTTTTATTCTAAAAAAATTGTTGTAAATTCAATCGAAGTTTTAAGATATTTGCATAATTTGAGCAGATTTTTAATAGTTTTTATAGTCTTTTAATTAAAAAAAATTGTTTAAATTTTGAAAACCAACAAAATTTTTCAACACCAAAATAGCCCCACCGATTGATCCGCGTGAATATTCAATCTGTCCTCATCGACCAACAACCTTACATAATCAATGGACCCTCCCGTAGACGATATGATTCATATTAACTCATTCCTGTTACTGCTATGAATATCTCTCATTGTTGTAATGTTGTTGATGTTTATGTAGATATTACTGGAATGTTGACCGTGTGGATCTCAAGGGTCGCACCTCGCGGCTTGTTTTAAAATCTTTTCCATTCAGATCGCTAATGATTAGCTTGAATAAAGTCAAAAATATTGTCTCTCAAGGGGTTGTTGTTGGGTTGTTTTAATTTTGTGCGCCGCATCGGAAGCTTGCTGGAAAATCCTTTTCCTTTAAAAAATAGTGGACTGGATAAACCATTCAGCATGAAAAATTTTTTACAGCAACTTGTCCTAGACTGTTGTTTAATTTTTTACGTCAGTTTTAAGAACTTTCTTTTGAAATATATAAGGAGGTATGGAGTATTCCCTAGCGACTCCTCTGCAAACAGTTAACAAATCATGATATTGTCAACTTTGATATTGTTTCAGAACACCATTTTTCGGTTCTTCAAATGACATGACATAAATTCTGATATTTCCTCGTTATTCGTGAAAATCTTTTCATTGGCAAAAATAAACTGTGTGATGTTGGCAGGACGTTCGGTCTATGACGGTAGTAATAAGCGTAAAATCCATATCTATATTTCTGCAAACTAGCGAGGATTTCCTTCATCCAGTGATGACAGATCAAGATTTTTCATCTTGCATATATTTTTTCCCAAATTTTTAGAAGGAAAAAAAGAGAAAAACAAAGAATTCACTGTAAATTCTTGGTGGACATTGTAAAACACTTGATGTATTCGAATTTTTGTGGTCATGTTTTGAACATTTCATGGTATGTTAAAGTTGAAAACGTATCCAGTGTTTAAATTTGAAGCACTTTATACTGTTTACAATTCTCGCTCAAGATAAGCTTGGGGTTTCATTAAAAAAACTTTCAGGAAGTTTTCATGGAGTCCATGGCGAGATGAGAGATTTGAACTTTAGTCCGAATGATAAAAAGCCTGACGATCTAGTCTTATATCCAAGTCGGCACCCGCTATGCTTCGCGATTTTGTGTTGAATGTTTTTGTTTGTATGCGTCGTAGCATGTAGTCGACGCTCAGACACATAATTACTTTACTGAAAAACGCTTATAAAGATTTAGCAATAAAATAACACATTCAGTCCAATCATCATTAAGCGGTTTGAGGTGGAATGTTTTGGCGTTAAAAATCACTCAGTACATAGTTTTGTGCTTTAAGACAACTCATTCGCAACACGCCAGGGTTTGCAGGATTTGAAGTTATCATCGTAGAAATATCATTTAGACATCATTAACTTAAAATTGCTGAATTAAGAGTCCATCGTGCAGATATTATAAAATGTAATTATTATTGTAAGCTACTAGCTACTTCTTTGTCACTAGCAGCTATATCTTTGTCAAAACTCACTATGGGGAAAATAAATTTATATTCGATGATATCCTCTGCCGAAGTGATAAAACCAGCAAAAAGCAAAGATGATTCGCGAAATCGGTGGTCTTCCTCAAAACGGAGTCACATAAATGATCACCTGAAAATCGGAATAATTGTAGTAAAGATTGTCAACATAAACTGGAAAAATAATAAGCAATTACCAACGTGCATTTAGGATCGGCGGGTCGGTAACAAACCAGTAAAAAATATGCTAGAAAAGTAATACCAAAACAATAAGTTCCATCGCTAGTTGCTTCGTGCATATCATCCTTCATGCGTTTAAAAAAAATGAAACACATATCCATCCCTCATTATAAGCTGCAACTGTTCGTTTCCGCACGTAGGCAACTTGCCAGCACGCACCGCTACCGCCACTCTTGCTAACGGTGCTTCGTTGCTCATGCGTCCCAGTGAGAAGAAAGGGTCCGATCGACTTCATTATATTTATCACTAGAATTTGTTAATTTTATTTTCTATTTTCTCTAAAAAGCATTTATCGACCCTTATTCCTATCTTCATCAAACATTGAAGAATTTACTTGAATGTGCTACCAAGTTTCTCCAATATATAAAAAAAAATGATTCCAAAACTTTTTCACCCTCGCCTGACCTTCGAACAAACTATATTCATTAGATTTTCCCAGCATATCCTTGGATCTTGCACCACATTCGATGACAACATAAAGAAAATAAGGGAAAATCTTCCAATTAATTACATCCGCAAAATGATCGAAATTTACAACAGAACACATTTTTTGGATTAAAAGCTTTTCTCGCGATGCCTATTCCAAGGATACTTTTTATTAATTGAACGACAAGATAGGCGCACGAGGGTGAAGATTAGAAAGTAAATGAGATATTAAAGGGAAATGCATAAGTGTTAGTCGATTGTGGCCAAAATGAGGATTTTTATGTGAGTTCTGGATGTGGTAGGAGTAGAAAGTTGGTAAAGTGAAAGAAGAATTCTAGCAAAATAAAGGCAGGCTAGTGCTGATAGGAGCAAAGTAGTGGTACTAAATTATTTGTTGATTTTATTTCTATATCCCAATAAACTGAAAATACCAAAATTGAGGCAACAGTTCAATATTGGAATTTCGTTTATAAACAATCAAACCAGTTGGAAAAACACTTCTTTCGATAAGAAAACCTTTAAAGTGTTTAACTTGCCACAAACTGTTTTCATGTTCAAGGTTCCTAATGAAATTCCACCAAGATCCTGAAGAAAGTCTAAATTGACAGTGACTACAAGTACCAAGAGCACAGTACAAGTAACTCGCGTCATATCTTTCGTCCTGCGTATCTAAAACATTGCCAAACCAACACACAGAGAATACAAGTTGAAGTGAACCCTTTCCAAACCTAATGAGATGGAAGGGTACGCTCGTGAATAAGTCAGTGAAGGATTTGTAGCATTTCGCTCAGTAATTGGTTAAGTTGGTGGTATCGAGAAGTTGACGGGTATCTTGTGATGTGTGTTAAGTTTTGCAGGCATGGCCTTCGGCCAGCCCCACATGAAATCTCTTTGGAGAAATTACACACTGCCTAGGGATTCTGGATGTGATAGATTGGTTAGTGATGTTTCAACATCTGCAGGATATCAGATACGACTGATTGAAAGTGACAAGCATCCTTTTGATGGTGAAATTTGTATTAAGCAATTGAAATGGTGTCGCATGTATAGCAGGGTTGTGCTTTCGATAAGAAAAGCGAAAAGTCCTTCAATTGGTCTGTATAAAATGTATAGTGGCATAACTTCTTCAGTATGTGAGAAAATGTAACAACAGCACTTAAGGTTGAGATGCCCGAAAGACAAGTATTTGTTGTAGTAAACTGCTTAAAAACTATTTGATTAACTAACTTCACTTTGAGTTTGTTTTTTCAAATCATAATTCAGCATGTATTCGACTTAAGGCTCCAGTTCAAACTTATTTAAGTATCCGATATGGTTACTTAGACCTCTACAATTCACAATAGACTTGCTGGACAGATGCATTTAATGGGAAAGCGATTGTTGTTTGCTGTTCACTAGTTTTCGCCTCTGTATCATTTCGTGAAATTCAATCATCGTTAAAGTCCGATTACACAAAGTTCCGAAAAATTTCGAAATCAAACCAAAATGGATTATAATATCAACAGAACGATGTACATCCTACTTTACTCTAACATAAGTTGTTCAATTGCGAGGTGATCTCGACGGCAGAAACTACCATTATTCCTCGACCCGAATTTAATCCTGTAAAGAAAAATGAAAAAAACAACGCGCGAACAAACTGACTCGTCTGGTGGCCAAACGATTTCAGCTAGGTTTGCTTGGAATGGTTGGCATGCCATTGAATACCGCACGCGTTACCGCATGATATGCGCAGATAGGCCTCTTTCATTTACTCTGTCGTTGTTGCTCTCATTTCCTGACAACGAGACAAGAAAGGTAAACAAAAAATTCTTTGGGCTATGGCCTATTTCATCTTCATTACTTTAAATTAAAACTAAAACTGTCAACAAACTTTTCTTTTAAAAAAATCGACATAAAAACTCACAGAAGTATCATTTATTGTAATCTACTGAAAAGAACGAATAAGTGACCGACGTTGTACGTTCAACGCCACCAGTGGTTTATGTGGCTTCATTTTCAAAATCAGACTGCCCTCAAATCCGCTCGTCGATAGCCGTGGTTAATGTACCGAGTAATCCGCTACCGGTAACTGCATCAGCTGGTCGTCCAAAGCTATTCCACAGACTCTGTCAGCGTATCAAGGTCGTGTGTAGTGAGAAATAACCAACCAACCAAATTTCGAAGATTCCCACATTGTCTACTTCGTCTCCTTTGACTGACTAACTGATTGCTCCTCAATTTCGCAGTCGCTGTTGCTCCCGGTGCTGGCGCACGATTATCCAACTCATAGTTCTAGACAAACTTAATCCGTGGACTCCACATTTCCATCAAGGTCCCGCGCCCGCCATACTAGTGAGGTTCGCCAATGGTGAGTGGCTTTCGCCCTCGGGGTAGTTTACAGATTTTGTGATATACCTGAGTAATTGTCGTTTTAGGTGACAAAACAGCCTAGGAAGTCTTTTTTTAAAAAAAGGTACACTAAGTTGCCACCAGTTCGCTGGTTTCAAGTCGTTTCTAATGTTCAACACTACAACTGCTCAATCAATATAGGGCTGAAGGATGGGATTGTCCTTATTTTGAGGGATCGTATGCATCAACTATGTAGCGGATAAGCTGTGTTGCTTTCTCAGCTACCATTCCTTCAAGGGATCGGCACTGAAATGCTCTTTTGAGCGCTTTATGTTCGAACGCTGTTGCAGACCAGCAGAGTGTTTTGTTTCTGGTTCTCGATATTCCTCCGTGAAAATTGCGGTCACTCACGATAATAAGACTTGCTTGTAAGATTTATATTATATATATATTGCCTTCTTCCTATGACACACCAGTTCGCGCCAACACGTCGTGCAGCGTAAACTTTAAATTGAGGTGCGTATTTGCCCATATGATAGTCGTGATGCAGCTCGTAAAATTACGCGCCCTGGGAAGGCGGGTTAAGATTCTATGGCATTAAAAACTTGTTTACTGTAAATTTAAAAAAATGAGACGCGAAATATATTGTAATGTGGTAGGATCGCCTTGTTTCATTGTCATGTAATGTGATGCCGTTACGTTGGTCCTCTCTATAATTGGGCGAATAATGGTATCTATAAGGTTCCATGATGTGGGCATAGACAAATTAATATATGTGTAGAGGATTTAAAGGAAAAATGGCCGCCATAATTATGATGCTATTGGCCGAAGACTAAATGTGCCGATAGTAGGCATTACCTGAAGTCCCGCTAGATGGGTACAATCCAGGGGGTCTTCTAGAGTACCGAGATGAGTAGACACTGAGTGAATCACGTTCAATAATTCTAAAAAGACTGTTTTTTCTCCTAACCCTTACTCGCTATTTATACAAGTTCTCAATGGTCAAACGCCTATAATCTAATTAAAGATAAAAAAATTGTTTTTCACAACAGAAAAAGGTCATGCACTGATAGATGCAATAACAAATCACTACTGGTGGATTTTCTACATGATTCAAGCAACCAAAAAGGCAATATCTGTATTAATGCTAGCATTGCATTGCACGCTGCTACAAGTGGTGTTGGGTTATGAGGGTGTCCCAAACTCCACATGAATGTATTAATAACAAACATTACGTAATGATTTGTCTACGATGTCGCAAGGAAAATTTAAGAGGTGATAAGCAATATTTATCCATTCATGAAATGATTGCAAGATAGGTTTCTGGTTAGATGTTTTTTTTTGGATATATTACAATATTAATAATTATGTTTTGTAAAATAAATTCATTTAGGATTATATATAATAGAAAAAATTTGTATAAAAATATATAAACAGTGAATTGAAAAGTTCTGAAGAAATATACTTGACTTAATAAAATACTTTGCTACACCTTTTGTGGCTTAGGATCTGTTGGTGAGGTCTTTAACAATTGGAGAAACTAGTGTCGAGTATTTCTTATTCATTTATTTATGAGTATAAAATTTGTGTCTTCACGACACTTTTTCTTTTGAAGTATTTAACATTTTCTGTTTGGATCGTGTTGCGGCATTCCAAGATATCAATGAGTCCTAAGAGCTTTTTTAAGTGCTTTCATAAGAAAGAATGACCTCTTCTTTTGCTATGCATATGTACCCTATTCCTCTTTCCAATCGACTTGTTAACCCAATATATCTTGAGTCTTTCTACCGACAACTCCTACAAAGCATGACCTACACTCGTTCAAGGAGTAAAAAAACAATTTCATTCCTGTTTTCGTAGCTGTTCCAATGTCACACATTTTGCAATATGAACGTGTGATACGTTTCTCGATTCTATGGCGCCATGCGATGTCCCTCGACCGATAAAGCGTATTCCACAATACAACGCTTTAGTTCCATGTCCCTGGAAAAATAGCGTGGTTTAATTTCGGTTCAGGCCTCGCTCCCTCTCGAAAGTACTTTCTCGTATCCTGTGGACTTTATTTCACATTTATTGTGGCTTAATCTTGATTTGCTGATATCACGCAATTCAGACTGTATTTAACAGTGGTTTGTTGGACTAGCCAGGATGAGAACTCTGACTGAACGGAGAGGGACTAGCTAGTTTTGAGGGAATGTCGTCCAGGAGGGAAACTCTGAATACGTAACAAAAAGGAAAGTAGTTGGTTTGCATTCAGTAACGAATGTGTGTAGCTGTGATGATGTTATGATCCTTGAATCCGTGGAAGTGGTTTTTGAGGACAGATTTATTGTAGCGGCTTTCGAGCCGTGAATAGAAATGGTCTGGCGTCAAGGATAATCAAAACGTCTCAGCGGGTGCAAGTTGTTTGGTAGTGGTTGAAGCGTTTCAATTATAATTATTTGCTGTTTGTTACATTTGATGTTTTTGACAGATACACAGCAAAATTTTCTAGTAGTATATTTCAGAAGTCCTTCAAAGTAACAGTATTCTTATTGTATAAACATTTAGAATTTACTCGAACTCGAGCACAGAATGTTGAATAATTCGTGCGGCTTGGAAAATATCCATTGATATTATTTGAAAATGACATAAGCATGTAGGATTTTATATCTCGTCTGCATATTACTTCTTCCCTGTCTAACAACAATATTCATTGTTCGCATTGCACTTTGTTGTTTAAATAAAAATAAAGGAAGACCATGTGGAAATACGCTACTTTTGAAATGCTTTTGAAAGCCTTAAACTTATAACATAATGTCCTGCCTCTGGAATTATATAACAACTGTCGAGACACGTCAATGCTTGTTAGTGTAGCATGTACATGACTGCTTCTGTATTCGTGCGTATCAAATAATTTATTCGACATTTATTCGCTCCTTTATTATAATTTATTGAAATGTAGTATTTTTGTTGTTAACTCGGTTCATTTATCTAGTTTTATGATCAATTCAATACAAATATTGCGCAGTTATTTGATGAAAACAACTTTGTTGATATGCTGTTTTTGAATTGGAAAGAGAAGCAGAAAACATAAATGCTATTTTAGTTTCAAAGGAGAGTTTTTAAGACCACTAACCATCGATTAGATGATAGATTATTAGAATCTGTTGAATTTTCAAACAATTTGAAAGATTTGATTCGTTTTTCTAGTATGTACGTGACGTATGTATTTGATATCAATTGATGCGCAGGATATAGTAAAAATGTTTAGAATGTTAGTCAGCATGAGTAGGTACTTTTACATATATTGACATATTTTTTAATTTCAGATGAGTGCTTCCTGAGAGTAGAGTAGAAAGGATCAATCATTCGTACACAACCTATAATATTAGTTAAAATAAAAACAAATGTTTAAAAAAGCACTACATTTTCAAAAAACACATTGGTTTTCTTTTGATCATTTTTAAATTGCTTTTAACAAGAATAAAACAGTTTAAATTAGGGATGCCTCGATCAGCGTTGTCATTTTAGCACATTTTATGCTAAATCTGGCATATCTTAATTCACTTTAGCACATTTTACAAATGTTTAATGTGCCAAAAAAAAATTTGGCATAAATTTTTCCAAAAGTTTCATTAAGAAAATTTTGTCGTCAATTTTACTTAATATTAAGGTTTTATACTACACTTGAAGTAAACTTTTCGCCAACCACCTTTAACGAGCAAAAAACACAAACTTCATATAGTATGCAGCTATTCTTAAGCATCTTTCGGGGAATCACCCATTGACAATGACAGATATTTAAAAACGTCAAGACTCAACAGAACTGTTGCATATTTGTATGCCCAAGTGAAAATAAGCTTAAAAACTATTTAAATGGAGAGGTAAATTTCAGAAGTAGAATCAAATTGAAATAACAGAAACAAATTATTATGTCTAATAGATTATTGATCAGTTCCAAAGACAAGAAGGACGATAATTGTGCGAGTTCCAGCGGGTCTCAAAAATTGTAAATTCTTTTGCTAAGTGTAATATATCAGTATTGTAAGTAGACACAAAATTACTTATTACAGAGCCTATAATCAAAAAGCGCGGAGAGCTGGGCTAAATGCTCCTGATCTTAAAATATTACAAGAAGATGCGAGCCATATCAGCTATAGTGCTATAAACAATGACAATGCTATAAACAATGACATGCACTTTCGAAGCTACTCGGCATAACGTAAACAAATAAATGTCAAACATTTGCAGATATTTGCGTCGTAACAAAAATGCAATTTTATGGACGCTTAATGATAACAATGCTCGTCGTTTCTATGATATGCACAAGATTTTAACTGACTGCCTTGTTTCGCATTGTCGCCAGGCTTGACAGCTGAATGACAGTGATATTGATTTGTTTATGTTATTCGATGGCGCTGTTGCGAGTGGCATTGATTGGCAGTTTTCCGTCCCATTGTTGTAGTTAAATAGTTTGAAAATTTAAAAATGTTTGGATGGTGGCCAATAATAAGACATTTTTGAATTTTTAACTTCCCAGTGGGGTCGATTTCGCGAATCTCAAATTTTGACATATCTCCACGTTTTAAGGTCTCTAGAATCCAAATCCATCGTTTTTAGAGAGATGTCTGTTAGTGTGTATGTACGTATGTGCGGATGTGTGTATGTGCGTTCAGAATTATTTTTCGTCTCGATTATCTCAAGAACCAAAGATCGCATTGACGTGAGACCTGCCATTCGACGCGTAATTACGTAACTTAGAACTGAATGAGTTTTCAGCAAAATCGGTTTAGCCGTTTTTTATTGAGGATAAAAAACTGAAAAAATTGCTTCATTTTAAAACTGTTGAAACGCACTATTAATTCGTGCAGATCCCAAATACCTTCATAGTAATATTATTATTATTGTGTGTTTTAGCAAAACTCTAATCAAATGTGTAAAAAATGCAATTTGAAAAAAAAATCAAGATTATTTTTTAAATTCCAAACTTATATTATATATTATGCTAACGCAGTTAATATTGAATATTGTTATAAGTAATTTAATCTGAGAAATTTTTGATCTGGGGGATTTTTGATCTGGGGGATTTAGAATCTGGGGGATTTGGGATCTAGGGGATTTAGGATCTGGGAGATTTTGGATCTCGAGGATTTTGGATCTGGGAGATTTTTTGATCTTTGAGATTTTTCATCTGGAGGATTTAGAATCTGGGGGATTTAGGATCTGTGGGATTTGGGATCTAGGGGAATTAGGATCTGGGGGATTTTGGATCTGGGAAATCTTTGAGATTTTTCATCTTGGGGATTTAGAATCTGGAGGATTTAGAATCTGAGGGATTTAGGATCTGGGGGATTTAGGGTCTCGGAAATTTAGGATCTGGGGGATTTAGGATATGGGGGATTTTGGACCTGGGGGATTTTTGATCTGGAGGATATAGGATCTAGGGGGTTTTGGGGATTTAGGATCTGGGAGATTTTGAATCTGGGAGATTTTGGATCTGGTCGAGACTTTGGTAGATGACGACGGCGTAGATGTCTTCCACTATCAAATGGCTTTTATGGCTAATTTTTTTTAAAAAAATAATAACATTTTAGAATAATAATAGAATATATAAACAAAAATAATGAAAACAAATCATAGTTTCTTTACTCACCCCACTGGAAAGTTTGTCGTGTGGACCATAAGGGTTGCACCTAGACCACATTTTTGAATTTTTCTTTAAAATTGCCACTGGCTCGTCTGGCTTTTACATTGAGCAATTTACCTGTATTAAAATACAGAAGGGTTGCATGGTTGAAGTGTGATTGGACTTGCAAGGAAAGGAATGTTACCTGAGGCTCGAAAGCCGGCTAAATACAACCCTCGAAAGGTCTGGAGATTATCAGAGGGTTTTGTAAAATGCTTATGTTTGGGGACTAGTTTGGTGAGTCGCGTCAAGATGTCTACTCACCAGCTGCAATGGCAGACCAACTTATAATCTGAGGTATATTTCCTCATCGCTTAAAAGGATTAGTCGTGTTCTATTATCAAGATTCAAAGATGGGAAATTTTTGTAACATACATAAAAATTTATATATCAACAATTTAACACAAAAATGTACATCTGAAGAACGCTTTCGGAACCAATACCGTAACTTTAATGTTTATGGGACCAAAAGTTTGCAAAATATGTGTAGATTTGTAGGCACTGAATAATGAACAACGGAGCAAAACGAAAAAAAGAATCATTCAAATATTGATCTCGTAGGCGATGTGTGTCTTAATATTCTACGCGAGCGATCTTCTTTGCATGGTTGGAAGTTTTGCCAAAAAAAATCATTTATGCAGTAATTCTGTGAGGAAAAATTCAAAATTCAATTAAATGGTGGCGATTGGGCTTGTGCGAGCCTTGAAACAAACGCCAAAATATTGATTTAAAAAAAATATTTCTGATACTTAAATTGTAGGAAATTTTCTCTAGTAAAATCAGTCGGAAAAGAGATATTATCAAAAAATTGCTATTAGGCGCCATTTTTCCAATATGGCGGCGCATGCCGCAAAGATACGAGGTGGCAAAGTTTAAATTCGGAAAGAGCACATCGAAATCTTTGAAATTACCAAGTTTCAAAACTCTCGGAAAACTTTTCAGGTAAAACTACCAAATGACTGTACTATTTCGTGAAAATCCCGTTTAAAGTTTCCAAATGTGTTGATTACATGAAATCTTTTAAATATATGCATGGTATTTTCTGTCTTTATGTTCTGATTTCAGGACCATAAAACATTCAAGTAAAAATTGAGTTCTTCATTGTTGGCAAGTTTGAATACATCAGCTTCCATGCAAAAAGTGGTTCAAGTTTTTTTAGGATTCTTTTTGAATATCATTCTTGGGATGTTTATATGAATGTATGTATTTGATTTCTACGAATAAGCATTAAATCGATTTTTTGCCTCAATTATATAACCCTTAAACACCTTTTTGAGAAGTAAACACTTTCCCAAGTCAAATAAACACTTGCTTCAAATCTAAATGTATCGTTGTTTTTACATTTTTCAATTCCTTATACCTTCAAAAATACCTCTTCAAAATATTAAATAGAAATTCAAAGCAAATGTCGGTCGCGCGGCATATATTTATGTCCCTTTTTTCAAAACACCGGAGAGAAGAAACAAACCCAACTTGAGTGTTGCTCAAGGCACTTGAGGACGAAGGTCTACTTCAATATGGTCCAGGCATTGCATATTGATTGATTGTTAGCCATGGAAATCGATTTTTAAGATATGTACAAAAAAAAATCGATTTTAATGAGCCTTGAAACATTATGTTTGTTTTCGTTTATCGTGTGATTGTTGACCACAATTTGACCAAAGAAAATATTTTAGTATCTGAAAAAAGGCCGAAAAAGGTCGATTTTTTCAAGAAAAAAAATTGAACGCCCGCCATTTTTTAAAATGATTTTTCAATTTTTCTGGTAAACTGCCACGCAAGAGCACCTCCTTTTTAAAACTCTTCTCGAATTTTATGTTTCAGACTTGCCGTTTCAGAGATTAACTCTCCGCCATGGAGCAGTGATTTTTTGAAGAGTAAATTTTGGTACCAAAATTGGATAGTCAAAATTTTTTTTGTAATTTTCAAGAGTTGTATAATAATATAGAAAAAGTTTGATTGCCTAATATAATAAAGAAGGTTAAAAAAATGTTGAAAATGTGTCATTTTAGCCTTGAATAGTACCTTCAAAGTAATGAATGTTTTTCCAAAATATATTAACGGTTAGGAAATTCCAGTTCACGGTTTTTTATAAAATTAGGATATAAATAAAAACATGCAAACAAGACTGAAAAGATTCTATTCAATTTTTAAGCAAAAAGTCATAAAATAAGCTTAAATTATTAGGCATCATTTCTTAAACCACTTAAATTTTTGTGTGTAAAAAATTGCAGAATTCACTTCACCTTGCCAAATGTAGCAGTAAATCATATTTTCTACTATAAAGATTTTTCGTCATTCGTAGAAAAGTTTTAAAAAGTTTCAAATTTTCATTTATTAACTTCCCAGTATATGGGAAGTTCTTGTAATCGCCTCGAAAATCGATATTTTCAACATATCTTTACGTTTTCAGGTCTTTACAGTATATTTTAAGTGTTTTTAGAAAGAAGTATGTATGTGTGTACGTAGGTACGTGCGTTCGTGGACAGTTTTTTCTACAAGCATAACTCACGTCAACAAAGTCGTATCGACTTCGTTCAGTTGTCAATCAAAGCGTCTTTCCAATCTTAAGAGCTGATTAGTTTTTGGGCCACTTCGATTGGTCGGGGAGGGGGGGCTGTTGTTTTGACCCTTCGAAGGCCATTTGTGTCATGTGCAATATCTCGCGAATCAAACATACGATTTGCATCGTTAAAGTTTCAATCGATGTGTGTTGACGTTTGTGTCATTCAATCAAATTTCTAAAAAAAATGCTGCAGCTGTTATTGAAAAAAAATTCAAAAAATTATGTTTTTTTCATAAACAATGATTTTTTAACCTGATTTGCGAAACACAGTGATCAATGTTTATAAAATTCATACACTCCAAACAGTTTTCGTAAAAAAAAACAGCAAAACTTTTTCTCATGATTACGAAAACAATTAATTTAAAAATAAAAAATCATTAAAAGTCATCATCACTTTCAAGGTCATTTATGTCATTCACTATATCTCACGAACCAAATATTATATTTGCATCAATAAAGTGTCAATCGTCGTGTATTAACATTTTTGTGATGTGTTTAACATTATAAAAAAATAGTTTCGGCCGTTTTTTAATTTAATAAAAGAAAATGCGAAAAATTAGGGTTTCTTTCATAAAAAATAAATTTTTAACCTGATTTGCACAGCACAGTAATAAATGGTTATAAGCTTTATACGTTCTGATCAGTTTTTGAAGAGAAACCAAAACATTTTTCCATGATTATAAAAATAAATAAATTAAAAATAAAAATTCATCCAAAGTTATCATGTAAAGGGGGTTCATACTAATGATTTTGCTTCATATCTTTTATTCTAAAGGCATTGTTGTAAAGTCAATCAAAATTTATTAATATTTTTGAATAGTTTTCACAGTGTTTTAATTTTAATAAAAAACTGCTTAAATTTTGAAAACCAAAAAAAAAATTCAATCAAATTTGCATTTGTGGTAATTAATGTTTTGAATGGTAAAATGTTTTGTAGTCAATACTTTCCGAAATCATATGCTTTAAAAAGCTTTAATTAGAAAAAAATTGTAGTTTTTAGTAGTTTTATTCTATAGTGCTCGTAAGATTTCAATTACTTCCTCCATCATCATTTGGAAGACATTTTCCTTTTTACATGCAATGAAACCGATTATTGACTGCATATTCAATGTTTTTCAAGACCAACTGAAAATAAGAATTAATTATGAGCCTCATTAATGTAAAATCGTGAAAAAAATACAAATTCAGTGATTCTACCGAAGTGATGGCGAATATGAATGCAACTATGCCAAATAGCCACCATGCGACAAAATCTCTTCAGTGGGCGTAATAACAAAAACTGCATTTATTTTTGCTAGCGCTTTTTTGTCCTTCAAGCATCGATATGAAAATAATAAATAACATAGAAAAGGCTACGTAACCTTTCGAAATCAATCCATTCCTTCCCCCATCCAACAAAATCCTTACGTAATCAATGGACGCGCCCGTAGATGATACGATTGATATTAACTCATTCCAATTACTGCGATGAGTACCTCTCATTATTCTTATTTAAAATAGCATTATTTTCAGTACTAGTTTTGTGATTAATATTTTTAATATTTATGTAAATATTACTGGGAAGTTGACCGTGTGGACCACAAGGGTCGCACCTCGCTGCTTGTTTCAATGGAAATTTTAATACCCCTATATATTTATCGCTGCACCAAAAATTGGAAAGTTCATGATAAT
The DNA here is from genome assembly GCA_963942545.1 of Oxycera nigricornis. NCBI lineage: Eukaryota > Metazoa > Arthropoda > Insecta > Diptera > Stratiomyidae > Oxycera > Oxycera nigricornis. The sequence goes on along the minus strand of OZ012662.1, from coordinate 31,948,927 downwards.
AGCGTTGGAGTCATGAGAAAATAGTAATCCCCTATCTCGACTACTTAGAATCTTATCAAGAGAACTTCCCAAGCGCGATGAAATAATCCGCTTAAATATTCAATGGAAATGTGAAGGTTAAAGAAGAAAATGGAAACCGTTTAGCGGAATCGATTTAATCGCATAGATAACGCTCGGTGGCTTAATTGATTATTCAAAAACTTGGTTAGCGCTTAGAAACTTTTTGAATTTTCGTCCTGTAGAATCCAAACCAACATTCCTGGCAATAGTGCCATAACTAGAAAATAAGGAAAACACATAAACAGCAACAATGCCTAACTATGAAAACTCCTTCAAAAATATGTGGTGCGTAACTTTCACCACAAAAGGCTTCCATTTCCATGAAAGGTACCGCAAAAGCTTATCGAAACTTTGAAGGAATTTAATGGCAAGGAAAGAAGCACTTTTCCATCGATGAAAAGAACAACTGAAATTTACACGACACAAGGCCGTCATATCCACGATTCACGCTTCAGTGAAACAGTAAGAGTCTAGAAACGACCTGAAGCGGCTCTAGCACGAGCGCTAGACTCGTTAGAAGTGGTGTCACATGCGTGAACATTATACGACGCCTCGGTCGTTGGAAGACATAAAAGAGTCTTTTCTTTCTAGAGTTTCCCGATGAGTGCGACAACGGCGACGAAAGCATCGATAGAGTCCGCCCGATTGTCATTGGCCCCTTAATAAAAATCAATACCGAAGCATTTGGTCGGTTTCAGGGCAAACGGAAAAAAGTTTCTGTCGAAACACACAAAATATAGCGAAAGGGAATGTCATTTAAAGTATGCTCAACCTACCCAGCCCTCAGGCAACATGAATATCCTCCTGTAGACGGCGCATTGTTTCCTCCCACCTTGATGATATAACTCATGCTTCCATAGTTGGTATCTCCCCGGTCATAAGTTTTCATATATGTTGAGGTGGTGGCAGGCAACGAAAGAATACAAAATATTGTAACGGGGCAATGGCATGACAACATCAAAGGTCCTTCATTTGCTCTCGACCCTTGTTTGTCTCCTTAATAAAATCGTTTTCAACGTAAAACAGACAATCAGATACGGAATCTCATGTTTCGGTAAGAAGGCCGGGAGATAATGTATGGGTGATGACTTGAAGGGAGGGTTGGTTGAACAAGGGAAGTGACAAACAACAAGATGAGATGTTGTACGGAATGAATGAGAATGACATGGAAAAAGTTGCACGTGAATATCATTATTTCGTTATTACATCCAAAGTTCTAAGCGTGGTAGTATATTTGTGTCGTAATTTAAGCAACAAGCAGAATGTGTAGCACCCAACAATTTCTTGAGCCTCCCAGTTTTACTGTCCGTCTGTTCTTATTTTCTATGAATCATAGCGGTATCCTCCTATTTGTGGCTTGATTATTTATTATTTCCTTACAGAATGAGAGTCTACTGAATAAATATTCATATACATAACGGCATATAAACTTTTTTTATTAAAAATTCGGAAAATATGTGATAATCTAGCATTATTACTCGCGTCTAAATATTGCTGGCTCTATTCTTATAATTTTTGATTCTAATCAACGATGAATTAACCCAAAGTGACCCTTAGCTTCCTATAGACATCGTCTTTAGTTGGTTTAATTCAACGACAGCGTCCTCTCACTGAACTGAAGCCTCCCGGTGGTCTGTTGCCAATTACTCGACCTTTTCCGATGTCCTTAGAAATTCTGGTATTTTTGATGGGCTCCAGATGGCATGTCCACTAAATGCAGTCCGCTTCTTCAGAATAGATACAATTGATTCCTCAAATAGTTCAAGCAATTCTTGTTGTAACTGATTCATCAGTCTTGTTCGTCCTCCACGGACGTCGAATTTTGGTTGGTGTAAGTATTCATAGTTTTTTCAGAGATTAGTGTCAGGGTTCTCGATTCTTACCCGTGCGATATCAAAGAACAGATCATATTATATCAGTGCAATATGTTTTTGATGTTTTTTAGGACTAAATCGGTACAATGACTAAATTTCGTCCTTTGTCAGGCCATCTTTTGCGAGGTGAACCCAAATGAATCCGCATTTTACACTTCATAATTTGCCTGGTTGATGTCGTTTTGCTTGGTTGGGGCATGCTGCACTCTCAAGGTCCACTAGCACTTGTTTCACGTGAGGAATTGATCGTGCCAAGATGTTCATTTTCTTAGCGTTCGCTACTACTACGGTTCGCTAAACGACCAACACAAACAGCGCTCGCTAGGCATTGTTGTTGCTGTCTGATCCCATCTTACGTCCCATCCTACGTCTATTATGCCGCATGAGATGCGTGGCTAGGCCCTCCATATATTCTTGCTGTCAATCTTCGATTATATCCTTCTTTAAAAAAACCAAACAACCGAATTCAAAATAAGGTAATGCGAAAGCTGAACTAAATTACTTAAATATGAAAAATTTCAAGTTAATATTCATGCACACACTGTAATCAACCAATCAACGTTTTAGTTACTCATTGCTAAGCTATATATACGAGGGATGATCAAAAAGTAATGAGAATCACAATAAAAGACGGTGATGACAGTTACAAAAATAATTTATTTTTCTACATAGTCTCCTAACAAGGCAATACATTTCGTCCATCTTTTTTCTAAACCCAGGATTCCCTGAGAATTTTTTTTGTCTTGACCCTCCCAAAACGTCTCAACAGCGGCCATCACTTCCCTATTGTCTTCAAATTTCTTGCCTCGGAGGTGTAGCTTGAGACGAGGAAAGAGGTAGAAGTCACTGGGAGCTAGATCTGGCGAATAGGGTGAGTGTTCCAGCAGTTCGAATCCCGTTTCTTGAATGGCAGCCATCGCAACCGCGGCTTTGTGAGCCGGAGCGTTGTCTTGGTGAAACAACACTTCAGCTCGAAGTTTGCCGCGTCTTTTTGCCTTAATGACTTCCCGCAATCTTCGTATTTGGTCCGCTTAGCAAGTGCCCGAAATAGTGGCTCCCTTTTCCAAATATTTCACCATAATTATTCCTTCGGCGTCCCATAAAACGGACACCATAACCTTTCCCGCCGAACTTGACACTTTGAACTTCCGGTGTTGGTGAGGAGGCTCGCTTCCAAGTCATCGATTGTTGTTTGGTTTCAGGATCAAAATGGTAGATCCAGGTCTCTTCCATGATCACGAAACGTGACAGAATTTTTTTTCTGATCTGCTTGGAACTTTTGTAGATTCACCCTTGAAATATTGACTCGTTTTCTCTTATGCTCGTCGGCTAATATTCGCGGTACCCAATGCGCAGAAACCTTTTTCATCTGCAATTCGTCCACAAGGATTGTTCAAACGCTACCCTATGAGATCCCCGTGACCTCAGCTACATGTCTGACGGTCACTTTTCGATCTGCCAACACAACATCTTCGACCTTTTTCACGTTATCTTCAGTGTGGGACGTAGATGGGCGTCCTTCGCGGTGTTCATCTTTAGTGGATGTTCTTCCCAGCTTAAACTCCTTGGCCCAGCGTGCAACTGTGGAATACGGAGGAGCAGAGTTCCCCAATGTTTCCTCTAAGTCGCTGTGTATGTCTTTGGTAGACATTTTTTTCAAACAGAGGTACTAAATGACAGCTCTAATTTCGTTTTTCTCCATTTTGATGTTGTCTCTTCGCCGGTTCGTATTCAACTGAATGTCCCTCCCGTAAATCGTAGTCTATTTAAAAGATTTTTTCATGCTGATCTAGTGAGTCTATAAGCAAGCGAAAAAAATTTTTGTTGGATTTTTATGCGGACTGGAAATAACCGTTTCTCATTACTTTTTCATCACCCCTCGTACTTGTATTCAAAAGTCATTTGAATGGCGCCTGCGACTCTTGTTGTTATTACCGCTATCACTTTTTGAGGACATATCGCTGAAAAAATTTTCAGCTTCCATGGCTTGTGTATTTGTTGTCCTATTTGATGAACTAAGCGTTACATGGTAGTGTTTCTGAATTCGACTGGCCAATGGGTAATCAGCAACAAATTCGGTTTTGTTGTTGTGGATATTTGATTGGACTTGACGATCTTTCTATTTTGGACTTCTGATTTTTTAAAAACTTTCGTAACTCATCAGAAAAATCACGAAAAAAATAATCACATTTCTTCGCCAAAGATGACGCCTTCCGGTGTTTATTCATGGGTAGAAAAGTGATTCCACGTTCCTGTCGCCGTCTTGGAAATGCCAACTAAGCCATCAAAATTAGTTCGGAAAAATTTCACGCTGAACCTCAAACATCAGGAAAAAACATTATTTTCGTGACGTTTTTTAAACTCTAGTCGCTAAATAAATTGCATGTATCCTAAACCATTCTACGCGGAAACTTTCAGGATTTCGATGCATTTTTTCTTTTCTATTCTGCTCTTTGATTTTTTTATGGAATCCGCTTTCTTCGATCTGCACGTCTTAGATCCGGAGAATATAGTGTCAATTTTTCTTTTTTTTCGTTGTGGACGATCAAAAAACCAATCAACGTTGCCGTGTTTTTGGTCTAAAAAATGCGATATCTTTACTAACAAGAAAAACATTGAATAGTTGAAGAAAAGTAGAAACGACTCTGTTAAGGCTAAGTATGTAGATCACCGTAGGTTTCTACCCAATGTCGCTTTATTGCTAAACTACTTTCCGTAACTTTCTAAATTTCTTAGAGTCCAAGAAATTTGTACTGCTTTTCAAATTTTATGGTGCATATACAATGGTATGAATCGTCCTCAATGTTTACAATTGTTCTCCAGGCATTTCATCTTGTTGTTATCAAATTTAGTTTCAAAACACTCTCACACTCTCGTCTTGTGGATACCAGCATCGCCAACGCAAAGCAGTTACTGGTAGCGGTTGTTTCGGATATCTTTGAGTCGTTATGTGATTCCCGTTACTGCCAACCAGACGACTAGCGGCTCCCTGGAAAAGTGGAACTTTGGAGTTCTCCTTCTTTATCTGGTGATTCGAATTGCTTTACGAAAGTGGTAAGCTCTAAAGGGAAAGTAGTTTCAGCAGACTTGATCTTACAGCAAAGATACTGGTAGCAGCCTTCTAATTGATGACAATGATTGGTTTGGCTGAAGCTTCGACCTAGCGATTTCCCGGTTTGTTTATGAATGTCGCGATGTGAGAAGCAATTAGAACGTAGAACCCTGAATTTCTTAAAAGCAATTTCGATCAACTGCTTACCATTATACTGTCATGAAGATTATGTCCTTCGATTGTCCTGTCAATTTCTTGTCTTCCAGTTTTTTCAATTAACATCTCCTAGTAAAGTGCTGATATCATATGGTGGTATCTATTAGGTGCGCATCTAATTTATCGTTGTTTTTTTTTATGAAAATTTTATTGTGAAAAATGGTTACAATTGAATCATTCAAAGTATTGTCCGTCGCTAGCTACAACTTTTTTCCATTTTTCTAGCAGAATTCGAATACCGTTGCGGTAAAAGCGTCCATCTTTTGAGGCTATCCCAAAATCAAGCCATTTTTTGATGTCTTCATATGAGCAGAACTCCTGTTAAGCCGTACCATGTGCCATCGAATGGAACGAGTAATAATCGGATGGCGCAATATTTGGGGAATATGACGGGTGGGGTCGGACTTTTCCATTTGAGCGTTTCCAGGTAGGTTTTAACGGGTTTGACAACGTGACGCCAAGCGTTGTCATGCTAAAATCACCTTTTTGTGCCTCTGCTCGTATTGTGACAGTTTTTCGCGCAGTTCTCGGTTCTTTGGCATCAATTGAAGTCAATACTGTTCACCAGTGATTGTTTCGTTCGGTTTCAACAGCTCATAATAAACAACACGGACTTGGTCCCACCAAATACACAGCATAACCTTCGCGGCATGAATAGTCGGATAGTCCCTATGATATGAAATGAATCTATTTTTCATCACCCGTCTGGATGCAATGAAGAAAACCCTTCCTTTTTGCCGCTGGAACAGTTGCTCACAGACAACGTCCCTTGGCTTCAAATCATAAGGAAGCCAAGTTCCTTGCTTTTTAATCATTCCAAACGCATGCAATCGCTAGGAAATAACTTGACGGGTAACTCCTAATGCTGAAACAAGATTTTCTTGAGTTTGACTCGGATGTTTATCGAGCAATGCCTCCAATTCAACGTCTTCGAAAGTTTTTGGCCTTCATTCACGCCGATGGTCGTCAAAATCAAAATTATTGTCTTTAAAGTGACGGAACCAATCATGGCACGTTGTTTTACTTAGAGCAGCATCTCCGTAAACTTTTTTGGAGTTTTCGATGCGCTTCAGCCGCTGTTTTCTTCGAATGAAAGAAGACGCAACCAAACTTATATGACGCTAAAATCAAATCACTAATGTGTCAGTTTGTTTACCATATGTCTAAGCTTCGTTCATGACGTTTTGGATATGTCAAAATCGACTAGCACTTACTGCTGGAGCCATCTATTGACAAACAGCGGGAACTTAGTTGCGCACCCAATATACGAGGGAGAGTCAAATATAAGTCGGACTTTTGTCTTTATGAGTGTCAGACTCTGCCGAGCGGTCTGGTTGGGTGGGGGGTCTTAAGTTGGTTTGTTGAGAGTAGGGACAGCCGCCTGCCGGCTCATTCTTCCAGTTGATCAGTAGCAATCATGAGTGAGCAAAAGTGGTTCCTTTGTCCATTGAGCAACGTATTATTATTAAATTTTTAACAAATGAAAACGTTTCATCATCGAAGATTTTGGCTAGGTTGAAGGTGTAGTTTGGTGACAATACGCTTTCACAGACACAAGTGTTTGCTTGGGCTAGAAAATTTAAAAATGGACGAGAAAGTGTAGAAAATGAAACTTACGATCGACTCCCAAGATCAAGTGTAACTGATGACAATATTCGAGCGGTTCAACATCTAATCGAGGGTGAACGCCGATTCACTATTGATGAAATCGCTTCAGAAGTGGGCGACTTTTAAATCGATTTCACCATGAAGGCGATAGTTTTTTGAGACGAATTGTCACGTGTGATGAGACTTGAGTGCACCATTACACCCCGAGTCAAAAATGGCTAGCAAGGAATGGCGGCGCAAAGACGAAGATTGACCTGTGGGAGCCAAAACGCGCCTTTCAGCCGGAAAAGTCCTCGCAACTGTATTTTTTGATTACAAAGGAGTTTTACTCATCGATTTCCTGCACGACCACCGTACAATAAATGCTGCCTACTACTGTCAGCTGCTAGAGTCTGCAAAAGTCGCCTACAGAAACAAAAGAAGGAAAAATACCATCAGAGAGGTCATTCTCCTCCATGACAATGCCCGACCTCACACAGCTGCATTGACAAAGGATAAATTAATTGAGCTGCATTGGGAGATCCTGGAGCACCCTCCCTATAGCCCAGACTTGTCTCCATGCGATTATTTTTTGTTTGGTCCCATGAAGGAAGCTTTAGGAGGCGAAAAATTTGAAGCGAATGAAGAAGTTGAGGCGCGCGTGCGCAACTGGTTGACAACTCGACCTCAAACTTTCTATGAACAAGGAATTTTCAAGCTGACAAAACGTTGGGAAAAATGTGTAGAGCGTGCAGGAGACTATGTAGAAAAATGATTAAAGTCTTATTTGAATATTATTACTGTTAATAAATGTGTATAAAAAAAAGTCCGGTTTATATTTGACTCACCCTTGTATTATGATAGAGTTATCTTTTGACGAGTTCTTTGCCTTCAGATAGAGAATGATCAGCCACGTCCTTAGGACTTTGTACGTTTGAATCAAATACATATTGTCACAATATATGAAGATGCCACCCGATTGACCCCATCAAAGCATTAACTTGAATATTATTGGGTAAGATCCTAACTTGAATGCATCCATTATTGGAAAGATATTTACGCCATTTATCATAACACAAATTGGTAAATCGTTGACTGAAATTCGTATAATACTCTTAAACCTGAGGTACTTTAGTTCAGATTACCAAATACATATACTCATACCATAATAACTATGAAAGGAAGGACGAAATATTGAAATAAAGACGTTGCCTCCTCTTGTTGCCACTTTATCTTAAGCATGAGTAGATGTAGATAATTTGATATATACTCATGTCCGCGTTTCGTGCTTGTGTAACAGCTGGCAAAAGGAATGTGTGCATGCATACATATGACGCAGGAAGCTAGAATAGAAGCTGTTCGATATCATAGAAACCATGTCATTTTTTTTTGCTAGCCACAACCATCACATTTACCTAGGACGAATCGATGTTTGCATGACTCGTCCCGAAAATGACGAGATCGGAAGAAATAAGCTTGGCACCAGTATACGAGGATGGTCTTCTTGGGAATATCATCAAACGAAAAACATTGGTTATGTCCTGAGCTTCGTTGAACATTTATATTGGACCAGCTGCTGCCAATCACCAAAAGTATCGTGTATTGAATTTCGGGCTTCAGAATATCTAGGACAGATTCATAATATCGACATTTGTGAAATGACTTGAGTCGGGAAAAAGTGTCCTGACGATTGTCATCATATATCTATGTGTGGTGTCGATGTGTAATCGATGATGAGCTACGCCTAAGAATGCGGACAATGGATTCCATTCGTTTCATTACATGTATAACATAGAAATCTTCAGCATGCATTCACAAAGTAGAGTGCAGTCTGTGCTATAAATTTCTTTAATATTAATATTTCAATAGTGATTAAAGATTGAATTCTTTCCTCTAATTGCTGAATTTGAAATTTACAAAAGATGCAAATTCCTAATGAGGTTTTTCTTTCAACTTGTAAATAAATTTCCACTCTTTGTGACTGCAATGGCTAGGAAATCAACAAATGTAAATAAAAATTGTGGATCATACCGGAGAACACTAACATTGTTCTAGAATCTAGATGATGTTTTCAGAATAATTCTCTTCGGAGTTACGTCGCGCGTCTGCCTTTCTACTCCATCTACTAACAATCTATCTGAATATCATCTATTTGTTAGCACATCCCCTCAGGATATCCTGACTTCATTATCACTACCATCATCTATCCCTATTGGCGTGGCGCGAGACCTGATACAATCCTGAAGCAGCGATATCATGGCGAGTGTGAAAGAAAACTTTTTGAAAATAATCGTGGTGACAATCTCCGGAGAGATTTCATTCATTCCGTCGTGCTTTCTGTGGAAATGGAAAATACGAAATGCAAAGAACATATGGAAATTTTGTTTCCAGACTTTCATACCAACAGTAAATTGGATTTTGATAAGATGCATACGCAATAGACGTGCCGAAAAGTCAGCGTGGTAAACGTAAAATTGTTCATCTTCCCAGTAAAATAAAAGGATGGACATCATATGCAAAATGGCAGTTAATATTTAAGATAATGTCAATAGGAAGCTGATAGTTGTGTATTGCATTGTAGAAAAATACATAAGCTTCCTTCTTGTACTCACGGCATCCCAATTCAGAACTCACTGGATCGAGCACTGAAAATAACACTAACTTTTTTTCGCAAATAATACATAAACAAGCCGCGAGGTGCGACCCTTGAGGTCCACACGGTCAACTTCCCAGTAATATCTGCATAGATATTAAAAATTATTAAACACGATAATAATTATGGAAATAATATTAATTTTAATAATAAAAATTTACCTCTCATAAACGCTATTGGAATGACTTAATATTCATCGTACCATCTACGCGAGCGTCAATTGATTACGTAAAAATTTTCGTGCATTGGTTTGATTGAATATTCACGTGGATCAATCGGAGGGGGGACAGGTTACAAAGCCTTTTCTACGTTATTTTTTATTTTCATATCGATGTTTGAAGGACAAAACAGCGCTAGCAAAAATGAATGCAGTTTTTGTTATTACGACAACTGAAGAGAGTTTGTCACGTGATGGCCATTTTGAGTAGTTACGGTCAAAACTGCTAGCACTTCGGCATTATCACTGAATTTGTATTTTTTCACGATTTTATATCAATGAAACTAGTAATCATTTCTTATTTTCTGTTAATTTTGAAAAACATTGATAATGCAGTTGAAAATAGGTTCAATTGCATGTAAAAAGTAAAATATATGTATTACTATGTTATTATTGATTTGATTTGTATTGGTTTTCAAAATTTAAGCAGTTTTTATATTAAAGTTAAAACACGGTTCTGTGAAGACTATCAAAAATCTCCGCAAATTATGCAGATAATAATAAACTTTGATTGACTTTAAAATCATGTCTTTAGAATAAGAGATTTAAGGTATACAAATTCGTGTGAACCCTTTTTACATGGTGACTTTGAATGATTTTTTTTATTTTTTATTCAATTTGTTTTGAAATCATGAGAAAATATTTTGCTGGTCTCTCTACAGAAATTGATAAAAGTTTATAAGTTTTATAAACATTTATTATTACGATGTTTATTTTATTAACTATTATTTAATTTTTTTATAAAAAAAACTCTAATTTTCAATATTTTTTTATTAAATTAAAAAAATGGCTTTAAAGATTTTTTTGAAATTTAAAAACATCGTTAAAATGTTAATACGCGTCGATTGACACTTTAATGATGCAAAGAATATATTTGGTACTCGAGATATAATGAATGACATAAATGACCATGAAGGTCATGATAACTTTTAATGATTTTTTATTTTTAATTTAATTTTTATTGTAATCATGAAAAAAAATTGGTAGTTTTTTCACAAGAACTGTTTGGAGTATATAAATTATATAAACATTTATTACTGCGTGTTGAAAATCAAGTTAGAAAGTGGATGTTTTTGAAAAAAACCCCAATTTTTGCACTTTTTTTTAAAAAATTAAAAAACAGCTTCAACGATTTTTTTTAAAAATTTGACAGAATCACGTAAATGTCAATACGCGTCGATTGCCACCTTAATGATAAAAATCGCATGTTTGGTTCGTGAGATATAGCGCATAACATGGTTGACCTTCAAGGGGTGAAAACAGCAAACCCCCCCCGACCGAAGTTTCCCAAAAACTAATCAGCTCTTAAGATTGCAAAGACGCTTCGATTGACACCCTAACGAAGTCGATACGACTTTGTTTACGTGAGTTATGCTCGTAGAAAAACTGCCCGCGAACGCACATACGTACGTACGTACATACACACACACATACTTCTTTCTAAAAACATTTAAAATATACTCTATAGACCTTAAAACGTAAAGAAATGTTGAAAATTTCGATTTTCGAGGCGATTACAAGAACTTCCCATATACGGGGAAGTTAAAAATGTTACACGTGTGTATATTAAAGTAGTGCGTCCCAGTAGTGCGTTCTAGCGCACAAATGTTATCCATATCTCAAATAGTTTTACTTTTACATTCCATACCTCTTTTTCTAATTAACAGATTTTCATTCCGAAAATACACGAAGCAGTTACTCTTCTTCCACGAGAACAGAAGATAACTTCATTTAAATAAAAATAAAAGTTGCATAATGAAGTTGCAACGAAACTTAGGAAGAATTTTAACTCCCGAAGAGCTTATATGTATATGCTTCACTTGATTCGGTTCAACAAGGGACCGCATACACTCAAGTATGGTTGACCTAAATTCTGGTAATATGTATTCTCATTTGTTAGTTGAATGCAATTTTCTTCTTGTTTTGTATGAAAATGTTTCACAGTTGGCAATTCGCCCACCAACTGTCAGCAAGAGGGATGTTTGTATTGCATATTTAAAGATATAATTTCATAGTTTTTATAAAATGTGGTAGCCTAATTTTCGTTCGTATTTGTTACAATGTTCTACTTAAAGTGCTACAAACTGTTTATTCGAGCAGAAGATGTGATAATTTATACATAGATGCATACTAACTTTGGGCACTAGTGATTGGGATGAATTACATGATGACATTGGAAGAGTGTAAAGTTCGCCACTACTCATCATGACCGTCCATTTTTTTTTTTGAAAAAAAGACTTGAATAATTTTCACCCCAGATGAAAATTTTTCAAGGCTAACAAGGAGAGGCCATGGTCTTGCCGTCTCAGATTTGGATGAAATTTGGCACATAAGTAGAAGACGTCAAGTATATTTAATCCTTAGAATACTAGACCGCAAACCCCTCCCCCCCCGTGTTTTTAAGAAAAATGCCTCTAAAGTTTTTAGCGTCGCTTATGCGTTAGTAAATTTTTGCATCTGACAGAAGCAGAAGTCCTTTGTTTTTAGAAGCCAGTCATTATTGTCTCCTTTCCTCATTGCCAAATTGGATAATTGGGTAGCAAGGAGAAAAATAGAGCACGATGACAACCATTGTTATTAAATTACAATTAAAAGGCACTAGGAAGTTACTATATTTTAAGAAAAGGATGCATGTGCGATATAAGAGGTAGTCTTTAGTGTGGTTTCCTGGGTCGTTAGATAACTAGTGCGAATCATACGATATGACCACCCGGCAAGGATTTCACTTCGAACGCAGCAATCCAAAATTATAGAACTGTTAAACAATTACGTCCCTAGTATATATACTATATGCCACAATTACTGAACACCATAGCATTTTTGGCTAAATACGATGAGTGTCACCCTGGTTTATTACTTTTTGCCGAGTTGGCTATGAGACATGAAGAGGCCACATGGTTGATTCTAGGAACAAAGGATGATCTTGCCATTAGCTATGGTTTTGCTTCGATTACAACAGATTTTAATAATCCATCCGTTCAACAATGAGCTTTTAGTATAATGTGCTGATTTTTAAAAATAAATGTATTTGTAGTTGAATATTGCTGATTTACCTTAAATTAATTACAGACACAATTATTCAAAAAAACGATACCGACTGGGGATCGAACACACGGCCTCACGATCGCGAGCTAATCGCGCTGCTCCCTACACTACACCGCTTCTGTCAGATACAAAAACTTACCAACGCATGAGCGAAGGTTAAAACTTTAGTGGCGTTTTTCTCGAAAACGGGGGGGGGGGGTTGTTACGGTCTAATGTTTTAAGAATCGAATATCCTTGACGTCTTTTACTTTTGTATGTGCCAAATTTAATTCAAATCTGAGACGGCGAGACCGTGGCCTCTCCTTGTAAGATAAACGTCCACGAGGATCAATATCAATTATTATTATTTAAAAACATGAAACCCATTCGCTCAGACTCGTACAGTAGAGAGATGATGGAAATTTTATTATGGGGTTTTTACTGAATATTATATTTAGGAATATATTATAGGAAAGTAGGTTAAGCATAAGCAGAAACTTAGATATTGTTGATTGGAGGTAAGATAATCAAAGGAAAAATTTACTAAATCGCGCCCGCGCCAACACTGAGCGTTGAGTTCGAAGATAGGACGTTCTCAGCTGTGTGTTGAATGCATACGAAGCCGAAGATGTCGAAATATTCAAAATCGGTTATTTAAACAGTTTGGTGAATAACGTGGATATACGTGGAGCAAGTACAACAATATTTGCTTATCGAGGCATACGATAGAAGTAATACTCGGAGATGTGATACAAGACGTCATGCGGAACGTTGTCGTTAGCAAAGAATATGGAATATGTGGAGGATCTGTCAAGAAGCGGCGATAAAAGGGGGAAGAGGAAAGTTGCACAAATCAACACAACCAGACCGAGTTTAAAGATGACGTCAAGAACATATGATACGGATTATACATTCTTGACCTATAAAGGATACATACCAAATTCATTTTTAATCCATATGTTTTATACTCGAAAAAATTGTGAATGATATGATCCACATGTTGTTGTACAGCAGCTGAAATATGGAGGATCACCAGGGTTAAATATTTGGATAAATTAGTGACCTGTCCAGTGAAGATGTCGTCTGAAGAAGGGTCGTCCCCTTGCGGTCAATAAGAAAGGGGCTGAAGCACAGATCGGTCACACAACAATCAGCAAATAAGAAAACGGCCCTCGGCGAAGTCGTCTGTTTTGCGTCAAAATTCAACCACCTTCTAAAATATTATAGATAGGAATGTTTTTTTTTGGTTTAAACGATTCGCCCTCTATGTTGTTACGGGCAAACTCCAATACATACCTTTTAGTGGAAAATCAATTTTCAGGCAAACGACTCCATTTTCTTTGTGCGGTAATAACGGTCACAGCTTTTGATCGGTCAAAAATGATTTGCTTTTTGTACGCCCGGAAAATCGGCAACCGTCTAAACAAGTGAAATCGTCAGTGCCTAAGGATATTGCCGGGCAACAGCAAAATCGGTGGAGCGAATGTCTGCGGTAGTGGCTGCAAAATAAGTGCTCCGGGGTTTGTCGAAACCTAATTGTACAGATTTGCTGAATAGTTAGTCTAAGTTTGTCCTTTTTTCCCTTTTTGATGTATTATATTGTAGATTTGGAGGGGTGTGTGTTGTTTTTATATTGTCGATTTTCTGGTGACAGTTTATGTTAATATTTTGAGAAGTTTTTCGGAGTGACGGTAAATTTACAAATAATTCAAGATACTGGCTCCGAACCACTTCTCAATTCAGGTTGTTGATGTCCGGGTAGTCTTGGCGCACGAATTGAGTGGCGACCAAGACAAATTTACTCTGGAACGAGCGCCGGACGAGATTATTCACCCCTTGGTCAGTCGAGACTTCGAGTTGAAAAGTGCACCTAACTTGGGCAAAAATTCACAGGTATCGCAGTAGCTACCCACAACCATGAAGAGCCTAAATTATCCAAAATTATTTTGAGTGCTTAGTTTACTATTTTTCCAAATCGCGTGTCCAGTTAAAAAGTTTAAAAAAAAAAAATAATGTCAAAGCGCAAGAGCCATGATGGGAAAATGATTTACTCTTCGTTTTCCGAGTTTTTCGCAGTCCTACACTACTTGACCATTCTAAGGATCAGCGTATAAAAGTTAGGAAAAAACAATAAAATCAGCAACTTTAATCATCTTTATAAATTTATTTCTCCCTATCAGTATATTAGAGAAGATTGTCTACTTTTCAGATGGCCAGAGAACTTGAAGAAAGAAGATTTTAAATATAGTATCGTTAGAGACAAGGCGGAATTGTTTTGACGCGATATGCTTTTAAAACATCATAAACAGTAATCTCGATTGCCCTGCCGTTCTTAGCAAGGTAGCACTTAAAATACCTGCCAGATCTACCCGAAATCCCCACATTTTCATTTTAAATAATTTCAAAACTAATTATGGCTTGTTTTCACCTCTCGAACGAATGAAAAGAATTGCCAACAGTTTGTGGAATCAAATCTATCTTTTCAACACAAATGTAAATGTGGTTAAATTAGCTATCTTGAATAACTGATCAAATATAATCTCATGCATTGGTGCATTTATTACATCAGTTGAAATTAGTTTATTCAACTTTAATGTTATTATTCATAAGTTTAAGGGGCTCAGCCCGTATAAGTATTAAATAAAAAAAGATATTTCTCCTAAACATTCATAGTAAGTGGATTTGTAAAAACCAGTGTGTGTGTTTTTGCCAATAGGAAGAGTCTTGAAAATGGATGGTTTTGAAAAAAATAAAACTGCTCCCGAATTTTTCTTCCAGCAATTTATATTTGTATTTGTGTTGCAAGACATTTTCATTTAAAATATGCTTAATCCCACCAACATTATATTACACCCACCACCAAATTTACCGATGATTTCGCTTAAGGGGACTTTTCCATTCAGAATTAAATAAAAGACACTTTTTAACATTTTCTAAAAAAACAAAATATTGCCATTATAAACCTTATTTCGTTCGGATATTTATAAACATATTATAATTTTTTGTCACTTTTAGTTTTTTTGACCGCTGTACAAGACGCCTTCGTCTTCCAAAAAGTATGTTTCAACTGGTAAGACATTTTACTGGATTCCTGCAACAATTTTTTTTCAAGTCAATTCTTGAGACACAAAACTAGTCAAAAGTTTTTTTCATTTGTTATGGTTTTTATACAAGTTTTTCTAAAAAAGTTGTAAAAAAACCTTTTGAGGGCCAATTTACCCCTTTAGAAAAAAGGGGGAGGTTTTTTAAAAACTTTTTAGAGGTTTATTGTCTAGTTTTTTTGTATATAATCAAAAATCAGGTTAACAAAAATCGATCAAGTAGATTACGAGAAAAAGTTCTTACCAGTTTGAAAAAACGCGTTTAAATGTTTTCCCTATACATCTACAATTTTTTTAACCTCTAATCGGCCAATTCTGGTGCATATTGGGTGTCCTCAACCTCTTTATAGAGCTGTAAACAGTTTTCTAAATACGACCCTCTTTTGACTTTTTGCTGCTCCTTCTGTTAGCTCGCAAAATGCGAATGTCTTCAGACCAAGTCGTTGCCATTGTGCCAATTTTTATTTCCATGAAGTCCTTAATTGTAAGGTACGTTTTAAATCCTTCTTTAAATACAGATGCTGCTATCCAAGAGGCTATGTCGAAAACTTCTTTACCACAAAATTTACTTTTTGAAGTTATTTGCCAAATTAAATTATTGTAACTTTTATTACAATTTTATGTATTGAGATCGAAACATCTCTGTAGCAAGTCGTCGTTGCTGAACGACTCATACACAGGCAAAAGGACCTCTGTTCTTTTGATGTGTGCATGAAATTTCACCATTACATTTCTCACACCTTATATACAAAATCGAACCACAATATCCTATAGTTTACAGAGGCGTCTGTCGAAGGCTTCAACTCATCACCTGATTTTAATTTTTCTGATAAGGAACTAGATAATTCAGGATTGCTTCCTGCAGTAAACTGTTGACCTTTGATTTTTTAACAGTTATTTTTTTTTTATTTATTTTGGCTGTCTTTGAAATAACCAGCAGATCCAGGCATTTTTTTTACAATTTCCAAAAATTAATTTTCAACGTACTTTCAAAAAATAGAAAACATGTTTGCTTCACAAATGTTACAAAGTAACTATCGAGCTCACTACTTTATATAAATGTATTAGACACAGATACATATGATGCCTAAAATATAAGAAGAAAAAAAAGCTGTGGAGCGCCAATTGTATAGATTTTAGGAGAGTATTTCTGTGATCCTAAGGATCATTTTTATGTAAAAACTGAAAAATCGATTTTTTCAAAATATGAATGGGAAAGTCTTTTTAAGAGGAGGGGGTGGTTAGACAGTTCGAAAGTTGCAGAAATCGAAAGTTTAGCTATTCAAGAATATGCTCAAAAAGTTTGAGACTGACATTCGAAGTCCTTCTTATATTTTCGGGACTAGAAACGATGCGCGCTCGAGTATACCGCACGGCCTATTGGATGAAGCGATCGCAGACAAGCTGGGCGGGATCGCGCAACTGTCTTTCCATGAATATATCTTACCTTGTGTGTAAAAAAAGTATAAAAATAGGCGTCCTAATTCGATTCCCCTCCTTAAGGGGTTATATTCACTTGTAATTTTGAATAAAATCGTATTTCTTTTTTTTGCATATTTTGAATGTACATATATTTGAGAATATCGTCCGGAAATTTCACATTGATCCGGCAAATAGTTTCAGAGAAATTAGCGTATTTGTAAAGACGTCTCCGAGCGTTTGAAAGTAGGCGAAGCGTAAACCGGAATAGCAACTGCTTCTCATTACCCCTATGCCCTTGTCTATGCTTTTCATAATGTTCTTATTCTTGGAATTAGAATATAAAAGGTTTATTTTATACATGAAAGCTATATTTAGAAGTTTTAGGTGTAAAGTAAGTACATTTCGTCAGTTTAAAGTGAACTGCCACGATGTAAGTTTGAAAAAAAATTGGATCCCAAAAATTTAAACGCGTGTTTCTCGAAACGGTGTTTTCAAAGTCGGTGAGGAAAATTTCTCCAAAACGGCTGAACCGATCGGCTTGATCACACAATCTTCTTAGATACTTGTATCAGGTAATGATCGAAGGAATAAGGTTTCTGACAATAATTTCGATTTTTTAAGCCCCTCTAAACTGTAAATTTTCTTGAAAAAAAAAACGATTTTTTTCTTTGGGAAGCCGCCATTTTGTCAACAATCAAAATTTTGACTATTCCATCGATCATCTTTTGGTTTTTTTTATTTCCGATAATTTGGATCAGAGATATCTTCCTCACCGCCTGACACCTTTTTGTAGAGGTCCTCTAGGAGATTTACTACAGGAACAACGGAACCGAATATTTTTAACTTCCCAGTATATGGGAAGTTCTTGTAATCGCCTCGAAAATCTAAATTGAAATTTTCAACATTTCTTTACGTTTTGAGGTCTATAGAGTATATATAAAGTGTTTTTAGAAAGGGAGATGTATGTGTGTGTGTGTGTGTGTGTACGTACGTACGTACGTACGTTCGTGGACACTTTTTTCTACGAGCATAACTCACGCAAACAAAGTCGTATCGACTTTGTTGAGAAGTCAATCGAAGCGTCTTTGCAATTTTAAGAGCTGATTAGTTTTTGGGATATTTCGGTTAGGGGGGTTTGCTGTTTTGACCCTTTGAAGGTCATTTCTGTCATGCGTTATATATCGCCAACCAAACATACGATTTGCATGGTAGAGGTGTCAATCGACGCGTATTAATATTTTTGTGAATATATCAAATTTTAAAAAAAATCTTTGGAGCCGTTTTTTAATTTAAGAAAAAAAAGTGCAAAAAATTAGGTTTTTTTTCATAAACAATAAATTTTTTAACCTGATTTGCGTAATTTAGTAGACAATGTTTATAAAATTTATATACTCCAAACAATTTGTGTAGAAACACCATCAAAGGTTTTTCTCATGATTAAGTAAAAAATTGAATTAAAAATAAAAAAATATTAAAAGTCATCATGATTTTCAAGGTCATTTTTATCATTCACTATATCTCACGAACCAGATATAATATTTGCATCATTAAGGTGTCAGTTGACGTTTATTAATATCTTTGTGAAGTTTTTAACATTTGTAAAAACTCGTTTCAGCTTTTTTTTAATTTAATAGAAGAAAATGCAAAAAATTATAGTTTTTTTCATAAAAAATATTTTTTAACCTGATTTTCACAGCACAGTAATACCTGTTTATAAAATGTATACATTCTTATCAGGTTTTGAAGAGAAACCGGCAAAATTTTCTTCCTTAATTATGAAAAAAATTTAAATGAAAAATAAAAAATCATTCAAAGTTACCATTTAAAGAGGGTTCATACGAATGCTTTTACTTTATTTTTTTTATTCTAAAAAATTGTTGTAAATTCAATCAAAGTTTTAAAATATTTGCATAATTTGAGCAGATTTTTAATAGTTTTTATAGTCTTTTAATTAAAAAAATGCTTAAATTTTTAAAACCAACAAAAATTTTCAAGACCAAAAAGGCACCCCACCGATTGATCCGCGTGAATATTCAATCTGTACTCATCGACCAAAAACCTTACGTAATCAATGGACCCTCCCGTAGACGATATGATTCATATTAACTCATTTCTGTTACTGCTATGAATACCTCTCATTGTTGTAATGTTGTTGATGTTTATGTAGATATTACTGGGAAGTTGACCGTGTGGACCTCAAGGGTCGCACCTCGCGGCTTGTTTGTAATGCATCGCGAATTCTTAAAATACATTAAATTCGGTATCTGTACATTTATTCTATGTATTTATTTAAAAAAAAAGCCTCTTCACAAAAAATTCACAAAAAAAATACGTTTTTTCGGATTTACAAGTGGATATATAACCCCTTAATGCTCAGTTTTTCCATAAACCTAACCCAACAAATTTTCGTTGTAGTTTTGATTCCGTTTTCGTGAAATTTCTATTTACGGTATATTTTCCAAGTTTGATTTTTTGCTGGAAATAAGAGAAGTTAATCCTACTTCCATCAAGTTTTTATCGTTAAAAATAGGAGACGTTGATATGACCTGCGAAATTAGCGAGTAATCGTTCAAAAATGTTCAATAACGATTTCATTAGTAATGAAAGACCTACCTTCCCGGTGACCGTGAACCGAAAATCACATAATTCCAAAAAAATCTCGACAATCTTATCACTAGAGTATTGAAAATTCTGCGGGTACGTTTTTATTATCCAATGCTATTCCCATTTCCCCATGCAATCATATCCGATGAGTGAAAATCCACCCCACTTGGAAATTGCATTTCTTTCGTCGTCTCCCGCGACGTTTGCCACTGTCCTTCATGTCTTAAGTCAGCTAGCTTAGCGGTCGTATCAGCAACAGCCAGTCAGCCCATAGTATCCTTCGGCTCATCCTTACCATCCTGGGTCTTGTTTATTATGACGTAAAATCCTATTAAGTATATAATTACTGTCACTCTCATAAAAAAGGAACATTTCAAGTTATATATGAGCGTGTAAACGACATGTTTATTTGGCAATAAGTCTCTTGCGGAAAATCTTCCTTTTTTGCATTGTTTTTGTTTTTGTTTTAATGCAATTAAGAGTGTTATGGGTTTTGCCGCGTTATCCGCCATTCAGTCGAGACGAACTTAATAATCATTATATTATGTTCAATGCTTTCAAGTGGTGGTAAATTAATTATAATTGTGGTTTATTTTTTTAATTCCAGATTATGAAAGATTTATGGACTGGGCTTCCGGTCGGTAAGTATTTTTTTCAATTGTTTTTGATCATAATTTTCAGAATTTAATGAAAAATAATTGGTTTTCGGATTAATATACTTGCAAGTAATGGAAAGTGATCATACATATTGAACCAAAGAAAATATGAAACGCATAGAGATTATGTTTTGTGGATGGAAAATCAGTGAAAATTGAGATGGACTGTCCAGTTTTCAGCTAGAAAAGTTTGCATGAGCTGTCGTATTTTATGTATGAGAGCATTGTGAAATAATAGATTTAGAAATTACTTGGGCTGTTCAACGAAACTGTCCTGTGGCATATTGACGAAAATAGCCACGAACGCTCTTCATACCGAATCTAGAACCGTGTCCTTTCTAGAAAATCAATTAAATCCTGAGTGGGCTTATTGCTTTGAAGTGTAGTCTTGCCAGTTTTAGCTGAAACTTAAGAAAAACCTACGGAAAATCGATTGCACGCGATTGCGTTAATTTCCGTCCAATTACGTTCACCTTTCAGCAGTTGGTCTTCTTTTCTTGCTCCTGTTCCTTGAATGGCGACATGGTTTCGTCGTTTTGTTTGTACCAGTCGCGCGTGTACGAATATCGATCGTGCATAATGGAAAGTATGGTACGAAAGTCAATTATCCTCAACCTAACCCCATAAGAACTATCATAAGTTAGGCTGACAGGCTCTCCGGCAGGCATGTTGCCATCAAGCCTGAATGTTTTATATATACGAGTATACACTGAGTTGGAATGCTTGTTCTATCGTTTCCAGTCTATCATTTAATATAATTCACTTCATTTTGTAGGCACATTTGCCGCCACATAGTCTACAATCGATCCGGAGAACGTTTGGAAACTACATATTCGTTGTAGGAATTGTATTGAATAGTGAATAACTTCAATTTCCTTGCATGGCTTGCTGAGCAATTGTAGAACTGAGTTGTTTGGCATCAATAATTCAGGCAGTGATGAAGGTTTGGAAGCGAAAAGCTGATGAGACATCGAAAAAGGATTGGATCCCCCATCGATCCTATCTCAATTTTTTGCAGGCATTATCTTATTTCTAGGAGTTATAATCGTATACAAAGTGGTAAGTTACAAACTGAATGAAATTTAAGTGTAACAATTACCTCCTGGCTACGATATTTTAGTTTCACTGCGTTCATACAACCTCAATTGATGTATGTTTTAAACCCGGTTTACATGAAGTGAACTCCCTGTTGGACTGTTAGTCAGACTCGTAAGCTGAACCGTCCAACAGGATACAAGGGTGACTGCATGGAAAGGATCTCAGTTATTATCGCAAATCGCTTGCTCACATGCATCCCAATATCTGTTGAAATCTTTATAGCTACATTCATAGTCTTTTTCCTATATACCTATTGCGAAAATGGTGACCTCGTTTATCTTTACAGCATCGACTTTATTACCTCTTTCTTCCAGCTTAGCTGCTGTGACCTCAGCTCCTGGACTTTAAACTAAATTTATGTCTTATCTTGGTGTTTCGGAATCTTTACCATTCACTCATTACTCCAAAATTTTCGTTGTAGCTCAGCCTGCTTCGCAACATTTGTAGTCTTTGGAATTATGTATTTACTTCTGATTTGCATCTTGTTACTTCTTCTCTTCAAATTTTTGTGTCATGTCACTTCCTAGGAAGATGCAGTGCTAAATCAATGACAAACTTGGATTTACTCTCTCCTTGGCTTCCTTGAACATAACTTTACTTTAAACTGACTTCCGACCAAGTGGAACAATGATCAAGTCTTTTCGACGTTCTCAGGATTTTCTCCAGCCACATCTACGCAGCTTTCAACATCATCTTCCTCATCTATACTTGAAACTCCATTGAAATTTTCTAGGTTTAAGGAATAAAATATGTAAGTTTAATTTATCTTGCTCGTTTGCCTAACCGAAACTTGGCTCAATACTAGAATCTACGACTTGCTTACCTTCATTTTTTCAAACGTGACCATGATCCTCATTCTGCCTTTGAATATAATAGTAGCGGAATTTTGATTGCTACTAAGCCCTCTCTTAACGCCTCCTTTGGCTCCTTTTTCTCCCACGATTCCCTTACATCCATCTTTGAATATTTACTCATAAGTATAAACATTGAACACTGTCTTATTTTTGTAAGGTGTATTTATATTTCTTACAGTTGTTCTGCATTTATACTCGATATATGGTTGTCTGAACTGTCGGCATTTATTAATTTTCTTCTGCATTTTCCATTTCTTCACTCTAGGCGATTTTAATCTTCTCTCTATTCCCTGAAATTTTAGCTAGTTTTCCCCTATTTTTTAAAAGGCTAGCCCATATCTCTCAGATGTTTCTCCCTTATTAACTTCAGTATCTTAATAATCTAATTGCTACACGCAATTCATCGCCCGGAGCAGCAACTGACCACACGAGGTGGGCGATTGCCTGCAAAGAGGGGCGGCATCCAATTCTTGCTCGCGATTACCCTGGCACCGAACCCGAATTGGGAAGAGTTTCAGAGCCTTGATTTCACCGCTAGCAAATTCATCATCATTCATAGACAACCAAAGAGAATGTTGTTAAAAGACTATAAGCGTCACCAAATGTTATTTAGAAAAGAGAAACTTAAACACTTACAATTTAATTCCTTGATAACCTGCTGACTATCGTATTGTCGGAACTAGCTTTTCATATTTCCATGACAATGCTCTTCCGACCGTCAATCCGCGATTCTTCACCGCCACTTAATAGACTCGTTCTGCATTTTACTCATGACTCCAATTTGGCCGTTTCAAAAAATGCCGTGGCCGTCGTTCACCGTCCGCACAAATAAACAATCCTCCACCTGTATTTAAGATTCCGCCAACTCGAAAAAAAGGGCAAGTAGTATCAGCCACCTCCATTTATTCTTTTTGAAATGGAGTTTTTTTCGTAACATTTCCTTTGCGGTGGCTGAACTGGACCGGTGGTATCGTCATTTCTGAACGCACTTTTTGGTGTGGTGAATTTTGGCGTCCATCTGACACTTGCTATATTGACACTAGCCGAAAAGTCGGAATCACTTTGTAAACGTTCGTGGAAGTTACCGGCTGACATG
Organism: Oxycera nigricornis; assembly: GCA_963942545.1. NCBI lineage: Eukaryota > Metazoa > Arthropoda > Insecta > Diptera > Stratiomyidae > Oxycera > Oxycera nigricornis. The sequence continues at coordinate 31,925,413 of OZ012662.1, read as the reverse complement.
GGTTGGGTTTGTCACCACATCAGTCGGGAGTTTGCATTAGTCAACCTCAAAATGAATGGCAAAGAAGTTTTGGATAATAATAAATCTAAGAGCAACCCAATCCCACTAAAGCCTTGTTTTTGAAGATCAGAATGCAACGCCATCGAGTCATCTCATCATTTTTAGGGCTGGCACTAAACTGAACTGATCGATCACTATGTTCTTCTAACACGTAAATCTAATTAAATTTTCCTACTTGGTCGAATGATTGTAGTGGCAGCCCTCTTTATCAAGAGAAGGCTCACTTAGCCCACGACAGGTCCATTGTGATACAAAATAAGTTAAAGACAGCACTAGAACCTAGCTGCGGGATGATGAGAACCATTTAGATTCTCGTATGAACCTGGCTATGCAGCTAATATTGAAATCAGTTACTTCCGTGAGGTTATTCAGAAAGGATGAGCCTAGGGTTCGCAAGCGTCTTCTGGAAAGTTCTGGGCACTCGTACAAAAAAATTTGGATCGTTTCTTCTTTTTCGTCCGATCTGCATCCCGGCAGATCTACCAATCTACCGTCAATACGGATATCATGAAGCTTAATGTTTCACGACTCGTGTTGAGGAGCTGCTTCGTGCGTTTTGAGCACAGTGCGTGCCAAGTTTGCCTGGTTGTCCTACACATTTCTTCCAAAATCCAGACTCTGTTTGCAGCGTTCATGTAATACTGCTTGCATCCTAGCTTAATAGATGCTAGATGGTGGCCGACTAGAGGGTGTAAGTGATACTACTCGAGCTCAGTGCCAGCTTCCGATTCGTAATTTCTCGGTATATCACTATGCTCCGGTATCCAGTATAGGATCACTTCACAGTAAAGCGACATTTCATTACGATTTTAGATGAGGATATCAGCTTGACTGTCAGAGAAAATGTTTAAATTTCTTATAGAATTCTTCTGGTTTTTTAACTAGTCTACCACCTTGTATATTGCACTGACCTCTGCCTGAAAAACACTGTAGTGATCCGGAAACCGGAAAGATAGTTTCAGGCCTAGCCAACTTTTTCATCCATTTTCGATCCATCAGTGTAGATGTCGACCGATTCTTGTATCTCACTCCTTTCTATGGCCCAGTCATCCTTGCTCGAGATGATGACTTGAAACTAGGGTGGAAGCAAAGAATAGAAGAAGCAAGATTTACTTTCCCTGGCATTGGTCCATCCCTCCGTAGTATGATGGAGTGGCCAATATTTTTTTATGCCATAGGCGTGAGCTTTTAATCGAATCACAGAGCGCTTCGCATGCTGTCTCGTAAGGAGTTCAGCCGGGAATCAATTTTATAGCATTAACAATGCCTTTGTTGGGGTAATACGTAGGGGCATGGCCTCTCTTTTCTGACCTTAGCAGGTTTTCGCATTAGCTGACGACCAAATAACTACGCCATACAGAATGATTGGTTCCACTATCGCCGTATAGAGCCATGATACAACTTTGGGTTCCAATCCCACCTTTTTCCAATACCTCTTTTGCTGCAGTCGATTGCGCACGCTCTTTCTGATATGTTCGCTGTCTACGCAAGTTTGGAGTCCAGAAAAAGACCTAGATATTTGACCTGATGAGATGGGTTTACACTTACCTCATCAAGCTTAAGTGGGACAAATCGTGGAATTTTATATCTTTTTGTGAAGAGCACAAGTTCCGTTTTTTGTGGATTTATTTTAAGACCACAAACTGCGCTCCATTTGGAGAGAATACCTAGAGCAAAGTTTAAATGTACGCGTGTTGCACCTTGGAGATTGGTTTCAGATCAGCTCCCAAATGGTTCTCTATCAGCCTTTCCCGTGTTTTGAGAAAAAAATTGGGTTAGGCTGATATAATCCTTAGGCAAGGAGTGAGATGTCTTACCCGCTTTAGGTAGTATGAAAACCTTAATTTCATTCCAGCGCTGTGGAATGTTAGCCATCCGTAGATATCCTTTGAAAATAGCGTTTAGCCATGGCAGTGCTACCTATGTTGATTCCTGGCTGGATCTCAAACAGGATTCAAAGGGTTGAAATGAGTTGATTGCCCAACGTAGTTGTCTTTCATTTACAAGCACAGTGGTTGACAAGCAGTTTGGGAGCATGTGTGGATCCCTACTTGATTTTCATCCTTAATTTTGACCGCCTTTGATACTAAACATATTTCGCTCACAATTATTTTCTGAACAGGTTAACTACTCACCAAGCAGATCCTTGGTAAAATGGTTTATAAGCTCTTTCAACGCCTTGTGGACTCAATGACAGGGTCCTATATCCGTTCTCGTCATAAGGCCTATTTTGTGGGTATTGAGTTCTTTCATAGTCAGTTTACCTTTCGCTCTTCAAAAAAAGTGGAGGATTTGTTATCTAACTTCTCTTCTACGCCTTTTCTTTTCAACTCCCTTCCAGGTATTTTTTGAAATCGTCTTTATGTAAAATAAGATACAGTAGTCCCTCGACTTACGTCGGAGTTAGGTTCCGAGAAATGCCGACGTAAGTCAGAAACGACGTAATTCGAGGGTAGAATCAACCTTCTATCAAAACCACCTCAACACAATCTTGGTCTATAATGTGTCAACGCCAGAGAAGAAAATTTTCCTACGAAAATTGCGCTCACAAATTTTGGGAATTCCCTTTTGCCAGGGGACAAGTTATCTATGCAAACGGCGACGTATAAGTCAAGAGACGGACGATGTAATTTCAAGTGTTTGGTCTCAACGTAATAAACGACGTAAGTCGAAAAAACGTATAACAAGGGAGACGTAAGTCAAGGGATTACTGTACTTGAGCGCCAATAAAAATTTCTTTTTTTATGTATATAAAATAGCGTAATCCTTATTTCACTAGATTTAAATTTTCTAGCCCAGAAAAATATAAAAAAAAGTTGGAAAATAGTCCATTTGGTCTAGAAACGGAAAAATGATAAATAATGGACTAGTTTTGTGATAAAAAATTATCTGTACCAGAAAAGGTTCCATTTATAAAAATATATGTTTGGTTTTCAAATAATTTGAAAGATATAAAGTTTTTTGTCATTCACAATTTTGTATTCTTACATTCTGCCTGTTGTGGGTTACAAAAATCTTAATTTAAAATTTAAATTTTTGACCCACGAAACTCGTGATAAGAACAAAAACGGCTTTTCTCCTATTCATGTTTTCCTTTTCACAATTCAAATGAAACTTCAAATACTTTCTAAACTGATAGGAGGGAATTTATTGATTCAACAATCCAACATATCCTTGTTGATAATTACGTGACATAGAAGTAGCATTAAAAATCGATTTTCCTAACATTTCTCTCGGTTGAAACGTGAAAGCAAGCTGTACTTCGGTGGATGTCGGGTTTTGCAGCTTTTCAACCAAGATTGTTTCCCTTATTCTGGAAGTGTGGCAGCAATAACATTCTTATTAAGAATCATTTTTGTAAATTGAATTAGGAAGATTAATTCAAATTTCGTTGGATTGGTGTCCCACTGAGAAGCTCACTGATATCATTAAGGTTTTTACGTTTTAATTAACCCAAATTCAAATTGCATGGAATTCCATCATCCACAAAGATGGGAATGTGTTGAACTTCAATTTTGTATCGCAAATTTCAATTTTCAACCGTAAATCTCAGCATGGTAACTTACTTTCTTTATGATGTATCTAAAATCCTAAATTAAGCTTTTCTTAGTGAAGATTCAATATTCAGCAGGACGTCAAGTGAATTTAAAATTTTTACTTGACAAACTTCTGCCTCCCAATTCCATTTGCGTAGATTTTCAAAAAGTAATCACATTCCGTTTTTTTGTAGATTCTGAAGCTGAAAGAAAAGTCCTTTAAGTGTAACCACTCGTTGAAGCAGATATCCTACTTAGCGGTGAATGTGCTCTTCGTTCGTCTTGAGTATCACTCATACTTTAACACTGCCTTTTTTACTCTCTAGAGTAATTGCAGAGGTGGTAGATGGATGGTTAAATTGTTCTGGTTGTACTGTCTTCGGAAATTGCAAACGGATATAACATAAAAAAAGTGCTATGGGTTTTTTATTTTATTTTATCTCACCATAAAAGTTTTGAGGATTGGACGCGTTGTTGCTTCCGCATGTTTGCGAATTGCCAGTAGCCAGAAAGCTTCTACAAAACAATACAAATAAAAATTAATATCGTTTTAAAGGCTCCCGCGGAGAAATCTCTTTAAGGTTAATTAAATTCTCCTCTTGGATACATTGGGGCTGAACAATTTTTTTTCTTGGCTCGCTTTTTTTCTTCTTCTTGCAAGCAAAGATGTGAATTGGCCGCAATGCCGATGAAATTAATTAAATGTGGAAAATCAGGTACGGAGCCATGCCTTGCCGTGTCGTGCCATTGTTGCCTGTTGCGGTGTTTTGTTGCTAGAAGAAGATTATAATTAGGATTCGGGTAGAAAATCCCTAAATTGAAATGAAATCATGAGATATTTACGATGTAATTATGCTCTGATTTCAAGAAGCTCAAATTACTTAATGCCATCGTAAATTGGTCAAGTGAAAATTGATTACATCGGCAAGTATTTTATGTAATTAAAGTGAAAATGAGAGAAATGTATGGGGGATGTTGTTAAAATGGTGAAAATACGTGCTCAACTCGTAAATTTTCGAGGTTCCTTTTGATTTAGAATTAAATTGGCCCTTGAAAGGTGCAATCAATTAATTATAAAATTTCAACACTAAAATGACTCGTTTTTGCACAAGTATATAACATTCTTTCCTGTTTTGAAACTTACTAACAAGGCAACATAAGATATTTTAAGCCAAATGGGGAAGAAGAAAGATTTTTCAGACGATAAGTAATTTTTTCGTTGCTTAAAATGTTGTCACACACTTTTAATTTTGAAAGCTTGTTCACAAACATACTTTCTTATGTTTGGTTTTGATTGTTTTTTGGAAAGGAAATCGCGGGGTTTTTTTCAGGAAAACTCGCAACGACTATAATTAACTTCCCAGTATATGGGAAGTTCTTGTAATCGTCTCGAAAATCGCAATTGAAATTTTTAACATTTCTTTACGTTTTGAGGTCTATTGAGAATATATAAAGTGTTTTTAGAAAGAGAGATGTATGTGTGTGTGCGTGTGTACCTACATACGTACGTACGGTCGTGGACACTTTTTTCTACGAGCATAAGTCACGTTAACAAAGTAATTTCGACTTCGTTAAGGTGTCAATCGAAGCGTCTTTGCAATTTCAAAAGCTGATTAGTTTTTGGGATACTTCGGTCGGGGGGGTTTGTTGTTTTGACCCTTTGAAGGTTTTTTCTGTCATACGTTATATCTCGCGAACCAAACATACGGTTTGCATTGTTAAGGTATCAATCGACGCGTATTGACATCTACGTGATTTCATCAAATTTGGAAAAAAATGGCGCAGCCGTTTTTTAATTTAAGAAAAAAATGCAAAAAATTAGGTTTTTTTCATAAACAATTAATTTTTAACCTGATTTGCGAAACATAGTAATCAATGTTTACAAAATTTATATACTCCAAACAGTTTTTGTAAAAAAATCAGTAAAACTTTTTCTTATGATTACAAAAAAAAATTAAATTAAAAATAAAAAATCATTAAAAGTCATCATGCTTTTCAAGGTCATTTTTATCATTCACTATATCTCACGAACCAGATATAATATAATATAATAATTGTATCATTATGGTGTCAATCGACGTGCATTAACATTTTTGTGATGTTTTTAACTATATAAAAAATTGTATCAACCGTTTTTTAATTTAATAAAAGAAAATTGTGAAAAATTAGGGTTTTTTCATAAAAAATAAATTTGTAACCTGATTTGCGCAGCTCAGTAATAAATGTTTATAAAATTTATACATTTCTATCAGTTTTTAAAGAAAAACCAGCAAAACTTTGTTCAATGATTATGAAAAAAAATCATTCAAAGTTACCATGTAAAGAGGGTTCATGCGAATGATATTACTTTATATCTTTTGTTCTACGGAAATTGTTGTAAATTCAATCCAAGTTTTATAATATTTGCATAATTTGAGCAGATTTTGAATAGTTTTCACAGTGTTTTAATTTTAATATAAAAACTGCTTAAATGTTGAAAACTAACAAAATTTGAATCAAATTTGCTTTTGTGGTAATCAACGCTTTGAATAGTAAAATGTTTTGTAGTCAATACTTTGCAAGATCATATGTTTCAAAAAGCTTTCATCAATTAAAAAATTGCAGTTTTAGGAGATTGATTCTTCATGAGTAAAAGAATTTACTTGTTACATGCAATTAAACTGATTATTGACTGCATATTCAATGTTTCTCAACACCAACAGAAAATAACAAATAATTATTACTCCCATTAATGTGAAATCGTGCAAAAATACAAATTCAGTGATTATGCCGAAGTGCTGGCAATTTTGAACGCAACTATTCAAAAAGCCATCACGCGACAAAATCTGTTCAGTGGGCGTAATAACAAAACCACCATTCATTTTTGTTAGCGCTCTTTTGTCCTTCAAGCATCGATATGAAAATAACAAATAACGTAGAAAAGGCTTTGTAACCTACCCCTCCCCCGCCCCCCGATAAATTCGCGAGAATATTCAATCATCCCCCTTATCTACGTAATCAATTGACGCTCCCGTAGATGAACTTAGTGACATTCTTTAAGAAATGGTCAAGGTGGTATAGCAAAAGTAGAAACGTGGATGATTTGCCTGGAGAGGAAAAATTAAGAGAACGTCTACAAAAGACGATAAGGCGATAGTGGAAACATTTTAGAGAAAAGCACGACAAATGTCATGCAAAAAGATTATGACGTATCACTGTATGAAACCAATGTTAACACCGAAACAAATCGAAAGGAGACTGCAGCGGGCTCAAGCGAATAAGGATCGTGACTGGACGTTTTCCTCGTTTTGGCTAACGACTACAGTGAGACTTGTGTGACGAAAAAAAGAGGAACCTTGGATCAAGCGAACCGTCAAACATCCTGGAAAGGTCCATGTTTATGGCAGCTTTTCTGCGCAGGGATTTGGCAAACTTTTAGTTTTTATTAGAATAACGACGGCTCTAAAAATGGTAGAACTTTATAAAAAAGGATTGTGGCCGTTCACTAAAATTTTATACGGTAACAATAATAAGGACTGGATCCTTGTTAAAGATCCCAAACATCGAAGTTGTTTTTGCGCAGCTTTTAACGAGGAAAATGAAATTAAGGTATTATATTGGTCATCAAAATCGTCTGATGCCAATCCAAAAGAAACGTGTGGGCGTATATGAAGAATAAATTACGAGAAAAAAGTATACGCGAAACATTTCGGTGCAGAGTTCGCAGAAAATTTGGCTCTCAAGTACAAATCGTAGATGTGAGACGATTATAAAAAACAAGCAGGTCATGAGAGAGTTGAACAAAACGAAACGTATATAAACAAGCCGTGAAGTGCGACCCTTCAGGTCCACACGGTCAACTTCCCAGTAATATCTACATAAACATCAAAAACATTAAACACAATAATAATTTTGAAAATACTGTAATGTATGTTGATGATGAATTGTTTGGTCATTGGATGAATTGCCTTCGTGATCTCGTCTTCGGATGTACTCTTCCAGAGTGATGGTCTTCCTTTATTTAAAGACGGGAATTAGTACAATAGAAGGTCGGGACTGATTTCTGTAACACCTACAGGCATCTCTTAGAATGCCGCATATTTGGCGCAGTCCGAGTAGACAGGCAGCCGGTATTTCTAAAGTATTGAATTTGCCAAGATGAGAGGCAATTCGTTATCTGCCAACTAGTAAAAGGCAGTTTCTGCTCCTTTACTCTAAACTGTGAACTTTGCCGCTGGTAGGCAATGTCGCTTAATTAAAAACAACTTATAGTTCTACGTTGTAGAATAAAAACTGAGGCTGAGCATAAACCCAACTCGTTCTTTTATTTACGAATTTTGCTTATGCTAATACAATAAAAATTGCTTATTGAATAAAAATCCCTACTCTAGTTCTATGTTAAGTTATCTAAACCAATCGATCATGGTTCAATTCCGTTCCCACGGAATTCGTCGTATCCAGTATTGTTTACGTTGCTTTGACCCAATTTGATTATTTGGATCAATGCTCTGTATGAACCGTTTACCATGGGTAGTTTGAGTAAAAGGGAAATTATCAAAGACTCATTTGGTGTATGTATTGCGATCGATTTGGTTGGTTTGTTAGGTTATGTAATAATGCATATAAAAGCTTGTGAGGGAAATTGTTGTGTATGGGATATTTTTGGGTTCGGGACTAGGAATACCCTACAATACTACTACTTTAAATAATAAAAATGAAAGGTATTGAAAGCAGTGAAAAGAATGAGTTATTATTAATCATATCATCTACGGGAGCATCCATTGATTACGTAAGGCTTTTGGTGGATGGGGGTAGATTGATTTGATAAATCAATCAGTGGGACCTTTTCTACGTTATTTGTTATTTTCACATCGATGTTTGAAGGACAAACGAGCACTAGCAAAAATGAATGCAGTTTTTGTTATTACTCTCATTGAAGAGATTTTGTCGCGTGACGACCATTTTGAATAGTTCCGTTCAAAATTGCCATGACTTCAGCATAATCACTGAATTTAAAAAATGTCACGACTTTACATCAATCAAATTAATAATTACTTCCTATTGATCTTGAAAAATTATGAATATGCAGCCAAAAATAGATTCAATTGCATGTAAAATGTATTACAAATGATGATGGAGGAAGTAATTGAAATCTTACGATTACTAAAGATCAAATCTTCTAAAAACTACAATTTTTTATTTGATGAAAGCTTTTTAAAGCATATGATCTTGCAAAGTATTGACTAAAAAACATTTCACCATTCAAATTTGATTGAAATTTTGTTGGTTTTCAAAATTTAAGAAGTTTTTTTTTAATTAAAAGACTGTAGAAACACTGCAAATATTTTTAAACTTTGCTTGAATTTAGTTTTGTCAGTTTCTCTTCAAAAACTGATAATAATGTGTAAATTTTATAAACATTTATTACTATGTTATGCACATCAGGTTAAAAAAATATTTTTTATGAAAAAACCCTAATTTTTCGTATTTTCTTCTATTAAATTAAAAAAAGGCTGGAACGAATTTCTATAATATTGAAAACATCGCAAAAATGTTATTACACGTCTATTGACATATTAATGATGCAAATATTATAGCTGGTTCGTGAGATATAGTGAATGATAAAAATGACCTTGAAAATCATGATGACTTTTAATGACTTTTTATTTTTGATTGCATTTTTTACGTAATCATGACAAAAAGTTTTGATGGTGTTTTTACAAGCATTGTTTGCGGTATATAAATTTTATAAACATTTATTACTATATTCTGCAAATCAGGTTAAAAATTTAGTGTTTATGGAAAAACACCTATTTTTTGCACTTTTTTCTCTTAAATTAAAAAATTGCTAAACGATTTTTGTAAAAATTTGATAGATCTGAGCAAATGTTAATACGCGTCGATTGACACCTTAATGATGCAAATCGTATGTTTAGTTCGCGAGATATAACGCATGACATAAATGACCTTCAAAGAGGCAAAACAACAACCCCGCCGACCGAAATGTCGCAAAAACTAATCAGCTCTTAAAATTGCAAAGACGCTTCGATTCCCATATACTGGGAAGTTAATAACGGGGACTGGATGCCTTATTAATGTTCTGCGCAATAGATATGATAAAGTGCTTTCTAACTATGAATTAATTTTCTTTTAATTACGTTCACGTTCTTACCAAACACACTGTATATGATCAGAAGTCGTCGCATGGTTTGTCTTTCAGGATTTTTCGCTTGAATTTTCGTCTTTAGTTTTGTCTTCATGATGTCTTGTTAAACAAATTGGAGGAAGATACTTATACGCTGTTATTATTGTTAATGTTGACTCTATAAGAATTAATAAAATCAGAAATTTTAAATTGGAACAAAGTATTATATTTTCAAATCAATTTATATCTACTCATTTTTACTGCCCACTATATACAGTTTCATTTATGGAAAAGTTTTGTGTACGACTACCAAAATTAAGGATTTTTGAAAACTTATTCCATCCATTCATGCTGAAAGCCACAACTTGAAGAAATAAATTGCCGCTGGTGAGAACTATGTACAGACAAAGCCAAATCAAAGTTAGCCCACAAAATGTTCAATGTGCTGTAATAAACATGAATATGGCTTTACTAAATCAAACATTATCCTTAAAAGCTAGTTTCAGACTACAATTCACAACATCTCATCAAAGCATGGATCACTCACTGATGTAATTTATTTGGACAGGAGATGTAACGAGAAATTAGGAAAATTATTATTTCTATGTCGAAAGTTTCTATCCCGGCATCACTAGCCATCATAATCAAGTCATTACGGAAATTCAGCAGCGTAACATGATGCCAGCAAACAAACTATCCAAAAAACACAAACAAAATCACCATTTTCCTGAAATAATCTGAGCTCCATAAATATTTTCCATGGAAACAAGACATTATTGCGAACAGCATATCACTATCATTCGCAAGGACAAATTAATCACGCAAGGAACTAATATTTGACAGGCTCAGACGTAAAAGTTTCCGCTGGGATTTTGGCGTTGGTTCCATAGTGCCGGTTGCCTCCCGGCCCTTTTCTGAACGTTTAATATCAATTTCATTTCAACTGGCTGGACAAACTATGAGGCAAGCCACCATCACCATCATATTCTGCATTAATGAAATATGAGAGACGAGATGTCCTGAATGGCTGTTTGGGTCTGTCACCCCTAAACTACTTTCATGTAGCTTTTATCGTTCGTCTTCCCTTTCCCATCAAGGACACAATGGAAAAGCACTGCTGTAAAGAATTCAGTTGTCTTACCACTATCGTCATTGTTCCTGTCGATAGACTTTCTCACCGTTTTCTGGAAGCCACCTCGACAAAGTTTCCTTAACCATTGGACACGTGCCCGTCATTGATCCTCGTCTAAATTCGCTATCGATTGGGGTTAATATGTTGTTGTTCTTTGTTCGCAGCCCAGCTAGCTATACCATGCTATACATATGTGTGCTCCTTAAGCCAAGACGTGACAAAGATTACGGATGGAAGGAAGGCGAAATGAATGGCTGGGACTTTCCATTCGACGACGTGGGCAGCAATGGCTTTGCCAGCTTCATTCGATTCTTGCTGGCATGTCCGGTGCATATTGCACATGGGAAAATGCTGTATAGCAAAATCTGTATGTGACTTAGAGTGTTATTTTCTACGAAATAAGCTCTACTTCATGTATTGAAAATACAACAAGGAAAAGTTTGCAGTTTTTCCCTAGGCACTGGGTTATTGGCTTGGAACAATATGGGAGAAAATTCCAGGTGAAATTTCAAATGCTGCCGATGTTGACTTCTCGGAATTTTTTCCTGGATAAATTGCAAACACAATGTTATTCTTTTGTGCTCGGGGAATTGATTTTCGACAGAAATTTTAAACAAATAGTCCAGCAAATCCGCTCCTCCAATGTTCCAGAGGAAAATTCAATTCTTTTGGAATTAACAACGAGATTTCTTTCATTGATAAATCTAAGAAATGTTTTTGCACATACATAGTTGTTTGTGCCTGTAAATCGAAATGAATGCTTTTATTAAAAAAAAAGTAAATCGTAAAATAAATATGATATCGTAAATGTCTCTCCATATTTAATCTAACAACTCTTCGTTTATGCTTACTATTAGCTAAAAATGATGTAACATTTTTGATTATTATAGCTATGGGAATTAACGGGTTAATATTACGAGTAGCGTTTTAGTACAATTAATTTGCATAATGCCAATGAACTACTGTTTTAATGAGTGCTGAAGATTGATTTTATGTAGCAAAGCATAGTATAGCATTCAGGATTTCCATTAAATTCTCTTTCCGAGAATCATCCGTAAACGGGCAGTTTTGCCGGGGGTTTTACTGTATGTCTCATAATTCCTTAACGACTTTTCGTCCAAGCTCTCTTCTAGTAGTTGCATAAAACAAATGGAAATTCATCATTAAAAATTAAGTTGCTCCAATCACGGTTAAAATTCCGCTTCACCCAACTTAGATTCTTGTGAACTCTACCTTATTGTACTAGTTGATACACTAACTCCTTTGTTTAGTGGTTTCAGTGCCGGCATTTTCTCAAACAAGCCACAGATGACCTTATGATGTCTTTTAGGGGTCTCTCTCTTAGCACCTCTGCCTAGCTCATCGTCAACATTACCAGAATCTTCAAAAATCTTAACTAACTTCTTTTATGGTGCCCATAATTGTCCATCTGATCAGCTCATATGCAATACGATGTAAAGATCTACGTCCACGTATACTCTAGTGGAAAATGTTTATCCAACACGAGCTTGAACAGTGCATTCCGAGGTAGCTATCGCTGCTGTAGAGGCTAGTGTGGCTGAGCATCCAAATTCATCGATTCGACATCGTTCTCAACAACGTGTCCTTTGTCCTTCCAATACATGGAAAATTTTGAGTAAAGTACTTGCACCAAAGCCCAATTTAATCCAACTAATGTAACCATTGAAGCAATTGGACCATCGTTTGCGTCGTGCGTTCGGTGGATTGGCTGCGAATGAGTTGAAAGTTGAACTGCGTTTTTACCGTCAAATCATTTTCAGCGATGGGGCTCCTTTTTGGCTTGAAAAGTTCGTAAATAAACAATATTGCCGTTTTTAGTATGAGGATAATTCTCAAGAGACTTTAAAAGCGCCAATACATCTCGAAAAAGTCACTGTAATGGTGCGGTTTGCATGGCGGCGGCATAATTGGTCCTTTCTTTTTCAAATCTGAAGACGAAACCAACATTACCGTTAATGGCGATCACTACCGACAAAAGCGTCGTAATTTTTTGATTCCCAACATCAATGCCAATCGTCTGAAGAACAAATGATTCCACCAGGATAACGCGTGTGAAACCATCATTTATTGGGCCGAACCTTAGTTGAACGAGTCATTGCAAGAAATGGACCTGTAAACTGGCTGCCAAGATCATGTGATTTGACTTCATTGCAATTCTTTGTGATATAAAAATGTAGAAAAGGAGAGAAACAAAATGATTACCATTGGTAACTTCAGAAGAAATAACAATCTGTTTTGATAGTTAGCCCTGAAATTTAACAAACTAAGTTTCATCCCGACGATGGGATGCACGCCAGCTGACCTGAAATACTGAAATTGCCTAAATGGGGAAGCGTGGTTTCGGGGTGATGGACGGCGTCCTTTTCAGGTGCTGTCATTTACCATCCACCACCAGACAGCACGACCACGATTAGGCTTGTTGATGGGTTAAGCTCGTTATACTTCAACTATTTTATAAATTATTCATATCCCTGCAGTATAACGACTGTCAATTTTTCGTATATTATGCATATGTAGCAATTTTATTTATGGGATTTCAACCTCTGTGTCTAGTCGACACCACCGCCCATCAGTGTGCTTTGGTTCGCAACTTACTAACTCTATTTTGCACATTAATGGAGTTTTTTTGGTTCCTGGCTGGTACCATCGTAATTTTAAAAAAACCTCCATTAATGTGCAAAATAGATTGTGATAGAGATTTGTTGAAGAATAGGTAAAGACGTTGAATGGACTGCTCCGGGCACTACAGCAAAAAAATAGGGGAGAGTAAGTCTGGACCTTGTGCTTTGTTAGGATCAAGTTGCTTAATGCTCTAGCGAATTAATCCTCAGTTTGGTACGCGTTTTGACCAATTGATGCCATGTTGTAAGTCAAATTGGGGTAGGCGAAAAACTTTTCGAAAATGATCAGCAAAATAATTGCAGATTGTTTTCGGACAGCATGACCGGCAACCATTTTTTAACACAAAGATCGGAAATCCAACTGTATCGCAATGTGTTTAGGCTAATTGATTATGCTCTCACCAATTAATTTGAGATAACGCTCGTAAGCATCACGGGATTCGGCGTTAAATTCTAAAGCTAATGCGTCGTATTTATCTCTAATATCCGAACTAACACTATCGCGTCCTCAGTTTAAAAATCCTAAAACGAATCAATGATTTGTTAACTCAAAATTTCCCACGGCTATCACCCTATCCATTTATTAACTTCAATGATTCATGAGAAAAAAAAATCTTAAGTAAGATTCCTAACATCCAATTCTTTTTCCTCTGCGTCCACGTTGATAAATCATCATAATTTTGCAGAGCAAGATATAGTTTACCTTCTTTCACAAGGATACTCACGTTGAGCATCACAACTGCATTTTTCAGCCACGTACTAACCAAGGCGATGTGGCCTTAACAATTTCAAACTTATGTGGCCATCATGCTTGCCGTCGTCCTTACGAAATAAGTTTTTAGTAAACTTGATATCGATTTGCACCAGTAACTATCCGACAGACTGCCACTAAGGAAGTTGTGGGGAAAATATGACGATAATGATGCGCGATTTCGTCAGTCATCCTCCACTTTTTTTAAGGATTACATAAGAAGCTATGCTTTTGTCGAAAGCATATGAAAATATGAAAACCCTCTTAGCACGTGTATTGTTAATCTCCTTCAGGCGCATAGTCTATCAATAACGAACAATTCATTGAAGATATATTCGTCCTCGTCACGATTTCTCACACTCTTGCGTCCTTGTCATGTCTGTGTTTCATTTTTGCATTTCACGATGTTCAAGTGAATCTTAGACGATGACAAATTTCAGTCATGGTCTTTCAAATAAGACTCCTTTCGTCCTGGTACCATACCACTCAATGAATGCTATTTTTGTTTGCCTAATGGCTGTTGTACAATAATAAATCTTTGAAAATCTGCGTGGATGTTTAACGATGTTTTGGTGAATTGTTTTGTTTGGGTGACAACCGAGGTTTGTCAATGGCAATAGAATTGTAGTCCTTAATAGTGTTAGTTTATAGCGAAATATGATTGTGACGGAGCTGTAATATTTTGTGAGAATATTTATGATATTGTGAGAACTAGCAAACTCAATTCTTTTCAAATTAAGAATACGATTGGTATTACCTTTTTAACAAATTGAATCGTAGTTCGTCCTCGCAACCAAACCAAGTTAGAGGTTGTATTTGAATAAATAGATTATTGTAGCCTATTTTTTAAAGATCTTTGAAGTACAGAAAGCCATAAGCAAGAATCTAAATACAAATTTAGCTCGGCGATGATCACAAGATACACACAATGATTAAAAAGAAAAGAAAATGTTTAGCTCATTTATTCTAATTTCGGTAAATATGCACAAATGCACCTGTTTTATAATATATAAAATCAACCGTTCATGATATTTACAATCGGTTTTTTGCAGCATATTTATTTGAAATTGGGAATCGATGAAGAATTTTCATTTAAGTCACTAAGCAATCTCCTTAGATGAGGATTTCAGGGCCTTGCTTAGTGACTCAAATAAAATATTCAAAAATGAGACTTTTTCCTGGATTTTCTTTCTCATTTTCTTTCTCATTTTCGACTGAAATTTTTACCCCTAGAATATAATTTTATTCTAAAAGAATTATATGTAAGAAAGACGATAACGTGAGAAAATTTTGAATATTTCGATTATTTTTGAGATATTGATTTTTCAAGCATGTGAAGTATGTGGTTCTGTTTGTTTGAGAAAAACTTTATTTACATTTTGATGCACCCAATTCTTAAACGTCTAATTTAAAAAGCGAGACCGTTACGTTGACTTTACTCTCAATTATATCTTCTGCCTGGGTTCTGTTGCAAATTTGAATTTTAAATCAATTCGTTCCGCTGCTGGGCTATAACGATTTCCAACCGTTACTAGCTCGAGGTTCAACCTGACGCTTCCAAGTCCAAATCGTTCTGCTGACAGTTCTCGTTTGGCAATTGGTAAGCAAATCATCGTTTATTCAATAGAGGTAGCTATGGAGCGGAACGTAAATATAGTTTGTGGTATTAACTTCTTATATGGTGCAGTGACTCTACTATGAGGTAGTGACAAACATTTTAGTTGCTGAAATTGGCGCGCAAAATTCAAAAACAAAATTTTTTATATTATATTTTTGCATATATCGGGTGGTCCATCCGTTGATTTTTTTTAACTAACTATATTTGACATACCACATGTGAGAGCTGTCATGTGGTATGTATATATCAACTGTCAAAGGTTTGCTAAAAGTGAACATGAACTTTTTAACAACGCAACAACGCATTTTAATCATCCAAATTTATTACGAAAATGGTCGTTCTGTAAAAGAAGCGTTTCGCAAAATTAGGGGTAGTTTTGGTCAACATTCATGTCCAACAGAGCCTGGAATACGTAAAATTGTTCAACGTTTTGAAGAAACTGGTTCCGTGGAGGGTCGTAGACCATATGAAAAAATTGCCGCAGTAAGTGAAAGTGTTTGTCAACAGCCATCCACATCGACAAGACATCGTTCACAGGAATTAGGCATCGCTCGGACCACATTATTGGGGATTTTGCATGTTGATCTTGACCTACACCCATACAAGATCCAACTAACTCAAGAACTAAAGCCGGCAGACCATCAGCAGCGTCGAAATTTCGTTAATTGGATGCTTGAAAAAAGTGAGGATTTTCGGCTTGAATCTTCTTTTCGAATGAAGCTCATTTTTACGTCAGTGACCATGTTATAAAGCAAAACTGCAGCATCTGGGGGACTGAAAATCCACATGAATATCATGAACAACCATTACATGCCGAAAAAGTGACTGTGTGGTGTGGTCGTTGGTCTGGCGGTATCATTGGGCCGGTTTTTTCGAAGACCATGAGGAAAGGACTGTTACCATCAATGGCGACCGTTTTCGGGCTATGATAAAAGACTTTTTGTGGTCGGAAATTAATCGTATGGGTGTCAAGAATCTTTGGTTCCAACAAGACGGAGCCACAGCTCACACATCTCGTCAAACCATCAACTTATTGCACAAAAAATTCCCGGACCGCATAAATTCGAGGAATTCCTACGTCAATTGGATCGTGTGATCTAACACCTCTTGATTATTATCTTTGGGGTTTTTTGAAAAGAAAAGTGTACGCGAATGCCCCCGCATGATTCAAGGCCTTAAGCGCAACATTAGCGCTGAAATTGAGGCCATACCAGCGCTAATACTGGAAAAAGTCATCGAAAATTTTGATGTTCGAATGAGAGCCTGTAAACGGAGCCGGGGTGGGCATATGTGCGATGTTGTGTTTCATACATGATTGCCATAGACCAACAATTTATAATCAATAAAGATTTCCGAACTTCTTTCACAAAAACGGTGTTTTTTTCGCTATAAAAAAACTAATGGATGGTCCACCCTATATAACTAGTAATTTTCTGTACGTATTAAGTGAAATGCATAGAAATCTATTAGTTCAAATTTTCTCAAATAAACTACTAAGTATTATTTCAGACCCAATGTACAATTTTTCGAATATAGAATCGAGCAATTTGACTGTTTTGCATGACAGCAAATATTTATTACTGCAAATAGTGTAACATGAGGCGTAAGACTATCAACGTTCTAAAATTTCTGGGTGCTAAAGTAATATAATATGATCATATTTATATAGTTATTATTTCACTTTGATAAGTTCTTCACAAAAATGTTTTGCAATGTTGAAGCGAACCATTAAATTTTTTAGTATTAAGAATTTACATGATTTACAGGCTACCCTCTTACTTTTACAACCGGACTTGGGACCAGTTTAGGGCCAGAATCTGTACAAAACCAATAAATTTTGATTAATACGCGTTTTGTTCTTCTCTTCTCATTTTGACATCTTGCCCCGGCGCGATATTTTATTCACTCACTTATATGCTTTTATTCAGTTCGTTCCGTTCCTGTTAGTTTCTTGTTCCAAGGTTTATTTATTTTAAGCCATCTTGCGGCCAAGACAATAACGAAAGCGATCTCGACGTCGGTTTACCTAACCTGGCGAACGATTCCGAAGATGGGATCACAATGTGTATGTATGTGCTCATTCTGGCCTTCTTGGGGCGAGGGGATGCCATTGTGTGCCACTCAGCATTTTGTCTTTTTGATTCGGGATCATATTCGAACCCCCAAGACTCACCATCTGTGATGACATTCTCCAAAAAGAGGGGGTCGTTGTCACACAAATCCACAAGTTCTTGGCACGATTTTTGGTCGTCCGTTAACACTTTCGGTACCATCTTCGCGTACACTTTTCGCATTTGCAAATTGTTCGGTATGATGTCGTGAATGGTACTTTTCGCGATGTTTAATGTCTGTGCTACTAAACGAAGACTAGAACGACGATCTGAATTCAAAAGGTCAATGGTTGACGTTAATGGCCGTCCAGCGCGTGCTTTATCGCCAACATCTTCACGACCTTCCAAAATGGCTTTGTGCCACCGAAAAACTTGCCGTTTTGACAAAGAATCATTGCCAAAGGCTTTCTCTATCATTGGAAAAGTTTTCACTGGTGACTTTCCGAGTTTTATGCAAAACTTGATAGCAATCCTTTGCTTCAGCGAGCGCTGCATTTTGACTTGCACGGTATACAAAAACGAGTTCCACGTAAACCGTGTCCTTACTCTCCGGATGGTCGGAAAATACTGAGCGAACGCTTGTTGGAAAGCTGTTTTTCCGCTCTATTGACCGATATTATCACGTTACGACGTAAAGCCGCTTTACAATCAAGCCAGTGACATTACTTTTCAGACAGACCCTGTAAGATAAACAATGGGAAAACTGTTGGTCGGGAAACAAAACTTTTAAACTAAATTTAAGAGTGTATCAAGAGAAATTGAACAGAGATCACAATAAAGCAACTATAGAATATACACGGGTTAGCTCCTAGTTCTTTATATAATCCAATATCCCTAACTTTATTAATCTATTCGATTCTACTCTATGGTAATTGATTTTCTCTCTAGTAACTTCTGTGTAGTATGATCTACGCACTCAATTTTCACTCTACAACGTCTACATGCACGGTATATCGATAGTAGTTAAGTGTCCTCAATGAAGGTTTGTTCTATGTATCGCCTTGAATAATTCTCGCTTGCAGTGAAAGTTGTTCGAAGTGCAGTGCAGTGAAAGTTGTTCTGTTTTTACTTGATCGGCCGCACTTTGTGGCGAACGTAACAGTTTCTCTTTATCGAAACTTCTGATTAAGCTCAAAACACACTTTGCTATCGATATTTCGTAAAGTCACTTAAACATCAAACATAATAGATAAATTTTAAGCTTCTTTATCTTTAACAATTTATTTATAAATTCAATTCAATTCAATGAAAAATAAATGTCGCTTCTAATAAAACACGTCGACTCTATGCAGATTCCATTTACAGGAAAGTTGAGAGTGTCTCATTAAAATGTTCTATCCAATTAATTTGTATTGCCCTTAGCGATACCGTTTGCTCTGATTCAAAGACTACGATTAAATAAAACATCCTTGCAACACTCCATCCTTGCTCCTTGTGCTATGCTTTCACATGAGAAGCCTTGATGAGATGAAAAGATACACTGTGACGGTGGTGCGTACTTCAAAGTTCAGTTAAAATAAAATCCAACTCACTAGCAAGTATTCTAAATAAATAATAAGCATGACACTCGGATAGAATGTTTGTTGACGACACTGACGAGGACTGAGCTGAGCAGTGTGAATACTGAATTTTTATAGTGGGTCCTTTCTTCCTGTCAGCGAACGCTACTACTTTCGTTTTTGGTGGAGTGTTTCGGCGAAAGCTGTGATGGTGGCTAGTGCAAAGACAACAGTGGAAATGTGTTTTATTTTGCACTCCGCAGCAAAGCATAATAGTCTGAAAATAGAACACGTAGGCTATGCGATGCTGGTACACATATGGTAGGTGTGAACTTTTATATGATATGACATTTAACAGTTTCACTTTTATCATGAAAATGTAATCATTTTTTAGCATGATCTAAAATTGTATGGGAAAGCTGTTTTTTAAATAGAAAATTTCGTTTGGAAGTGAGAATTGTATCTTTTGTAATCTGCTCTGCAAAATTGATATTGTAAGAAAATATGTAGTTAAATAAGTAATTTTTCTCTTCACCACGAATTACATACAGTCATGAACATAAGTCTACGTACCCCCTACATTTGAGCATTTTTCTCAATTCCTATAATCTTAATTCCTAGCATTCACAGCAAAAACATGTATTCACTCAATTTAAGCTTAAATATACGTAAAAATTTGAACTCTTTCTATCGAAGCAACTATAAAAGGGAAATAAAAGAAATCTTGTCACCAAAAATGAAACAAAAGTCTACATACAGCTTAATGTCTGTTCAAGTAATTTTTTTGTGCATGTTTTCATTGAATTATGAAATTCGTAATAGTAGTAACATCTGACGGCGCGTTGACAAGTAATTTTCAAATTGTTTAAAGTGATCATGGCTCCGATTAGGAAAGAAATTTCTGAAGACGTTAGAAAAATAATTGTGAGCTTTAGAAAATAAGGGTGATCTTATCGTGAAATCAGCAAAATAGTGAACAAACCGCGGCCGAGTGTTCAAACTGTAATTTCAAATTACCAGTTGTCGAAATCATTTGAAAATAAGCCTGGAAGTGGAAGATCGCGAAAGCTGACCGATCGTGAAGGGAGAAGTGTACTCGCAGAAATACAAAATAATCATCGTACGTCATCAAAGTCGTTAGCTAATGGCATCAAGAAGGTTAAGGACAAACACATACATCCTATAACTGTGCGTAGAGTTCTCCATCGCAATGGCTATTTTAGCAGGACACCGCGGAAAAAAACATACATTAGTAAGGCAAATGAAAAAAACGACTCGAATTCGCAAAACTACATGAAGGCAAGCAAGAAAATTTTTGGAATAGCGTCTTGTTTAGCGACGGGAGCAAGTTCATTATTTTCGGACATGATGGAAGGCAACGAGTATGGAGGAAATCAAACGAAGGCCTCAAAAAACAAAATTTAATTGTTACAGTAAAACATGGGGGTGGAAGTGTTCTTGTATGGGGGTGTATGTCGGCGGCGGGGTGGGAAATTTAGTTATTATCTATTGTATTATGCACCGTATGCTATATTTGGATATAATTAAAGCTAATTTGAAGCAATCTGCGCAAAAATTGGGGCTAGGACCATCTTGGGTGTTCCAACAAGATAATGACCCCAAACATACCGCGCAGATTGTGAAAGAGTGGTTGATATTCAAACAACAACTCCATTCTCCATCCCAATCTCCAGACTTGAACCCAATCGAACATTTGTGGGAATATTTGAAGCGTCAAGTTCAAAATCACAAAGTTTCGAACAGATCCGAGCTCATTTCCGTTCTTCATGAGGAATGGGATAAAATTAGCCCAGAAATCACTAAAAATCTAGCCGACTCTATGCCAAGCCGCCTGAAAGCTGTAATTTCTTCCAAAGGAGGCCCTACCAAATATTAGTTTTTAAGATAACTGATGATAAAAATGACTGTACGTAGACTTTTGTTCTTTTTTATTGTATGTAATTTAGGTATTTTTGTTTTATATTAAGTTGCACTGAATGAATACATATTTTTTGGACTTAAGATAAAAAACGTTCATTGTTTTAATTATTTTTTATACTTTTTGTTGAAATCAGACCTTTAGACCGATATTTTTCATGAAAAATGCAGGGGTACGTAGACTTATGTTCATGACTGTATAACGAAAAAATGTTTTTTTAACTGTCTGGAATTGTACTAGATTTGCAATTGGGAGATCTTGTTGTCTTTTCTAGTGGTTTCCAGCTCAAAAACCCATCGATTAATATCTTTTAATGTGGCGATCAGATTTGGCACTGCCACTCACATAGGCCTATTGAATTACACCAAACAAAACGCACTAGGCTGAACTAGACGCTATTAACATTTTCTCGGGAGGTACGCTCGATTTCATTTCCCTGGGAAACTAAAAATTTACAGCTCGTCCTCCCAATAAATTCCCATCTAATCATCTTCACACTTTTTAACTTCCCAGTATATTAGACCAGGGCGAATCTGTAGAAAAACGACTAAATTTGGTCGTTGAGAGGGGGCACGCTGATTTTTGCAAGAAATGTTGGGGAATAACTCGTATAACAATAATTGATTTATGCTCGCTCTCAAAAAAGTCGGGAACATTTAAAAAAAATCGAAATGTTTAAAAATCAGAAAAAAAATCGTGTTTTTTCTGATTGTCTCACTCCTAACTTTAAAACGGTTCATTTTAGGTCAAAGTTGTCTGACAATAAAAGTTGCGTAATAAAATTTTCTATAAGATAGGATTAGTTAAAAATCCTCAAACATTTAACCCTTGTCGCAAATTACAATAAATATAAAAAAACAGGAGGAAAATTCCTTTTTTTATTTAATTTTTTTTTGCCACTTAAAATGCACTTAGGACCTTTATATTTAACTTTTCCTTCAAAAATCAGCGTGCCCCCCCGCAACGTCCATCTGAAAACAGATCCGCCCTGGTCTATATGGGAAATTCTTGTAATCGCCTCGAAAATCGAAATTGAAATTTTCAACATTTCTTTACGTTTTGTGGTCTATAGAGTATAAATAAAGTGTTTTTAGAAAGGGAGATGTATGTGTGTGTGTGTACGTACGTACGTCTGTACGTTCGTGGACACTTTTTTCTACGAGCATAACTCACGTAAACAAAGTCGCATTGACTTCGTTGAGGTGTCAATCGAAGCGTCTTTGCAATCTTAAGAGCTGATTAGTTTTTGGGATACTTCGGTCGAGAAGGTTTGTTGTTTTGCCCCTTTGAAGGTCATTTCTGTCATGCGTTATATCTCGCAAACCAAACATACGATTTGCACTGTTAAGATGTCAATCGACGCGTATCAACATTTGTGTGAATCTTTCAAGTTTTGGAAAAAAAACTGTTGCAGCCGTTTTTTTTAATTTGAGGAAAAAAAGTGCAAAAAGTTAGGTTTTTTCATAAACAATAAATTTTTAACCTGATTTACGGAAGACAGTATTCAATTTTTACAAAATTTATATACTTCAAGCAGTGCTTGTAAAAACAACATTAAAACTTTTTCTCATGATTACGTAAAAAATTAAATAAAAAATAAAAAAATCATTAACAGGCATCATGATCTTCAAGGTCATTTCTGTGGTGCGTTATATCTCGCGAACCAAACATACCATTTACATTGTCATTGTGTCAATCAACGCGTATTGAAATTTGCGTGAATTTGACTAATTTTGAAAAAAATCGTTGGAGCCGTTTTTTAATTTAAGAAAAAAAGTGCAAAAAATTAGGTTTTTTCATAAACAATAAATTTTTAACCTGATTTACGGAAAACAGTATTCAATTTTTATAAAATTTATATACTCCAAATAGTGCTTGTTAAACGTCATCGAAACATTCCCTCATGATTACAAAAAACATTAAATAAAAAATAAAAAATCATTAACAGTCATCATGATCTTCAAGGTCATTTCTTCCATTCACTATATCTCACGAACCAGATATAATATTTGCATCATTAAGGGGTCAATCGACGTGTTTTAACATCTTTTTGATTATTTTAACTTTATAAAAATCCGTTTTAGCGGTTTTTTTAATTTAATAGAAGAAAATGCAAAAACTTAGGGGTTTTTTTTCATAAAAAATATTTTTTTATCCTGATTTGCACAACACAGTAATACATGTTTATAAAATTTATACATTCCTATCAGTTTTTGAGGAGATGATATGATTAATATTAACTCATTCCTGTTACTGCTATGAATACCTCTCATTATTATTATTTAAAGTAGTACTATTTTCAAAATTATTGTTGTGTTTAATATTTTTAATGTTTATCTAGATATTACTGGAAAGTCGACCGTGTAGACCTCAAGGGTCACACTTCGCGGCTTTTTCAATAGTATAATTCCGATTTGTTTTCACTTGTCGCTGTTGAAAGCACGAATAATACACAAAGAAACCGACGAAATTATGAATAAATTCGTATCTTTAAGAACGAAAGTTGTGCAATTTAGTATAATAAGACGGATCATCTAAACTGCAACATTTTCCTGTTGAAATATTAAATTTATTCGCGATCCGAATTGGTTCAATTGTTCACTATTTACGATCATTTACGCTTCACTATTTA
Organism: Oxycera nigricornis; assembly: GCA_963942545.1. Taxonomy (NCBI): domain Eukaryota; kingdom Metazoa; phylum Arthropoda; class Insecta; order Diptera; family Stratiomyidae; genus Oxycera; species Oxycera nigricornis. Next base: position 31,901,369 of record OZ012662.1, on the reverse strand, counting down.
TTTTACATGGAACAAATACCAAATCGCTCTTTCCTTTATATCCAATAGATCTCCAGACCATAACACCGCCGCCTTCCAAACTTTTCGAAAGTGTTTTTTCCAGTGAAGTCGATCAAAAGCCAGTCGCGCTTTTTATGGCCTCATAACTTTTTGTTCTTTTCCAAGAAATTTTCATAAGAAGATTTCTACGAATCAGATGTAATGCTGTTACAGACTAGAAACTAAAATGTTGCCAAGTATATGTTTTTCATATTTTTAATAGATGTCTTAAAGTTGTGTCGTGGAGTGTAGATAAGAAAAAGGCATGTTTTTTATCATAAAATAATAACTAAACTGTACCACTAAATTTAACTCTTCCATGATGGTCCTGGACTCCCTGTTTAACGTGCTTTTAAGTCCTTGAAAATTTAAATATTTCTTCTCTTGTGATCTTGCGAACGATGATATCGTTTGTCTTATCGTGACGTGGTAAATTAGAATATATTTGATATTTTTTTCATAGTACAAGGTTCGTAGATCGATCTCATCTGAGCTTCTCGAAGTATGATGAGGACTTAGTTTTGATTGCTGTTCGTAAATATATTTCACGTAGTCGTTGTAGTGATTTCCTTCATGTACCTTCAATTGAATTCGTTGTTGTCATATTGTCTACCGCCTTACATGCTCTTCGTATGTCATATGTATATATTCCTTAAATTTTACCTCTTGAAATCCTGGAAACTTTCTTTGGCGAGTTATCGTCTTTAGATGAAACCACATTCGTAGGTATTTGATAAATGTCGAATGTTCACCAATAATCAAATAGTTTGACAAGAATGTTTCTCAGCGACGCATAAAAAAATCCTTGTGTTTCGAAATAATGACAGGCTCGTAGCTTGATCCTGATCTAACAACAACGCTGCACGAGTGGGTGGAAACCAATTATATGTTTGGCCGTTTTGTTAATAATTAAATACCATTTTCCGCATCTTAATTTTTATGAGCCGCGATGAATACCCATGAATGTGTTTTCGCCTTTATGTCCTTTGCAAACATCCCAGCTTTGATAATTGTTTGTAACTGATACTCACTTCTGGTTGATTGGGTCAATTTACCAACATTAACCGTCCTCCTTGTTATTTTCTTCTTCTGTTGCGTTGTGCTTTACTGCTGCATAATATCCCCACCAATGGGCGTTTATTCGATCTTAACCTCTCTAACTTACCACACAATTTTTTTTTTCGATTGGTCCAGTTTTGCTTCCTCATTTACAATCCGACTCTCATCCTTTACTGTCAATCTCTTGTCATCTTAAAGAAACTGTTCTCGTACTTTATCTTGATTTAATTTCAAAAAATCTATCCTTAAGGTGATGATTGATTACTAAAGCACATTAGATTATTGTTGTTTCAGTTCGGCCACTAAAGATTCTTTTAAAAAACAATAGATAAGCCTTTTTTTGAATATTGAGCAATATGTTCCATCAAAAGAAACAAAATCCTTTTGGTCTTGTGTACGTTCACTCAAACTTAGTAATTCTTTCTCTGAATCTTTAGTTCTTGGCAGCATTTCAGATTCTACTCCAGACTACATTTTTAATTCCTTCGCTTCCTTTTTGCCCTAATATTTCACTTTCATATCTTTTTCTAATATGATGCTTTTGGCATCCCCCGACAAAGTTGGTTATTTCATAGTCCAACTAATTACAAGTATCGATCCTGGGCCGTGTGGATAACAAAACACCTTGCGGCCTCTATAAACATTTCTTGAGCTTCAACTTTTAGTATGAGTCTTTCTTCGGGAGTTTTCTGGAAGTCAACGAATATCTTTCCGATCCTTAAATCAGGTGATCCTTTATTGATTATAAATTATTGACTAAATCTCTTCTCCGTAGCTTTGCCAAGCTTCAGATCTTATTCTTCCCTTGAAAACGTGATAACTATTCAGCAAAATATTAATCTATGAATAATTCAAATTAGAATAGGACCTTCGGGTAATGTTGGAATTATCTCATTACCTTATCCAACGGAACAGTAGGGGTCGAAGTGTTAAGCTCATCCGTGACTGGACTCAGGTACTCATTTAAAGCTGAGTGAACTGATAGTCAGGCACCAATTGCCATTACCGAAGACTGCCTGTTGGCAAGTGGCTTTGAACCTGGCTCAGTGCATAAGAAGCAAGCGCCTTAACCTCTAGGCCATGGAACCTGGCTTTCGAACAAGTTAGTCAACAATAACAAGTCTACTTGAATTTGTTGACACTGTCTCGGCTGCGTTGGATACCCAATTTGAAGTTGCTAGCGCCTTCATTGGCTTGTCCAAATTCGACACAGAACACTACGAAATTATTCGCTGGAAACTCTGACACGATGGAGCATTTGAAGTTTTCCTGTCATGGTTTTGATCCTACTTTTCTGCACGAATGAATAGAGTTAGCATATTTGGTGTACACTTAGTTCCTTTTTTCCTACCTCCGTGTTTCGTGTTATATAAAACCCAATGTACTGTAACATGCTTCAGAGTTATTTAGACATTCGCATATCTGGTGTGACTTTTTCATCTAAATTTATCAAAATGTCGTCCTCCCTTGTAAAATCTTTTCTTTTGTCCTTCCATTTAAACTTAATGATGATCCGCTACTTCCAATTGAAGAGGCCACAAATTTGAGCGTTGTTTTTGAATCCACACTTCTTCAAATAATAGTTAAAGCATTTCATATGGCCTCTTCATCTTTCGAATATCCCAATCCCTTAAGAATTTTTTTTCCTTAGACCATTTATTAATATTCTCTGTTCGTCCAATTTTAAAATATTTTCCCCTAGTTTCGTCACCGTATTTGAGTTACTTGATAACTATCGTTGAATCCGTGCGACGTAAGTTCACTCCTCGAATATTCTTAACTTCCGAGTAAATGAGCAGGCCCGAAAATTTAAAATGTTAACATACCTTTACGTTTTGAGGTCTAAGGAGTAATTTAATATTTATTCTCGTTATAAATGCATGAGGCATTGTTTTTAGCGCTTCGCTCGTGCGGCAATCACACGAGTAAAATACGGCGTGAAACACACTCTTAAATTAAAGTAGCTTTCAAATTAGATTTTGCCCGTTTCCGTAGCGTTTATGTGATGCATTCAAATATCTATTACCTCACGAAAATAAATGCTTGAAATCCATAAAACTTAAACTACTCTCGTCAACAAGGACGAATGGCTAACCTCTTATCATTATCTATGGTCCAATTAAGTTTGAGTATGCTTTAATTGGCGAAATTTCTTTGTCTCGGTCGAAGATAAAATTTTGCAGAAATTGCAGGCAATAACCATTTCGATGGTATGTTCGTGTGCAAGCGATAAGTTACGTTGCAGGAAAAGTAGAATTTAGTCATGCATTTCGTGCATCTTTCAAGCCATATGAGATAGCGTTCGGCACGTATACATGTGCACATACCCCGGATAGAATAGATACACTGAAAAGCGAACTACCTATTATATAAGCTTGCTGATGAAGGTGAGAGCTGCTTTCATCGTCCAAGAAAATTAATCGTCTACTTCTACATAAGAAAGGACATATAGTATAGCATAGCATCCAATGTTGTTGGCACTATAAAGAAATAGTGAGTGGTTGGGGGGCGTGAAACTCAGTTAGCACGGTTGAAATATATTCTCTGTTATTATTTCCACGGTTTTAATAGCATTAAATTTTCTTTAGTCAGCCCGAGCTCTTGTGGCTCCATTGGAAAGTATGATGAAAGAGATGTCGAGAAGAGAAGTGTTAATGGTGTCTTCAAGATGAAAGATTGTTATTGGTTAGCTCACAATAAAATTAGCGATATTATTTATCGAATGGCTTTGTTGAAAGAGCTATACTTGTGTAAACTGATGAATTTGAAATTTGAGTATCATGAAATCGTTTAATCAAGTAGTTCTGAATTAAATCGATTCTATTAATGGCGTCCATGAGAAGTTTAAACGAAATTTAAGATAATAATGTCGACTTGCAAAGAAACAGAAAATATCTATTATCGCATAAAATTTGTAGTATATGAACTATACTATCCGTTGGACACATGATACCGCAAACGATATGTAACAAAATTGTCTGAAAATAAACTTCCAATATTTTTTCGGTGAAAGTGCATCTCAAAATCGTAGAATGTTTTTATCCTTTTAAGACAATCTCCACTCAAATCTTTGAAAGGCGATTAAAGTGACATCGTTCCCTTTTTCATCATATGTTTCCTCCTGAGAGATTATTGCAGACTGGCCCGGCGATTTGAAAATAATGAAGTCATGTTCTTTTCGTTCTGCGTCAGTACCTTCTTTCATTTTGTATCAATCAACTGAAGAATCTTCTTCTTCAGTATGCAGTATATGTTATTCATTTTGCTTCCTGATAGCAACTTTCAAAGACTTCATGAAGTTGAAATATCTCGGCATTTCGTCCGAATGATTATTCGAAATATCTTCTATTTGTGGATCACAATAAATTTCCAGGAGCCCTTGGAAGCCGCCAGGTTTGTACTATGCTACCTTCTATAATTGGATAGCACTTTTGACAATTTCCTTTACTTTTAAGTAAAGTCTCCATCGAAATTTTTTAGGCATGATTTCATTGCACCTGTAATGCGAGAACCAGATCTGTTTTTGAATTTTTGTGGAATTGCTTAAGTTCTACGAGTTGGTCCGATAAGTACTTAACTTCAAGAGAAAAACGAAAATTTTGGAAAAGTGACGATTTATTTTTCAATATAGTCTCCTTTTAGTTCGATACACTTGATCCAGTGATGCTCCAACTTCTTTAACCCGTCTAAAAAATACGTATTCTCGAGTTCTGAAAAGTAGGCCTTCGTGGCGGCGATGACCTCCGCATTCGACTCAAATTTCTGCCCGGCGAGTGGCTTTTTCAAGTTTGGAAACAATAAAAGTCGCACGGGACCAAATTTGAAGAATACGGTGGATGGAACAGCAGTTTGTAGCCCGAGAGCGAAGGTGTGAGCCGGTTGCGTTATCATGGTGGAAGAGCACTTTTTTCTTCACCAAATGGAGCCGTTTTTTTCTGCAATTCGGCGTCGAATCGGCCCAATAATTCGGCATAGTACAGCCCTGTGATCGTTTTGCCCTTCTCCAGGTAGTCGATGAAGAAACCTTGTGAATTCCAGAAAACAGTGGTCATCACTTTTCCAGCCGATAGGACAGACTTCGCCTTCTTTGGAGCACATTCGCCAAGTGAAATCCACTGTTTCGACTGTTCCTTGGTCTCTGATGTGTACCAGTGGATCCATGTTCTGTCGACGGTCAAGAAACGACGCAAAAACTCCTTCGGATTGCGCTTAAACAGCGTCAAACACTGCTCAGAAGTGGTCTCACGGTTGCACTTGTTGTCCGGATTGAGCAAACGCGGCACTCATCGCGCCAACAGTTTTCTCATGCCCAAAATTTCAAGCAGGATATGACCCACGCTGTTTTTTAGGTGCCTATTGTCTCAGCTATCTCATGCACCTTCAATCAACGGTCTGCCAATACGAGATCGTGAAGTCACGTTATCTTCCGTGGTAGCCGTTTTCGAGGCACCTGGGCATGGCTCATCACAATCCGACGTGCGACCACGTTGAAACTCGTTAAACCAATTTTTGACGATCGCCATCGAAGGAGAAGTGTGACCGTACACAGTATCCAAGCGCTCTTTGCGGGATTTGTCTTCCAAAAACAAGAATCGAATCACCGACCGATATTGCTCTTTTTCCATTTTTCTAAAATCCGCGGACATGCCCGCTTCCATACGTAGTCAAAACAAAACTACGAGTCCGATTGGGCTGAAATTTTGACAGTAGCCGTCTACGAAAATGTACTATACACGATAGTGTGATCGTGGCGCCATCGGGCGGCGAGGCTGAGTACTTATCGGACCATCCTTTGTCATAAAAGTAATTTATAGAAGATTTAGAATGATTGTCCTGTAGTAGTAGTAGTAGTGCGCATTGAGACATAATCCTCAACTCTTGCAAAATAGCCTTCGGCAGATTCATACTGCTTTGATTGTTTCGGCATGAGTTTTATTGATGTTACTATTCCAATTAAGGCTTTTCTCATATACTTCATCTATTAAGATATTCTTTGTTTAAAGAAAATGATACTTTTGTGTGAGATGTTAAGTTTGTCACATTCTTCGCTCGTTTCACTCACGAGCAGCCAGCCGTAAGCTTCACCATCTTGAGAACTCCTCCCCTTTAAAAATATCAATTTTTATTTTATAAACTTTTGGATTGACGGGAACAATTTTTATGCTCTCTTAAGTGGTTCAGTTTATTGCAACGCTAAGCTGTAAACTTAGCAGTTGTATTCTAGTTTGTAGTCTATTGCAGCGCATCAATAAAACAAAGTGAAATCCTTGTGTTTGTTAGCTCTATTAGTTTAGCGTACAACATTTTCCCCAAAATGGAAACTAATAGCAACAATGCTCATCTGCAGCAATCACCAATTTTAGCGCGCTAACGAGGAACACAATTGGGTACATATGGTTGGCAAGAATCACCACTAAGTGTATAACTATGCTGATTTTTGTTAAAATTTAAAAAAAAGGCGACTGGCTAATCGAGACTCGTTAAAAACAGGAGAAATATGACTCATTCCCGAAAGCCAAGTTCAATGAGACCCTCATATTTTTTATTTAAAAAACTCCTTTCCGTTATCTGAATTGATCTCATAAGTTCCTCTTCGACATAACACGGAGTTATAAGTAACATCTGCATGCATTTGATGGAATGCATTGATTTTTTCTTAGAAAAAGGAAAATCCTATGAATTTAAATAGCAAAATTAAATTAGACTCACTGCAAGCCCATAAAAAAATACAACGATAGCAAATTTGATGTTTGTTGTGATATCCTTCTTTGCTTATGACTTCTGTTGGCCTATTTGAAATACTTTTGATTGTCCCATAGATTCTCAATGTAATTTAAATCAGAATATATTGCGAACCAGTATAATAAGTATAATTTTCAGCAAACTTAAGTCAATTGGTCAGATGAAAATGTATTTTTTCTCCATTTTAACAGTTTGGAAGCTGCGAAAATTTACTGCATTCTTCGAAAGAAATGTACAGACTCAGATCATCTTTTCTTTTTGGTGGTGTAACTGTGTAAGACTAAATTGCCGTATGAATTTTCTTTGTTCTCTTTTCTAGATCTGAAAATTCTTCTGCGACTGATAGTTTTTTTCATATTTTTTTTTGGTTTTAATTAAAACCCAATGCATTTTTTAGATTTTCCTATTCTCCTGTCTACTTTCCGATCTTAAAAATTTTGCTTTTTGTTGATGATAATTTTTACTCGTTTTTAGATTGTGAGCATTCCTTGCTTGCCCATTGCTCATATATGATTCCCCATTTATTTTTTTCGTACTTTAATGCTTCCCCATAATTTGCACTCACTTTAAACGGAATCCCAAAAAGGCTAGCTTACATTCAACTTTTTTGACAACCAAAGAAAATTGAGTGGAACTAATTGAATTTCACCCTTTAAACCCCAATTTTTTTCCATATTTTTCGTTCAAAAAAATCATTATCTGCCATTTATTGCATTCAGGTAATAATTATATGTCTGCCGTTAAGGCATTCATGAGATATATTTAGGTGACAAGATTCTTTCAAACGAAAAAAATGGTGTACTCTAGTTGAATTTCGTGCATTGTATTGCAGAGTGACACGGAAGATAATCGTTTTCCTCTTGCGAGAGGTACGTAACAAGTTTCTATATTTGTGCCCGACTTGCAACATAGCTAAAAATTTGCTGCTTACGGCATCAAACGTCCCTTTTTGGAAAAAGGATGATTTTTCTAGTCTGATTGTCAAAAAGAATCGTCAATCTCTCACAAAGTAACCGTATTTCGTTTTCAATCAATAAAAAGCATACAAGAACGAAAAAATATTGATAACATGTATAAAAGGCTTTCAGAAACTCGAGTAGTTTTTACCATGACTGTCTTTGAAAAGGACATTATGTATTTAGGAACAATTTGAAAAAGTACGACTGCGATTCGCCTCCACGAAGCTATCATAACAAAATATAAGCTAGAAGGTGAAATTGTATTGTACTTTACTGACACTGTTTAATATATACGTAATCGGTATAGGGATACTGCAATTCTGTTGCAGAACACACAATATCCAACATTAAGATGGTTTTTTTTAGTTTGACCTCAGGGAATAGAACCTAAACTCCACAATATTTTCAATCAGTAAATTATTCAAGATGAGTGTAACTACCGTGAGCAGTAACTACTCCATTAAACACCTACAATCCAAAATTTCAACCAGTTCTCATTTCACGTTCCTAAATATGAGTACAAAAACTAAAGTTACAGCCTCAAATTTTCTAATTGCCACATTTTCATTCTATGCTCACAGATGGTTTGGAACTCAAGTGAAAACCAATTCGATGAAATTCCAAATGTAGTGATTGTACCTTCTTATCCACGTAGCCACGAAATCCTGACAATATGCTACAGTTTTACGTGCCAGGTTCGCAGGTCCTGGCTAAAGTGCTTGGCACTCAGATATGTCAAGTATGTGAAAATGCGAAAACTGAAAATTGAACAAACTTGAAAACACTACATGAAAAAATCGGTGAAGGTTTCAACTTAGCTTCAGTCTATTCGGGTTGGTTTCAGTTTAAATTTCACCGTTCTCGTCGTTGCTGCTATTCTAAAAGCGAAACTCACAAGAGTTTTCAATTGGAGGATGATTTATAAGGATAATTTGTCCACAAACGTTACTTTCAGTTGAAAGCTTAATGGACTTTGTTCCGGGGAAACGATGTCTCGAATGAAATGTGTGCTTTCGCTTTGGTAAGTAGCACGTATTGTGATCTCAATTCGAGGTCAATGGAAAGAAGCCAATTTTGGAGAGTTGTTTGCTCGAAAATCGTTCTGTTGACTATGGTTTCTGTTGTGAGCCTATGAGGCTTAATTGAAAATAATAAAAAGTTTTTATTTTCCATGAGAACGATTGAATTTACTTCGCAGCCCTCATGTATCTACTGTTCTTTGTGAAAATGTAATCTGGTTCAAATGCGGAGCCATTAATCCAATACATTCAATGTCCATTCAAAGAATTACACGATACTCCTTTCTCTCACAATAAAAATGCATCAAGCTACGTTCTTCAATTCTGTTAGCAAAATATTGCTGGTGCATTTAATCCTTCAATCAGACTAAGAAATAAGTAAAAATATCACAAATAAAAGTAGAAGAAACAATAATTAAAATCCAACTTAGAATTTGAAGCAATATCCTTTTTATCTTTCTACTCTACTTTCTTAAATCGTCAAAGCTGCAACATTGACCAACACAAACTGAAAAACGACTGTAAAAATCTACCATCCTTGAAATTTGGTCGCCCATCACAGAATACACTAGACACAGCTCCTTTGAGCATTCAGCTTTAATATGAGTCACGAAAATGTGACTCATTGTGTGACAGGACATCAATGGAAAATCCCTCTCATCCTCTGTCCTTATTTTCCCGTTGCTTTGCTATACGATGAAAGATAAGTGACGGAAGAAGGGTGAATTGTGTTGGGTGGTTTTGGGTGGCGAACTGATGGAGTCTATCGGCTTCGACTGAAGGACGGCGAACTTACACCAATATTCTGAGTGATTTGAAGACCTCATCGACTGAAAAGCTTTTTGTTTTGTAATATTGTTGTTCGGTGAGCGCAAAGCACCACTGCTGGTTTTCCTTGAGTAGCTGATTGTGTTTTAGCTCGATGGACGTTCAAGTGAGTCTGTTGGATGTGGGTTACAGTGGTGTTACGAAAAATACGGTCTCATATGACCTTTGTGTTTTAATATGGATTCATTATCATATTTTCTCAATAGTGAGTAGCAGATTTTTCTAAAGTTGAAAGGCGACAGCAAAAATTTCGGAATTCGGAATGCGTAAAGACGAAGTGAGAAAATTTGACAACGCTTTTAGTTTAGCAAACAATTCGTAGAAAGATACACAACGTGGCACACAAACTCATCGTGTTCAATTGGATAACGTGAATATTTGCAATAGATGCACAAACATTCACACTATATGTCGATCTGTTTACTGTCAAAGTAACACCCAAGACAACAGAAGGTATGCACCTAGTTCAACTTTGCATGTGCAGCTGTAGTCAAAATCCAAGACTAACCAAAATTTCGGCGACTTTTATATGTCATAAAATACCGACAACCAACGGGAAATCCTCATACTAAGTGTTTGACTAAGTTTTTCCCAAGCTATGCATGCACACTCATAACGGATGGGAAAATGATGGTGCGGGGCATAGCATAGCATAAAAAATATATAGCACGGATACTCGGAAAGTTATTGGAAAACATGAGACAAAACATACAAAATTTCTCCTTCCATCAAAGAGAGCGCTTTGATTTTCGTTTCGCAACCCGCCCGGAGAAAAACTAGTGAAAACACACAACGAAATTTCTCCATGTAGAATTGGGCAACTGTGTTGTGGCGAGGCCTTAATTGTGTGTCAGCAGTCCGTGTACGTATGCACGCCGCGACCGAATTAGTGTGGAAAACAGGTGTACCGATGCAAACACTACTACGCGTGCAAAATCCAACACGGCGAATTGTATAACCGAGTTGAACAATTTGGCTGTAGTTTTCGACCTATATATTCTGTATGCTATGGTGCGGGTTTGCCTAGGCTATTTAGAATGTTGGAAGTAATTTTTAAAGTAAGACGAAACAATTGCATAGGCTTGTCAATTTGGGTGACAAATATTCTCGTCAATGCGTAATTGAGTATGATATACCTTTTTTGATGTTAATCTGCCGTGAATTCAACATGTTTAACTCAAACTAATAAAGCTAATCCGTGATCGCTCGAAATAATTGAAGCTGAAGTGTTCATATTAGCGCTAACTTTTCAAAATTGTTGAACATATAAGCTGCAAAAATGGCAATTAAAGAAACTATAGCTAGTTTGAAAAATAATGCTGTATATTAAAAAGGCAAATGCGTTCATGTTGGTTTAAAAGGATTTCCCAATGTGATTAGTATTTCGTATTTTTCTTAATCTTCTCTCTATTTTTCCGACAATCGCAATCGCAAATATCAATAAGCAATTAGAAAATGCAAAATTAACATTTATTTTCCAAATTGACCTTAATCGAAGGATAATTGGCTGTATTTATGCTGGATCGAATATAATTTTTCATATTTGGATCCCTACTTGACACGAAAATTATACTCGTTGAGTTGCACCATTAACGTAGTCTCTGATATGATGAAACCAAATTTTGCTAGGACCTTGAATTGCTCAACGGAACATAAGGAACTGAAGTGGCCAGCAACAAGCTCGTTCGTGATTATTCCCCTAATTTGGCTCAGTTAATCATTTGACTCTTTTCCTGTTCAGCACTGGAACGTTTTACACAAAAATCCTGGTTACTTTCGTGTAGGATTCATATCTCATAGAATCATGACTAACGCCACGTCCTTTATACATTGATTGTCTTTAAAGTCTGTTACACGCATTTTTTGCCCTGGAGCTGCGACTAGCCATAGGGTGGGTAGTTTAACTCACCCGAAAAGAAGAGCGGCGTGATTTGTTCTAAGCGGCACTCGCTTTATTCGCGACTATCCTGGACATTGATGCTTCAGTGAGAAAGAGTTTGGTGCCAACAATTGAAATTAACTACCACAAGAAACTCCGTAAAATACAGGTACAAAATTAGCGCGAATGAAAAGGCAAGTAGAATGCGCATCCTGCTCTCACACTTTATAATTTGAATGGAATTGAATGTAGTTTTTTTTGGATCTTAATACATCCTTCGCCTCCTATTCTGCTTCTAAACTAAAATTATTTCTACACGCAATTTTGTCCTTATTCAATACTGCCGTCTTCGAGCTTTGCTTCTTCTGTTACTTTGACCAACAACCACCACAACTCTCAGATTATGTTGCCAATATTGTTTTCGATCGTCCATTTTTGTGTGATTCCGGCCGTTGCACCAAAATGAACACTAGGCTTTCGTTTCAAAAAATACATCATCGTCCACCTGTCGAGTAATGTAAGAAGAGCTGTCCAATGTCCAAGCAACCAAGAGCCTTTTTTTATTCAATTCAAAACTAATATCTTATCCTCAACATGTTTCGGGGAGGCCGCTGAACTGGACCGTGATTACAAATGATTCGTCAACATAGATTTTCCGGTCGCACCCTTTTGTCACGTGAAGAGTTTGACTGTCGCCAGTTGAAAAGATATCTGACAATGTCATGGGATGATCAACCTAGAAACTGGGACTTAGATCTCTCGTCAGACCCTCTTAGCATCGTGAAAAAATTTACTTAAATATTAGAGTTTTCGAACCTCCGTGTCTAGTCGACAAACTCCTGCCTACTGCTTTTTTTATTGATTCGCAACTCTGCTAACACTATTATTACACATTAAGGGGTTATATCCACTTGTAAATCCGAAAAACGTGTTTTTTGTGAAGAGGCTTTTTATTAAATAAATACATAAAATAAATGTACATATAGGGAATTTAATGTATTTTAAGAATTCGCGATGCATTACAAAAAATATTCGGCTCCGTTTTTTCTGTAGTAGATCTCCTAGAGGACCTCCACAAAAAGGTGTCAGGTGGTGAGGAAGATATCTCTGATCCAAATTATCGGAAAAAAAAAGATTTATTTTTAGGATAGATGAATACAGGTAATGATCGATGGAATAGTCAAAATTTTAATTGTTTACAAAATGGCGGCTTTCCAAAGAAAAAAAATCGTTTTTTTTTTCAAGAAAATTTACACTTTAAAGGGGCTTACAAAATCGAAATTATTGTTAGAAACCTTATTCATCCATCAAATTGTGTTTCAAGTATTGACGATTCACAACAGACAAACAAAAAACTTGCCACAAATTTTCTTTCGTTCTAAATCTTTGCAAAAAGAAAGATGATGAAGCAGCTTTCTTGTAATTGAAAATACAAAATAAGAAAAAATTATGCTCGGCAATTTTCGGATCCCATTTCGGAAAAACGAGGCGTCTTTTGACGCGATCCATGATTGTATTTTCGTACGAACGAAACAGATAATAGTCGGAAGAAGCGACGTCTCGGGAGTACGGCAGGTGGGGCAGGACCTCCCACTTCAGGGTTTCCACTTTTGCGACGTGTGGCCGAGCATCGTCATGCTAGAGAAGGACTTTTTCGTGTCTTTTTCGGTATTGTGGCAGTTTTTCCATCAATGCATGTTTTAGACGCATCAATTGTGTTTGGTACCGATTTCCTTTGATGGTTTCACTCGTTTTTAGTAACTCATAGTATATCACACCGACCTGGTTCCACCAAATGGAGAGCATAATCTTGACGTCGTGAATATTCGGTTTTCCTGTCGATGTGGAGACATGTCCAGGTTTTCCTCATGACTTTTTGCGCTTAGGATTATCGTAACGGACCCATTTTTCTTTGCCGGTTACGATGCGATGTAGAAATGCCTTCCGATTATGTCTTTCCAGCAATTGTTCACATGTAAACAACCGCCCCTCAATATCTCTCGGCTTCAACTCGTACCGAACACAATTTCCTTGTTTCTGAATCATACCCATGGCCTTGAAGCGTTTCGACATGGCTTACTGAGTCACTCCTCGTGATTGAGGTTCTCCTTGTGTTTGGCATGGATCTTCATCGAGCAGTTCTTCCAATTCTTCGTCTTGGAATATTTTTCTCTCTCACACCACCATGCTTGTCCTCGACATTGAAAACGCCACTTTTGAAACGTTGAAACCACTCCTGACACGTTCTTTCACTCAGAGCAGCTTCATCGTACGTACGTTGCAGTTTTTTTCAAATAAAAGCAAAATATCAAAACTTCCCGCAAACGACGGGAACTTGGCACAAAAACAGACATTTTGAATCAAGGAATCATTCAAAAATGCAAACAACTTTCACTAATACGGCATTGTCGATTCGTTCGCAGATGTCCAAAATTACTTTTTGACAATTTTAATCTACGTACGTATCGACCGCAGCTTACCGATACAATCATTTATAGGGAAACCGCGGAAGCAAAGTTGTACACACAATATAAAAAAAATTCAACAACTTCCAAATTTTCCGTTTTGGAGCTAAACAATTTCTTAAGTTGGGCAAAGATCAAATTAGACGGTTAAAAAAAAATTTTGGCTGCAGAAATCGAAAGTTTAGATATTCTAGAGTATGCTCAAAAAGTTTGAAACCGATATTTGAAGTCCTTTTTCTATTTTCGGGGCAAGAAACGAAGCGCGCGTATACCGCACGGCCTATTGAACGGACCGATCGCAGATAACCTGGGCGGGACCTTGCAACTGTCTTTCTATGAATCTATCTTACTTTGTAGGTATTGGGGCAGGTATTACAAACAAAAAAATGTATTTCTCCTGGTATGTTTGTGTATATGGGAGTAATATGTACACAAGTCATTTCAATACTCAGTTTTTGGTAATTTGTTTTTAAATGCGTTTTCTGTGTGCATTGTATCTCAGCAAATTTTTTACCGTATTTCAAAAACCGAAGGATTTTTTGAATTTTTATTATATTTGGGTATAACTGAATCTGAAATAGGGATAAAAAATTTCGATTTAAAGTTTTTTTATGACAAGGACGATTTTTTTCTGAAATGTGTCACAAATTTTCAATTTTTAAAATTTGAACTCAGCCTGGTTCATCGAAAAATCATACATATAGATAATATGCAAAAATTTGCTTGAATTGCTTACACATTAAAATTGTGGACTCCAGCATGCACGGCAATGAGAGACTCGGACGACGGACTTCCATGAAGAACAGCTCCTAACTTTGCGAATTTTGATGATAATAATTTGAAAAAATAATGAGTTATAATTCAAAATATGAATAAAATAACCTAATAATTTCAATTAGTTCTAATCATTTCTTCTTCTTAAAAAAAATCACAAAAAAGCGTACAAATAGGCCTCCTAATCTCCATCCCAACTCAATTTTACTGGACAATTACTTCAAACGCAACTGTACTGCCTTTATCGCATTCCACCCCAAAAAAGCTTTTGCTAGCTGCACTTATACAAGGACGCCCTTAGCAGTACTTCGCATCGAAACGAGAATAAGAGAGAGAGCACACGGACAGCATGTTTAAAATCTAGAACGGAGCGAGAACTTTAGTAGAATTTTCAACAACTTGGTCTGCGAAGCCGTTGTGAAGGAATTCCTACTTAAATGGCTCGGTCGTCCGCTTAAGAAAGGTTCGCGTGAAGCACCTTGTCAAGACCGCGAAAGAACAATAACAAGGGCAACATTTATACGATGGCGAGGGGGTTAAAAGCCGTACACAGTGAGCAGAACTGGTGACTGTTGGCTTCTCACATTTCCTCACTATTCTGCGAAAATATTACCAACAAAAAGCTTCATCAGCGCAGCTGTTCCTGAAAAGGATGCAGAGAGTAAAGGCGTAGAGAGCGTCTGAAAAAGGATCCTTGAGAGGGAATGCCCAGTAACCGGCGGCAAAAGTTGCAGTCAGTTGCAAAAGTGGTTTTTTCTTGTGATGTTTAAGTCAATTGTTATTGAGAAATCCACAGAGTTGTCCTTAAATCGTTGTCGTTGTCCTTAATCGTTGTAGCGAGTGCTTGTCGATAAGTATTCTTTATTTGTGTGATCCTTGTACGAAAGTGACTCAGTATTGAGGCCGGGAATTCAGCGACTGCTATATTGATCCGAGGCCAACGTGAAACTGCAACGAGCGAAGCCCGTGAACGACGTACTTGCACCTGAAAACGAATGAAGCAAGGACAAGGCGAATCCTTGATTAAAAAGTTTATAGACGGAAGCGACCCTTGAAAAATATATTCTAGTGAATACAATCAATACAACTTCAAGCCCAGTGGAGTAGTTTAATTCGTTCCAATGTTAGCAAACCTCTTCCTTCCTCTCACCCACGATTATATTAAATTTATTTGCATCATATAATCGCGGAATCAAGGACACGCGCCACAAATTTTTGTAGTCGAGTTTTTTTGAAAGCACTTAAAGAGTTCGCAGGATTCAAAGTGGCGTGCAGCAAGTCGTGCGGACAGTTGACTACTTCAAAGTGGCGTCTCAATCAGAAACAGTGAAATGCTCAACGTTTATAATATCCTTGTGTATAATCGTCAATTCGATTAATAGTGCTCTGTTGGATGCTCTAATCCATTTGAACATTTTGACTACGGGTCTTTTGATTACGATTTTGATTGCAACGGATGGACTGTCAGCGATGGGAGTGAAAAAAGCCAGTCTTATTCTAGGTAAGATTGTAACGCATCTAAAGTGGGTATCTTTTTTGATTCGACAAAAATTAAAAAAAAAACAAAATTGTGATTGTGTTTTCGATGTTTCCAAATATATGTAAGAACGTCAGAGAATGCCATGAAACAGACGTGTGCCGGAGGGGTAAGATTACGAACCCATAAAACTGGCAGACGTCTGGCTCCATGCGCTGACTCACTCGTAACAGGGTGGATTAGTCACCTGTGGGTATGAGCATGTTTATATCCGTCGAATTATTTAATTATGCCCAAACTGGAGGCATGGAACAATAGCATGGAAATTCGAAAATGGTTAGCTATCAGATCAAATGGTAACGTCCTTTCTGCATGAAAAGGTCGGCTTTGGCAAATAGTACAATACCTCGGAAAGCAACTGAGGTTTCCCGATAGAAATCAAGTATATATCTTAAATCAGAACAAGGACCAATTGAAATGAGTGGATTTGTTTTAAGATCGTTGAACTGTATTGTTCATATGTTCCCTTATGCTGGCTGTCATGCAACTTCCTTGACAATTGTATAGAACTAAAACCAGCCTTAAAATAGCTTGATGTATTGCAACAACTGGATAATAAGGATAAATTCAACAAGAAAGTTTGACAATATATAAAATGATATTTGGTTGTAAATGGAAAAAGCATGGCGAAATTGTTCAACTTTGCCCTGCAAAATGACGATCATGAGAACTTGTTTAATATAGCCCAATAACTCACAAATCACAAAAAATGACGAATATTATATAAAAAATTATATAAAAAGAAACCGTGACTTTCTTAAGATCTATCAACGACGGGAGTGTTGAGCCTAGTACGCCATATTCTTGAATAGCAGGGAGGGGATAACGGGTGTTATACAATCGCTACGAACTCTGCACGAGACCAAGATTCAATTCAAGGTATTGCGTTATTGATGATGACAACAAAGTGCAAAGCGTAGAGCAGTTTAATTTCAAAGAAATTATAAAGTGTTTAGCAAAATTGATTTATCATATTTTGAAATCGGTATGCAGCTGACCATATTTTGATGTAGATCACAAAATCACATAATTATGCTTCATGCTTTTGAAAACAGAAAAAGCATTTGCATTGTAATGAAGTGCTTTTGTATCTCATTGACATGCTTTTTTTACATACATAGGGGTCAACAAACAAATGGGTCAGCGGACAAATTTTTGTTAGAAGTATGCAGTTTTGTTGCCATGAAAAAATATTTATCGCTGCAATTGCGTATGATGACATTAATTGCATACTTGCTTTTATTTCAAATGAACTTCGTTAAGGTCTTTTCAAAATGTATGTAAAACACTATGATTTGGTTGGCTTTTCATCAAAAGCAAGAAACTTTTTAAAACAGCATTTGAGGAAGTTTCTTAAAATTGCCAATTGAGATCAACATGTTTTATGCCGTTCAATCATCGGTAATAAAGCTGCTAATTTATTTTTATGTTTAGTGTGCAAACCAACGATCATTTTATGGTTGGTGTGTCGTTTGTAGTAAAATTGCGGCTTTGAAATTCTGATTCAAATCAAAAATACTTAAGTCTCACAATCGTTTAGCTCAAGGACGAGATAACGTTCATTGTCTTTTATGGAGCTGCTACAAACAAAAACAAATAAAACGACTTATTGGATCTAAAAAGTCCTATCAAACATGATGGAATGTATGGACCACAAGTCAATTGACTTGATCCTTTTTTGATGGAAAAGTTTGAAACACTGGGCAGACTATACCAAAAACCACTGTAAGTAGTGATGACCTGTCTACACACATGTTTTGTCTGATTACCTATTTGCTTCAAATTTTGAGCACTATTCCGTGAATTACGGTGACCTAAAAATAGATCTCTTCGAAAAGTTTAGACCTGACGTAGGAGCACTATGGAATTATCTACTTTAAACTATTTTACCGAACAAAAAAAATTGTGTGTAATTTTTCTGAACTATTGAAAAATAATGAAATTATTGTGTTTTTTATGTACCTACTCACTATAAATATACCAATGCTAAGACTTTGTGAGAAGTAAGGGAAATAAATGTAACTAACTTTGCTGAAATTTTATACTGATATACTACTTGATCTTTCCAGATTTGTCATATAACTATAACAATTAACTTTTTCTAAAAAAATATCTCTCATTTTTCACAAAGTTCTGATGCACTCTCATCGAGCATAATCCAGTCAACCCTTCTTATAGACCAGGACGGATTTGTAAACAAACGACTACATTTTGTAGTGTATTCTTAGTTCCAAACCTGGAACTAGTCCATACACAACTAATTTCCCACACAAGCTTCTGTAATTTCCCACACAAACTTCTGTAATTTCCAACACAAGCTTCAGTAAGCTCTCTATTATAGCAAAGCACATCCTCAAACCTACATTGATATGGTAATCTAAATTTCCAATTTGTCACCGTGTGAAACTCTTGGTAGAACATTGAACCTAGAGTTAGGTTAACCACGCACTCCACATACGATAATCACATTACATTTGGCTGTTGAGGGGGGGACACTGAATTTTGCAGAAAAATTTGTGGAATTACTTGTATAACATTAATTGATGTATTCTCCCTCTCAAAAAAATCGAGAACACTAATAAAAAAATCGGAATGTTTAAAAATTATTAACAAATTGATTTTTTCTCACTTTTCTCTCTTCTAACTTTAAAAGTCCTGAATTATTATGCGCAATCTACTGAATCGATTTTGATGAAAATTTGTATGCTGTTTTATTATATATTATATTATTAATATATATTATATTAAACAGTGAATTTTATTGGAATGAAAAATTCAGACACCGTGAATCCTTCTTGTGTTCCTGATTCGTACACTTTCCTTTGTCGCTTGCCCGCTTGTCGGTGGTCAATCATTACTCCTTGGCGTCGCCAAGGGGAGGGCAAGTAGAGATTCAAAAAAATGTAGCCAAATGCAAAACTATCAGAGTTTTTAAAGAGAATTTTTCAATCATCCGAAAGCCTTAGAAGCCTTATCTCGCGAAGGAAATAGTGTCATCCGAAAAAGTGCCTTCCCACTTCATGCGGATGCTTCCAGAATTTCGTTTATTCTTGGAATTATGTTGGTAGCCAAATACTCCGCTTTGGTGGAACCTGTTGTTAACGTACTCCAATCTGTAGCTTTGGACGTCGTCAAGGCTTCGGAACATGTTAAACGGATTTTTCAATTACTTAAGAGCCATCCCGAAAAAGTGACAGACGAAATTATAAAGGAAGCTACTGTTGTTTCGGAGAAAGTCAGCCTGGAGGAGGACATCACATCAATGCCGCGTATTATTGGGAAACAACGTCATCGAAGCAACCAACCAGCAAAAACCCCTTCAGAATACTGGCAGAGGTCTTTAATAATACCATACTTAGATTCCATTATTGCATCCCTTGAAGTCCGTTTTGCTGAAGAAAACACTCCATCATTCGCATTATCTAAATTACACCCGGCGCAAATGCAAGCGCAGTCAATTGAAAATCTCAGAGAAATTTGCGGAACTAGCGCCCAATTCTATGATTTACCTTTGGCAGCAATTGTGGCACGATAAGCCCAACCCAACAAGTCTAACAGTTGTTGACGTCCTAAAAGAGGCAAAAACCTTCTTTCCCGAAACGGAAAAAGCGTTGAAAATTTTGATCAGTCTACCGTGCATAACCTGTACAAGTAGACTCTAAGATTGAAATGGTTACCTGACGAGTGCGTCTTAACACCACGAGCTTCTTAAGCTACGAGTACGATATGTTCGCACCAAGACCCCCCATAATCGTACTTGCCAGTACCCATAGCTAAGTATGAGCCACTTGACTTTCGGAATACGGGTACCAATTTTGTTTCAGAGCTTGACAGGGCTCCTTCTAACCCTTGGTCAAGATTGGACCTATCAGTCATCCATGCCGCTTTTTAGGTAACGGCACCCCTGTTGTAAGCGCAACAGCACGCCAATGCATCGCAATACAGAAGGATCCGATTACCGTGCATTAATCGTTTCCAAGATGTATTAACAATGAAAGTACCCGCTAATGGGTGTACAACCACAACCCCCAAGTTGCAGCCAACAGGCTCCTCACCGACACCGGCAGGGACTAGGTCCCTGGGGCCCCGGATCCCTTGGTACCAGTATACCCCTGGTGAGGTTTCGAGGAAGCACAGATACAACCTCTTCAATTGAGCCCCTGCAAAGCTCCGGATTGATCGCCGTATTTTAGGATAGGTCAGGTAATATTTAATGTGAAAGTTTAGCGAAAGAAATACGATAACAAGCCGCGAAGTGCGACCCTTGAGGTCCACACGGTCAACTTCCCAGTAATATCTACATAAACATTAAAAAAATTAAACACAATAATAATTTTGAAAATAATATTACTTTGAATAATAATAATGATAGTACTCATAACAGTAATTGTAATAAATTAATATTAATCTTATCATCTACGGGAGCGTCCATTGATTACATATGGGTTTTGGTGAATGGGAGTAGATTGGTTTGATTGATTCACGCGGATCAATCTGTGGGGGCCTTTTCTACGTTATTTGTCATTTTCATATCGATGCTTGAAGGAAAAAAGAGCACTAGCAAAAATGAAAGCAGTTTTTGTTATTACGCCCACTGAAGAGATTTTGTTGCTTGATGGCCATTTTGAATAGTTGCGTTCAAAATTGCCATCATTCCGGCATAATCACTGAATTTGTATTTTTTCACGATTTTGCGTAAATGAGATTGATAATTATTTCTTATTTTCTGTTGGTCTTGAAAAATATATAATATGCAGTCAAAAATAGGTTCAATTGCATGTAAAAAGTAAAAAGGAAGTAATTCAAATCTTGCGATTACTAAAGAATAAATCTACTATAAACTACAACATTTTATTTGATGAAAGCTTTTTAAAGCATATGATCTTGCAAAGTATTGACTACAAAATATTTTACTATTAAAAGCGTTGATTACCACAAATGCAAATTTGATTGAAATTTTGTTGATTTTCAAACTATTCAAAATTTGCTCAAATTATGTAAATAGAATAGAATAAAAGATATAAAGTAATATCATTCGTATGAACCCTCAATACATGATAACTTTGAATGATTTTTTATTTTTAATTTTTTTTTTTTTATAATCATGGAAAAAAGTTTTGCCGGTTTCTCTTCAAAAACTGATAAGAATGTATAAATTTTGTAAACATTTATTACTGAGCTGTGTAAATCAAGTTAAAAATTTATTTTTTATGAAAAAACCCTAATTTTTCGCATTTTCTTTTAAAAAGCGGCTGAAACAATTTTTCCATAATGTTAAAAACATCACAAAAATGTTAATACACGTCTATTGACACCTTAATGATGCAAATATTATATCTGGTTCGTGAGATATAGTGAATGACAGCATTGACCCTGAAGGTCATGATGACTGTTAATGATTTTTTATTTAATTTCTTTCGTAATCATGAGAAAAAGTTTTGATGATGTTTTTACAAACACTGTAAATGTAAATTTTATAAAGATTGATTACTACGTTTCGCAAATCAGGTTAAAAATTTTATTGTTCATGAAAAAAACCTAATTTTTTGCACTTTTTTCCTTTAAATTTTTTTATCCTTAAATTAAAAAACAGCTTCAAGATTTTTTTAAATAATTTGATAGATTCACGAAAATATTATAATATAATAAAATTTAAATTTCGATTTTCGAGGAGATTACAAAAACTTCCCATATACTGGGAAGTTAAAAATCGAAATGTTTAAAATTATAAAAAATCGATTTTTTCTCATTTCTCTTACTTCTAACTTTAAAACGATTTATTTCTTAGTTCCTTAGTTCCGCTTTGGCCACGTCCAGTCGCAAGTGGGTGCAACAACGGTTCACTACAATATAGAAAAATGTGGTTCAAGTGCGATCCTTAAGGCTCTCACGACTAACTTTCCAGTGGGGTGAATAAAAAAGCTATAATTTGTTTTTTTATTAATTACTATTATTAATAATTATTATTCAAAACTATTATAACTATTTTTATTATTTTTATTATTATTTTATTTAACCAGAAAAGCTTTGGCAGAGGAAGACGCCTTCCCCCCTGGTCGTCTACCAAAGTCTGGGTAACCTCGTTCTCCCCCTCGTCCACCTCTTCGTTATCCTTCCTGTCTTCCTCCTCGTCCTCCATCTCGGCCCCGAAATCCACAACCATTTTTGAGGGTATTTAATTAATATTAATAATAATCATTCGTTATTAAGGATGTTTGATCATTAATGATTAATTATAATTGAATTTATATTTACAATATTAAACACCAACTAATAATATTTGATTGTTATTAAAAATATTAAATTATTTATAACAATATCCAATTATTATTTGCATTTGCGTCACACATCCCAAATCTCATAACATAAGTTTGGAATTCTATAAATTAATCTTGAATTGTTTTCAATTTGTTCGTCCTAAATAAAAAACGGCTGAACCGATTTTGTTGAAAACTCATTCAGTTTTTAATTTCGTAATTACGCGTCGAATGAAACCAGTCCCACGTCAATATAATATTTGGTTCTTGAGATAATCGAGACGAAAAATAAGTCCGAGCGCACATACGTACATACGCATATTCCAACAAACGCACACACGGACATACACACTGACATCTCTCTAAAAACAATAGATTTGAATTCTAGAGACCTTAAAACGTGAAGATATGTCAAAACTTGGGAGTCGCAAAATCGACCCCATTACAATAACTTCCGACAGGGAAATGGGAAGTTAAAAACAATTTATATTTAATGACGCGCTATAGTTTCTTTCACTAAAATAATTTTAAAACATACCACATTAAGTAAAACTTTAAAAAACGTATAGTACGCCTGTTATTCTATGAGTACTAGAAGTGACTTATTTTAAGTGACATAAGTCAGACAATATTCAATGTGAAAGTTTAGAGAGAAAAATACGGTAGGAAATTTTCATTCGATATTTTTTGAAAATTTGAAAATTATTTAAAAACTTGCGATTTGGTAGCCAAAACTCAACCTGAAAACAGAAACTCTATAGTTGGTTTCATAAATTTCAGACACTTTTTTTTTTTTAATTTTTTGAGTTGTTAACTAGTTTGTTGCGTCCGAGTTTTTTAGGGAACCGCGCGAAAATTCGCTTTTTAAGTTTTTCACGCGGCATTTTTTGCAAACCATGCTTGACAAAATTCTTAGAACCACGCTTAGATTGGTTGGTCTTTTTCTTCTGTACAATTCTAGATCTCCGGTTTTGATTATTTCAAAATTATAAAAAATTAAACTTACCACTATAACGTTTTAAGCAATTATTGATAACGAATTAATGAAAAAAATTAAGGAAATTTTTGTTTGAACTGTTTATATATCCAAAAAATCGAAAAAAACTAATTTTATTTTTTTCCTTTCAGGTAAGCGACGGACTCTATTTTGAATGTTGTCGGGTGAAATTCTAATTCGGACACCATTGAGTGTGGCAATTCTACCGCCACCCTCTTTGATTGAAATTTATAGAGCAATGGCGGCTATTGCCACACTTGCTAACTCACAAAGCATTGATGATGATGATATATATTTGGGTAAGCCACTTTGGTAGACGTAAATAATTGAATATTAACAATAGAAAAAACTGAAGCAATATGTGTTTCTCTGTTATTATTTACTTCTGTGCGCAATAATGTTCTGTATCTACTTCCCAACCTACTCTTCCTATGCTTTCCGAACGCCATTCCAATTTTCATAATTGCCTACTTACGTTTTATGACGCCTAATGTGCTTTTTTCGTCTTGACCCGGTCTTGAGAGTTTAGGTTCAGTTTCAGGATAAAATGCCTTCTTTATGAGTTGCGTGACGAACATACATTTAAGGACGACATTGTCGTCCTCGGGATGTGTCCGCAGAAAAGAAGAACTAGAAGTAACACGGCTGCCAAGAACATTTTACGCAGCACAACAAACGTAACGCATTGGTCGTCACGGTCATCTTCATTTGTGAGTCCTTCGAATAAGAATCAGGTTGAGGGCGGTATTGGTGACTATTTTGGTTTTTATTGGGAAATTCCATTGTAGCGGGAGCCTCTTGTTATGCTTAATTTGAAGAAGCACTAAATGATTTGTCCATTTACGACAATGGCGCTCGTTTATGTCCATCGTTCTCTTTACATGCTGCAAATGTAGTCAATTAGACGATTTTTGTGACCAAGAGCAACATAATTCGGTTTGGTTTTGATTCCGGGTGCGCGCTGTTGAATAATAAACGAAATCTAATTGAGGAATCGATATTAATGGTACACTTTGAAATAGTTTAGTTCCTGGTCGCGATTGCAGTGCTCCTCAATTTTATTTTCTGGGAGGAAGTTTTGCTTTTCTCATAAGTTCGAGTTAGTTTCGAGATGTTGAAAGTGGTTACGGTTGCGAAACTTGTCGCTCTTTGTAGAAATCGAGCATAACTATATTTTCAGCTAAACAATTTAATTTTCAGATTAGTAGGTGCTGGATGATCCTTTGCTAAGTTATCTTCCCCTTGGAAAGTTTTTATAATATTTATAAAAATGCTTTCAATCTAATGTTTTAAACCATGAAATCGAATTTAGCTTGGATGCTCTTCAAATTTGTTCGCCTCATATTCTGTATACTACTGCGATAGAGAGTACCCTCATTGCCACATATACGTTAGATTATATATTCTACTTAACTGAACTGAGCACTGAAAACAGTTATTTATTTTGTTAATGCAATTGATCTATCTATATAAATTGTACAAAGAAACAAACTGCTGAAAAGCTGAGTGCAACATTTTTTCCCTTTCAGATCATTAAGTGCATTCTATTCCACCTTTTAATTTAATTTTAAGCCGCTTTTGTTCTTTAACTTCCGCTTTAATCAACTTAATCACGTGCAGTGAAGCCGTAAAGCTACGCGACCCTTGAACAATTAGCAGAAACGTAATCTTGTAATCTATAAAATCAATCCTTCTTCTCACTAGTCTGCAGCTTGGAACATACAAGAACTCCAAGCAGCATATAGGTGTATGTACATCTAATATATTGTACTCAAATTCTTGGCATTTATGCATTACATTCACTTGCAAAGCATATTTCATCCCCTTGTGCAACAAACTCACACACTATACACATACCCCATTCGAAATTGACTTTTCGCGATTTTTAGCCTTATGTGCCACAGTACAAGAAAGACATACTAATGGGTTTTTTTACGTATGTTGCGGGTTGTTGCTAGAAAAGAAATAGCTCACCGAAATATTTCAAATGTGTTGACGGGTTTTTCACGATTTTCATCAAGTCATTTTTCGTTATAGAAAATGACTCGGGTCAACGCCACCGGGAAAAAATCACGGCAACAAATAAATGTCTATTCACGGGTCATGCAGAATGATCGGTGGGGGTATGTTTCGTTTACGTTAAGGTGTATAACAGTTATGCGAAGTAAATTGGGAAAGCCATTTGACTCGAAAAATCAAGGGTTCATAAAAAATAATATTACTCAACACGAAAAAATTTCACTTTGAAAAATTCATTTATAATTGTTGTGGACTATTCCTCGTGAAAATGAATTATCAAATGTACTTTTTCTAGACAAAGCAGATAAAGTATTCGATATTTTGAAAATCACATAGAAAAATAAGTACCATTAGCTCCACTCACACTATATTATACGAGAAAAAAGTTAAAATTTCTCGTGGTAGTGAAACGATTTGAAATTTAGCCCTGATATGTAGTTGTTTTTCAATAGTTCATATTTATTTCGATGTACCTTATCCTAAATTTCTTCTATAAATGGACTTCAACCCTAGAATACATTCGAATATATTCGAATACGTGTTTACACACATTTTTTGCTTTGAAGTCACAACTAGCTACCGACGGAGTAGTTTTAATCATTAATTTCTCGCGAATAAAAGTGGGGATAATTTGTTTTGAGCAACACTTATTTCGCGCGCCGAGACTAGTCCGGGCACCAAACATTATGTGGAAATTGTTTCGGGACTAACATCTGAAAATGAATTATCTCGAGAGGCTCTAAGATCAACTGGCTGAAGTATGGAACAATGTCCGGAAAAAAATGAAATGTAATAAATGAAATATAAAAAACCACTCTCCTGTTGGGCTTGGCAATATTAAACTTAATCATATACTCCTTTGATTGTTACTTAATTTTTGGCGACTAGTGATGAAGTAGTGTTTCAATCAGCGCATGATATTGATGGGGTCATTTGATTAAGCACCCAACTTTGAAGACTAATGGGCTAATGATTTCTGGCAGACTAGCTCAATTAGGTGGCTTTTAGGAGGTTGTGGTTCGTTTGAATTTTCTTCACCCTCGTCTCATTATGTAAGATTCGATTATCGTTAAGATCTGATTACAATACGAAAGCAAATCCAAAACCAAAATCTCTCATTTGATCAACCTATTCAACTCGGTCTTCATCCTGAAAATACAACCTCTAGAACAATGAAGAAAACAATAAACAAAACACCACTCCGATTGTCGAAAATGGTCGCTGCGGGGTCGAAGCAACTTCAGCGGGGATCACAAGGTATTGTTGCTACTACCTGGACCCACTGTATCACGTGCGTTACCGCATGATATGCATGGCTATGGCCTCCATTTACTTACGTAGCTATTTTTTGCTTCTATGTACTGAACGGAGATCGGAGAGTTTCATAAAGGAAACTCTCCAAGTTCCTGTCTATTTCATATTTTATATTTTAATTCCTTTATGTATAATTCATAGTTTTTCAACTAGAGACAGACCCCTTTTTAGTCTGAATATTTCAATTTTTTCCTCAAAAATGTAAGCCTTTTCATATTTTATGCATTTTGAAATTCAAAGCCAAAAGATTTTAATACCTAGTCATGCCATAAATATTGATACAACTGTAAATGCCGTCTTTGCGGATGATGGCTTGCAGGTAGCTAATTGCTATGTTGATAGTCCTGATTGTTGACATATGCGCGAAATCTTGGCAGTGTAGCTTGAGCCGTTACGATGGAGTGATCTAGCAAAGAGAACCGCATGGCTGTGATTGCTTTACACAAACGTGGAAAGGAGAAAGGTCGAATTTTCGAAACAATAAAGCCATTAAAAATCACCTGTGTTTTCGTGTATAGCGTTATTCATTGATACTAGAGATGTAATAGACCTTAAAAGATCCGGCAGACCTCACTTGGCTCGTAAACCACAAGCCATCAAAGTTATAAGGTCCAGAATCGCAAGAAATTCTGTCCGCAATCAGAAAATCATGTCTCGTGAAAAGAATATTGCGCCGAGAACCATGAGTCGTATCATCAAAAAAGACTTGGGCTTGCAGGTTTCAGAAGAAAACAGGACACAGACTCAATTCCGCTTTAAAACGAAATAGCGTAGGAAAGTCAAAACAGCTGTTATCGAGATACGGTAAAGGGCAGTACAAAAAAATACTTTTTACCGACGAGAAAATCTTTACCGTGGAGGAATCCTTCAACAAACAAAATGATAGGATATATGCACGGTCTTTTAAGAAGGCTACAGAAAAGATCCCGACGGTTGAACGTGGTCATTATCCAGCATCAGTGATAGTTTGGTGGGAAGTGCCCTACGAAGGTGTCACTTCTGTTCATTTCTGTGAAAAGGGCGTCAAAACAGCTGCCAAAAACTATCAGTCGGATATCGTAATGAAAGTAGTGAAGCCCCTAAACCGAGCCATGTTTGAAAATAAAGAATGGATTTTCCATCAAGACTCTGCCCACAAGTTGAAAACCACACAAGAGTGGCTGGGGAACCATGTGCCAGAGTTTATCAGCGTTGATTTGTGGCCATCGGCCAATTCAGACCTTAGTCCCCTCGACTACAAATTGTGGTCAGTATTAGAGGATATGGTCTGTTAAAAACGCCACCACAACATGGAGTCGTTGAAACAGGCGTTGAAAAAAGCTGTGGACAATTTCCCGATGGAAGTCGTGCGAGAATCAATAGACCAGTGGTCTGACAGACCTCGGCGCTGTATTCAAGCAAAAGGCGGCCATTTTGAATAATTTCTTTTTTGTTATGTAGTGTGTTAGTTTTATAATAAATAGTAAAAAAACTAATAGTTTCATTATTATAGTTAAAACATCTTGCACTACTAGGTATAAGCAGCAATATTTCGTTTTACTCTTAACAACGAAGATAAGTAAAAGTGAAATTTATTCTCTTTTACGTTTGAATTTTACCCTGACACCGCAGTTTCAAAATAAACTGAAAACTGAAAAAGTCCTTGAAAACAAAGCTTCACGATTCTTAAAACCAACAAATGCAATCCTTTTTTGACAATGCCGTGCCATAAAACAACCTCAAATAAAAACTATAACAAATTTCAAACTATACTTCGTAGTCAAAGAAATGCTGGCGTCATTCTGGTCGAGTAAAATAGAAGTACAACCTACATTTTTTTTAGGTAGGTAGCCATTTTTTTAGCAATTTATAGGTAGTTTATTCGTGAACTTAAATCCAAGTTTCGAGAGCCGTAATCCAGCCGTTTTTTCGATAGGTTACAGCCATTGTAATAAAAGATGCCGCAAACCGTTTTTAGGTTTTATGGTGCAAATGAAAACGAAGAAATTGAAACTCAAGAATAATGATGCTACTTTTCTCTTGTCATTTTTATTCCATGACTATTTTATTATTGCCGTTAATCGAAAGTAGTATACATACCGAAAGCTACAAATGAAACTCCACGAATTTGCCAAACAATTCTTTTTTTTCGTAGGAGTCAAAGCTACCTATAAATATAGGTGGATCTAATTTTCAAGTCCTTTATCAAGATAGTCGCCAAATGAACCCAGAAACTTGGACTGAAGCTGATCACTATACTTTCTACACATCATGAAAAAAGTAAGAATACAGAATGCAATGTCGTCAACGTTACATGTGTGAGACCATTTATTCGGAAATTAGTTGAATATTTAAGATTGTATAAAGGCATCAAATTCATTTGAACCAACTTCGTCGAATACATATCATCATCAATTAAAGCAGCAGTCCAAATCTAGCCTTGGCCTCCTGAAAACTCTACCACAGTTAGTGATAGTGTTCATTTCAGCAACCGCGTCCTCCAGTTTGCGAATCTCAACAGCGATTCGTTATCTGAGTTGTATTTTTTTCATAATTACCTCAATTAACTATAATTACTAGTGCAAACTCCGATGCAAAGAATAAAGTAGATGTTGTTTTAATCTTAAATTTCTAAAATCTGCTTTGAATTGAACGTAACATAAAGTATTCTTCTACGCTCATAATTTGTAATATTATGCATCAATACCTCTCGATGAACATTTTGCTGCTAGTCGACAGTCGTGGATGACACGCCAGCAAATACCATTAGCGATGACTGTGTCGCGTCTGCACATCGCCCGGAGTTGATTCCCAACCCAACCTTCAACGGTGTATCAAAGCACTTCTTGTTGGGAAACAGCACTCACACCTAAGCATGTTTTATCGTTGTCGCTAGTTTTATTACAGAAGGGCTGTAAAATCTATAATGAACAATATTTATATCACATTAAATTTATATATCCAAAAGCCTGTAGAACCAAAATTTCGCATAAACCGAATGGAAATTTCTTTTAAGTTTAAATCTCTTTGAAGCTTAAATCTTCTGATAATTGCAGCAAAAAAAATTCTTTCTTGAGACTTTTTCCAATAGAAATTAAGATTATTGAAAAAGTCGTGTTGTTGCTTTTCACCAAAAATACTATGTATTTCCTCAAATACGTATTTCGGTTGCTACTTGCAACCTTCTGACTTTTCAATACACGACTTTTTCAATAATCTTAAAACACCACCAAAAGACGCTCAAAACACCCAAATAAAAAATAACGATTACTCTGATGAAATTGTTTTGCAAAAATCATTTTATACTTTGATGTTAAAACTATATTCTTGGAAATTCCAACAACAATTCATTGTTGAAAGTTATTTCCTTAAATTTTTTGCTGAATTTTTAGCATTTAAAATTTTTTTTAGTCATTATTTTCGATTATTTTGTTGATAAAAAGCTTTGCAGCCTCTTCGATGATCTCTTTTTGTAACTACATCCCAAGAATTTGTTTTGCAATTGATTTAATTAAAGATTTTTATTATTAATTTTAATTTTCAGAAAGAGTTCGTCATATTTATATTTTATTTCAATCGAAACCTTAAAACACACCTGGATTTGTTTTGCTGCTCCTGAAATAATTAAAAATATTCTGCAATTAGTTATCCAAGTGTAGGTTATTGCTTGTTTATGATAACAATGATTATTTTTTTTATTGTAAGGCACTTTAATCCTTTCAAGGAGTTTTTTTAACAACTAATCCTCATTGCAAGTGGCTTCTTTTGTAGTGATTTTGAAAATGTAATATTCACTCAGATAATTTGAAAGCGTTGCCGGATAATTTTGCTTTAGGTATATCTACTTATTTTAACATATCTTAGTTCTCTATACTGAAAACGCTCCAGACTAGAGCAATTTAGTCACAGAATATCAATCCATCTTCAATAGCTGTTTATGGACACACAATTAAGTCCCTGTTGTATGAAATTTCCAGGTGATTTTAGCATTTTGTATTGTTTTCCAACTGAATCACTTAATAAACAGCACGAATATTCTGTTTTGTTTGCGATAATATGCTGAGCGGTTCAGGGAGTTTAGAGTGAATCCTACTGTGTTGATTGCCAGTCACAATTTCATACAAATACGACCTCCGAAATTGCAGTTTATGCAGAATATCCTTGAGTCGTATTGGGTATGATTTTTTTTACCAGCTTACCAACAAACCTATAAGAGGTCGGTCGGTCCAAAACTATGATACTAAAATATACGGTTGCAAAATTTCAACTGCAAATTTTATCATACTGCTAGTAGACATGGTCAGGACACTAAGAGCAAATAAAATCCTTTGATCGGCTTAGCCTGCCGCTTTCTACTTCTATTTTTTCTATATAACACTCACAATTTTCACAGAGTACCACTGTTCATGTGAATATGAGGACACTATGTAATACTAAACAACAACTTTTCATTTGTGTATTGAACGTCCCACTTGGGCTTACTTTTCGCCACCTTCATTCATTCCCGAGTAAACATAACATGGAGGCAGGATGTCTGGCGCCTTGCTATTAATGACTGTGTTTTTTTTATCGCGTGGAACTTTTATCGAGTCAGATCCTGGCTGATTCACCTTTCACTTGGCGTTCTCCTTGTCCTGACTGACGTATCAGCAGGTGCCAGTGAGTGTATTATATCAGAAATTAGTTGGTAAATGTTAGTTGAAAGGAGCTTTTTAATTTTTTGAAGCATGAGACGGTGGAAAAAAACGGAAGGCTTGATTTATGTGCTGAGTTGGTTTCCACATTTGTTACGGGTTTGAATTTTATTTACGCTGCAGAAGAGGTGAATTATGTCGAATTAGGAAAATCGTATCTCTCGCAGCAGCTTTTTTACTTGATGGAAAAATGCCGGTCGTATGTAAACTGTGAGAAATATAGTTTCAAGAACAAAATCAGGATATGTTTATTCATGATATGCAGGTCCTTAAATGAAGTTTAGATCTTCTCATCCGCTTAAACGATGCAACAGTTCACGTAACATTTATACTGTGAAATATCTTTTAAAATGCATCCAAATTTTACGAATATTATGGTGAAACAATGAACATTTTATGTGCTTGCCAAATAAACTTCATTTTTATCAAAGCCAAACCCTTCTAATTTCAATCCTTTATCGAATGTACATTTTAAATATTTATCGACAGAATTATCATCATTAATTGAAGCTTGAATCCCTTGCGTCAAAAATCAACTACATTTGTGCCACATTTGAGTATAGTTCACTTTCTTGTAAAAAAATTTCTTATTTTCACATAACAACAAGAATTTTTGGAAATAATTAAGGGCAAACCAGGCATAGACACATGCGCTTTAATTCGAATAATGCATGCCCAATACATTTCATATACTTATTTCCCTTTAGAAATATTAAAGAAGTTGCTCATGACGTACATTTCCAATTGAAACTTACACAAACAACAATTACAAACTAATAAATGGTTTTTTCTTACAAAATATATTTACTTCTGTCTCGGTAGCTTTTCAGTTGTCTAAGAGCATTCAAACGTAAAATCTTTAAAATCTTTAAATGACCAAAGTTAAATGATTTTTTTTTGCTATTTATGAATGCGAAGTACTATCATTCCTTGTTTCGTAATTGCTCGTAAGCTATTTTCAGCTTCAACAGTTGTTTATGAGGCTTTGCTATAATTTGAAGGATATTTGTGATCAGGTTAGACAATGCTTCGTCCAAATTCTGCTAATCTATTTGTTTTTGCACATGCTTTTTCTCTGGTTCGAAGTTGTGTTCCTTTTAACTTTCGCTCCAGATAATTCCGTGGAAAAGAAAGTACGAACATCATACCAAAGGATGAATAAATTTCTGGAAAGTATCCATGTTTCAATTAAAGATGAACTTAACGTATGTGTATTTTTATCATTTTTATATTCACATAAAAAGCATCTAACAAAAAAAAGAACAGTTATAAAAATAATAACTTAATTATACGAGTATGTACACCTATAAATGATAAAAAGGACCCTTTTTCCATTTTTCCAGGTTTTGGTTTCTTGTTGCTGATACTTTAGTTTAATGCCATGTTTTATATATTCTATTATTTTATTTGTTTAGGGCATAAGGCAGTAATGATTGTAAGCAAAATAACCGAAGTGTAGTTTCTAAATACTGAAATTAAAGACAAAGCATTGGCAACAAAATGACCAATCGAAATATGACACAAAACTATAATAAATGTTTTTTTTTTTTTTATTATTTGGGAATTATTTTGATAAAAGTGGACTCTTAAGTGGCATTTGATTAATTTAAATCTATTCTTTCTTGCTTTCCTTGATTTTTCTGGACATACATTCAAAATATCTGTAAACATATTATTCCGTAATTTCAGAGTGTAATAAAATATGCTTTCAAAAATCACAATTTGAAGTCAAACGGACCTACGTCTCATGACTTCAGGGCCGTTTAGTCTAAGGACGAGATAACCAACGTTAAGTGCCGTTCAGGGGAGTTAGTTCGGCCTCCCAAAGACTTTGCTTGTCTTCGCCTTTGTTTTATTGCGTGAAATTTTAACGCCGTCAAAGCACGTGCAACCGTGCCAAATCCAAAAAATAACGACGAAAATAAAAATAAATCATATTTACAACTAGCGGCTATACCCCCTACGTTACCCTAATTCAATTGCTTCGCACGCAGACTGTTTTATAATCGCTGTTCAAGAAAATCCCGACGTAGTAATTTTTATACTCGACTCCGACTCCGACTCCATCCCGCATAGAAATTCGCCAATAAAATAAAAAAAATCGCGTGAATAAATAATACCCTCGGCAACCTAACAATTCCGTGAAATGACTTATTTTAATTGAACCTTTCGCGGCACAACCTCCAATTAACACGTGCAAAATACATCATGCCAGTCTGTTGTTTCACTTGAATCACTTTTTCTCTTGCCTTGTCACTCGGTTACTTTGATTTCGCTTTCTTTAATCCTTAAGAATGCAGCCTTCCGTTTTGTTTTTGACGTTCGGTGGTGGAAATCTTCAAAAAGATACCGATCAGCTCCTGCCTTTCGGCATATTGGGTTGCTACACAAGTTATGTAAACAAAACTTGTCTATTTTTTTCTACCAACTCAAACCTCCGAAATCATTCTCTTCATCAATTTTCATTAAATGTTTATTTTAAGGTTACAGCACAGAGTACTAATTCCCAGAAGATAAGAACCGGTTTAAGGGATGTTACCCGATTCCTAAGCTTGTAGAATCCTTTCGGCTTGATTTTTAATTCAAGATGTGTGTTTATAATTTCATTTCATGTAGAATTTGTTCTGCCACTATTCCTTAATACTGATCGCATCGATAACCAATGTTAACTGGCCCGTTAATCTGCTCATCAATGGACGTCGACCATGCACCATCCAGTACCGCTACCGCTAACGGTATCACTTCATTCATTGCCTGGAGTGATTCCCTAGCTGCTGACGGCAGCTCATGGCTTATTCCGCAATAAAGGGGATCTGGCAACCTAGTTGAGACGATAGTTGTAAACTACAGCTTTTATTGGCATCATCACAACTGTAGAATACCGTTAAGCATTTCGAGAGGCTCATTTTGACTTTGAATTTTTGGTTTAGGTAAAATGGAACATGAAAAACAAACCATGTTCAATACTACAATATATGGCATTACATCCTCAAAGGCAGTAAAAGCATTATGTATCTTCGCACTGGTCTGCATTTTCAACATCTTAAGTCTAAAATGCGCAAATTTTTATTTTTGAAAAGAAAATCTCATTTATGTATTAAATTCTGAACATTGTGAGAAAAGCAATTAAAATAAAGCAAAATGAATTTTGGCCGGTCCCATTCAAAATGTATGAAGAACAATGTTGTAAATATGATACAAGTCACGTTTGGAACAAAATAATATTGAATTGAAATCGATATCTGATTTTCCGGTGTGTATCATATATGATACAAAAAGTGATTTTTAAATTTGCTTTTTTCACGGCCTCTGAATTTTAACACGGGTAAGCACGCGGCTGGATTTAAATTTTCCAACTGATGTGGATAGCACTTGCCACTTCGAGCCATACCCTTCCCACGGCGTGTTGGCGTGAGACGATATGGCGCGTGAATTCAGTGGACGTGAGAGGGCTGCATAATACTTTAACATACAGTTAAAAATTGAGCAGAAAGTCGAAATCCGTGCATGACTCTATTCTCGTTCTATGAATAAAGGGTGTAGTATTCCTTAATATCATCAAGTAGAACATGATTTCACTAGATATGTTCATCCAAATCTCCCAAAAATCTTCGAATCCCATAACATCATAACATCGCTGTTGTACTCATGTTTGGCATAATTTTACAGTCAATTCGCTACCTATAGAATTTCACAGATCAACCAATCCAATTATTATCATAACTACACGTTCAACATCACTTAACCCAAAAATCGGAATAAATTGAAGCTCAACAACTGACCACGAATAAAATGCAAGCATGTGAACGCAATTCATCCAATCCAAACTTTGTCCATATATCCTGGCAACAAGAATTTTATGCATAATAATCAGAAAGGATAATAACCACGATAATCATTAAATCCAGGCATGACCTTTCGCCACAATTAACTCGTCCCCATTCGGTTTCTGACAAATTTACGCTTTATTCCAGGCGCTTAATAAAGTTTCAGGCAAATGACAGAGTCATAATGAGGGTAGAGTTTCGCTACGTAAATTCAATGTGGATTTTGACCACTACGTGTCAATATGTTAAGTGTTAATGTTATGAAGCTGTGCAGATGATGTAGAGATAGTTTGTGTAAAAGTAGGACTTTAGGCGGTTGTAAATTATAATTTCAATGAAACGCTTAATTCCAAATGATTGAAACGGACAACGATTAAAAGTTTCAAAAATTATAATAAGAAAAACCGCACTGTAAATTGGATAGCAATAGTATGAAAAAGGATAAAGCTTTATCTTTATTAATAAGCATTTATGAACAAGCCTTCAAATTTTAGCTATCCGCAGTATGACAGCAATGATAAGTAATTGTACACATATTGATCCTTCACAGTTAAAAGGAATTCTCACCCAAGTTTTTAATTGGTCACGACCTATATAGAGCTCATAAAATCCACTTATGTTCTTGCGATCTTCTAAAGAGCAAATTACCCAGGAATAGATTAACGTCGACGCTAGTTGTATAAAAAGCAAAGATTTCATTCTGAGATTCATTTGACTCCTTTATGCACAGCTGCTCTACTTATTTCTAAATGAAAATTTTGATTAATTCAAAACTCCTCAGTTTTTTGCTCGCTCCAACTTCTAAGATTCCTCGCAAAGGATATAAGAGAAAAATTAGAATGGCGTTCGATCTTCTGATCTTAATAAAATTTACTCACCAATTATACCCAATAAAAAATCATCATCAATGCTAGATTGAAACAATATTTCTATTAACCATCCAAATAGAAAACGGGCTCCTGAGCTACGAAAATCCAAATTATCACATGGATCCGCAAAGAATTGAACGCAATTCACATTTATATGAGGAGATCCTTTCGGAACTCCATCAACAACAGAACTCATTGAAAGCAGCTAAACCGCATATAGTGAATAATCGAAAAGACTACGCGAGAATCGACATTGGATCGATGGGAGTCGATTTGAAGGAGAATTTTAGGTAAATAACCGCATCAAAACTGTGCAAGTTTGACATCTACATACATGGTATGCATGGTAAATGTCCTGCAACATAGCGTTCATCTTTGCAATTTATTTAATGTCGATCTGTATAGTTGTTAGACTAATTCGAATATTCGTTCTAGTGCATCCGAAAAGCATTTACTGTTCGATGCATCGCCATCCGAATCGAAAACGAAATCAGATCAAACGCCCGAAAAGGATAACAATACGAAACTGAAAGATACTAACGAAGCTGTTCCCATCAAATACATTTCAGGTAGTCTAAATGCAGACGATTTGTATGCACTACCGAACAAGCAGCGATGTCGCGAGAATACAATAAAGGATGCAGACATAGCGCCTGAGGTGGAATGCGACGAGGACGATGACGAGGAAAAATGTAAAAAGGAAGAAATCGAGGGTATCGAAGATAAAGATGGTAATAAGGACCTTCCACCCGGTTGGGAGAAGCATGAAGGTAAGATTAGGGAAAAAAATGTATTATGGATCTCGTTAGAACGACGTGAATACCATTTAAATCGATTGTATCCTTAGAAAATAAATAATACCATATAATCTTATACAGATAGCGACGGACCTTATTATTGGCACATTAAGTCCGGAACAATTCAAAGAGAACCACCGACATGGCCAAAATGCTCGGCAAATGAACCAAAAACGCCAACGGCATTACCATCAAACCAACATTTCTCAGTTACTAACAAAAGCCCAAATAACAATTCATTTCAATCGTTCTACGGAACTCGAGATGGCTTAGGAAATCGAATACAGGTAAGAAATTTTCAAATAATCTTGGAAAGCTTTCATGTATAATTTTAACTATTATCTTGCGCCATGGTTTTTTGAGACATTTTAACTGGAGAGTATAGTTTTGTTGTGACTAATATAGTTGTCAGAGCTTATTGAATTCTTTGAATGGATACCGTATGATGATATTGTTTAGAAATGCTTTATTTATCAATAATCTGATCGGGCTATTCGTCACTATGGTGAGCCTTTCACAGCCTTTTAAGATATAGAACTAGTAATAAAGCTCTGAAAATAATGACGTTAGTATTTACGTAGTTTATCTTACCATATACGCTATAAGTCTCTGCTGAACAATAAGACAATTGTTCAACGTGAAAAACTTATACGGTGAAACAACTTCAAGGTCCCATTTTGACAGGATTACGCTTTCAAGGGGGGAAATACATGTAAAATTTAAAAAAATGCTAATTTCAGATTGATTTAAAAAATATATATTGTTTATTCAGAAAACTTTAAACATGTATATGTACAGAAGTTAAAAAAGTACTTACATGTCTCAAAATACTTGAAAATGTACATGGCGGCGATACAAACGAATGAAAAAAAAACACATTAAAAAATGCCCCGTAAAACTTAACGCCTTTTCCGGAGAGCCTTCAATATTCTTTTTTTTTTAAAAAAAATCGTGTTTTAAACATTAATAAACAGATTATTTCTTAAATGGGAAAGTGTGGTTTCGGGGTGACGGACGGCATCCTCTTCAGGTGCTGTCATTTACCATCCGCCACCAGACAGCACGGTTAGGCTTATTGATGGATTAAGCTCATTATACTTCAACTATATTTATTATTTGTATCCGCGAAGTATAACGACTGTCAAGTTTCGTATATTAAGCATACGTAGCCATGTCCTTACATATTTTGGGTGTTCGAACCTTACTTACTCGTTAGTCAGCGATTCCAGGTCTATACAGCAGCCCTTCAGCCTTCTCGTGTATATCATTTTGATGCATTAGAAGGTCGCGATCAGCATTTTGGGCTTCTTTTGAGCTGAAAAGACTTAGACGGTTCTTTCGTTGACGGCTCTCTTGGCATAACTAAATAAGCTGGGGCTCATTCCGATACCCAAATCCTTCATTAGGCACAGAAGGAATGTATGACCTTCGTTGAACATTCCAGCGGCTATGTGAGCTGATATTTCAAATATTTTCAAGCCGACATTGTAGTAAAATCTAATGGTTTATACTACAAGGCTCATAAATACAGGCCCCTTGGCATATTATAAAAATATAAAAGTTTAAATGTACATCTGTATCTATATTTCCTTAAAATTACAGATTCATAAGAATATGGTAGAGATACACAATTAGAGAATCGCCCTTAGCGCCGGCAGGTGTGCTCGACCGGCTGGGAAAAGCCGCGCTACCTATAACTGACTATAACTCGAGAACTAATACGAAACTCAAAACTTTTTCGGCATATATTTAGAGCATTTGGAACATGTAATAAAAAATCGTTTTTTTAGCAGTTACATGCATCCCCCCCCCTTAAGCGGCAACAATTGCCACTCAAGCTAGAAGTACCATTAAGTGCACACTTGAGAGGTGTGTCTGTTTATTTATTGAAACGAGGTCCAACGTAAGTCACCTCCAATGTATAGATCATGGCACCCATGTTCAGTTTCCCAACGCCACGTTGAGTTCCCAAGAGTTCATGAGAAATCTCCAGTTTATCCTCACGCACGTATTAAAACACAGCCACTTCTTTTCACATCTACAAAAGGGTTCTCATCAAATCTGGAGGAATGTCAGTCTTCCAAGTGCCGCATGATAGATCGCTGGTGTGACTTTGTGACATCTGAGCCAACCTCTTGTAATGCCACTATGTTGTCACCCATGGAAGCACTAGATCGACCATCAACTTCAAATTTTTCGGGACGTTCATATACATCAAATTCGACAGCAAAAGAAATCAACTCTACACTGCTCCCTTTGATTGCCTGCCCAGTAACTATCATAACTTACATAATATTAATCAGTCGTCTATTGTTCATCGTCATTCCATTGAAATTGAAACTACGGACAAAATCTACTAGAAATAGGTTAATTTTCCTTTATTTTGTCCTGGGATAATACCAGAGTGAATATGTTTATGCCCTCCACTCAATGTATAAGAACGTAAGAGAAATCTTTGCAAAACGACTCAAAAAAGGCTCTTCATTTCAGTTATTAACAGTAACAGGCAATCTAAATTTCCCATTTATCAAAAACGGTAAATAACTGATCTAATTATTAGTCTTATAATTGTTTTAAAAATCTAATGCTTGAGGCAAAATACAATAAAAATTCCAGCACTTGTGGTTTTCATCCAGAGGTGGACAAAAATAAACGGCATTTTCCCGGAAACTATTCAATCACGGAAGCAAATAAAATTGTCTAGATATTTTGGTGCCCATCTATTATAGTTTTTATGATCCTATCCAATACAGTTTTATCCAATCATCGTTCAAACGACTCTTAGTATATTTTCCATGGAAATAAAATAAGTTTTTTTCATTGACGTCATTGCGATCTCTTTTTATAACTGAAATTTTTATTTTTAGCTTATTTGTTTTGAACTTAAATAAGCTAGGATTGTTTTTTAAACTTTTATTTAATTAATGATTAGTTCTTCTTTGTATGACGATGAAATAATTATCCTTTTTTTGTATTTCATTGACTCACGCTTTTTCGTTCAAAATCAATATTCGAGGCTGGCAAAATATCTGCTGGAGAAATAAATTTATTGTGACGATTTTGCTTAGATAAAAACACGCAAGAGGCTATAACAAAATGGAAATGGTTCACGTGGATTAATTCGTTTGGAAATAGGTTCTAAACGAAAAGTCAAAGGTCAATGACGTAGGGTTAACGTGCAGAAAATGGTCACCTGTACACTATAGAGTTGTAGTCTTCATTTAGCTCTACTTTTTCGTAGGTTCAGCTCCAGCCCAATGAGCGCCATCAAAAAAATTTCAATTCGTTGAGAGACCAAGGATGACATTTTGCGCTGCATCTGCTTTACAATAAGCTTTCGCGAACATTTCCGAGATTTGAAACTGCTTAACAACTCTTCACGGATTATTCCAAATCAAGTTT
Organism: Oxycera nigricornis; assembly: GCA_963942545.1. Lineage (NCBI taxonomy): Eukaryota > Metazoa > Arthropoda > Insecta > Diptera > Stratiomyidae > Oxycera > Oxycera nigricornis. The sequence goes on along the minus strand of OZ012662.1, from coordinate 31,860,913 downwards.
TTTGAATAATTCACGACCTTTTCAATTAACAGAAATTTTACATATGTGTGAAGTGTCCGTTCATCAAGCAAATGTAAAACAGGTTTAGTTTTTTTGTGTTTTACAGCAAGCCATTCAACAAATATTTCACTTAAAACCCCCTTGTTTATATGGCAAATCGTAATCTTCCTTGCGGAGTCCATCGAATAATTCTCCTTTCATGCGAATTTGTGAAAAAATTAATAAAGGAGGAACAAAATTTCCAGACTCTGAAAGACAAACGATAGCTGCTGTTAATTAACCTCTTTCAGCAAATGAAGTTGCTTCAATCCCATAAAAGTAATAAGTCTACTTTGCTTATTAGCTACCATGGTTAAACCTGTTTCCTTTACGATGAAAATCCTAGTAGGTGAAAATCTATCATAAATCCACAATCAATTCAAGTAGATCGGAAAATATAGTCTGATTTTAAGCTTTTTGTGAATATTCTAAGTACTCCTCTTTGTTATGAACTTCACTCCAGTCACTCTTTTATCTTAAAAATCGTACAGTTTTCTAAGTGGTCAAGTCGTAGTCTATATACCTTGTACAGTTTTCGCATTTTCTAATACAACGTCTAACATACATATATGTAAGATTCGGGAAGTCAATTCATTTATTCAGATATCGAAAAATTCAATTAATTCGTTAATCTTGAAACTTAATAATTTTTCGTTTGAAATTATATTTTGACTTGACTGCTACGCTCGTGTTGACCAAAAATTTAAAATTATTTTACCAACCAAATTCTAACATTACAAGGGATATAATTGAGAGGATATTTTTGAGTATGAAAATTCTTAAAAATAACTGATTAATTTAAAGAGCCATGAATTAACGTTGCCTTCATTACGGTGCTTTCTCCATATAAATGGCTAAGCTTAGGCATCTAGTTCCCGTATATCTCTCGCTTCTCTTATTGGTGCTACGTCATCCATAGCTATCTCATGTCCTGCAGCCACGATGTGCTCCGCCACTGCTAATTTGAAACTGCCTGTCATGCTTCTATTCTTTGCAGCTTTCGCTTCACCTAAGTGTTCTTTCATCCTGGTATTGATGAGTCTCCTTGTTTGACCGATATATACCTCTTGGCAGGTGAGACAATCAACCCTATAAATCCCCGATTTCTCGTGTGGTTGTCGCTTATCTTTAGTCGATCCAAAGATGTTTTTGAGCTGGTTTCTGCCACTCGTTTCTATGAGCTGTATCGATTCATGGTAGTTTAAGTTCCTTTTATGATCCTTATGATTGTTGCTGGTTTAAAGCCGTTTAAAATTGCAGTCTGGAGAACTGCATTTCCTTCTTCTTGGTTTCCACTTCAAGTGGCAAATCGTACATGCGGTGTATCGTAGCTCTGTAAGGAGAAACTTTGATTCGCTGTGTGTGGTTCGAAATGTTTGGGATCGTTCTTTACGTAAGCGTTGCTTTTCGGTAGATATTAAAGCTTATGTCACCTCTCCTCCGTTGTACTAGCACATCCAAGAACGCCAGGTTTCCACCTATTTCTTCCTTCATTGTGAAGCTGATGTGGGTTGTTAAGCTCCATTAATGTTTGCTGAAAATCTCCTTTCTTGACGTACGCGAAAATGTCATCTACTTATCGGAACCAGCATCTCGGTAGTTTGCCTCTTGATTTTAATCCCTATTCCAATCTCGACATAAATGTTTCACTGAAGAGAGGTGAGAGCGGGTTTCCCATCGCTACTCCTCCCTTAGATTTAAAAAAAATTCCCTTTGAAGGTGAAATAATTTTCAGTCATACAAAGCTTGCAGAGTGTAACATATTGCCTAGTTTTAGTCTTCCATGATGGTGAACCGTCTTGTTTTAGCAGCCATTCTTCGATGTATCCAAGTGTTTCCATCATTGATATGCTAGGGAAGAGCGCTGTCACATCGAATGAAAGCATAGTCTCATCTTCTGCTGGTCGTCCAAATTTTCGCAGGTTTTCGATGAACTCCTTATTGTTTTTTACCGAGCTGCTCACTATTCCGTTTATCCCTTTGAATTCCTTCACGAGCCATCTGGCCAGTTTTTGGGTAGGCGTATTTGTCGCGGAAATAATTTCTCACATCTCATTTTCCTCTTTATGAACTTTTGGGGGGCATTTGATCCTCGGGAGTATCGGGTTGGTAACTCTCACTTTGGTTAATTCACCGATTATTCCCTTGCAACTTTTAATCGTCGGATTTGGACGTAGTTCAAAGAACGTTCCGTTGTTCAATTTTTCTGTTCTGAAATCAATTACTAATATAAATCATATCCGATTAAGACGTTTACACTCACCTGTGCAAGACACACTAACACTTTCCCCGATCCAATTAAATGTTTCGTTGCCATTAACATGACTGATGGCCTTTGTAAACAATATCTTACATATCAGGACTACCCTGCACGAATTGACTTCAAATGCTTACAAAAGTTAATTAATAATAATCAACTGAACCCTAGTACTATCAATAAACTCTTGAATAGTATCTTTTACATAAATATGACTCCGTTCAACATACCAAAAATTGTTCTATATCTACCTAAACAAACATTCCTTGCATATAGACCCTAATTCATATTCAAGGACAGTAGAATATCGTGTTGGCAAAGTTACAAGCGACAACAATTTACTTTATGCATACTACACTCGGTTCGATTAATCTATTGAAAAGGATAAACACAGCGCGCGAAACACATAAACGAACAAGTCTAACATAACCGCAAAAATTGCGACATAGAAAAAAGGAGAGACTATAAAAATTTTATATTGCAATTGTAGCGCAAGAATATGTCAGATCGAATTTTATAAATTTCGTAGTAAAATTGGGCATGTTTACAGTGAATATTGTTCATAAGTTTACAAAGAGAGTTATGTGGAGTACGCAGAAATGTGTTATCTGATAAGAAATGACTAATTCTGTTTTCCTCTTCGTAAAATTCAGATTCGTTTAAAACGCAATTTAAGCTAGATTTGTTCTATTATTGAGTGGTTGTGGTGGAGATTTTTGTGCGAATAAGTTTCCTTTTAAATGCAATATTTTGTGCACATATTTCTTAGAATCACTGTAACATTTTCAATATATTTATGACCCAAGTTCAAGCTGTTGATATACCACATGTCGCCCATAGCTACAAACTCATAAAATTTGTCCTCAAATTTTCTGGCGGAATTCATCATAGAAAACAATCATATGATATTGCCATCGATAGACATTCTTCATCCATTTTTTCTCTCCCTATTTCCCTGCAGGAAACTCAAAGTTTGTCGGTGACTAGAAGTAATACGAGTTCAGCACTAGATCAAGAGGATGACCGACGCCGTCGTGAGGACCTTTCATACAAGTAAGTGAAAAATTTACGTCCACACTTTACCTCTTACATCGTGTTACCAATAATTCATGCAATTTGTTCATCGAACTTGGACTAACGTCGAATGAACGAACGAACGCAAATATTGCAATGTCCTTGAGTCCTTGAGAAAATAGATATGAAGCGGAAATTTTCAATTTTCATTGTAATTTCTTTCGCAGACGACGAAGTTATCCACTCAAGTCGGAATCGGACCGGCCAATACGATTTGCCGTAAGATCACTGGGTTGGGTCGAAATCGCCGAAGAGGACTTGACGCCTGAACGCTCCTCGAAGGCAGTGAACAAGTGCATTGTAGACTTATCCTTGGGACGTAACGATTTATTGGATGTCGTAGGACGATGGGGCGATGTAAGCTTTAAAATGTCCTTTAGAAAATGAGAATGTTCAGTGATATTTAAATCCTTTTCGTGTTTGATGCTCGATTACAGGGCAAAGACTTATTTATGGATTTGGACGAAGGTGCTTTAAAATTAATCGATCCCGAAAATTTGACAATACTAAATACGCAACCAATTCATACGATTCGAGTGTGGGGCGTGGGTCGCGATAATGGAAGGTGCGTACATATTTACATTGCTGTCCACATATTGTGTGTAATTGGTCACTTAAGTTCGATTCTTAAATTTATATATAATGATCAACGTGTCATGAATTCCCTGTTGGCGGTAGAAAATGATAACTACCCAGAAGCTTCGTAATTAATTAATGTGATATCGACTTTTATTTACCCTTTTGTACTGTTCTATCAATTGAAATGATTTCTCGTATTATTTTCAAACTGCGTTCTAGCCGAACCAAGTTTTAAGTGACCACTTATGTATTTGTTTCCAAAAATACACCTTCAACAAATATTTATAAATTGTGAACTAATTTTTTCGTTGTGCTTCACACTTATGGTGCTCACATTTTACGTAAATGTAAACAGGGAAAGGTTTGTATTAAGGCAATTGCCTTGAATGTTTTAAATTGAAAGTTGCATGAATGTTTAATGTGTTGAATTTTCTCCTTACTGAACCGATTTAAATGTTTTTTAAATGACAAGAACTGCTGACAAAGTTTGAATTTTAATCGTTTTTGTGTTAAATAATAAAATAACATGATATAAAAATTGTTTAATGATACAATATAACCAATATGTTTGCTTTTGATGACGTTTTCGCGAATACTGATATGTTTCATAATAATAAATCATAAAATTAAAACTTATTTGATCGAAATGTTTATATTTCTCATTGCATCCATGCATTTCAATATAACTCAAAAATATATAAATATGCACGTTAAACTATTTCCATAAATTCACTATCTAATGAAAACTATTTTCCAAAAGGGATTTTGCATACGTAGCACGTGATCGGCTGACAAGGATTCATATGTGTCATGTTTTTCGTTGTGATACTGCAGCCAGAACAATTGCAAATACACTGAGGTAAAAACAAATTAATTTTGAATTTGGTCCGAGCGTTGGACACGTATTTAACGAATCAATGATGTTTCAATATTTTTAGGGATATTTGCAAAAGAATCATGATTGAACGGTCTCTACAGCTAGATGCTAATAATAGTAGTAATAGTTCGAATAGTAGCCGAAATGCCATACGTCCAACAGACTTGCCTACGGAAAATCGAAAATGGGCACGACATCGTGAGTGAAATTGTATTATTCTTCTAAATGATTGATTATATTTTTTAATGGATAAATCAGTATACAGTGCGCAAAAAATTATAACCTCGCCTAATTTTATTGATCTGCATTGTAATCAACTAGATTTGTTCGTCTATTTATTGGTGCATTTAATTGCAAAGCAACACAATCAAAGCATCTTTTATTTATTTAATTGCTTACAGGTAAATAGTAGAAATAATTCACAAGTCCATTTTTAACGTGAGAAAATTATAACCTCGACTTATAAATAGTCAGAATTTACCTGTCTTTCATCAGTGTTTCTTAAATTTGAGTGTAATGAACATTTTACTTATTTTCCTTGTATCATTGTTTTCAAAAAACACATCCTTCTTCGAGAAAAACTTCTTATGGTGAAAGCAATAGGAATATTTTAAGTAGATTGAAACCCACGACAAAATTAATAATTATATGATATCAGAAAAAATGTGAGAAAACAATGCCATTGGTGCTCAGAAGTTAGTTGCAGGCAAATGCGATTCGAGGCTCATTTTCCGTATTGCTTCGGACTCGTAGAAATTTTCTGGTATAATCCTAAAAGAAACGGGATTTAATACTTTTTTTGCATGGTACAACGAAAGAAGAGTAAGTAATAAGAAGGAAAAGAATATCCATGAAAGCATTACTTAAGACGAAGCATAAACAAACCAGGTTCGAATTTGCACAAAATCATAGGTAATTAAAGAAAAGTGACAACAAGTTATGTTTTCGACAACAAAAGTTAAATCTTTGTGGTCTAGATGGTTTATTATCTAGAGACGGTTTTTAAAGGTTCAATGGGCAGCGAGTCGTTCCAGGTGCAATAGTCACAAATACTTCAAGTTAATTTGTGAACTCAATAACTTATTTACCAGGTGTAGAACTATGAAACCGGAATTTTTTTGTAAAAATTACACGTATGTTATTTGAGAATTATAAAAAATACTTTTTTCAAAATAGTCTTCATTGGAATTTATACATTTTCCCCCTCTGGTTATGAATGCCTCGTCAAAAAAAAACAATTATTCTTTTAAAGCAAACCAGTTGTCAAGCCATTCCCGTACATTTTCATACGAATCGAAGTGTTGTTCGGTTATTGCATGTCTTCAAAAGATACCGATCAGTTCCTGCCTGTCGGCATGCCAGATTTCTACCGACTAAAACCACCTCCGTTTCCTTCAATCACTCTCTCCATCAATTTTTAATAATTCTCCGTATTTCAATTTCATACATAGTACTTCGCAGCCGATAAGAATCGATATAAGGGATAGTACCAAATTTGTGAATTTTAGTATCCTTTTAATTAGATTAATAATTCAGATTTTATTATATTTACACTAGATATCGAGTGAAATTGTATTGCGCTAATTTTCAAGTGTCATTCTAATCAAAAAAGTAGCTTTAATGTGGTAAAGAACCATCCAAGACTTTCGATGTAAACCTCTTGCCTCGATCGGAGTGAATGATAACATATGAAGTGACCAAATATATTCTTTTCCTCCCTTTTTTATGCTCTGAACAAACAGGATAGGTTTCACTCAGTCAAAGCCGAATCGTCAGCAAAACCGTCGCAATTTCTTTGAAATAAACGTTTTCACAAATTCCGATGAAAATATGCAGGCGCTATAACGAAAAATTGCTGCAGTTGCAACGATTAAAATATAACTTCCCTATAATAAAACCACTGGGACTTCCAATGTTGGTCGTTATAATGAAAAAAGGTGTCGCTACATGATGGCATCATCCTAAGGACGGTTTACTGTATTATTTTTTCATTAATTTTTAGTACTTGTACAGAAAATATTTGTATATGATTTAAAGTCACCCATGCATTGATTTTAGAGTTTGTTACTCCGAGAATTTCACTAAATCATGAATTAAATAATTTATGAGTTGACTTTATTTGTTTGAAAGTATCAGTTAAAGCTTACATTGTATTTTTTAAAAAATATTTTGCCGTGCAAACGGAAAGTTCAGGCTTTTTTACTGTGTAGGCCAGCTGCCTCATAAACAGCATAACTTGACCTTTGTTTCCGATTTGAACAACCTGTTAAATTGGGCTGTATTATTTATTTCAATATAAAACACATACTTTCAACGACTGCCAAAAATTTGTAAATCAATTGATATTTTTACTTTTAGCGCAATCATTTCCAACACCAATGGAAGAACCCAAAAAGGTTCTGAAAGCTCAGTATTTAGGGTCTTGCGAAGTGACGAACGCAACTGGAATAGAAGCTCTAAATGCAGCCATCGACAATGTTTTGCGCGACACAAAATCTGAAGAGTGGCATAACGTAAACGTTTCAGTTGCACCTAGTATGATAAGTATTCATAGTTCAGGAGTAAGTAGGCCGTTACAAGTGTGTGTTTTCGTGACGATAATGTTGGTTTTAAACATTGTAGGAAGATGGAAAGCTATTAGTCGAATGTAGGGTGAGATATTTAAGTTTTCTGGGCATTGGTAGAAATGTGAAAAATTGCGCATTTATTATGCATACTGCCCAAGATAAATTCATTGTTCATGTATTTCATTGTGAACCGTCGAGCGGAGCTCTTTGTAAAACAATTGAAGCTGCTTGCAAGGTAATTGATCGAGCATATTATTTGAAATGAGTGAACTGTGGATATAGCGACTTTTGTATAACTTTCAGTTGAGATATCAGAAATGTTTAGATGCACATCCAGAAAATCGTTTATCGTCCGAATCGAGTACACCGAGCAAGGGACTGGGTGCGACAATAAAATATTTCATGAACTCGCTGTCCCTGAAAAAGGACAAGGCAAGCTCCTGAGAAAGGGCAAAATCTCTGCAGGTAAATATTTGGAATAGCAATGCAACTAACAGGATGAGGTGTGAGCATTATTTAATTTTTATTAGGCTCTATAAAAAAACATTAAACAATCCGCACGCCATCACAATATATACGTATATCGATAGACAAAATGACCTATGGATATGTAGAAATGTCTAAAACAACTATCATCATTCTAACCCGCTTTGAGCTTGTGCTTGTAGAATATATGATAAATAAGAGAAAAGATCAAGCTATATTTATACGCAGCAATCTATTTTTTAAGCAAAATTTACTTGGCAGTTGATTGTGTGTATTGATCTTGATTATTAATTGCTATGGTTTTGATTAGAACTACAGCGTTTAGTGGCATTTTAATTTTGTTTCGTCAACTATCTCTCACAGGAATTATGGCCACTTCCTTCGGAGCGCGAAGTAATTCGTCATCGACATTTGCAATCACCGCTAACATACAAAAAAACATTTACGCATCCGCATAGCCCGTAACAGTTGCTTCAGCCGCCTAAAAGGCATAGTTTAATACGACTAAGTAAATTAACAAGAGATGTACTAGATATTAGTAGTTTAAACACAACAGCCAATATTAACGACACACAACCATGAATACGCTTGCAACGGATGATGTGCAGGCACGATAAAACTATTTGAAGAAATGATAGGGAGGTGAACTTAGGAAGTCTATCAATAATAGCAGCAGCATCATGAACACATCAACACACATTGCATAATTGTTTATACTGGTAGCAACGGAGTTTTAATTGATTCAAATTTTTGATCGGGGTTCAATCACTGAATTGCACGAGTACTTTGCAACTGTAAAAATTCTAAATATTTTATCACCAAAATTATGTTTTATTTTGATCTCATTCCATGTATAATTCTAATGAAATTGAGGGTATCAATCCTTTCAAATGACATTGTTTTGTTGTGGGTTTTTTGTGTACTATCTGTTCGTTTGATTATTCGTACTACCGAAATGATTACTTGTGCCATAAAAACCCACACGAATCATAGTTGTATTCCTAGTCCAAAAATTGATTTATTCTTTATATGCATCAGAACATGTCCCGCAAAAATTGGCAATTTCCTTTTTTGTAAATTTTTTCACATGTTTAGAACAGTGAACGCTGAGCTGGACAAACATACCTTACATAAAACTCAAATTGATAGCCATTAAAAATGAAAAATGACTCATATTATTTAAATACTTCACAATTGAAGAAATACTCTATTCAAATTTGATATTTTATAAGTACACTTAATCTTTTCCACCGCGTTCGTTCCATATTTAAATTAATTAATATGTATACACATTTTGTTTAGTGAATACTATCCATGTAAGTGTTTTATATTTTATACGTTTCACTAAGTGTTCAATTATTTTTTACTTAATATGATTACAAATCATCCACCATTTGAAATTAAATGCAATGTAAAGCAACAAATCACAAACTTAAATCAGACACAAAATCCTAGATTTAGTGCAAACATGTGCGACATATCCTTTCTCAACGACAACAATGCAGTATATTTTCCACTAACCGTATCATAGAAACGTTCAAAAATACAATTGAACATTTAACATGTATTGAATGCGTAGAGGGCAAAAGAAAAATCAAAAAAAAAAATCTGTAACAAACAACAAAAGTGAAACAAATTTCTAGTGTCGTATATAAAATGATCATAAATAGATACAGAGCTAAAGAGATATTATTGTACGTGTATATGCTGGCATATATTTTGCTTACCTTGAAATAAACATAGAATTTTATATGTCATGTAAAAAATATTGTGGAACGTTAATTGTAATGAAAAAATATGCAAAAAAAATTAGCAAGCTACGATAAGAGAAAAAAAAACAAAACCATATTTTGAGTATAATGTAAATTGCAATTGATTTAAAATGCTCAGAGGTATGGAAAGTGTATTAGTATAATTTTTGCTGGGTCTTATTTGTTTTTTTTTTCACTTTGAACGTTTAAACCTAGTTTAAATTCAACTTCTGTAAGGTGTACATTAAAATTTTTAATGGAATGTCGCACACAATTGAACGTGATGTCGCTTGATTGTGAAGTGATCCTTTGCTGGGTGCCAGATCATAGTGATATACCTGGAAATTGAGAAGCTGATGCCCTAGCGAGAGCTGGCACAGAGCTCCAGGATTATTCACTAACACCCTAAGTCAGCCATCCGTTGGCCTCCGCCAAGCTAAGTTTCAAGCAGTATTATATAGAGGCTGCAAATAGGGCCTGGCTGCTGGAAGAAACCTTCAGGACAACCAGGCAAACTTGGTACGCACTGAGTTCAAAGCAGATTCTCAACACGAGCCGTGAAACATTAAGTTTCATTATATCCATATTGACGGGGCATTGTCTCATTGGCAGACATGCAGAAAGATTGGGTGCCCCTTTCCACGATTTCTGTAGCAGCTGCAGATCGGAGGAGGAAACGATCCAACGTTTTCTGTGAAAGTGACCAGCACTATTCAGGAAACTCATGCAAACGCATTTCCTGGACAGCCTCACGAAAGTAGCCAGTTGAAATATCAGTTGCATAGCAAGCGTCATACGAGAATCTAAATGGTTCTCGTCATCCCACAGGTTCTTGTGCCTACCCCTATCTTTTTGTGGTATCACAATGGACCTATCGTGACCTAAGTGAGCCACCTTTTTATAAAGGGGGCTGCCACTACAACCAACCAACCAAGGTGTACATTATCGCGTGAGCCAGAGAGAAATGTTGGCATTAAGTTAAGAATATAACATCGTGAGCAAAAACCATCGCAGTCGATCTTCCACAGCTACATCTATCAATTTTTTTAGCTCGTGTTGGTATATTTGAACTTATAACCAAGAGGAATGATGGCAGTGAAAAACAGTCACAACCCATTGGTTGCCATTGCGAATCCAAGAACCTTATGTTATAATCGTGAGCCATAAATTCGTGGGGTAAACTCAAGTTCTTTGCGGTACCACTTATAACCATAATCATGACTTTCTTTAGGTCGGGATTTTCTCCTTGGGCTCGTTGGATTCTCTCTATAAGAGCATCTTCTTTTCTGCCTACAAAGTGTATGGTGTTGGACTTTCGGGTTAGATCATTGATAGGCTTTATAGACATACCTGAATAATGTTTAACAACTTGTCAATCAGCAAAGTCTGATGCTGAACTTGGAGACTCGAATCTTTCTTGGTCATGGCGAGATCATAAGCTCGACAATGACGGTGACGGGTACTTATATTCCAGCGTGTGCAATAGATCGGGTGCATCATTGCGTTTCTACAATCTTGTTGGAAAAGTAAAACTCAAAGCCCAGATCCAACCTGAATTAGTTTTAGCGCTGATCGCTAGCTTGAAACGTCCTTTAGATCCCCGTAATCCTCGTTATTGTTCGATTCCATAGTCAAATGGTACTCAATCTTTCAACAGATTTGAAAGTGGACGAACCGTCAAACGAGCAAACCTTTTCGAATCGTCTCAAATCGCACGTGAGTCCTAAGAACTGTGTATCTCTTCCTGTGTCTTTCGTTGTTGGAATTGAGTAGCTGCCTGTGTCGTTTCCTTCGTCAGTACGATGACTCCTTCCTTGACGATATACCCCAAGTACTCCACCGTCCTGACTATCGATTTACAGATACTCTACTTGAAATGCATATCGTATCGGCTGGCGATCTCGAAAATTCTTTTGAGTTTTTCCAAATCTTCAACTTCACATCGAACTGGAACGATTAAATCGTCCAGGTAAGACTCAACCGTGCCGTCAGTTAGTAAATGTTTGAAGGGGCCACACGTATATTATATTAAACCTCTGGTAGTTCAGTCTTTCCATAATCTAACGCTGAACTCTTGTTTTATTAGTTTATCAAGTATCTAGGTAGTTTCGAATAGGATATGTATACTATTCTAAACTCTCCTTCCGAAACAGTGGACACTGGTTGGTTCAGACAGGCTACCAGGCAAACAGGTGGACTTGTTTGATATTTTATTACTTCAGGCTGTAATACGTAATCTATTAATGCTAACTTCTAAAATGTTATAATTTACATACGTATAACATTAACATTTTTCCATCTTGACGACAGATTCCTCTTACCAAAATATACTCCAAACTAATACATTTACTTCACCTCTGATGGCTTTTTTCGTTAAATTCGAATTGATTGCATTTTTCGATGAATTAAGACAAAAAAAACTCGTAGCAAATTGGAAAAAATAAATAATTAAATAGGAAATGACGCTGCCTTCAATTAGATGATGTTCGACTAAAAACATCCAAAAATTAGCTGCAATTCGTTTCGTATTGAACCGCCCTCAAACAAACAAACAAAAAACACTAAAAAAATTATGTAACACAGAAATTTAAGGGAACCAAAGATGAAGAAAAAACTAATGATAATTTGTGTAAACTCTAAAGTTTAGACTAGAAGCAACAATAAATGTGTGTGCAAAATTAAATCGCAAAAAAAAAAATGTTGTATCGAAGCAAAATAATTCTTATGTAAAGCGCAATGTTTGATTTTACCGAAACGAATGGAAATTATATAACATTTAACACCTGCTTTTTTACACAAGTAGGTAAATGTGTAGGCGTGCGCGCACATGTATGCAACAACAAAAAATCGAATATTTATCTAACAAACAAGTAACCAGAAAATCTAGTATTACATTACGACAAGAAACAAACAAGAACGTATATACATATATGAAAAAGAAAAAGCAAAATAATATATTCTTGCTGGGCTTTTGCGATGTTTACAATCTTTATTACAACAAATTAAATAAAATGACAAATTCAAAAGATCGAAAGAAAGGAATCGTATCATGTAAAAAAAATGAAATCCATCTACAGGTTGGTTGAAACTAAATAGCTTATTGTTGTTGTTCAACGTTTTTTAATCTGAAAATATGCTTTTGTTGAAACGATTTGATTTCTTGAGGAAAAGAGGCATCTAAAGTGTTTTTTTATAGAATAGTAATGATCATTGCAAAGGATGGACATAGATTCAATATATACAGGGTGCATTTAATGATATGACTACATGGAGAACGTAATAAGCGAACTATTAAAGATAAATAGTATAGAAATTTTGCTATAAAACTGCGATAGAATAGTTGTTTAACGTTAAACATTGATATTGTGTTTCATTAGACAGAAGAAAGATTTTACAACCGTGAACAAGGATGTGTGCATCTCTCGTGTACCAATTTTTTCCCGAATTTAATAGAAAGAGAAGAGTTAGCTGCAATGTTAATTCCTTGGCGAAAGTGTTTATTGTAACTAAATTAATCAATTAAAAGAATACCGTAGAGATACACTGCTCATAGCTATTTGTAAATCATAGCTTTTCTCTTCTATTTCTTTGTCTTTTTCTTATTTCGTTCTCTCTGACTTTATTCCGCAAAAAATTACTGCCTCATTGACAAAAAATCATTATTGTGGCTCTTTTTACTTCAAGTCACTTTGTGGTACTTCCATGTATACATTCTAAAAGTGTATATATTTCATTGAGCACTTTTCTATTTTGGTAGGATTCGATATGGAACAACGCTTTAAACACTTTAAATTCAAATATTTTTTTCAACGTTGTGAGGTGGAAATCTTCAAAAGATATCGAGTCGCTTCTGTTTGTCGGCATGTCGGGCTTTTATCGACTAAAATTACCTCCGCTCTCTACAAGCCTTTCTCTCCATCACTCTTTGCAATAAACTTATTCACTTTTTGGATGTTTGCTTAGTATTTCCCAGGCGATGAATATCGGTATAAGGGATAGTACTGGATTCTCACTATTTTTTTCCATAGTTAATTTTAGTATAAAGGTCCGTTTTTACAAATAATCCATTCGGTTTGGCTGTTTAAGCCTTGCGCTTTACTAAATTTTAGTATTCCGAGTTTTACTTTTCAAATAGATGTTTCCTCAGTGCTGTTTTGAAAGATGATACCTTTGTTATTTCTTTTAATGTATGACGCAAGTTGTTGTAGAAATTAGCCGCACTGTTAGTTGAATCCCTTCTCAAGCGTGCTGGCCTAACAAATTTTATTAATATATTATCCGCGTTTCTCATATTAGAGCAATTTTTCTCCAAATTTCTAATTTTCCGTTAACTCCACGCATTAGGTTCCGTACAACGGTGTCATCTTATATGCGTTTCTCCACTTAGTTTGAAAATATTTTCCGATTTTAGCAATTTTGGTTGTTTTCTTTAATGTTTTTTTTATTTCAGCCCAATACCTTTCGATTGGTCTAAGTTCTGGACAGTTTGGAGGGTTTGCTGCTTTCGGTACCACGGAGATGTTGTTGTCCTCATACCACTTCGTTGTTGATCGAGCATAATGACCAGTTGCGTACCCAAGGGGGGGGGGTTTACGGGTTCAAACCCCCCTCCCTTGAAGTGGTCAGGAACACGCTAACCCGTGATTATGACCCTGATTTGATTCAGTTCTCATTCACAGCTGAGTGAAATGATAGTGCGGCATCAAACATCGTTCCCGAAAACTATTTGTCGACAGGGAGCCTTGAACTAGCGTTAACCACTAAGCCACCCACTTTAAAAATTATTCGCCAGACACTCTGGAACGTGGGAGTTTAGTGAGATTCAGTATCTCTACGCAGTTAGATCTTTTTATCTATTTCACAGTAAAACCCATATGAGCCTATGGTGCTTTAGAGATCTCACCTAGGGGGGATACGGCCATAGTTTGCACAAATTGGATCCGTGTGTGTCGTTATCTTTTACTTATTGTATGAAGCCTAGCAGTTTTATATATAGATAAAAAGTTGGTAGGAACATTACAATATGGTCACCTGATTGAAAGTTTTCGAAGTAAAATTCCAGAAAAGCAAACGTACCTAGTCAAGACTTCAAAAATATGACCCCCCCTTATCAAAATCCTGCGTACGCTACTAATAATGACTTGTCGCTAAATCTGGCAAAAATGCTATAGACGCGGCGTGTTTCTCGATAAATGGTTTTGGTCGCTTCTCTAAACACTCTTCGATGTATACTGCTGAGTTGATGGAACCATTCGCTACAAATTCCTCTGATCTGAGACCACATTGACATATTGCTTGCCAAATCATATACCGCTAGGGAAATTCGGTGCTTTTTTTGGTTTTATGTTTTGGGCTAACACCGCCCTTTGATCCTGCTGTATAGAAGTTCTGACCAGGCAACTGTGCGAAATCGGCCTTCACGTATGTTTCATCGTCCAACACAACACAATCGAATTTGGCCAGGTAGTCCTTGTATAGCTTTCGAGCCCGATTTTCCGCTTCTTTCTACTTTTCCTCGAATCGATTGGGTACTTTTTGGACTTTATATGATCTAAGATTATAATGCTTCATAATTCTCTGAATCATTGCATGCGATGTTTCCACTTTTTGAGCCATATCTCGAATGGATGTGTTAGGACTTTGCATAAATTTTCATCTTTACCTTTGTTCTTAAATTTGTATCGGATGGACCTTTTTTTCTACCTGTTCCAGACTTTCTAGCAACAGGTAGGCCCTTTTTGTACTTTATAATCGTCCGTTTCACTGTTACAATCGACGAATCGGTCTTCTTTGCTAATACCGAATATTTACGAAGGGGATTTTCCAGGTATTTGCATACAATTAAACTATGCACTTTTTCTTGATTTGATGAGATCTTTTCAACAGCGATATTACAATACGAATGGATTAGACGTTCTTTTTTGTCGCATTATAGCTAATTTTGCATACCTGATGAAGACTTAAACTTATCCCAAACAGGAGCTATGCAGGAGAAACTATTTGGAGGTCATTTTTTCCCAATACAGTCCTTATATCGTTCAAAATGTCCATCATTCCAAATATTGCACGTGGGTCAACAATTATAGTACAGATATAGATAAGCTCTTTTTTTTAAAATTGTTGCTACAACCTACGCGACAATTGTATGGGTTCAGTAATATTTGGCAAAATTGTGTTTCGGAAAATGAAGAAATATAGATTGGCACTTTTGAGTCACCAAATATGAAGAAATATAGACTATCGGTACTACTTTTAAAATACACTTGGAAGTAAAATAAATGGATGGTATCAGTTGAACAAATTTCACTAATGTTATCGTCGAATTTTTTGTTGAAACTATTAAAAATTTAATGCGAAAATTGTCTACATTCAGTGGCACTGGAATGTTGCAACATTCAAAAACGGTTTACTAATATAATTTGGAAGAAATTTTTCGATATACTAATTAAGAATATTGAAAATATCGCGACAAATTCAAGATTCGTATTGACTACTAAGGTGCAAGGTATATAGACTAATGGTATGATCATGCTCATCCTCTCATCCTATCTCGTTCTAAAAATTACAAAACCGATGCCGAATCATCGCACAAATCTCATGAAAATTAGAGAACAGGAAATTTACGCATTGGTGCTACCATGCGGTAGAAGAATTGTGTGCAAATAAAGCAATAAAAGAAGTTCGAAATGGTTCATTACGAACATGCAATTGCATTAGCAGATATTGTTTTTTTGTGGGACCGCCGCTTTTTTCAATTATTGATATTGAATTTGTTTGTCACGTTTCTGCAGGATTCATTTCTATATACCGTGCAGTGTTATCAATCTATACCATAATTTCCCGAGAAACCCAACATACCCGTTGATACCCATATCGTTATTATGAAGATGCTTAATCATATAAGTACATCAAAGTCATCGTTGGCTTGAGATGAAAATTTGCGCTGGGAATTTTTCGGCATAAGTTACGTACGAGTACATGCGCAGCCCGAACGTGTTTGGAAACACGGAAGATGATACCTTGTAGTCTATATACATTGACTAAGGTGCAAGTCTCACATTTTTATTTGTACATGCACACGTGAGTTTTTGCAATTATTATATTGTCATTCTAACACAAAAATTTTGTTTCGGTTTTTTAAAGGTTTTCGCAATATTCCAATAAAAAAATGTCACAAAACACTCAAAAAAGGACATGAAGAATTAGAGTATACGATTGTTTTTATTTCATAATATGTATTTCCATCTTTGTATTAATTTTATGAATATCAGAACATTCCATTTCTCAGGGTTGAGTGTCTTACTCAAGAATTCTCTGCTGACGTGGATTTTTTCAACGCGACAAATATTGCCCTTTCATGTAACGAAGCATCACTCTACTCTGAGTGCAGGCTTACTGGTCGAAGTGAGGTCTATCTAACACCTTTGTTGATTAATAGAATACACAACCCTGCTTCAAAATGTTCACATAAATTCCCCATAGCAAGAAGTATGATGACTTCAGGATGGAATCAGGAAAGCACTTCCTGTTTATGGATGGAGTCATCACATTCCACCCTGGAACATGATCTTCAACACACCCGGGGGAAGCCTGACTTCCATGAGCATCGGTCATGCTTGTGAAAAGCTGCTTAAAGTTCACAGTGACAAAGCTATGTAAAAATATCACTGTTAACGATGGTTCAAAATATTCCGGGAGATTTTCATTGCAATAACGCTCGTCGGTCATGGAGGCACATTTAGATTAATGAAGACAAAATAAAGGCATTAATCGAGTCAAATCGACCTAAAGAAGCTATGATATGTAAGCGAGTTCAATTTTTAGGCTCCCCATGAAGGAGTTTCATTCGACGACGCGTATAAATATCAGCGTTATTCTTACTTAACATGAGAAAAACGATCCTTTTTTGAAGCGACTGGTAACTGATGAAGAGAAGCCGAATGTTTCTGACAATGTGGCACGCAAACGGTTTGATAATGCACCTCCAACGACATCGAAAACATACATTCATAAGAAAAGTTATGCTGCATGGCGGTATTTTAAAGGTTTCGTGCTTTTTAGCTTTAAACAAAGAAATCAGACAAGCAATCCTGAAGTTGTGAAAATGGTTTGTTTCGACAATCAGACAATTCGAACGAATCCATCATCCAAAAATGTCCAGAGCTTGTTAATCGTAAAGGAGTTGTGTTCTATCACGACAATGGAAGACCCTCATTGTAAATCTGATGAAATTAAATTTATTATACTTTATAATACTGGAACTTGAATGGGATGCCACACCCACTGTACTTACCTCACTATGCGCCATCAAATTTTCATTTGTTTCATTCTCTTCAAAACTCCTTGCGTGGAATTTTTTTAGTTCAGATGAGAGTGTGAATAATGAATGACCTTGTTCAATTTTTCACTGATAAAAACAGGTCCTTCTATGAACGAAAAACTATGAAACTTACTTATCGAAAAAATTTATTGATTGATCTTTGCTCTTCGATCAGTAAAAGTCCTATAAAAAGTATAGAAAAATGCATCATGATTTTTTGCGGAAACTCAATATGCTTTACTACATCAAGCTTAAAATATTTATGATGTCAAATATTATTGAACATATGCCTTTGATTCACAGTGTGTGTAACAATTCAAAGTGGTTTGTTGGTAGATGCAGTCTGAATTGTCACCATCAATTCCTCACAAGCTCAATTTGAGTTTCAAGCTCCCGAAGACATCGCCTCTAGTTTTTTTTTCAGTTTAACAACCGCATCCTCTAACGTTTGCGTGGATTACTCACTGAGCAGCTACCGGATACTTATTCATGGTGCGCCAAGAAGTTCTGCTTCAGCTTTAGTGCCATCACAATGTATACTATCCTAAAGTGAAAGTTATCGTTGGTCTAATCTTCATATTCTGTGGATTCTATTCGAACTACCAAAAATATTTTTATGGGCAAGATTTAGTTGATCTTTAAAATAGAGACTCGAAATCAATGCTGCCCATTTGTTTTTGTACATATTTTTTTAGTATATGAATGCCTCACAACTCTTTTCACGGTCAGTAAATTCTTTCCGCCGAACTATTTGTTTCATTGTAACTAGAGCTTCTCTTAAAAAAACATTTAACAGGATCATAAAATGCTCCTCACTTCTGTGTGTTCTTTCTGATTTTTTATTTAAATAAAATTTAAACGAAACGCGACTTTCTTTTGTTCGTACAAAATCTGAAAATTACTGAATTTTGCTGATAAATTAATATGGAATAAAGAACAGTTTCACGTATAAGCTCTGCAAAAATATCCAGCATAAGTAAACTATCCGCGAAACCTAGAACAACTGCTTGCTCACGCACTCAATGTATGTACATTCAAATGATGCAAATGAATAAACTAAGCGAAAACCAAACAACCTAATCAATGGCCACTTATGCATGCTGCAATAAAATACCATGTAAGATGCTAAAAGCTTAAGCACACACAATTCAAAACAATTTCTCAAAAAAAAAAATCATTGATCTTTTCAAAAAGAATTAGAACTCGATTGAAAGAAACCCATCGTTTTCTTCAATTCGAATAAATCAAACAAGATGACTTGAAACATAAAACTCACAAATGAGATTGTTTAGAAGCCATATTTTTGTAAAACTGTGTATAAATTTCGAAATTTCAATATCAATCACTTAAGATTATTATTGCTTATTGATTAACCACTTGTTGTTGACTAATTCAATTTTTATTTGTGTTCGATTAAACATTTAGGCAAATTAACAAGGCAAAATCTTAGTTATAGGAGAATCGCTTTGATGAAACTTACTGTAAAAAAAAACACGCTATACCTGCAAAAAAATATATTGATCACATTAAACTGTATGTACTTGCAAGATCTTTGAATTCTAGAAAACTGCAAACAAAATCAGCATCTTAACAATTCAGCAATGCAAAAAATATACAAAAAAAAACAAAATTGATGAGCTTCAGTAGATAACAAAAATAACATACAAACAATTCAAATATGCATATAAAACTCTATGAAAACACTTGAAAACGGGAAAAATGTATCCGCCTATGTATTTAAGGAGAGTGTATTGAAAAATGATTATCAACTGGGATGAGTTGCAGCAAAAAAAGGAAGAGATAACGTTTTTGCTTTCCTAGATCAATTGCAAAGAAAACACACCTAACAAAATCCCAGGTTTTTATGTTACATACAGGAGAAAAAATTGAGGGTGACAAATAATGCAATATATTTATGTATTTACACCCGTCACACATTCATACACTCACACACCAAGATGAAAAATGTTTATTTATTATTATTGAGTAATAAACAATGTAAAGAAAAAAATAGAAATCAAGAAATTATACAAAACTGACTGCATCGCTTTTAATTACATTGTACATTGTATAAACAATAAAATCTATTTAAACAAATCAAGTTGTTATTTTGATCTTAAAAAGGCTAATCAAATTGGACATCATAAATACGATGAAAGTCTTTTATAGAGTCACCGAAGAGGCCAGGAAATTCGGATGCTATTGCTATTCCTAAAAGCAGTAAATTTGATTTAAGGTGCTAATCCACTTTAGAAGGCGAACAAAGACCATTTTTCAAGCATTTGTTTCTCAGAAACTTTATTATATATTGACATGAATCTTTTTTTATACACCCCTATTATGTATCTCGTGTCGTTGTCGATTGTCGATCGCTCGTGTGAATTCGTATTACGTATGTCGATATCGATCGACAGCTCTCGTCACGCACATTGCGAATGAGATCTGCATGTCAATTCACAATTGACATTTTATATTTGAGTAATACAAAAAAATAACTTCTATTTTTTTATTTATTATTCTCTTCCATAGAGGGCGCTGAAATTAAGCTGTGAAAAAATCGTTACTCAACAGGGATTGATAGATCTGAAACAAATCATTTTAACGGCACTTTAAAAAGAAAGGTCTCTTAAGGAGTCTACTCTCATTATAATTTTCAAAAAATCGATATTTTTTCATTACATTTTTGGAAAGTATGTATATACAGAAATATCATATTAAAATTTTATGAACATCGGGGCAGTCTAACTGTATTTTTGGACAACTTTCACTTTGTCACCCGAGCGCGATTATTTATTTAAAAAAACTTTGACCGTGTTTTTCTCGAAACAACGTTTTTCGACGTCGCGTTGATGAATTTTCGTAATTTTTCGAAAAATGTCCGCCATTTTGTCAATTTTGCAAAAATCCAAAATCGCCCCATTCACGATATAGCTATTAACATACTGAACTCAAAACTATTTGATTTTTTTGTTTCAGAATAATCATCTCGAAAATTTCATCAATAGCGTACATCCCTCTCGTTTTTTTCGATCCATCCATTTTCAACCAGAATTTTCATTGATAAAAACTCACATAAATGATTAAATTAAAAATTTAAATTTTTGTGTATTTCGGGAGTGTATTTATTGATTATAACCCCTCCTTTATCAATATTTATAATTTAAACTCATCTAAAAAATTATTGAAAATAAACCATTTTTACACTGCTAAAAGAGGGTAGACCCCTTGAACCGTTTTTCAAAAAAAAAATCAGTTAAAAAATGGCGGGCTTGTGAAAAAAATATCAAAAATCGGCCGTTTTTTCGTAGCCAAATTTCCCCCCCAAGTTTTTGCTAATATTCTGGTGGATTACGGCCCAACAAACATCATTGTTCTTATAAAGCACTTCAAGAGCTTTATAAGAATCAAATCAAGCTTTGGCTAGGAGTATAGCTTTTTGACATTGCTCTTTTAGCATTCTTGAAGAATGTTAGTAGCGAGAAAGTGGCGTACGAAATTAGCCTTATAACGCTCTATAAACATATTTGAATAACTCTTGAAATCCCTTATAAGACTATCTTTAAAGAAGTTATAAGAACTAATTCCCATAACAACTTAGAGCAAGCTGGTATAAGACTTCTGATTCTTATAAAAGAATTAGGCAAGAGCAAGAATAGAAACTAAAGTTGTGTGTGTATTTTTTGTATGGAATGGTGGTCGTGTTTATTATGTAGGGGATTGAGTTGAAAAAGATTGCAAAAGTGAAAAGCAATATGGTGTCTCATATTTGCAAAATAATAAAGCGAGTTAAATAATGACTATACGAATGTGAAATTTTTCCACGAAAGGAATTTCACTGATAAAGTATATTGTTCTACCCCTTAAATAATTGAAGCGTCTTTGAAATTAGACTTGTATATAATTTTCAATACTTCATACAAGAAATCTTTTTGTAATTTACTTGCTCAAAATAGTTCATTATAAGTAATAAATCGTCGTTTGACAAAATGTATACAAGCAATACCAAATAAATAGTATAAAAACTATGAAAATATCCCTTTATACTTATAAAGCTCTTGTTCAAGATTGTTACAAGTATAAAGTGAGACAAATGTCAAAACTGAGCACAAATTACTCTTGGGAAAAGCTATTATAAGATTATTATTAGAACTACAATCAGTAGGTTCTATTCAAGAGCATTATTAGGGCATTATACAACCTTGCTCTTGGCTAAATCATGTTGAAGTAACAATAAGAACCAAGTCTTAAAATTACCAAATTAGAAGACATTATAAGCTTCCACTCTTAGAAATAACCTTAATAATCATTTTATACGAAATGTTTCTTATTCGAAGCTTTAATACGAGCTTTATAAGAATTTTGCTTCTTTATCCAAGACTAAAATGTTTGTTGGGGGTGTATTAATCTCCTAAAAATAAAACGCATCAAAGTTTTTGAAAGTCGGTTCGGTAGTTCCGGAGATTATCTGTCTGCCATGTTAAAAAACGTTGTTTTGCGTAAAACGTGTTTAAAGTTTTTGTTCCATTTTGCTGACAAACATTTTGTGAAAATCGAAAAATTAGACCATTATTAAAAAACACGCAATTTATATGTAGAAGTCTAAATAGGCACTAAGCACAGGTAAAAAAAGCCGGAAATATTATGTATAAAGGACAAACCGGTATTTTAGAGAAGAGGAATGAAAGAGACGCTACGCGGCCGACAGCTGATCGAACATCTGCAAAAAGCCGAAAACTCGCACACACTCGAAGTCGCCATTTACATATATATTAAACTTTCGAATGTCGAAAAGATTTCTCTGGAGGTCATTTTGGAAGTCGAAAAATGCAAAAAAAAACAATAATTTGAAATTTAAAAAGTGGGCTAGTACCTTAAACAAACATTCAGCGAAGCTCACAATGATTCTCATACAGCAAATATGTACTATTCTTGAATACAAATTAATTTACGAAGTGCATTCAAAATATAACTCACTTTATTTAATTGTTATTTTAAACCAATTTGTTAATTGAATATATTACAACAATCAAATAACAACTGAACTGAACTTCTTTATTTCTGCATTATAATTAAACTTGACTTCTGAACAATTACTGATTTGATTAACAACTGACCAACAACTAAACTTGTGATCTAGATGATCAAAAGGTATTTGATAACATATAACATAAAATCAAATAACGACTCGGCTCAAACGGACATTGAGTTTGTGACGTCAGTATCTCTTTGGTCATATTCGCTCAGTCTACAGTTGTGTTTTTGTCTGTTGCTATTATGTTTTGTGGGTACACTTTATTTCGTTACAAATTCTGAGATTAGTGCCTCTCGTTATATTTTTTTTCATTTTTAATGTCTCGTTCGGACCGGCAGCGGCCCTTGATTCCTTCTCTATTCTCAAATGCTCGTAATTTCTATTTTTTTTTCAATGTTAGGTGGTAGAATTCTTCAAACAATATCGATCAGCTACTGTCTCCCGGATTAGTGGATTTCTACCGACTTAAACCACTCATGTCTCCTCCAAATCACTGTCTCATCAGTTTTAATCCATTGTTCATATTTGTGGTTTCAGTGCATAGACAATGGGTATTCGGGGTTGGTTGGATGGTTGTAATGGCAGCCCTCTTCAACAAAGGCTGGCTCACTTAGGCCACAATAGGCCCATTGTGATGCCACAGAAGATTAACATGGCACTAGAACCTAGCTGCAGGGTGACGAGAACCATTTAGATTCTCGTACGAAGCCGGCAATGCAGCCAATGTTCAAATCAGCTACATCCGTGATGCTATCCAGGAAGGATGATCCTAAGGCTTTCATGCGTTTCCTGGACAGTGCTGGGCAGTCGCACAGAAAATGATTGTTTGTTTCTGCATCTTTTTCTGATTTGCAACTTCGACAGAAATCGTTGAAGGGAACGCTTAATCATTCTGCGTATCTGCCAATTGGATATTGTTCCGTCACTACGGATAAGATAGAACTCAAGGTTTCACGATTCGCGTTAAGGGCTGCTTGGAGCTCAGTGCGTGCCAAGTTTGTCTGGTTGTCCTGCAGGTTTCTTGCAGCAGCCAGGCCCAGTTTGCAGCTTCTACGTAATACTGCTTAAAATTTAGCTTGACGAAAGTCAGTGAATGGCCGACTTGGGGTGTTAGTGTATAGTCCTGGAGCTCGGTGTCAACTCTAGCTAGGGCATCAGCTTCGCGAATTTCAGGTTTGTATATCACTATGACCCGGCACCCAGCAAATGATCATTTCATTGGGCTCAATTGTGTGCGACATTCCATTACAATTTTGGATGAGGTATACACGTTGAATAGTGATTGGATAGCAGCTTGACTGTCGGCGAAAATGTTGAGATTTCTTACGGAAATTTTCTGATTTCTCAACCAATCCATTGCCTTATGTATTGCGATGACCTCCGCCTGAAAAACCACTGCAGTGATCTGGTAACCGGAAGCATAGCTTCAGGCCTAGCTTTTCTGTGAAAACGCCACAGTCAAGTTTTCCATCCATTTTAGAACCATCAGTATAGATGTCGATGTTAATTCGGGGTAAACGTTTATAATTTTATTTCATGTTGAAATAATCTTTAACTAATTAGTACTTTCTTCACATGTCCCATGCACTTTGTTTTTGACGGAATATCTAAACCGGAAAACAACAATCAACGGTCACTAAACCGGATGTCATGTTTTTAAGAAAACGCTTAACGTCAAGTAAACCCCCGCTTTCCAGGAACGGCATGCGGTTCACCCCTGCTTTCTATGCGGTTTAAAACCGTTCAATGCTGGGTTAAAGCGAGTCCGTTCGAAGTTGGGTAAAAATTTAGAAATGTCAATCAAAATACGACGAACTGTCAGAATCCCAATTGGCAGTCGAGCAGTTCGATTGCACAGTGGCTAGGAAAGTGCATTTATTCTGGAGGCAAAGCCGTTCTCTTTTAGCTGACTTCGCTGCGAGCTTCAATCGAAAGATGCCTTTCAAACTAATAGCCAAAGCGACCGTAGATGATTCGATCGAAGTGAGAAAATTCCGGTCGCAGAACACCGGCCTGTCCGTAGTGATTGCAGAAGTGGAGGGACCAGTTGTCATGGGTCATTTTGCATTAGGTAAACATATTTTCCGTGATGAATCGATGTAGGGTATGTTTTCCTGCGAAAAATGATGTTGGATCATGCGAAGCACAGTCAGAGGTTCGAATAGCGCGGACCACGTGGAGGCTGCGATACATGCAGTAGCAAATATGGGCGCTTCACGTCACTGTCGAAACAGCAGGCAGCCAATTTGTTATGCCTCGGCATGTTTGCAAAGTTTGCATCTAAATACGTTTTGAATCATAGATTGGCTTCGCGATGTTAATTATTCACGAGTCTGTAACTTTTTTTAAAACTAGTCTCAAAACTTGTATTGAGATAGATCCTAAATGGAGGATCTGTGATTGACGTTATATGTACGTACTAGCCATCGGATTCATTTTTGCACTTTTGGCTATATTTTTTGTTTGATTCACTTGATTAGAACTTCTTAGGGGCTGATTTCTTCAGATTTTGTTTTTAGCACTTTGTGTGGGGTCCTGTGAGCTTGCTTTGTTAGTTTAAATGTCTATTTATGTTAGTTCTATGAATTTGTCTAGCTCTTCTAGGTATTTACTGTTGTTTTTGGCACAGATGTCGTTTATGTTGAAGCACTTTTTAAAGATTTCAAAGTTCTGTTTAGCAGTGGCGGCTCTACCTTTGGAGCTAGTGGGGCTCAGCCCCACCACTTATTGATGAGCCTATATAAGTGGAAAGGTAATAAAATATTATAGATTTCAATATAGTTTTCATAATTTCATTTCAAAATATAATGTAGCATTTTTTTCGCCCATGCTGTAGTTTACTTTCACATAGTCTTCTTGCCACGCACTGTAAAACAATTTGTTTTCTCTTCGACTCGCTTCGTTGTGCACCGAGTAAAAACAGAGTAAAATTCAAACTTATTTTCTCTTTGACAACGTTCCACCTTTACTACGATGAAAGGGCTACATTGCTTTAGCCCCGAATAAGAGTATTTCGATTTGAATGTGTGCGTGAATTCTATGCTGAAGCGGCGGTAGTGTGCGTGTTTGAAATAACATGTGTATACATCGTGGACGGGCTAATCCTATGCAGCCCGTTCTGTGCTTCGACAACGTTTAGTCTTGGCATGGTCTGGATAATACTTTTGAGCAGGCATGAGCAACATTTTTTACGACGTGCCGAAGGGGTTAAAGGTGAGGCCTATTAATGCAAAAGTAGTCTCATCAATGTAGTGCATGGTATTAATACATATTGTGCCTTCGTAGTGTTTTTAGTGTTTGGTATTTTTTAAAGTTTTGTAGTGCTTAAAGTTTGTTTCAGAAAAGGGTTCTTCAGGTTATGGTATTTATGATTTTGATTAAATAAATAATTAACAAAAGTTTCCTTGCTAGAAGTTTGAATTTCAATTTTAGTAAAAAAAATTCGTTATTTTCAAAATATGAATTCGGTAGAAAATTAAATTTTCAACCCGTTTTGCTTCCGGTTTTTTGAAGAAAAACTTGAAATTAACCGCTTAGGATCTCATCAGCCTTCTTATTGTAAATTAAGCAGCAGCTGCGACAAAAGGCAACTTCGAAACTTATCTACTGATTGGTTCAGTAAGGAACCTTGGCTTACCGCCTGTGAGGTTAGAAATTCCCTATTTTGTTTTTATTGCCTTTTGTTTGGAGGCGAAGCGACTTGGACAAGTAATGGTTTTCGCGGCATGAAACATTTGTCCGAGAGAATTAAAAAACATGAAACAAATTCACGCCATTTACAGAATGCATTAAATTTCCAAACATTAGGTAAAATCAATATTATGTCGCCACTCGATAATGCTCATGCAGCTTCCATTACTCTTCACAACGAAGCTGTGAAAAAAATCGACATGTTCGAAGTAGATTAATAGACATTTTAAAATTTTGCGACAATCATAATTTAAGCTTGCTTGCCAGCCATCTACTTTTGGGGAAACCGATCACTTAAAATCGATTAACGCTCCACATCTCGTCCGTTTCTTAAGAAGTTGCCGTTTTTGTTCCATTCAGGGTTGCATCTTTTGCTAGCCTGTCTACTTCCTTGAACTTTGAGCAGCCTTTGTGCCCAGGGAACCATATGACTTCAAAATTAGTTCCTTTTGTGACTGTTATTTTGTTAATAATTTTAAAAACTATCCTTTTGTTGCTGATGTTGTTCTTCAATTCTTTGCAGCTTACATTTGAGTCTGTGAGTATTATAATGTGTTTATAGTTTTCGTTGATGTTATATTTTATTGTGTAGTGTAATACAAACTACACCAAGCAAACAAAGCATATGCCGACCACCATGACGGACGTAAACAATATTCATACATTGCCATCTGATAACCCGGCACGAGTCAAAGCATTGTGAGTCAGGCTTTGTGGGTATATCCCAAGTCCATTGTTTATATCATAAACAATGAAATAAGAGCGAATCAGCAAAACAGTTGAAGACCAACAATGTGCACTAGGAATGAGTTCAGCATGGGCATGGCATAAAAACAAATCCGGGCTTATTGGCATTTTTTTGCTTGCATCTGCGGTAAGGTTCTTGAAGCCAATAAACTACACTTTATTGCTTGCACTTGCATTTTTGGCTATGGGAAAATATCGGAAATAGATTTAGGTCAGCAACATGTAAATAATATTTGATTAGTTAGTAAGTTGTACATAGGGAATATTTTAGTATAAAGGAAATGAGAATCAACGAATAAATTAACATTCATACTAGAGAATCCGGACTGCCTACATCGGCATCGTTTTCTTTTGATTGTTCGTTGCGGCGCTTGCGCTGGATTAGAAATATAGGCAGCCCACGCATGCCAACAGCTTTGGCTCTAGACGCCGATATTTAGGTGAGTCCCTCCCTCTCGGAGTTAAAAAAGCACAATGGCCCCATCTAACACAGCATATTTCAATTGCTTGGTAAATTCCATTAAGTTCTGCATTTATTACTGATGTGTGGTGATTTAAAGGAAAGGACTTCCTGTTATTGTTTGTGAGTGAGATGAAGGCTGCTCCCGAGCCAAAATCGTTTTTGCTGGCATCTGTAAAGGTAATGCTCTTTCCACTGCTGGCGTTATTTAGGCAAAAATGTTCCAGTATAACGTCCAGGTTGGCATTATTGTTGGTAATGTTTTTAGGGTTGAACGGGCTGTTTTCCTGATCTGTTACCTTAAAATTTGGCGCATTTGTTTTACAATATTCTATATTGTGATCTGAGAGGAGATGATCGTATTTTTTGAGAGTTAGTCCATAGTTGGACTTCATTATTATGAGCTCTTTGAAATTACTTTTGTTGTTATTTATCACTTTAAATATTTCTTTAATGGTCAACAATTCTGCTATTTGTTGAGTAGGTAATTTCTTTTGCTATCGATAAGGTGACCAGGTTTTCTGTATTTTTTGGTAGTCCAAGGCATCTTTTGAGTGTTTGGGCTTTTAAGTTGTCGATTTTATTGAAGAAGTATTTGGGAGCTGACGTCATCGTTGTGATATTCGCTTCCAGTTTCGCTTTGGGGAAGGCTTTATAAAGGTTGATCGCTTTGTTTGGGTGAATGCCGCATTTAATACCCGCCCCTAATTTGGGTATGTTAATGTTGAGGTTGGATTTGAGTTTTGTTTCCTTTTCGATCAGATCGTATTTGAAATTTCCGTTTTTATTAAAGAATTTGCCAAGATATTTGAAGCTGTTTGTCCAGTTGATTTCCGTGCCTGAGCGGGATATTTTGGTTGGCC
This sequence comes from Oxycera nigricornis, assembly GCA_963942545.1. Taxonomy (NCBI): domain Eukaryota; kingdom Metazoa; phylum Arthropoda; class Insecta; order Diptera; family Stratiomyidae; genus Oxycera; species Oxycera nigricornis. Next base: position 31,832,171 of record OZ012662.1, on the reverse strand, counting down.
AGTCTTTTTTGGTGGACGGTTTGAAAGCCTTGCTTTTACTTCAATTTAGCGGAAGCTTTAGATTGTCGCATATTTCCATGAAGCTCTTTAGCTTGTCTTGGATCCTGTTGAAAGTTTCTACATTTTCTGTGCCAGTGCATATTATGAGAAAGTCGTCTGCATATTGGATTATCTCAGTGTTAACATCAGCTATGTTGGTGAAAATTAATTGTGTATACATTGAATAGGATGGGGCTGAGCACGTCATCTTGAGGGAAACCATTATAGACAGTTGTTTGTTCGTTACCCAATTTTAGGATTGTCTTTGAGAAGATTGCTGTGATCCACTCGATGAATTTGCCCTCTATTTTCAGCTTTATCAGTTTTTCCGCTAGAATGTTTAGGTCAACCCTTTCATATGCGTTTGATACATCGAGACTTGTGTCTTCTTGTTTATTGCTTCAAGAAGTATATTCCTGTTTTCTGCATTGAAACTACTCAGTATTTCATAGGAAATTTTGTCCGTACCTGGAGATATTTTTTTGCTATCATATAGTACTCTGTCCAGGTCTTCTCGTGAGAAGTCGTCTGCCGGCCTTGATTCTTTGCTGTTGCAGATTTTGACAGTTTGTGGAAGGTGTTTTTCTTTAATAGTTTTTAGGAATTTGTTGTTGTCCATGTTTTCCCAGTGCCCTGTGTTAGTATTGGCATTTTTGTTTTTGAGACAGCTGACTAATTTCCAGAAATATTTGCTCTTGCCCTTTTGTGAAATATCCATAAGTTTTTTTTCTCAAGCTTCATGTTTGCTCTTCCTATAAAGTTTTTTCCAGCTGTCTCTGATTTTACATAATCTGATTCAATTTTTCCAATTTCTGGCAGTTTTGAATCATTTCAAGGCATTTGATTTTTTTATCCAGAGGGCTTTTAGTTCTTCGTTCCACCAGTATTTTGGGTTGTAGTTGTTTTCGTTTTTTAGCTTTATATTTTTGTTGATAATTGATGAGAGCTCTTTTAAAATTTCTTCTAGTGTATTGCTCAATTTGGTCTTTTCTATAGTTTTTAGAATACTTTTGTTTGCTAGGGCTTGTTTCTCTTTTAGTTTTTTATCTTTCATGTTTATTAGGATTGGTCCATGCCTGCTTTTGCTTATATCTTCATTCGAAAGTTTCCAGCATGTCTCTTTTGCACTAGTGATTGCTATGTCAGGTGTTAACCTGCCTATGATACCCCCTTCCACGATTCTGGACGAAAGTCGATGCTTTTCCATTCAATATTTCAAAGTTGTATTGTTTGATGATACTGTACAGGGTTTTGCCTTTTTTGTTGCACAGGCTGTTGAACCATTTTGTATTTCTCGCATTGAAATCGCCGCCAATGAGAGTATTTACCGATTGATTTATGTTTTCGAACAGTTGTTCGAGTTCTAGTTTGAAAGTTTCTGGTGTGGTTTTTGGTGGGGCATATATTGATAAGAAGACTGTGTTTTTGGCCAAGTTTAGTGTTCTTATCGCAATTTTCGATGTTTTCGGAGTTTGTGGTTATTTGTTTGAATTTTATCGTATTCCTAACCAGAATAGTGACACCTTTTTTATCTTTTCGATTTTTATGGACAAAGTTGTACCCGTTAATTTTGAAGTTGTCATCATCCTTGATTTCATAGGTTTGTTGAAGAAGGGCGATGTCAATATTATTATTGATTAAAGAGGTTTCTAGATTTTCTTTGTTTTTAGTCAAGCCTTCAAAGTTAAATTGTAGTATATTAAGCATTCTATCTGGTTTGTGTTGATTCAGCTGTCTGGCCAGAAGATTGTTTTGTTGACAGACTGTTGTTTTGTTGATTTCTTGTTTGAAGTGTTTGAATGATCTCTTGAACTATTTATTTATTTATTTCGCCAAACAAGGCAGTTAAAAATACAATACAATATACATTATCAAACTTATTTAATTTATTTTATTTTGTAAAAGAAAAAAAATTGTTTCCTTAAGGGGGGGAAGGTTTGTTTCGTCTAAAAAATACCTTTTTTCATGAATTTATTTTAGAAAAAATTATTACTATAGGTTTATTTTACTTATTATTATATGAAAGTACAACATGTGAAGAATATTTAGGAAAAATTTTGTTCAAAAATAGAGAGAAACAACGGATTTATTGTAGATCTCCGCAGGCGCCTAGAAAAAAAGTTTTTGTGCGGTGACCAGCCTACAGCATCACTGGATCATTTGAAACCAAAAAATCAAAATGCTTTCTTCAGTTTATTACTTTATCTCTCCAGTCTCGTCGAGTTTTTTTTAATTATCCAATTTTTTAATTTATGGCACCAATTTGAAGCCAAAATAACGATTTTTGACGAAAAAAATCGACCTATTTGTTATTGTAAAATTGTTAGGAATTTATTTAAAAAAAACTCAACGTAGCTAGAGAGCTATATATATGCAAAATATGTGTACAAAATTTCAAAACGATCGGTTCAGTAGTTTTTTCTGTAGGCTGGTCACCGACTTTAAAAATTACATGTTTGGGAAAATCGATTTAGAGTTTTGTACACTGAAAAAATGAAAACATCTTGAGAAAAACTGAATTTTCTTATAAAATACGTACATGTCATCATCGATGCAGGGTCCATACAGTACATCACTATCATCCACGTTATCTAAGGCATCTTTTTGCTCCTGTCGATAAAAGTAATACAATAGAGACCGAAACAGTTGCCGCTCGCCGCCGCTCAGCGTAGGTAGCTAAAAGGCGCGCAAAGCTAAGAGGTACGGTTATTCAACCTACTGTAACTTCGTTGGTTTTACTCCGAATGACCTACAAATTTAATACAATATTCTTCAGATGTTGTACTTTCAGAAAAAAAAATAAACAAAAATGGAAGAAAAAACAGTTGTCAAACCTTTCCCCCCCTCCCCTTAAGCGCATTGGACAGGTTGTTTTTGAAAATGTATTTGAATATGGATGGAGAGTAATGTAAAATTTTGCAACATCAGTTGAAGGGTTCATTGGTAGCATAGTTCGTTTGGTGTAGGTTTTCAGTAAGTAGGCGAGTGTGTCTAGTTTGTCTTACTGTATTGTTGAGTGTAATCTTACTCGATATTAAATTAACATTGGTTACACCCCTAAAGATGTCAAAAATGAAACAAGAAGATAACATAATTCTTCTAGACGAAAGGGCTGATAGGTTTATAAGATTAAGTCGATTTTCGTACGAAGGGAGAATGTTGAAATCGCTGGGATTGAATAAATCTCGTAATGTAAAAAGTAGAAACTGTTTCTGAATAGATTCGAAACGGGTACTGTGAATGTCGAATAATGGGTGGGGATGACGCAGGCGTACTCAAGTAAAGGACGAACGAAAGCAGTATAAAGGGTTATTGGCTATTGAGCCTATGTTTATGTTTGTAGTGCCCTTGTTGATGTTGTCCTCAAAATTGTGTAGTATTCTTGTTAATTTTTCTATTTCCGTTTGATTTGTGTGGCTGAAGTGTTTTGTAGCAAGGTATGGTTTCTTCGGTGTTTCTGTTTATGTTTTTTGCTACATTCTTGCTATTGTCGATCACTACCTTGGCGTATTTCCACTTAGTGGTTGTTTTGTTGGCATCCACTCTGGGGTTTCTGAAGTTCGTGATATGTCTGTTCGTTATTCTTGGAAATTCTGATTCGTAGTCGTTTACGTTATCAAAGGGAGCAAATCTGTTATTCACGTACAGTTCTCTTGCTTCTCTGTTTAAAATATTTAGTTTCGCACTAATCTCGTTTATAGTTTCATGCTGGGTCCTTACTGGACATGATTTGTTTTTTGCGTCGTGTTCTGAGCTTTTGCACAGCATGCAGTATATTATATTTCAGTTACCTGTGCACATTTCATTGCCACATTTCAGGCATCTAGGTTTAGTACTTCTGCAGAATTTTCCTGTGTGCCCTAGTTGTCCACATTTGGAGCACTGCCTGGTTCTAAACAGGAAGTAGTCTATATAATAGGTTATTTGGAATAAAGGCAGTTAGATCATACATTTTGAGGTTAATGTTTGTAATGAATTCATTTGCTTCTATATGGGTTTTAAAGAACACTTTTATCCTACCAAAGCCTGCTCGCTTTCATGGGTCTTATATTTTTAATTTTCCTTATTATCATTAAAAAAGATAGTTCATCTAACCTTTTCCTTTCGTTTTCAATTATTCTTTCTACTATGACTGCATAACTGTTTCTTTTTACCTCACTATAGCTGTTCATTATTTTTGAATTACTTTTAGGGAGATCATTGTTTGTTTTAATTTTTGTACTATGTATTAGCAATGGCTTCTTGTTTCATATTTATTGCCTTCACTGTTATCAACATTGCTTGTGATGTTTGCGTGCGTTTCCATTGTGGTCATCTTTTTCGGATGCTCATGGAATATTAAGCTTTTTTCCGTTTTGAGGAATGTTTTTGCCGGTTTGGCTACTTGGTTTGAAGCTATATGACGGGAATAACTCAATCAGGCACGGCTCGCTAATGATCAATCCGATACGCAACCAAAAATGGATTGAACAAGTTCTCGATTTGTCAAAACACGGATTCCGTAACAATCTGTTTGTGATTTTCGCACTAGAAGTATAGACCAGGGCGGATCGGTTGGCTGTTGAGGAGGGGCAAACTGATTTTTGCAGATAAGGCTGTGGAATAACTCGTATAACAATAATTGACTTATCCTCCCTATCAAAAAAGTCGGGAACATTCATAAATAAATCGAAATGTTTAAAAATTATAAAATAATCGATTTTTTCCTACTTTTCTCATTCTTAACTTTACAACGGTTCATTTTAGAGCAAAGTTGTGTGCAAATAAAAGTTATGTAATTAAATTTTTTATGAGTTATGGTTGACTAAGTTTTTTAAAACTGTTAACCCTTACCTCAAAATAGCAATAAATATAAAAAAGGCGATAAATAGCCTTTATTTAATTTTTTTTCCACTTTGAATGCACTTGGGACCTTCATCATTCCCCTAGAAAAACTTTACAACATAATATAGCAGCATAAAAATTTTCATTAAGATCGTTTCGTTAGATTGCGCATAATAATTTTGCAATCTAAATTTATTTAAAGTCGAACAGTCCGGTTGCATAGTGATCAGTAAAGTGCATTTATTCTGGAGGCAAAGCCGTTTTCTTTTAGCTGACTTCGTCGCGAGCTTCAATCGAAAGATGCCTTTCAAACTAACAGCTAGAACGACCGTACATGATTCGATCGAAGTGAAAAAATTCCGCTCGCAAAACACCGGCCTGTCCGTAGTGATTGCAGAAGTGGAGGGACCAATTGTCAAGGGTTATTTTGCGTTAGGTAAACATATTTTCCGTGCAGAATGGATGTTAGATATTGTGTTCCTGCGAAAAGTGATATTGGATCATACGAAGCACAGTCAGTGTTCGAATAGCGCGGTCCACGTGGATGCTGAGATACATACAGTGGCAAATAGGGCGCTTCACGTCACTGTCGAAACAGCAGGCAGCCAATTTGTTATGCCTCAGCATGTTTGCAAAGTTTGCATCTAAATACGTTTTGAAGTGAATCATAGATTGGCTTCGCGATGTTAATTATTCACGATTCTGTAACAATCTGTTTGTGATTTTAGCACTAGAAGTATAGACCAGGGCGGATCGGTTGGCTGTTGAGGAGGGGCAAACTGATTTTCGCAGATAAGGCTGTGGAATAACTCGTATAACAATAATTGACTTATTCTCCCTATCAAAAAAGTCGGGAACATTCATAAAAAAACAAAATGTTCAAAAATTATAAAAAAGTTGACTTTTTCCTACTTTTCTCATTCTTAACTTTACAACGGTTCATTTTAGCAAAGTTGTTTGCAAATAAAAGTTGTATCATTAAATTTTTTATGAGTTATGATTGATTAAAAATTTTGAAACATTTTACCCTTACCGCAAAATAGCAATAAATATAAAAAGGCGATAAGTAGCCTATATTTAATTTTTTTACCGCTTTGAATGCACTTGAAACTTTCATAATTCCCCTAAAAAAACTTTACAATATAATATAACAGCATACAAATTTTCATCAAAATCGTTTCGTTAGATTGCGCATAATAGTTTTGCAATCTAAATTTATTTAAAAAAAAAAGCATATAGAAATTCAAATTTTTTTACATATAAAAGAGCACTTCACCTATCAAATGCATCTTACAAAATGAAAATTGGATTATTAGGGCGGCCTCAGGAATTTTTGCTAAACTTGGTAATTAATTCTAAAACAACGCCCAGCACTGCGGACTCAGTGGAGGGAAGCATGGTTTCTAGGCGAATTGTGAAGGACCTAAGTGGATTCTAAGTGGTTAAAACAAAAAAGGCTTTTTTTTATATATATTGCTATTTTGCGGTAAGGGTAAAAAGTTTTAAAATTTAGATCAATCATATATTATAGAAAATTTAATTACGTAACTTTTATTTCCTGACAAATTTGTTCTAAAATGATCCGCTGTAAAGTTAGGAGTAAGAAAAGTAGGAAAAAATCGGCTTTTTAAAATTTCTAAACATTTCGATTTTTTTATAAATGTTCCCGACTTTTTTTGAGAGGGAGGATAAGTCAATTATTCTTATACGAATTATTTCACAGCTTTTTCTGCAAAATCAGTGTGCCCGCTCAACAGCCAAATGTAGTCGTTTTTTTATAGATCCGCCCTGGTCTAGTTTGCCATTGTGTTAAATTTTGTAAATTTACACTTGCAGCGACGGAAGCGCACGATGACGATGGTCTGCCTCACACGCTGGAGCATCTTATATTCCTGGGATCCGAAGAGTATCCATACAAGGGTGTGCTCGATTTGCTGGCGAACCGCTGCTTGGCGTCCGGAACCAATGCGTGGACGGATACGGATCACACCTGCTACACAATGACGACGGCAGGAAGTGATGGATTTCTGGCTTTGATGCCGATTTATTTGGACCACATTTTATATCCGACATTGTCTGTAAGTAGCTAGTGTACGCATTTTTAATCACACTTATAACTGCCTTGATTGGTAAAGTAAATTTTTACTGGTCCGGCAGAGCATTCGTTAAATTCAAACTATTCTTTTGATGAGTTTGTGCATTATTTATCCAAAAAATGTAATCACACCCTTTGCTTGAAAAAAACCGAAATAGCTTCAAGCAGGAACAGTGATTCCACCAGCAACTGCTTGGGCAAAGAGCAATAACATTTGTCTGGATCTATGTAAAATAACCACCAAATACTTCTCATAGTGAGGGTTATTTTCAAAAAGAAACTATTTTGTAGAATATCCCCCCCATCTATAGCCGATTCTAATCCCCTAAGACTCTATCCTATCCGCATAGATTCTGGCGGAGGAACCGCTATATTTTACCGTGATCATTTCAGGTTCCAAAAAACTAGTTTTAGGCATCCAGAAATCTTTTGCACTTTATCTATTCTTTGTGCAAAACGTCTTAATTGCCCGCTCCTAAATTACTTATGGCTCAGTGTATGTGCCACGTAATGTCGGTCCCACAAGCGAGGCATGTGTTGTTACGTTCGCCACGTAACGTGGTCGACCCACAACCCATAAGGGCAAAATGGGGGTCTGCCCTGTCCTTGAAGACCCCAAACCACCGTGCGGGTAAACGCCGTTCTTAAAGAAAATCGATGATGTTACGTTCGCCACTTCACCCAAGCCAGCTAATTGATGAAATATTTTGTTATTAATGAGTTATAGTGTTAGTATTGAAGTATATTGTTGTTAACGAATTATATTGTAGGAAGTAGAGATTTGAATTATATGGTAAGGAGTAGAAGCTGAATTATATAAATGTAGAGGAGGTGTAGGATGTAAAGATATTAGATTAGATAACTAAGTAGGTAGTAAGTTTGTTATGGAGAGTGTTCCGGACACCGTCACAGACCCTGCAGATAAGTTGCCAGCAATGACGGCAACAAACACGATCACCCAATCGCGCAGTGGATCCAAGTCCAGGCCCCGCCCGGTCTACGATGCGCCCCAATGGAGTCCCCTATGCGCCAGTGATACCCACAACCATTGGCACTGGCAATTCACCATGGTTAACGACCGCCACGAGTATTTCACCGCGCTCCAATCGCATCCCACAGCTTTCACAGCTTTGCCCCCGCGTCGAGACACAACGTCTGACGCTGACCAAACCAGTTCTCAGAGCTTTTGAAACCTGCGATGAGGTTAGCTACCCAGCTGAGTGGGATTGACCATCGGACGCGGTAAAAACGGGACCGGGAGATCCCCTATATATAGGACCGAACGTACAGCTGACGGGGACGTTTTGCTTGTTGGAGCGGATCGAGACAGGTGACGAAGTGCGGTCGTGGACAGTGGGAGCGTCGAGTGCAGGCCGTTTGATGGTTCTTCGAAGTCTGACTTCTTGCTTTCGGGGTGCTGTGGAGGCCGTTGGATTATTGATCGAGGTTTGACTTCTTGCCTTTGGGGTGCTGCGGAGGCCGTTGGATTATTGATCGAGGTATGACTTCTTACCTTTGGGGTGCGGATCTAGTCAGGCGACGAAGCGCGGACGGTTGGAGCGTCGTTGGAGGCCGTTTCCGTATTCAACAAAGTCTTCGAGCAGTTGAAATAGGACTAAGGACAGACACAAAATTGTAAGTAGCGTTAAGTATAGTTAGGGCGAGTCATGTTGTTGAAATAATAGAGTGCATTGAAATTAAATCAGAGTTAGTGTGAATTAAATTTGGCTTGGCTCGGCGAAGTGGCAGAGTGAATCATCGCGACGGTTTCTCGCTTTCGACCCTTTTGTTTTCGTGCGGAAAATCTTTATCCTTGTTGGTGGTTTCGGGTCGTCGCGGACCCTATTCCTGTTTCAGGGTTCGCGGACATTGCAGTCCCGGCGCAGAAACGGGTGGCGACCTTTTCTTAAAATACTTATTCCCACACCCCTCGTCGCGGGTAAAGCCGGGTGGGATTGCCCAAACCGTGGCCAGGGTCGGCTACGATGTAGAGTGGAAACGTTGCGAAAATTATAGCCGTAACAGTGTATGGAAAAGGATGTAAGTGTCAAGAAAGTTTAAAAGTTGTTTTTGCAAGACAATCTAAAATATGCCCTCTGTCGTGATTTGTAAAATGTTATAATTACCAAATATGTTAAAGTACGCTAGCAATCCATTGAACAATCAAAAAAGCCGGCTTAAGGCTTTACAACAGTTTTTGCGAAATTCTGTTTCGGCAATGACACTTTTTTCCGTCTACATAGTTGCCGGAGCGCTAGGGAAAAATTATTGATATATCTTCTGTAATTTTTGGTGTTGATTTTAATGCTAGACATGAATATTGGGGAAACCCCTCTAGAAATTTAATGCCATTTATGCACATAAATGGTATTTTTCTGGACCTACAGTGGTGGACACATAAATAGGTCACTTTAACACAAGACACTTTAAACCCCTGATACAATTCTATCAAAAGTATGCAAGTTAAATTTCTGGAATTTTACTGTAATATTCCAGTGCTTTTGAACCAGCCTTGTTTATTCGCAGTTAGCAATAGTTTAAGAGCAGAGCTATTTTCAGTTGGACAATTAAATAGGCCAGTGCAATTATTTTTGTTATTAACAATTTATTATTTCACAATTGGTTTGGTATGTTTATGTAAATGGAATTTAGTACCGAATTGCAAAATAACTTTTATTCTAGCCTTTTAAAAGCATGGGAAGAAGCGCATACTGTTCTAAATCTGAACGAGCAAAAATTGTGGAGGTGAAAAACGAAGGTTTAAATATTTCAGGCATCGCGAAGCATTTGAATTGTTCCAGGCATATGGTAAGGAATGCACTTGAGCATCAGAAAAAAGAAGGAATCATAGAAAACAAGGCAAAAGCTCCTAGGCCTCAAAAAACATCTCAATGTAAAAATAAATTTATTACACTTCCAAGCAAAAAGGAACCATTTTCATCCTCTAGGGATATCCAACGGAAATTAAAAGAAGATTACAGAATTTAAGTATTCTCCAGAACAGTGTAACGTAGATTACAAAATGCTAGACTACATGGTTGTGTCGCGGGAAAGTGACCTTTAGTAACTCAAAGAACAAAAGACGTCGGTTGCAGTTTGCCAGAACTCACCTTACCAAATCGCTCCATTTTTGGAAAAAAATCGTCTGGAGCGATGAGAGCAAATTTAACAAAGTCGGATCAAATGGCAAAATTTATGCCAGCCGTCCAAAAAGTGAAGCAAACAATCCCCTTTACGCTATGTTCTGGCATGGTGTTGGACCTTTAGTAAGGATCAATGGGATAATGGACAGTGACCTGTACAAAGGTATTTTAGAAAGTCACCTTGAACGTTATACTGATGAATTTTTGCCGGTTACATGGATCTTTATACAGGATAATGATCCAAAGCATAAATCCCGCTTAGGAATGCTATGGGTAAAAAACCTAAAAATACATATTTTGGATTGACCAACGCAAAGCCCAGATTTAAACCCTTCAGTGACTTTGTGACAAATAGTAAAACAGAAAGTTGGAAAGAAAACCATAGAAATTTGTACGATTTGTGGCAAAAGATTAAAGATGCATGACAAAATATTCCGAGCAGTATGTGCAAGAAGCTTGTGGAAAGTATGCCAAGACGACGCGCTGCTGTAATCAAGAGCAAGTGATACCCACCAAACTATTGATCTGTTTATTATATTTTAAGTAAAGTTTTTAACTTTTTTTTTATATGAAAATTTGAAGTGTCCTATTTATTTGACCATGTTATTTTCAACTTTATTACTTGAATTACTATTTTATTGCATATATGTTTATATTGAAAATAAGAATTTTATGTTTAAGTTTTTAGAATGCTAAAGAGCTTATAAAATAAAAGTAGTTATTTTAATTTGATTAAAAAGAGCGAAAGCGGCCTAATTATGTGTCCTTCACTGTAATTTATATTTTAAAATCATAAATGCAGGTGTCCTAATGTTTCTAAGGGAACAGTCATTTTTAGATATTTTCGGATATCCCACAATCTTCTCAATGCGTTTTCGTTTACTCGTATACAACGGCCCCTTCGCTATCTGCCAATTTTGGCTTGCTTCCCAACCCACCGCTAATAAACCAATTATTAACCTTTTTCAATCCCAAATTGATTAAAACCTACAAAAACATTGACTGAAAAGTGTTGACCGTAAAGACAAAATTCCAATGAATGAAGAGCATTTATCAGCTTCAATCATCTCGTGTATAGATTTACGTGCTATTTTCAGGAAGCATACAACTGCCTGTTTGAAAATACTTTTTACTTTATAAAAATACGCAAACAAAAACAGCAATATCACAAATGGATTATTCATCGTTACTTTAATAGAACGAATCTAAAGTGCATATTAGAACGGAGCAAAATTGTGCGTATTGAATCAATCAAGATATTCAATGCGTTGCGGTGATACCGCTGATACCGGGACTGGCATTGGAGTCAAGGTATCACCGCAGTAAAATTCAGTGAATTACACAAGTCTAGTACATATTCATTAGAAATTAAATAGCCGCATTAAACGAAACAGCTAGAAATTGTACTAAAATCGAAATTAATGTATTTAAGGACACTAACACTAATAAGGATCGAAAAACGACTAATTTTAATATTGAGAAAGACACAATCAAGCGGAGTAATCAATCTTTCGGTACTTCTGATCGAAAATCGAACTTTTTCATACATATTAAGGTCGTGTGTACCGATAGCGATCCTCCAAAAATATTCACCACCACAATCAGAGACAGTGAAGAGTAAATACCGCCTCTTCATCATTAGCTTACCGTATTTACAGGTGAAAATAAAGATTCTGCACTTCAGCATCAATTATTTGGCGAAATTTTTAATCTAGTTGCCGAAGTTGAACATCATCTCTCGAATTTAAATAACAAAAAAGACATGGTCTCGGTAAATCGTTTGAAAGTTTTATCCAATTTAGCTTCTCTTTTTTGTGTTTCATGTAGTACATGTTTTTTAGTTTGTGTTTATGCGTGAACAATCCACGGAGAATGTTATTATGCTGCTTCATAACATGGACAGACGTGAACTCTGTGAAAACCAAAGCACTGTAGCACTTGCATCGTCAAAAGGCATTTGATTTAGTACGGGTGGACGGGCTTAAATATAAACTCTTGTTAGCTAACTGTTTAGTAGTTCTGATCCGTATCCTTTCTAGTTTTCTTTCCAAGAAAAACGTTTTCGTGAGTATTTCTTCTTAAACTGGAGTTCCTCAAGGTTATATTTTAGGCCTGATTCTGATTGATTTCTTCCTAAATGATATCCAATATTTTCCTGTTTTGATTATCGCAGAAAGAACAAATTAATAGTAAATATAATGAGTATGGAGCCATTGTGTATGCAGATGATATTATCTGTTCAAATAATTCTTTACCTATTATTGCGGAAAATAGAGTAGAAAATGTCCCAAATAATATCTCTCTCTTTGCAAGATTGGAATCTCAAAATCAGAACTAATTTTTATAAAACTAAACACTCGATTTTTTTGATTCTTTTTACTCACAAATTTTTATTAATACGACGCGTTTCGATCATTAGATTATTTCAGGTTACATACAGTTTACAAATATTTCCTGGTTTCATTCTTAAATAATTAATGGTTGAAGGAGTGGTGATTGGAAGGAAAGGGTAATTTCATTCATGCCAAATGCTAGTAAGTGTGGTTGCATAACCACAAAGAACTAATTCATATCGTCATGGATGAAAAATACATACTGTAGTATTTTGCCTTTATTACAATCACATTTAAATAAAAATATTCCTTCAACATTTATTGTACATTAAATATCACATTCTATCAACAAACAATTGTTAATATATTTAATTTCTTTACAATATTGATGATTTCAGGCCATTTTAATTGCTACGTATGCATGTATAATTTGATTAATTTTTACATCAATGATTTAATACTATTTTTCTAATGATTAGCCGAATTCATTTTTCAAGTAAACTTCGCCCAGCTATAATTTTAAATCATCATTCAAAGAAAACATTAAATATCTTGGTACATAATAATAAATTCCAAGTAAATCCACATGCCAGAAAAATGGTTAATAATGCAAAATCTGCGACTGCCTGCGATGCACCTCTCCTTTCGTCAGAGTCATTTCATCGAAACACAGAATTATTCATGTATATTCAATCATTTCGTATTTCTTTCCGGCTTGGACAGTCATCAATAGCAGCAAAAGATATTCAAATCAAGGCTACAAGCCGCAATCAAGCCTATGTAGAGACAAGCAGGGAAATATTTTAAGCGACCCAGACGACATCAATCACAGGTGGACTGAATATTTTTCTGAGCTACTAAATCCACCATCAGTAACTACATCCCTGCCAATAACGATTCCTGAAGATGCTGACCTATGCAGTCCATCTTCGTCAATACCATCTATTGAAGAGGTGCAAGCAGCCATACAACAGCAAAAACCAAATAAAGCACCCGGAATCGACAATTTACCAGCAGATCTCCTTCAAAAAGGTGGACCAATACTAACACACCGCCTCCACCAGATCATCTCCAAGGCATGGGTCCTCAGTCCTCTCGGTGATTAAAAGTAACAAAGTGCACCGAAAAAATAAGCTGCGCGTCTATAAAACGATCATCCGTCCTGTATTGATTTACGGATGTGAAACATGGACTTTGACTCAAGCCTCAGAAAAAAGGATTGACGTCTTCGAACGCCGCATTTTGAGACGTATTCTGGGGCCCGTGAAGGACGGACCGGACTGGCGAATCCGGTACAACCATGAGTTGTACGCTCATTATGACGAGCCACCGGTATCGATTCTGACGAAACTGCTACGACTTCAGTGGGCTGGCCATGTGGAGCGTATGGATGACAGGCGAACTCCCAAGCGCTCCATGAAAGGCCGAGCAACAGGAAGCCGCCCACCAGGAAAACCACGCAAACGATGGGAGGATGCAGTTGACAACGACAGCGAATCCTTGCTGGGATTCGCTAATTGGAGGACGCGGTCGCTGGACCGAGACAGTTGGAGGCAGTGTCTTCGGGAGGCCAAGGCTCGATTTGGGTTGGTGCGCCATTGATGATGATGATGATGATATTCAAATCATTGGAAGGAAGATTCTTCGAAAATGACTATCGAAATATGATATAAAAATAAAATTATTCGCAAAGAAAATGAAATATTTATAATCTTGCAATGAGAGTCAATTACGCGAAGCGGTTCGAGGGAGTTTTTCTTTGCGCGCACCAAAAAAGACTTAAATTATCGGCAACGAAAAGTCGAAAAGTTTCGTTGCAAAGTGGATCGAGCGATTGGAGTTGGTGAAAAGCACAAGGGCTGGGTTAGTTGTTTTTTTCTTATAAAGCGACTTTTTGGGCGAGAGTTTCGCTGAAGCGTATTTGAACTTCCAGAAATACACATTTCATTCAGTCTCTCTAAGCGCGATTTTTAGCTATTTAGAGATGTTTTTCCAGAATTTAGGCGTCAATAAAACGGTGAAAATTTATCAGCGTAGACTTTTGAAGTTGTTCAAACGCAGAAATGAAAATTGAGTGCTTTTAAAAAACTGACCCTTGCTAAATCATTACCTCGAAGTCGCCTTTACAAGACGATAAACATGAAATCATGAAAATGGACTGGTCTTCACAATCTCCTGATGCAAACCCAATTGAAATGGTTTCAAGTCAATCATCCCTAGTAGGGATGACTGGATCATGGAAAGAAGTAAGATACAGAAATCGGTCGACATCTACACTGATGGATTAAAAATCGATGGAAAAGCTGACTGTGGCATTTTCTCCGAACAGCTAGGCCTGAAACTATCCTTCCGGCTACCAGATCACTGCAGTGATCAGGCAGAGGTCATTGCAATATGCAAAACTGTGGATTGGTTGAGAAATCAGAAAATTTCCATAAGAATTCTTAACATTTTCTCCGACATTCAAGCTGCTATCCAATTATCCAACGTGTACACCTTATCCAAAATTGTAATGAAATGTCACACACAACTGAACGCGATGTCACTTCACTGTGAAGTGATTATTTGCTGGGTATCGGGGCATAGTGATATACCGGGGAATTGTGAAGCTGATGCTATAGCGAGAGCTGCCACCGAGCTCCAGGACTATACATTAGCACCCCAAGTCAGCCATCCACTGACCTCCGTCAAGCTAAGTTTCAGGCAGTATTACACAGAGGCTGCAAACAGGGCCTGACTGCTGGAAGAAACCTGCAGGACAACCAGCAAAACTTGGCACGCACTGAGTTCAAAGCGCACCAAGCAGCTTTTCAACACGAGCTGTGAAACATTAAGTTTCATTATATCCATATTGACGCGGCATTATCTCATTGGCAGACATGCTTACAGATTGGGCTCCCCTTTCCACGATTCCTGCCGCAGCTGCAGATCAGAGGAGAAGGAAGAAACGATCCAACATTTTCTGTGTGAATGCCCGGCATTATCCAGGAAACTCATGCAAACTTTAGGCTCGCCTTTCCTGGAAAGTGTCACGGAAGTAGCCAGTTTAAATATAGACTACATAGCCGGATTTATACGATCATCTATGGTTTTCGTCATCCCACAGGTTCTAGTGCCGCCCTTATGTTTTTGTGGTATCACAATGGATCTATTGGGGCCTAAGTGAGCCATCTTTTTGATAAAGGGACAACCAACCAACCAAACCCAATTGAAACTGAAAAACCAGTGTACAATTCAGAGAAAATGACAAGCAATTTTCAAAAAATGTGTCACCCTCTATCCGTCGACTACGCAAAAAAAAACTGATCGAAAGTATGCCCCGAATATGTGAGGGTATAATAAAAAAAATTAAGACTACACTGCTTATTAACTGATTGCAACGTGTCGATTGTGACGTACTTGCATGTAAATAAAGTAAGAAATAAATATCTTTTCTTATTAAAAAAAATCCTGTACACTTTCTTCTGGAACAGAAGATACCAGGTGAATATTCTTCGGAAGAATACAGTCAAAAAAATCTCTCTAAGCTCACATTTAATGGACTCGCACTCTCAAATTCATATAGTGCATATGGTAACGTATGACGGAGTATGTATGTTTTCATACAATTAAAATTAACTTTTTGTTTTTATTTATGTATTTTTAAAAAAGGTTCAATAAACTACATTACTACTACTACTACTAAAAATTCACACCAGTTCCTTAACTCAAAACCTTTTAAACGCAGGACTCGGGATTCCTAACAGAAGTCCATCATATTTCCGGTGAAGGTGAAGATGGTGGTGTTGTGTATTGTGAAATGCAGGGCCGCGAAAATACAGGCGAATCACGAACGCATTTACAGTTGCTGCGTGCGGCGTATCCAAACTCTGGATATAGCGCAGAAACAGGTGGTATCATGCATAACCTTAGAACAAGCACAACTAACGAGAAGGCAAGTTGTGAAACACGATTCTCTATGGCTTTGTTTGCTAATAATAACCCTTACTGTGCACGTACAGGTGCGTAATTATCACACGGAGTTCTATAGACCAGAAAATTTAACGATAATCATTACCGGTATGATAAAAGCTGAAGATGTATTTGAAGCTCTAAAGCCTGTGGAAGAAAAGATTCTATCAAAGGTAAGTTCGTTTGGACTATATTTGTTTGTTTTTTTAATTCGAAGTATGTAAAATTTATTCAAGGGGAAGAGAAGCTCCTTCAAAAAACCCTGGCAAATGCCTGTTCCCCCGCTCGAAAAATCGCAAAATATTAAGGTATTAACTACTTTTTCAAGACAAATGTTTTTCGAATCACATTGTTACAATTTAGATTGTTTATCCATCGGATGAAGAAGATTGTGGCCTTGTTTATGTTGGCTTTCGAGGACCCAATTGTGCAGAAAATCATGACACGCTCACTGCCTGTAATATCCTTTTGAGATATCTGACGGACACGTCAGTTAGTCCACTTGAAAGAGAATTCGTTGAAGTTGAGGATCCGTATGCGAGCAAGGTATCTGACTAAAAGCTACAATGAGTGCTTAAGTTCACTTAACTGACATATATTTGCGACTGATTTCAGGTTTCTCATTCCATCTTGGAAAATCTGAGTTCTTTATTGTGTTTACTATTTGAAAACGTCCCATTGAATAAGATTGACGATGTACTAGGGAAGTTAAAGGAGATTCTTTCGAAGTTCGCTAAAGGTAAACAACCTAACCGGGACAAGCTCGTGTGGAGTACGCTTCAATTTTTATTATTTTTCAGGTGAAGAAAAGATCGATATGCATCGAATGCACTACATAATAGAGAAAGAGATCCTGGAGTCGCTCAGTAATTTAGAAAGTAATCCCCATGATGCGATTGCATTTCTTATCATTGGAGATTTGCTTTACGGTCGCAATGAAAAAGATGTAAGTATTGTGCCGATGATCGTTAATGAATGGATTTCGCCATTACAATGTGTTGTAGTTTGCCCATCGCTTGAACACCAAAAAATTGTTAGAACAATTCCTAACCAAATCTGAAGACTTCTGGGTGGATTTATTGAAAAAATATCTCGTCAATGTAAATATCCAATCATCGATTAATTTAATCTATATAAAACAAATTATTCTCTGAAAATTAAATTCGCAGGCGAACGACATATGTGTGCGTGGTTACCCTAGTATCGAAGAGCAGGCCAGAATGTCCAAAGAAGAAATCGATCGAATTGAAAAGCAACGAAAATCTTTAGGTCAGGATGGATTGCAGCGAAAAGCAACGGAAGTGATCGAAGCTATGTCTAAAAATGAGGTAAAAGTCATATATTTGACGCACTGATATAATCGTATTGTTCTAGGAACAACCACCTGAATCGATGTTGACCCAAGTACCGGTGCCCACCACCGAAGGCATACACTTTCACTTTTTGAAAGTATACAAAGCGACGGATGACATTCAAAAAATTCCATGTGTAGATTTTAGTGACTTTCCAGTTTACGCCGAGGTTTATGATATTCATACGAATTTCATTTATGTAAGCATGGCTCTTAGAGTTGTTAATTATCCCAGATGCCGACTAATGTTTATTCTCAATTAGATGATGGTGACATTGAACACAGGCTCATTGGACCCCAAACTGCGATCATATCTGCTTCTTCTTCTAACCCTAATATTGGAATCTCCAATACGACGGGATGATAAACTGATTCCTTACGAAGAAGTTGTAGCGACTTTAGAAAAAGACACAATATCAACAGGATCCAGTCTAGGTGTGCAACCACATTCTAGTTTCAATTGGCAACCGTTTTCAAATTCAGCTGTTGTCATGCTTCAGGTATGCGATTCATATTTTGTTAATGAGCTTAATGAAATATATACACTCTGAAATGACGGGTACCTGAGCGTAGTGATATAATTGGGAACTGTAAAGAAGATAGCCAACACTCAGTTTCAGAATTACACACTAAATCCCCATGATGCTCCTCCCTTAGCTTCCATTAAGCTAAGTATTACAGAATTTCTGCTGCTTTCTGCATACTATTAAATGGAACAGATACTAGCGAAACCCATCATGGCCACCCTAGAATTAATTAACTTCGCCTTTTTTTCCTACCCACTCAGTCCGGTGTGCCGAAAAAATTTGTACGTCCGCCGACTCTTTGTTCGTTAGCCTCACAATTCCTGTCATTTCACAAAGATTGCTGTGCAAGCTTACCCGAATCAGTCATCAATGTTGTGCTATTCAGCCTCTTTGCCTCGTAAACGCGACGCGACTCTTAAAGTACAGTCGATACCAGAAGACCATAGTCTCCCTTGTGCTAAAGTTTCTCAATACGTTATCATAAACAAGGGCTGCATATAGCAAAACAGAGCTCACCGTTCTCGAGATCATAAGTCTGCGGCTGTTGTGAGACCCTTCAATATTGGGCATTATTCTTGACAAGACAGCAGCCCATTTTTCTGTTTTTCGTCAGCGTATGTGAGATGCGATTTAAAACTCAGTTTAGTATCGAACATTACTCCAGATACTTGACCGCTGGCTCTGAGCAAATTTTGCAGCCTCTCACACTGATATCAGTGATCGTTATTTTCCTCTTTTTGGTGATGAGAACTGCATACGTATTTTTTTTCGCTAGTTGCAACCTTACTAAGTCAAACCATGTTCAGATCGAACTTTTCGTCACTCGTATACAGCTCCTTATCTTCCAGCTGTCTAGCGCGAACTACTACCGCAATAATGTCTGCGAAACCAATGATTGATGTTTTTCGTTAGATAGAAAGACTTACATTAAGTTCCTGGGGTGGGAGCCGATTACGGAGCCCTAGGAAATACTCCGATGACTGGTTATTCTTTCCACATCAGTCCAGTAGTACAGAGATCTGTTCGGCAGATGGTTGTTAATAATCCACTATAATCTTGCCAACAATTTGCGTATTTACCACACGTTCGCTAAGTTAAAGGCGTTTTTAATGTGCAGCGTGACGAAATCATGATTGCATTATCTTTTATTGGTATCTTTGGTTATGGCGTCCAAAGTAGAACGGTCAGCTAGAAAACCGAATTGTCTTTCGCAGAGGCCATTCTTTTGCATTTCAAATTGGGAGTAGTACACGTCTCAGCATTTTTTCGGACGGTATCTAATAACATATAAATGAATTCCAATGAGGATCTTGGCTGTTTGTTAGATTTCATTTTTAACACTAATATTTACTGTTTCCATTGCCTTGGGAATATGCTTTCGGTGAGATAAGTCTCGAAGATGGTGGCGAACATTTCCGATTTTAGTTTAGCTGCCAGCTTAAAACTATGCTGTCGCCGACCTCTGCGCAAACTTGCAGTATCTTCTCATCCGTCAATGGTGGTGTTGAGAAGAACTCGTCGTATTGTGGTATGTACCAACTTTAGTTTGTAATGAAATGTTGATTTGTTGCGAACGATACCGCTACGAAAATTCAAGGCAACGAGACTCTTGTCTCGTTGGCCTCAATGGACGTTAAGTCCTGGGAAGAGGCAACGAACCCATCGGTCGTGTAGACGAATTGCGTTCGGACTCTACATGGCTAGACGGCGATGGCTGCTGGCAGGCCAGCTCAATTCTGCGCGTAATGTCGTGGGTACGGTTGCCTAGACCAAGTCCCGCATCTCTTTTCCGAGAGATTCAGCCATCTAAATTGCCCGATTTACAAGTTCGACAAAAATAGTCCTAGTCGCGCGCGCATCGAAAAACAAATCGCGAATGCAACGCCAACCCGAGAGATAAACTAACATCTACGTTACCAGCGAAATACTCGAAGAAAACCCGACAAAAAACCAGCGAAAGGGAAACCGCGCGAGCAAACTAAGTCTCGGGCGGCTGAGCCACTGCTCGAAGGAAGGAGACGTCACTGGAGGCGCGCCGGACATCGATGTTACTGTCCGGGCTCTCTCTGCCTTAACTTAGCGCTTGCCAGGTCGGCATGTGTAGCGCGCTAAGTCCCTAGTAAAACTTACCTCAGCCGAGCTCCTATTTCCTCAAACGAAGAGGTAGAAAAATCGCTGAAACTCTCGTTGCAGACTTTTATTTTTTTAAATGCATCTTACATCTATTAATACGAATTAATATTATTAGATCCTAATCCCTTAATTCTTCTAAATAATATTAGTAATAATTTTTCTCTCGATTTCCATTCAAGTTTACTTTTTTTTCGTATTCGTAAGTTTTCTTATCTTCTTTTACTCTAGATTATGATAATTTTCTTTTCAAACAGTAATCACATACAAAAAAATTAAGAGCATTTCGAAATCAAATCTGGACTTTCATACCGAATAGAATCAAATGTGATGATAAACCGTAATAATCATGATTATTTAAGCTTTCACTAATTCTAAATCAACCTTTCGATATTTGTTTATGGATAGTAGTACTCAACTACAAACTACTAGCGGGATATATTCATAAAAGAGGCAAAAACAAATTACTCAAACGTAAAATCTTGTACTTAATACTAAATCCTAGCAATACTTGTGTCGTGATAAAACAACAACTAACCTCGGCAAAACTATTTAATAATCTGTTTTGAGGTGTTTTCTAGCCAGTCATGCATGAAATATATATTTAAAACCGCCGCTTACACACTGTTGCAAGAAATGAGTTTTGCACTTCGTTAATCAGACGCAAAAATATTTCAAATATTTCCAACATTTCGTAATATTAAATGAATTTAAAAAAGCGATTTTTTTACCATCTGCACAAAGTGAACTATGATTATTTTTAATGTTTGTGTTAACAAGTTATTGGTTTTTGTATAAGATTCGAAATTATCCGAGACACTTTACATGCACATTGGGTAAAAATCATTACCGCATGTACATTTCATATGGGATCGCATGGAATGGCAACGGAGGCGATTCGCTCCTCGTGGCATTTTATCCAAAATGCCTTTTTCGCACATCTTGTTCGCTTCATGGGATTTGTCGATTCCCATTATTTCTATGGTTTACGCCCGTGCAGCATTAAATTGCGATGGCTGGCCTGGCCTGCATGGATTCACTGAATTTTTACGAAGACCTGAAAAGGAAGGCGCACATGTTAAAATTGTTTATTGACCGTGTTTTAAATATTACTGGATTGATGTTTGTCATTATTAAAGTTGATAGCTGTGGTGGTGGGGCTGGGAGATCGTGATCACAGTATCGCGTCGCCTGTAATATAAAAGATAAAGCCCTCGTGGAGCCCGAGGACGCCACACACTATGCTCGCTAGCTGGCTTCACCGAGCTATCGTGGAAACGCAACCAATTGTTGTAGCCAATATGGGACACATCAGTTATACGATGACATTTCGAAGCTTCCTTGCCGTCGTGATAGACACAGCAAATAGTCGGTACAATCCTTGCTTTAGTGAGTACTTCTTCGACACCAAGATTTTTGAGTATCACTATTGAGTTCGACCGGGATTCAACGATTTTCAGGATCTTTATACAGCCGTCCGGTTTGTAGTCGAACCAATTCAAAAGTAAAGTTAGGATCGATCGGCAATTCTTCCAGAGTCATTTGTCGCTATGCTTTGACCTCTTGGTTTGTTTTACTGCACGTGACAACTTCTAATTGATTGCAAGCAACTAATATCCCTAGAGCTTCTTAACAAATGCAGCTTTGGGTTGAAGACGTAATCTTAATTCTCCATGGAAAATACCACTAAGTGGTGTACGTCCGTAATCAGTTTGTCGTGTTACACCTCTTTAGTATGATTCTCATGCTACTTGACGTATTTAGTAGAACCAACACACACAATCTTTTTTTTCTGCGCAATTTGACGAATATTACGAGGCTAAGTGACGTAGACAGATGAGCGCAACGCGTTTATCAAAGATATTTTGGAGGCTATGTGTTATTTTCTTACTTTTTGCGAGGTTTTTCAATCCACGTTCTGTTTTAATCCGGCAACATGCACTTGAAATATAGACAATACTAGTGCACTAAACGTCGACTTTAGATGTCTAGAATCGCAGTTGCTACGAAATAGCTGCGTGTCTAGAAAAAATACGATTTCACTTATAAAATAAAATAAAAATAACCATACAATGTATAATATTTCTTGGTTTTGTTCTTAAGTAATTAATGGTTGAAGGAGTGGTGATTGGAAGGGAAGGGTAATATCATTTAGCAGGTTTTCCTTTCTCTTTGTGGCCCGCCTAATCTCAAGGCATTCCAGGTAGTCTAGCTTTTTCCCATTGTTTATTTTATGGAGGATGCTAATATTGTTAATGCTAAAATTATGACCTGTATCTAAAATATGTTGGGCTATCCCAAAATTTGGATTTAAATCCAAATTCTGGGATAGCCCAACATATGTCAAAGTCTTATGTTTTCCTTCATTTAGCATATGTTTGTTGTCATTTATCATATGTTTGTTGTCATTTATGACAAAATGGCAGCTAGTTAGATTGAGGCACTGCTAGACCCCGTATATGCACTTTTCATGTAACGCGTGAAAAAAAACCCTAGAAACTTCGGTTCATTGAATTAAAATGGTGAAACGTCTTTGCTGACACAAATTTCATTTGCTTTTGAAAAATTGATTTAGAAAAATGCCAAAATAACTGGAAAAAAGTCTCATGTGAAGAAGTCCGCGAAAGTGCTTTATCCTCTGAAAACCTGGCAGTGCTTAGCTATCCTCATTTTTTGCAAGCACGTGGCATGAGTTACATCAGCATATTTAACATTCTAAAGAACTCTTATCCATTAATAAATTCAACAATAAACAATACTCATCTAAATGCAACAATGTAATAGCCTTTAGCCTCTCATTGCAAACGAGAAACAATGTTGCATTCTTATCGCAATCAAGAAGCGATATAGCAGTTGCTTATTTAAATTAGATTCATATTTCAAGTGCCTATAAAATTCCATAACATAAACTTTCTGTTCTTTGTTCCTAATTGGTAATGTCAGCAAAATTAAGCCTAAAGAAATGTAGAATTTAGAGTTAAGTTCAGTTACTCAGATACCACCGACAGAATCGTTTCGAAATAAAAGCTTCTTCATTTTTATCGAGTGTTTTAATAGAAGTGTTTGAAGTAATATAAATCATGTTTGAAGGCCTCGATTGCATACTGGGTCTTACATATACTGTGTACTGTCCAGCCGTCCGTGATCTCGCGCTACTCCGTCTCCCTCCTCTCCTGACCTTTTTTCTTCTTCAAGCTCCACGCGACTCCTATTCCCGCCCAAACCGGCTCTTTGCTACCACACCGTGGTGGATAAGGTGGGCACGTTTCGGGTGGTGAGTGGTTTAGATATTGCTTTGACCGGGAAAAAATTGAACACGATGTGCAAAAAATTTGGAAAGCAAAGCACGATATTACAAACTTTTCTAGAAAAGAAGTCATTAATGTTATTGATTCTCTGAAAAAACACACCGCGCCGGGTCCTAATGGTATCTGCGTTGATGATATGAAAGTAATCAAAGAGAATATCGCAGATATACTGGTTACTCTAGTGAATATAAGCTTCAAGAGTGGAAAGTTTCCGAAGTATCTAAAAAACGTCAAGATAATACCCATATATAAAGGAGGGCTAGAAACTGATCCGAATAATTTTCGACCAATAACATTGTTAAATTCATTGAGTAAAATCATGGCAATAATATTAGCTTCGCGAATTAAAGAATACTTAATGCAGAATAAGGTTCTAGATTGAAACCAGTTTGGAACTATATAAACTAGTTCAGTTTGGTACAGATTATTAAGAAAATCGCGGACCGCTCATAACTTCTAAGCGACGCTAGATAAATACATCAGATATTTTTATAGAATAAGTAATTCCCTACAATTACTCTCCTAATATTTTTGTGTCTGTTAGTTTTATCAAAGCTTAAGCGGTAAAAGGTGAAAAATGACACTCCAAAATTTCAGAACTTAAAAATTAATTGGACAATTTTGCAAAAAAAATAACGGGCATTTGAAACAAGTTTTACCGATTAAATTCAAAATCAGATTTTTCCGACCACTCAAATTTTATTGTGTGCGATTCCACTGAACATCTCACATAAGCAATGGAATTTAAACAAATAAATAAAAGTTTTGATCAATTCGCCAACAGGTTGATCCTAAAAAATACGAGACTGGCGTAAATTGGATGCGTGAAATTTTACATTCGACTGAATTTGTCCCGGAACGTATTCGCGTGTGCGCCTCAAAAATGCACAATGCTGTGTCGCAGGCCAAACGAAAAGGCAATTCAATTGTTCGAGATCTATTGAAAGCCATGTATTATGAGGATGGTGAGCATAAACCCTTATGTTCATTTGATTTAATTGCGAAATATTCATTTTTGCAGACACAAATATTCGCGTCAGTTCAATGCTGAAACAGCAAAAATTTTTGAAAGGTGTTTTAGATCAACTTGATGGATCAGATACACAAAAGGTCTTGGATGATTTGAATACGGTACGCAAACATATGTTGCAAGGTGAAAATATGGCGATACATATTGCGGCAGATTTGAAGAAGCTATCAGAACAGAATGTGAACATTTCGAAAGCTTGGAGTAGTTTATGTGAGTCTAAAACGGATGTTAGACTTTATAGGTGAGTGCAATTTTTTGGATAACATACAATACACTTTAATATCACAAAAACATGATGACTTGATGTGAACAATAATGACTGTATTGACCATAAATTCAGTTTGTGGCCTTAGGAGTAGTTACAAGTTTTTCTGATTTCTGGTGTTTTTTGCTGCTTGTAATACATTTAGTGATATCCTTTAATGAAATAGCATACCTTGGCGAAAGAAAATCATTGATTGGAAGGAAGGAAGTTAAGGAGTTCTACGTAGAAAGAGAATTGATATTTTGTTGGTGGAATGACCATGACTGTAGCGATAAAAAAGAAAAAGACAGCTAACATTTCATCTGTGCCCAACTGTTCAATTTGACATAAATATTAGGTTGCTGCAGATGAAATGGCCGATTTAGCAATGACATAAAGTTGGCTGCAATTTTAGTGTATTATGTTGGCACAAGGCGGCGCAAACGATATGACATATTGAAGTATAAATACTGCTACCTTGGTTTATGGAGTCATTTATGTTTTGCACTTTATAGTGATCGTAAAAACAAAAGGAGAAAGTAAACATGGAGGTGAATCAAAAACGGCTACTTTTACTATACGAATTTAAATTAGAGCACAACGCAACGGAAGCAACGAGGAATATTAACATTTGGGCCTGATACAGTTATCGAACGAACCACTCGGCGGTGGTTCGAAAAATTTCGATCCGGATATATGGACCGTGGAAGTGAGCCACGTGGACACCCAGAACCATCGATCGATAATGACGAGCTGCGTGCATTAGAGAGATCTTGCCCAGAAATTAGGCGTTCACAATTCGACAGTTTGCCGCCACCTGCAACAACTTGGAAAAGTGAAAAAGCTTGACAAATGGGTTTCGCATGATCTTACCGAGCAAATGATGACGTGTCCAATGGAGATTTCAAGTTCTCTTCTCTCCTGCAACAAAAAGAAACCGTTCTTGCACCGAATTGTGACCTGAGATGAAAAGTGGATTTTATATGATAACCGTCGCCAATCGGCCCAATGACTAGATGCCGATGAAGCGCCAAGACATATGCCGAAATCAAGCCTTCATCCAAAGAAAATAATGGTAACTGTTAGGTGGTTAGGCTTCATGATAACACACGACCTCATGTATCGAGACCAACGGTCCAAAAATTAACGAGTTGTGCTACGAGACTCTTCCTCATCCTCCATATTCACCAGACCTCTCACCAACAGATTACCATTTCTTTAAACTTTCGGATCACTTTTTGACAGGAAAAATATTTAATAAAAAAGCTGCTGTCAAAAATGCCTTCGAAGAGTTTCTTCGAACCAGAAACTCGGATTTCTACAAAACTGGAATAAATGTACTTGTATCTCGTTGGGAAAAGTGTGTTGCATCTATTGGTACCTATTTTGATTAAATAAATTGTCTTTATAAAAAGTTACAGCTGTTTAAAAATTTATTACTAAATCAGCCATTTCATCTGCAGCAACCTAATAGTTTTATCGTCAATGAGGTTGAACGCTTTTTTTAATATACCCGCTTTTTTTAATATATTAACTGATGTTTAAAAAAATATTTTTTTTCCTAAGATAACACTGGCCATAACCTTTACACACTCTTCTTCGATAAATGTTCTATTCTTAAGGTCTATATCGATAATAAATTTTCATTTATGATGAGCTGAAAAAACAAAAAATTCTCAAATTACAGCGCAAATGTGATTCCCGATTGGAAAATAATCAAACCCGAAGGAATTAATCCGGGCGTGCAGGGTACAGTTGTTGGTCTGGGCTGTGTGGAAAGTGCATTCCTCTTTCACGCTTCTCCTACCATAAATGATTTCATGCATCCCGATTTGGCGGCACTCACTTTATTTCTACAATATTTGGCCCAATTGGAGGGACCACTATGGCGTCAGATTCGTGGGCAAGGTTTCGCCTACGGTTACAATATCATACCGAGACCAAACGAAGGTCTATTGTGTTTAGCTTTATACAAGGCAACCAATGTGGTAGCAGCATTTAAGGAAACGAAAAACATAATTGTAAGCACTACAAAAAGAAGAGTAACTCTATAATGATTTAACCTATTTCTACGATTCATGTTAGGAAGCACAACTCGCACCTGACGCCAAATGGGATTCAAATCTTTTAGAGTCAGCCAAAAGCTCTTTAATATTTGAGATTATTGAACGCGAGAAGAGCGTCGGAAGTTTGGTATTGCAAGGATTATTGACTACGTTTAAAAATGTACCTTCCGACTACAATCAACTTCTTGTTAAGGTAAGCATTTCTACAATTTTGTTCCTGCCTTTAAGATCTTTGCGTTGTAGAGAGTGAATGCAGTTGACACAAAACAATTGGATCATGTCGGAAGACGGTACATCTCCAAACTATTTTCGGTACAGGCTAAAACAGCAATAGTGTGTCATCCAGACAAAGTCAAGGAGAATATAGCTGCATTTACAACGTAAGACGTTTTCTTAAAGTAAAACCTCTCATCATTATAATATATTTCGGTTTATTCCATTTGTTTAGTATGGATCGTGAACTTATTGCTGCCACATCGTTGGACGATAGTATTTTGGCAAAATAATTTATTTCATGTTCTGCACTTGATCAATTGAAACTTTCTGGGAATCACATTTAATCTTTTTAAACAAAATAACATCTGAACCAACGAAATTTTTACAATCGTGTGATATAGTTGCATTAACGATTTTTTTTGATATTTTAAAAAATCTTAAAGAGAGTTTTAGCTCCTCTTTCTCTTTTTCTAGTATCCAAATGATATATATACACAATAAAATATTTAATATATTGCGAGAAATTAAATAAAGAATGGCAAAAGTAAATTTGATATTGTTGTATTTTTATGTGTGAATTAAAATAGTGATATTTTTTTTTCTATGAAGCTCGATTTCCGTGGAAATTGTCTACCAAAAACAAAAGATAGTTCATTAAATTCTTCAACGAATTAAATATAGTCCATTCAAATTTAATTGAGCTATCATGTACCCTGCGACAATATGCGCCTGAATGTTATATCGAAAAGGAAATGAATATGAAAATCAAACATCTAAATCTCGAGTAAATTTTCATTTTATTTTCCGTCAAATGTAAAAAATTTAGGGAATGACTTTATATAATTTATGTAGTCATCTTAAGTGGCTCACTAGCTCAAACCGGATCTTACACAACGGAAGGCATCGCTTTCAGTTTGAAAACCTTAAAAGTGGTTTGCTGGCCGTGTCGATTGATTCTTCTCAATTTGCGATAGTGGTGGCTGTTTTGATTCACTTATTAATAATGTGCCTCGCAATTCTGCCCTAATTCATGGTTGGCTCATTGAAATTTGCAATGCATTGTGAGACTTAATACAGAGGACACATCATCATCAATGGCGCATCAATGCGTATCTCACCTTGGCTTTCTAATGACATTATCTGTAGCTGTCTCTGTCCATCGCCCGTATCCTCGAGATGGAGAATCCTAGTTGCAATTTGCTGCTACTGTGTCCATTGAGTCCTAAAGTTTGCGTTGTTTCTCTGGTGGGTGGCTGCCAGTTGATCGTTATCACTCGCTCGTTGAAATTGCATACAGCTCATGGATGTAACGAATCCAACAGCCCGTTCTTCACGCGTTCCAGGACGTGCTTTAGAATGCAGGGCTCAATCATGTCATGTTTTACATCCGTACATTAATACCAGATGGAGCATCGTTCTGTAGATCTGTAGACTTTTTTGTTCGATGAAATATATTATGAAATATGAAGAATTGAAGTGCACTTTGTTGGCCGCATTGATATGCGATTCGATCTTGTATTTTTCATTACCGACTTTGGGGATGTGAATACGAAGATAAACTAGCCGTGAGGTGGGATCCTTGAGGTACACACGATTAACTTCCCAGTAATATCTACGTAAATATTGAAAATACTAAACACAATAATAATTATGAAAATATTACTTTAAATAATAATGATGTTCCTCTCATAAAAGTTATTGGAATGCCTTAATATTAATCGTATCATCTACGAGAGCGTCCATTGATTACGTAAGAATTTTGGTGAATGAGGTGTTGATTGAATATTAACGCGGATCAATCGGAGGGGGGACAGGTTACACAGCCTTTTTTACGTTATTTGTTATTTTCATATCGATGCTTGAAAGGCGAAAGAGCGCTAGCAAAAATGAATGCAGTTCTTGTTATTACGCCCACTGAAGAGATTTGCCGCGTGATGGCCATTATGAGTAGCTGCGTTCAAAATTGTCACCACTTCGGGATAATCACTGAATTTGTATTTTTGCACGATTTTACTCCAATGAGACTAATAATTATTTCTTATTTTCTGTTGGTGTTGAGAAACATTGAATATGCAGTCAAAAATAGGTTCAATTGCCTGCAAAAAGTAAAAGGTACAATCATTCGTATGACCCCTTTTTACATGGTGACTTCGAATGATTTTTTATTTTTAATTTTATTTTTGTAACCATGGGAAAAAGTTTTGCTGGATTCTTTACAAAAATCGATGATAGTTTATAAATTTTATAAACATGTGTTACTGCGATGTGCAAATCAGGTTCTTTTTTTATGAAAAAAACCTAATTTTTCGCATTTTTTCTATTAAATTAAAAAAAAGCTTAAACAATTTTTTTATCAATTTAAAAGCATCACAAAAATGTTACGATTTTTTTTAAAAGTGTGGCGGAATCACACAAATGTCAATACTCGTCGATTGGCACATTAACGATCCGAAATCCTATGTTTGGCTCCCGAGATCCAAAGATTGAAAAGACGCTTCGATTACGTGAGTTATGCTCGTAGAAAAAACTGTCCATGAACGCACGTACGTACGTACGTACACACACACACATACATCTCCTATTCTAAAAACACTTTATATATACTCTAAAGACCTCAAAATGTAAAGATAAGTAGAAAATTTCAATTTTGATTTTCGAGGCGATTACAAGAACTTCCCATATACTGGAAAGTTAATAAAAGTGTCGACATTTTCAAATTTATAGCTCCGAATCATCAACACGGATTGTGCATGCAACTAAATGCTGTAATGGATTATCTCTCACGCAAGGATTGCAAGAATAATATTTAAGAGGTATATTTGCGTGTTCAAGTTTTCAATTCGATAGCAGCGCTGCACTGAAGATAGTTTTATGCGGTAGCAATTAGTTTCAGTTTACTTTCTGAGATTAAATAATTGAAAGAATCGAAACAATACACAACACAATTTTGTTGTTTTCATTGTAATCTTCTTTGAGATGAAATGAGGAGGTCCACAACAAAATGAAACATTTTCACTTATGATATTTTTGTTTTTGTTTTCTGATCGGAAATGAATTTATTATTATTTAATCTATTAGGGGATGATTTAGTACACCACCTAAATATTCAGTGTATATAAAAAACTTTTCCGCTTTGCTTAATTATAGCAGAAAACAAAGCTTCCCGCTCATGTAAACAAGCTTCCTCCGTTACTGAAACATTTGTTCTATTGAATTAATTGCGTTTAGTTATGAACTACCTCAAACCAAGTAGTAAGTACAAATTCAAATAGCCTAGTGGCAGTTATATTTCTTTTCATTGTTTCTAGTTAAACTTCAATTAGGAGTGCATAAATCTCGCCCCGAGTTTTCTTCAATTTTTAACTTCCCAGTGAATTGGGAAGTTATTGTAATTGGTCCAAAGATCGAAATTAAAATTTTCAACACATTTTCATGTTTTCAAGACACTAGCAAATTTTAAAACTATTTTGAAAAAGAATTATGTGTTTTTGTGAGTATAAACTTTATGTAATGACGACATACTTCCTGTCCCCGTAGCACACATTGGATGTGCTCAGCACAGCTGATGCTGGTAAACATAAACAGCTGCTGCTGGCTGTCGTCAACATTTTGACAGAGCTAATGGTATCGTTTGTTTGTAAAGTTCTAAAATTTAATTAAAATAAGACAGAAAATCTGTACGGAATGTTCAACGAAAGTAATTGGGAAGACAGCAATGTCAAGACTTATTCTTTCAAGTCCTTTACAAAGGTTCAATTACATGTGCTAAATCAATTTCTGAAAAATAATCCCTGTTTTTTATAGGCCGCGGGAAAAAATTCGATCGTCTCAAATAAGAAGGTCAAAAGAAAACGAAAAGAACGCTTATCAAACGAGCCTAACATAGACTTACATCAGAAAAATGTTGGCAGGAAAATTAAAAAAGCCGAGAAGAAAGGAAGCACAGAAAAATTCAAAAACATTGCAAAAGAATCTAAGGACATGTTAAGTCTGTCGCAGAAATCGGAGGGAAGCTTGCTGAACAAATTGAGAGATAATCTAAAAGGATCTAGATTTCGCTACTTGAATGAACAGCTTTACCAGACAAGTGGATCTGGCGGTGTGACCCTCTTCGAGGGCAAAACTGATGATTTTGAAGCGTACCATGTAGGATACAGGCATCAAGTGGAACAGTGGCCCATGAACCCGCTTCGAAAAATCATCAGAGAAATCAAGAAACTGTAAGTTCGTTAGTCAAAAGCATGTACGCAGATATTTTTGTGTTCCGTAATTATACTCCCAGCTAGGATTTTGATACATATGATCTTAAAAGAAATAAAGTAGGTTCTGCCTGGTATCCAATAGAGTTACAAAACGGTTGCGATGTAGAGATTACTCGATATTTGCAACTCTATATAAGCAAGAACAGATATTAGGCATTGATGGCTCTTTGTATAAAATAAATAGTTGATAAAAACCACATTACCCGATGTAGGCAACTGCATTGAAAATAAACCTAAACTCAATCTGAAAGCAAAGATATCAGGAAAATCGGGGTTTCGTTGCACGTTATTTATTTAAAGCGTCGTCAGTTTCTTGGAATATTGGAATCAAATTTGCACGTAGAAAAAACTGTAACTGATCAGAGCCTTCTCTGGTTTGGTAGACGGTTTGGGCAGCATTTATTCAAGCGTCTCTAAATAGATACGCGGCACAGTTGACACTTTCTGCTAGAAGTTGACCCATTTTTCCAACAATAAGTGAAAAGTGCGCCTTGGGTTGAAAATAAATTATCAATTTATGACCTTATGCTTGCATCAAAGTACACTAAAACCTCGATCTGCGTCGTTAATTGGGACCCAAAAAAGACGACGCAAATCAAAATTAATTTTCCTATACATAAATATTTTGTTAATTAGTACTAAAATAAAATATTTCCTTGCATCAAAAACTATTTTTATTTCAGTCATATTTACATAATACATAAACCAACATAAATAAAATATAATGCAATTTATTAAATATTAATTCATTAAAATAACAGAAAAATTCATTAAATAAAATAAAATAAAAAATCCTTTACATTGCACAGGAATTATAATTTATAAGTTATTATTATTTTTTTATTTCTAATTCGATGAACTTGACGATTCTAAATCGATTACTATTTCTGTAGGCTGATTTGGTTCTCGTACTGACTTATTTAAAAAGTTGTCCAAAGTCTGTTGCACTTTTGCCGCTTTTTTTCCTGATAAATTTCTTTGTAGCAATTGATAGCGTTATCTATAGATCTTGTCATCATCTACAAAAATGTCCATTGCCTGTGAAATAAGTTGCATCGCTTTCGAAATACAACCAGCCGTTAACTTTTTTTTTCTGGAACCACATCAGGTATATCAATATCGTCCACCAAAGAACGTTCAACATTTATAGAAATCAAATCTTCATTATTAAGCTCTTTATCGAGTGATATCAATATCTCATTTATATCATCTTCCTCCATGCCTTCAAAGTTTGCTTCTCTAGCTAATTCAGCAAGTTCTCTACGAACGGTTGGTGCAATATCAACTTCTAAATCTTTAGATACGGTTTCTGGCCATAGTGGACGCCAAACTCCGTTCATGCATGTTTTTTTACTTTCATCCATGAATAGTTTATATTTTCGATAGCCATCAAGATATTATAATTTTTCCAAAACTGTTTCACGGAGGGCATATCATCCCCATCAGTTGATGCAATAAGCTTTTTACGTTCGCCACGCAACGTAGTCGATCCCAAACCCTCAAGGGCGAAATATGGGACTTCCCTGTCCTTGAGACCCCAAACCACCGTGCGGGTAAACGCTGTCTTTTCGGAAAATGGAATACGCAGATCGCCACTTCGCACAATCAAGCCAATGAATGTATTGAATTGTTATAAATGAATTAAATGCTTATTAATTAATTATATTGTAGCGAGTAAGTCAATTTAGGCTAGAGCTTGAATTATATAAATGTAGAGGAGATGTAGGATGTAAGAATACTAGATTAGATAGCTAAGTAGGTAATAGGTGTTGTTTATGGGGAGTGTTCCGCTCGTGCGCGCGAAAGCTGCGTAATCACCAACAGCTAAATGCATTTCCGTCAACGTCACAGACCCTGCGGATAAGTTGCCAACAATCACAACAACAACAACGCTCACCCAATCGTCGCAACAGATCCCAAATCAAGGCTCCGCCTGGTTTACGACACGCCATTGGAGTCCACTACGCGCCTGTGATACCGACAACCATTGGCAATTGTAATTCACCATGATTAGCGACCGACACGATTATTTCCCCAACACCCCAACCACACCACCCAAGCAGCAGCTGACGCGCATCAACGAGAACCAGTTCCCCAAGCTTTTCAAAGCTGCGATGAGGTCAACTGCCCAGTTGAGAGGGCATTCACCGCCGACGTGGGGACAACGGTACAGGAAAATCCCATATATAGGGCCGGTGGAGCAGCTGACGGGGCTTTTTGTACGTCGATCGCTGGTGGAAGCTGCGTGGATCTTTTTTTTGGTTGTGCGAACTGGTGGACGGCGCGTTGCTGGATCTTTTTTGTGGGAGAAATCGCGGAAGCTGGCAGGAAATCTTACGCGTTGTGGAAGAAGGAGAGAAGACGACGGTCAGCAAGCGGCGCACGTTCGGGAAGTGGCAGGTGAAACCGGAGCCGCAGCATTAGGAGAAGAAGGAACAAAATTGTAAGTAGATTTAAGTGTATCTAGTTAGAAGTTAGGGTTTAGTTAGGTTTTTTTAAAATAAATTGTGCCTTGAATTAAATTATAAATTGTGTGATTTTGTGAAGTGGCGAGGCGGAAATCGCGTTCCTGGCGTGTGTTCTTGTGCTCCCCTATTCGATCAGTGGTTTTGGGTCACCGTGAATCCGATTCCCGTTTCAGGATTCGCGGACAGGGCAGTCCCGGCGCGGAAACGGGTGGCGCCCTTTTTTTTAAATACATATTCCCACACCCCTCTTCGCGGGTGAAGCCGGGTGGGATTGCCTGAACCGTGGCTAGGATCGGCTACGGTGGAAGTGCGGACGTTGTGAAAAATCTAGCTGTAACAAGCTGGCTAAACGTTCGTCGTAGATAATAACATTTAAAATTTGATATGACACCTTGATCCATCGGTTGTATGATGGATGTCGTGTTTGGTGGCATAAAAACAAATTTCACATTTTCTGAAATATCGTCTAGATAAATTGGGTGTGATGGAGCATTGTCTACCAATATCAACATTTTAAAATCAATATTTTGAATACGACAATAAGTTTTCGACTCGGGGACAGCGCAATTTTCTGCCCAATCTTTAAATAGAGCTGCAATCATCCACGCTTTTTATTCGAACGCCAATAAAGCGGAAGAGCACTTTTATCCACATGTTTAAAAGCCCTTGGATTTTCAGAGTGGTGAATCATAAAAGGCTTAAATTTGAAGTCACCTTCTGCATTTCCTCCTAGAAGAAGTGTAAGCCGATCTTTACTTACTTTATATCCAGGGCAAGATTTTTCAGTTTTGGAAATGAACGTTCTCCCTGGTAGCCGTATCCAATAAAGGCCAGTTTCGTCGACATTTAGTACTTGCTTCGAAGAATAACCACCTTCTTCAATAATCGCTTTTATTTCTATTTTAAATTTATTTGCAGCTGCAATATCTGCACTGGCAGATTCTCCTTTCAAAGCAACATTATGCAGTTTTGCTCTACTTTTGAAACGTTCGAACCAACCTTGACTGGCTTCGAATTTTTCTGATTTTTTCCGCTAGATGATGGCGAATCCTTTTGAATATCGTTAAAAATTCTTAACGCTTTGTTTTGAATCACCATTTTGCTCAGTGGCATCTGGCGCTGATTTTGGTTCTCTATCCAAATACTAAGGAGGGACTCCATTTTTACCATAATGGAACTTCTTACTTTGGTACTGGTTTGTTTTGATTGCAATGATGTAGTGGCTTTAGCAAACTCTCCTATTTGCTCAGCATCTCTATTACAAATTGTTCTCACTGTTGTAGGAGCTAAACTAAGATTTCTGGAAATTTCAACAGCCTTTTCCCCAGATTTAAAACGTTTTAACACTTCTAATTTCAGTTCCAAACTAATTTGTTTGCGCTTTTGGCTCATTTTTACTGGCCTCTAATTTATTTTTTAAACAACACTTTTAATTTATATAACCAAATCGAACACTTTTAATTTATTTAACCAAAACCAACAGTTTTAATTTATTTCATGAACATTTTTAATTTACTCTTGAGATAAAAGACTCTGTAATTTTATGTAATTTCGCAAATTATGAAAAAACTTACTGTGAATTATACGCTTGTATACATAAAGATTGAACTACATAATTAAATGGGAAATCCCCTTAATATAAAACTTAAGCAACGCAAATAAAAAATTTTACGACGCAAATAAAAATTTTAACGACGCAACTCTGAAATTACGAAAATTCAAGAACACGCAACTTCGAAAACGACGCAAATCGAAACGACGCAAATCGAGGTTTTAGTGTATAAATAAAACTAGAATTTTTATAGAATTTTCAATGAAATCTTCATATAGTGAAATTGATTTTTATTGTTAGCCTATTTTATGGAATCTACAACCGATTCTTTGGCGGATTTGTACTAAATTTTCAGTTTTTCAAAGGTGGTTTTTCCATCCTTAACTGGTTTCATAAATTTTACATACCTAACTGGTAAGCGGTAACAGGTAAAAAAATGACGGCAAACAATTTCAAAACTTAAAACACTTAAAAACTGAACAATTTTGGAATTATTAAAATCAAAATTAGATTTTTTCGATCTTCAAAATTTTATTGCGAGCAATTTTGAGATAAGCACTGCAATATGTAATGCGTTAAAATTACATTCCGCATCTAATGCTTTTTCGCCGTAATCCAAATGCTTTACTACGTTTAATATTAATGCTAGTGTTAATGCTGTTATATGTATTAGAACAATATCGAAATGTTACACCATGACCAACAATATATTACACAAAGAGTACAATGCTCCTCCTTATACATACAAAATGTGAGAAGTTAGTGTCTATAATTCGAGGAAAGCCCCAATACAAAATTTTGAATTGAGTTTTGAATGCTGCTGTACAAAAAAGTACCATGAGAAGAAACAAGTTTTTTTGAGGAGCGAAGGTAAAATTAATACCCGCAATCAACTTTTAGACCCATGAATAAACACATTTAACTCATAAGAATGTGTTTAGGATAAGAACACAAAATTTATTTATTGTTTTGGAAATTATTTCAGTTTTTGGCAATATAAATTAAAAAAATCAGCGGTAAAAAATGTCACAGTAATTCAATTGTGCAGTTTAAAAACTAAAAAACTATAGAAAATTAAAGAGTTTTCGTAAAACCATAACTATTAGATTAAAACTAGTGCAATGAACCAAAATTAATATTTCGTCGCATATCGTTTGTTGGCAATTACCGCGCGACAACGTCGTGTCATAGAATTAATCAAACTCTGGCATCAGTTTGTTAGAACTTTGTTCCAGAAATTTTAAAATGCAGCCCAAAGCGTATCATTGTTGCCCGGTTGAACGAGAAACCGATTTTTTGACATCAGATCCAAGGTTCTCAACTAAGTTGAAATCGGGCGACTGCGCTAGCCACTTCATAACATTCACCGAATAATCCTCAAATCATTTTTTAGCTTTCTTGCTGGTATGTTTGGAATCATTGTCTTGCTGGAAGAACCACAATAACGGCATTTCTCTTCTATATAAGGCAGCATCCGTTTTTCCAGTATATCAACATGGACGTGTTGATCCATGGTAGTTTCTATCCAATGTATGAAGCCAACTCCATCCATAGTCGGAAAAACAAGCACATACCATGATGCTCGAACCTTCGTGCTCAACAGTTTTAATCGTGTATTTAGGGCTATATTCTGCACTCTATGGTCTTTTAACGTAGAAACGAAAACCATTGCTGCCATACATCACAATTTTACTTTCATCCGTCTATGAAACGTTCCTCCGTCTCTCCACTGGCCAATTCAAATGATGTTCTGTGAAGTTTATACGATTTTTTGCATACTTATCAGTTGAAAGGGACACTTTTCAAGGGCTAAACTATGCTCTCCAAGTCGGCTGAGAACTGTTTCAACACATGCTGTAATATTCACATCCTTTTTGACTTCTGTTGCAAGCTTAAAAGACTCCTTTATACTTTGCTAGACCAAGCGTCGGACGAGTAACGGCAACATAATCTGTTTTTATCATAGAATTTCAGATTTTGGTGCAAATATTATTGCATCGCGAATCATTTTATAAGAACAGTCAATGCTTTCCGCGACCCATAGCTTCTCTGATAATTTAACTTTTTTTTTGTTGGAAAAACCACATAAAATAAAACCAACTGTAACACTTTGATGCTGTATTTAAAAAAAAATCAAACACAAAAGGCAGAAACAGAAAAATAAGAGTATCGTAGCAATTCTTCCTCTTCTCTCAAATTAGCTTTGAATAAAAAGAACAGCTTTTATATCAATACAAATGGCCATATTTTCAGCAAGTGAGCACATTGTGAAATGTTATGAAACAGTTTTAGCTGCCCAAACTGTTGCACCTGATGCTTTTTTTAATTAGCTAAACTACTGTCAGTGATGCTATTTTTTACCGGCACAGTATATGCTGTCATGGACATTAAGATAGTGACACAACTAAATTTAAAAAAACATAAAATCTCTTAAATTAAAAAGAATCATAATTTATTTTACGGCTTAATAAATAATCATACTTAAATGCTATACAAACAAATTGAACTCCTTCAGTTAAGCTTACTTAAAAAAACAATAAAATTTAAAAAAAAATGCAAAATGCATTGGACAATAGAATAGAGACACCGAAAAAAATCAAATAATTCATATATTTGGGAATTTTATTAAAAAGAAATAGAAAATTGTTCAATATTTAGTTGCGTGACCATTATTCCTAAGTACATCCGCGCATCTATTTGGCATTGAATCAATTAATTGGTGGCATCGCTCAATAGGAGTTTTAGACCATTCTCTTTGAATTATTTTCCATAACTCTGTTTTATTTTTTGACCGGTGTCCACAAACAGCCTTTTTCAGGTCCCCCCATAAATGTTCTATGGGGTTCAAATCGGGTGATTGCAATGGCCATTCCATTAGGTGGATTTTTTGATCTTGAATGAATTTATTTGCGTATTTGGATGTATATTACTCCTGGCTTGAATCCTTTATCAGCTCGCGTTCATGTCGTGTTAGTCTATGTGGTGCTTATTCCTCTCTCTTCCACCCTACCTCCGGTGTTCCTCAAGGATCTATTCTAGGTCCTCTTCTTTTCTTACTCTACATTAATGACCTTCCCTCTGTCATAGCGTCTCAGTGTCTTCTATATGCTGATGAATTAAAAATTTACAGAGTTATTCGCTCGGAAGAGGATTGTATTGCTCTCCAAAGGGATCTGGACGCTATCGATTCTTGGAGTCAAACTAATTTTCTCTCCCTTAATGTCCAGAAATGTCACAAAATGTCTTTCTCCCTAAAGCCCAGTCCAATTGATCATATCTATATGTTACACGATATTCCTCTTACGGCTGTTTTTCAAATAAAAGATCTGGGAGTGATTTTCGATCCGAAACTTAAATTTGAGCCTCACATTGTGGCTATAGCCGCACGTGCCTCTCGGGTTTCCGGGTTCGTGTTAAGACACTCTCAGATGTTTACTGACATTTCCTCCGCCGTCAATATATACACTAGCCTAGTTAGACCCATACTTGAATATTGCTCGCAAGTATGGTCACCACACTATCAATATTTGGATTCTTTGATTGAATCAGTACAGCACAAATTCACTCGTTTCCTTATATTTAAATTTAAAATCCCATATATGCCATATGAAGAGCGACTTTCCTTGCTACAACTTCCTACTTTGCAATCCCGCAGACTCCTTTTAGATGAATGTTTTCTATTTCGGCTTCACCACCATCAATTAAACTCTAACCTCTCTGATTGGTTAGAGTATCGTATTTCAGAACGCCCTGCCAGATCTGCCAATATATTTACAGTTCCATATGCTAGAACTGAGACTTTGTTCCATTCCCCGATGTTGCGGCTTCCTCGTAACCACAATAGTCTGCAACTTGGTCCGTTTCCGTCCTCACTCTACATCTACAAACAAAATGTAAAACGTATTTTATGTAATTAGTTTTACTTTACTATATTTTTCTTTCTTTTTTGTTTATTTAATTTGTCTTGTAATTGGGCTATATTAGTCTGTAAGATAAATTCCTAATAAATAAATAAATAAATAATTTAGGGTCATTGTCTTGTTGCAGGACCCATTTAAGAGGCATATGCTCTTCTGCATAAGATAGCACTGTATCCCTTAAAATATTGACATACTGAATTTTGTCCATATTGCCATCAATTAATCGAATCAGACCAATCCCGTACCAGGAAAATGATCCCCATAATTTAATACTCTCTCCTCCATGCTTCATTGTTTTTTTTTTGTATATTGGGGCCTGAATTGTTGCATTGGTGGTCTTCGGACAGTTTGCCTGTCATCACTTCCACATGAATTTATTTTAGTTTCATCAGTCCACAAAACGTTTGACCCACTCCAATTTTGGTGGTCTTTCGCAAAATTTATTCGTTGTTTTATGTTGCGTTTCGTTAATAATGGCACTTTTCTTGCAATTCTACCATACAAATTACTCTCTACAAGCCTTCTACGAATGGTTCTTGAAGAAACATTCAATCCTAATTTAATATCTTTTGAAGATTTGAAAGGATCAGCTTTCGAAGCACGCACAATTTTTCAGTGTTTTCCACGACCCATTTTTATCTACGAATGAATACCTTGTATCAACTAAATAAATATGTATATCAAAACTAATAAAATCTTATTTCAGAAACACTCACCAATATAAAGAATTCAAATTTCTCAATAGTAGCACTGCTAATTCGAGCTGTCTCTAGTTCAATGACCAACATAAAACTTACTTTTACAAAATGCGGGGATTCCTCTAAAGACATGGGAAACGCAAATGGAGTACAGCAATCGTGTTTTGGCAGCAAATGTATTATGGCATTTAAATACGAGATGGCGTTCCCCACCTTCAACAATTTTGTTCGAATGTAATGTTTTTCTGGTCAACAATTAAGTGTCTCTATTTTAATGTCCATGACAGTATATATGTATATATATATATATAAACAGAAATGCATTTTGCCTCACATATTTTGTTACAAGACGTAAAAGAGGAAGTGTTTTTTGTAGATAAGTTTATTCAAAGTCAGTATAATAGTTTAATTAAAATTTCTCCTTTCGAAAAATAGTTTTTATCGTAGAAAAAAATGGACCAAGGACAACATTGTAAGCATACCCAAAAAGACACAACTAGAGTCCTGCACAAACAGGGTAATTCTATCCGAGGTATCGCAAATGTCGTAGAATGCTTTCCACGGATGGTGTTCAACTCTTTTCTCGCAAAACCGAAGCCTGAAATATTCGGACGGTCATCGAAAATGGTAAAGACAGACAAAGATGCAATGTTTTTAAAAATCAAGGCCGATCCTATTTTATCGTCAAGGAAGTTAGTTCAAGAGACGGGAGTAAGCATAAGTGCCGGAACTGTTCGACTTACTCTCCAAAAGAATGATATTTAAGCTAGAGTTCCTAGAAAGCTTCCACTTATGAAGAAAGTACATCGAAAAAAACGCATTGAGTTCGCTAAACTATAACACTTTCCCGAAGAACTTTACCTAAACTCAAAACAATGGAGAAATATCCTGTGGAACGATGAGACAGAAATAAACCTTTTCGGGATGGACGGAAAACACGTTGTACGTCATCCACTAGAGAATGTTTGTAATCCACGATACACAAAATCCACAATTGAGCATGGAGGTGGTAATGTGAAGATTTGGGGTTGTTTTTCTTGGTTGGTTACTGGTCCGATTTTTCTAATCGATGATAAAAGAAAAGTACAGTGACATTTTACACAATGTCATGCTTCCATGAGCCGAAGAAAACATACCAATCAGATGCCGTTTCCAGCAAGACAACGACCTGAAACATTCAGCGAAGAAGACTATCCAATGGTGGCCAAATAATAAAATTAAAGGTCAGTCACCTGACCTAAACCCGATTGAGAATTTATGGAATAATCTCAAAATCGAAGTTTCGAAGTGGTGACCAGCGTACAAGAAGGAATTATGGAAAAGTGTACAGAGAGCAATATCACTCCCGAAGGGTCAGAATTTGGTCAACTCTATGTCTCGTCGAATCGAGTCAATTTTATTAAATAATGGTTTCGTTACAAAATGTTAAATATTAACAAAATGATTCCAAAAAAAATATGAATTCGAAACTAAGCCAATAATCTCTTCCCACTTTTCATGTGTTGCTATTTTATTGGCCAGGCTATTAACTCAAAGTAAAGTAAAGAATAATTAAACTTAAATAGAGGCTCACATAGTGGCAATAGCCGCACGTGCCTCTCGTGTCTCCGGGTTCGTATCAAGGCACTCTTATATGTTTACTGACATTTCTTTCCCCGTCAACCTATACACTAGCCTTGTTAGACCCATCCTCGAATATTGCTCGCAAGTATGGTCACCACGCTATCAATATTTAGATTCTATGATAGAATCAGTACATCACAAATTCACTCGTTTCCTTATCTTTAAATTTAAAATTACATACATGTGCCATATGAAGAGCGACTTTCCTTGCTACAACTTCCTACTGTGCAATCCCACAGACTCCTCTTAGATGAGTGTTTTCTGTTTCGGCTTCACCATCATCAATTGAACTCTAACCTCTCTGATTGGTTAGAGTATCGTATTTCAGAACGCCCCGCCAGAATATCATATTTGCAGTTCCCTATGCTAGGACTGAGACTTTCTACCATTCGCCGATGTTGCGGCTCCGCCGAAACCACAATATTCTGCAACTTGGTCCGTTTCCTCACTCATTCTACATTTATAAGCAGAATGTAAAGCGTTTTTATCTAATTAGTTTAGCTATGCTATGTATTTCTTTCCTTTTATTTTTTATGAATTCTTAATAAATAATTGTGATGAAAATGAAAAAGGGTTTATCCCTCATGTACCCTAAATGTTTTAATATTTGGTTTACATGTACGCCTTTACTTAACTTTGCATTTTTTTCCGCTTGCAGACCCGAAAGTCTAATCGTTGTTGATTTTGGTTGTGGTGACGCCATGCTAGCTCAATCAGTTCCACACAAAGTCTACTCCATCGACTTAATAAGTGTAAAAGATGACGTGATAGCTTGCGATATGGCCAATACACCCCTCAAGACAGGATCTCTCGATGTTGCGGTCTACTGTCTATCGTTGATGGGTACAAATTTGCAAGATTTCTTCCTTGAAGCCAATCGTGTGCTACGTTTCGGGTAAGTTACAAATACCATCGCTTCAAGTTCCTTATTCATTTCTATAACTTTCTTTCAGTGGTCTTTTAATAATAGCAGAAATATCATCGAGATTCACGTCTATTGATGAATTTATACGGAACGTGACAAAATGTGGATTTCACCTTGAACGACGCGAACTAGCTCATAAAATGTTTGTGTTTTTCCGATTTAAAAAACAACAAATAGTTCCGAAAGATAATGCATCTATGAAAAGCTTTTCGTTGAAGCCGTGCTTGTATAAAAAGAGATAATAAAATGTTTGATGTATTGCCTCTGGTGATTCATTTATAATGTATATATTCATGTACATATTAGCGACCGCAAACAATGTTACCGAGTACGGAAATCTAGTGTGGGTTAAGTATATATTTTGAGTAGTAAAATTATGGGAAAGAAAAATTCATTGTGGTTAGCAGTAAACTCGATTGTGATGATTCTGCAAATATGTTTTCCTTATACGTGAATCAGTTGCACTGTTGCTCAGTATGTTTTGTATTTCTTGCAATGAAATACAGTGTCCTGTTTGGATTATTTTCTGGTCAACAAAAATAATGTACTTCAGCCGATTTTTATCTTCATACTTTGAGCTTTATTTTATCGAAAATTTCTGTTGTTCAATTCCTTTATGGAAGGTGAGCTCATTTGTAACGAACTTTTCAAGTCCTACTTTCAAAGCTCAAAGAAATGGATTCACTGTGTGCCGTTCGGTTAGCACAAATATCACTCAAAGAGATTTGGTCTAAAAACTTAGCCAAGAGAATCTCTTCAAATTGTGCTGCTGTTGACTGAGAGCACCTCAAAAACACCTTTCATCATTTCGAAGGATTGTATTCGTTTGTATTTCACCTCGTTCCGCTTGTTGGCCTATCGACTTCATCGCACTATTTTGAAACTAATTGAGCCGAGGTTCAATGGGATTATTACTGATTTTCACACAAATGGCCAGAATACCAAAAACGGTATTTATTTTCAAAAGAGCGCAATTGGCTTAATATAATGGTAAAGCAGTGAATCGAATAGTTGGTGCTGTCTTCGGTGTCGTCGAATTAATTCCAACATGACTGAGGACACTGTCGGCGTTCTTGTATATCGGAGTACTTCGAACTGAGTAGGTACTAACTTTCAATGGCTGAACTAGTAGTTCTGCATTCTCAGCAGTTTGCTGGCGACGTCCCTACCACTTCATGAAAAAGTCGATTACGAGGATTCTCAACCCTACATAATTATTTACATCTTTTTTAATTTGTTTTTCTTCGATAAATCGGTGTACCATCATCAGAAATAACATTATAAAGTGTTACTCTCGTAAATAACAAAACGCAAAAAATCAGAAGAATAAAACGTTCTACTACTATAATATACAATCCAACAGTCAGTTCAGCGCGTCAATTTGAAATGTTGGTTTCTATTTCATGTGTGAAGGATCCTAGGGTTAAGTTTTGTAGTAAGTTCCATCAAAAATTAGCAAGTCCGAATACATTGTGTATTTTTTTCATGAAATTCCAACCAGTGCATCGATTCCATTCTAAGTTTTGAATGTGTCACAATTGAGAATCCGGTCCGAAATGAAAACATGTTTACGTCGCGGCGGTAATTAATTTTTTTGTATTCATTTTGTTTGTTATTTCTTTAGATTTAAGATCACCCCGACGATGCAGAGTGCTTATGACCGACTGGCTGAGTTAGGAATTGAAATAGATTATTTATGTTTTTTTGATTGCAACACTTTTTGTCCGTCATTTTTCTCTTCAATATTTTCTATCGGTATTTACGAGTATGTTTCATTTCTTGTTATTTTTATTTCAGTGGATTTTTTAGTTGGTTATGATCATATTATCTACAGATGATCCTTCTATACCTGGTTAGGTAAGCTTTTGACTTTCCCTGGTTTCCACGCCTTTAAATGCACAGTAAATGAGCAAGCAGCAAAGGCTTTACCATTAATTCTTCGATGCATTGCTCACTAAAGTAACGTTACGCCTTGAAACTAGATGCACTTTTTTCACACACACTGGTGGACAAAAATGGATACATAGATACTGATTTTTAGTAACTTTGATATAACTTTAATACAGATAATTAAATATTTCCTTTTGCACTGAATACTTGGAATTCTATTCTTAAATTGATAGAACAAATAAAAGCCGTTCCTATA
Source organism: Oxycera nigricornis (assembly GCA_963942545.1). Classification (NCBI taxonomy): domain Eukaryota; kingdom Metazoa; phylum Arthropoda; class Insecta; order Diptera; family Stratiomyidae; genus Oxycera; species Oxycera nigricornis. The sequence goes on along the minus strand of OZ012662.1, from coordinate 31,787,320 downwards.
AAAAAAATTCCAGGAAAATTCAAAATTCTTAGGAAACACCATTTATCCAGTTTTGTCCACATTCTATTCCGTTGATTAGAAAATGATTCACCGTTGCAAATATCGTTTGCATCGTTTGCTTTGACATTTTCTGTGTTTCTATGCTTTTTGTTAGTCGTACTGCAGCAGTCAAGAAAAAGTTAACCGTACAAAGTGAGTGAAATTTAAATACAAATTAAAATGAGAAAAATTTCACGTAACCTTGAAAACGAAATATTTTCTTTGAGTCAAAATGGAAATTCTTGTAATATAAGAAAGCTGAAAATTTTTAAGGCACCTAGCAATCCTAGCGGTCGGTCAAGGCTGTTGTCTGCTGGAGAAGAAGAAGGCGAGGACACCAAAAATAGCTGCAGAAGCATTAAACAAAGCTGTGAGTGATCGGACAGTAAGACGAGCTTTACAGAGAATTGGATTAGTTTCTGCACTAAAATAAAAAAGCCTGCGCTATCTGAAAAGAATGTAAAAGCACGGCTTAAATTTTGTAAAAACCACAGAAAGTGGACCATTTTTGAGACTGGAAAAGAGTTATTTGGTTAGGCGAGACCAAAATCAATCGGTTCCAGTCAGATGGCAAGGAGTATTACTGGCATCGACCCCATGAGACTATTCAAACAAAGATATCATGTCAAACAAACAGTGAAGCACGGTGGTGATCATTTAATGGCGTGGGGCTGCTTTACGTGGTGGAACCTTGTTTCATTGGTTAAAAGCGAAGAAGTAATGAAAAAGAAAGACTATCTTAGCATCTTACAAAATAATTTACCCGACTTCGTTGAAGAATGCGCTTATCCAGTGGACGAAATAGTTCTTCAACAGGATGGAAATTCCAAGCATGCTGCCATAGTTGTGAAAAAATGGCTTCCTGAGCAACGATTTCACACTATGCAGTGGCCTGCACAAATCCCGGATATAGATCCGATCAAATTTTTTGGACAATCGTAAAAAGGATGCTTTTACACTATGAACGTGCTTCAACTAATATGGCCGAACTTTGGAAAAGAGTACAGAATGAATGGACAAAAATTCCACACCAAACGATTCACAACTTGGTAAAAAACATGCCAAAACTAATTGAAAATTTTATGGCAAACAAAGGACTATGGACGAAGTACTAACTTTCCAAATAATTAAAATTGACAAAACTGGATAAATGATGTCCTTACTTTTCAATTATTTTCATATCAGTCCATGCAAATTCTTCTCAAATTCTAAAGCTAGAAATCGCAAAACATCTTTTAAATTTTTCAAGCCAAGCTTCAATTCTTAAATGCTTTGAACTTCCAGGAGATTTTTCATTTAAAATTTTTAAAAAGTTTTTCCTATAAATACGTTGTTGCTCAATTTTTACTCCGGATACTTACACTTTGTTGATGAAACAATAAGTGCTCATAAGTATGGACAAGTATTAAAGCATTTTAGTACCAGCCATTGAGAAGCACCGTTCATTTACAGACGAAGCTATTTTCAAAGCTGATTTTGTATCTTAGATCGTGTCAATTCGGTATGTAAGGTATGGCATATGACCTGCTTAATGTCTATTACATAAAAAAATGTGGTCTAAGTGCGACCCTTGAGGCCCACACGACTAACTTCCCAGTGGGATGATTAACAAAGCTATAACTTGTTTTTATTTTTAATTACTATTATTAATAATTACTATTATCAATAATTAATATTATTAACAATTATTATTCTAAATTATTATAATTACTTTTATTATTATTTTACCTAGCCATAAAAGCTTTGGTACCAAAGCCTCGACATCCACCTCCTCGTCATCCTCCTTGTTCACCTCGTCCTCCACCTAGGCCCCGAAATCCACAGCCATTATTGAGGGTATTTAATTATTATTTACAATAATCATTCTTTATTAAGAATACTGAATTATTATAATTGACTTTATATTTACAATATAAAATTATATATAATAATATTTGATTGTTTTTAACAATATTAAATTACTTATAACAATATCCAACGTTTACTGCATTAGCGTCTCTCCTCTCATTCTCTCAATAAGTTTGGAATTGAAAAAATAATCTTGATTTTTTTTCAAATTACATTTTTTACAAATTTGATCACAATTTTGCTAAAACACAATAATAATAATAATAATATTATGAAGGTATTTGGGATCTGCACGAATTAATAGTGCATTTCAAGCAATTTTTCCTCTTTTTTCAGTTTTTTCACCCTCAATAAAAAACGGCCTTACCGATTTTGCTGAAAAGTCATTCAGTTTTAAGTTACGTAATTACGCGTCGAATGAAACCAGTCCCAGGTCAATGTGATCTTTGGTTCTTGAGATAATCGAGACGAAAAATAATTCCGAACGCACCCACGTACACACGCACATACGTACATACACACTCACAGACATCTTTCTAAAAACGATGGATTTGGATTCTAGAGACCCTAAAACGTGGAGATACGTCAAAATTTGGGATTCGCGAAATCGACCCCCTTCCCACTGGGAAGTTAATAAATAAGAAACTAATTGAATCTCTTCATTATTTTCTAGTTCCAGGATATATTTTCTGATCTCGTAATTCAGAGACTAAACTAGTCACCGAATTCGTCTGATTTGAGCTGTCTGTGGCACGTGATGCAACGGTAAGTAGCAGAACAGAATGAAATACGGATTGAAATCATTTGTCGTTGCTTGTGGTGAAGTATGCAATGTTGAAGACAATGTCGGAAATGTTAAGCTTCTGATGAAATTAAAGTATGTTTCATAAATATTATACTAGACCAGTGGTCGGCAAACTTATTAGCTAAAGAGCCAAATATGCAAATTAATACGGTTTAAAAAAAATTGAGAGCCAAATCTGTTTGTAAATGTAGTAAACATTTATCATAATTTTAGAGAATCATTAAATTATGGGTGCATTGAATAAAACTTGATTTCATATTTAATAAGGACTTTATTCATTGATAAAAAATAATTTGATATCTAGTAAAGCATCCATATAAACACTACTTCATGCGAAGAATGTTCTTGCATCTCCTTTGAAAGTTTGCTCAAGTCCGGTTTGTAGGTTGTTGTTTTTAATTTTAGGCACATTTCCAGGTTCTCATCTATGAGACGACTTCTTAGTTTGTTTTTAATAAGATTCATACTTGAAAAAGATTGTTCGCATGAATACGTTGAGCCGAAAAGGGAAAGAACAGCAAACGCGAATTTTTTTTAGCTGATCATAAGCATCCGGAATACTATTCCAGACGTTGAAAATTATCATGTCTTCTTTCTCCAGGTTTTTTAAAGCAGACCACTAGTGTTGAGAACTTAGTTCACATTTATTTTCTCCAATATTTCCAAATCAACACAAAGTTATTCAAATTTAGAGCTCCATATATCCTTGGTTTACAAATCCAGTAATTGTATTTCAAAGTTACAAATGCCCATGCCAAAAGGAGAAAATTTTAAATCTGTTATCGTAGCATTAAGAGGGTTTTTGACGAATGCGAAGGTCGCTTTGTTGTTTTTAAAATCTTGAAACCTGTTGAGAAACGCTTCCCTCATATTTAAAATGGTTGTTTTAAAATGGTATTTGTCAATAGAGGAATTATTTTCTTGGCGATGCTTCCTCAGGCTCGGAAAGTGAAATAATGTTTCTCTTTCAAAATCTTGTGCAAAAAAAAATAATTTATTTTCAAATGAAACGACTTCTTCCAACATCGAAAAAATTGTGTTCCCCTCCTCTTGAAGTTTATGATTAAGCTGATTTAGTTGAGAAGTAACGCCCACCATGAAATAAAAGTTTTGGATATTATTGCAAATCATAAAATAAATGCTATATTGTATACTGTTTCGATAAATATATATAATAATCGACATCAGTCAGGGGTGCTGATATTAAATGACCGTACATACTATTAACCGGCTTTTTCGTCCACAGCCGGATAATATTATAGGCAGGGCAAGCCCGTAGGATATTTGTGCCAGAGCCACACTCAAGAGTTCAAAGAGCCGCGTGCGGCTCCGGAGCCGCACTTTGCCGACCTCTGTACTAGACAGTAAAGTCTACTTAAATTTTTTCTCTTCGTTCATTCTGAAAAAAGGGTAGCAGACAGGTGAAAGCCTACCATATTGTAAATAAGTTTCTATTGAATATTATGTGTTATAACATTCAAAAAACATTTACGCTTTTATTCACTTTTATGATATAAATTTGAAGTGGTACGATTTTTGTGACCGCAAGCGTACACACATTGTTATAAAATGGTTTCTGCATTTTCATATTTGTATTAGAATCAAATCGTGTTGTTAGATACAGTCTCGTAAGATGATAAATTGTATTTTCTTACTTTTATAAATTATAAAAAAACATGGGGTAGAGCGGAAAATTGAGAGATTTTCTTTCTAGACAGTCTCTTTTCAGGAAGAAGAGGGCGCTCATCCAAGTTAAGGCCTAGCAATGCATATTATGTGATTTCAAACATGGTAGACTGTGGAAGGGTGGGCACAGGGTACTTCATTAATATCTGGCGACCCCCGAATAGAGTCACATGGTCATTTGTAGAATATACAGCCTTGCCTTGATTATCAATGTTCGATTTTCTGGTCGTTCGGTTTTTTTTGGAGTTTTCTGAAATAAAACATTTTACAGTGATTGAACATTTAGGTTATGAGCAAGGACGATGACTAGGGAAAACGAAACGCATTTGCATTTTCACCAAACTGAGCTGCAATGCGAGCAATCACAGTTCAAAACTCTCCATCAAAAACATCGGAAAATCGATCGCATTTTTCGTTGCGAAATTAATTGTTCGTTGTTTGGTTTCTGGACTGAGCGGCTATGGAATTTTCGGACTTCAAGTCTTTTTGATTAGTTCATAATTAACCATTCATTATAAAGCTTTGCCATTCATATGTTCCCGAACACATTTACAATTAGTACACTTGAATCTAATCAAGCATTTTTTGAACTTTCTGGAACGGCGCTTGAGATTACGTCAAGGAGGAAATATGTGCGCGTCTACACCAATTAGCATTACATAGGTAATTTGGTGGGATTCTATACGAAACAATTTTAAGAAGCTAATTGAATGGAAAGGCAGTCCAACAAAATGTTCATTTACTATTGTTGCATCACTCCATAAAGAGTTTCGAAACATTTGGAATTATTTTTTGTATTGTGTTGATTTTTTTTAATAAGAATAATTTGGTTGCGTTGTTGGTATGGAAACTATTTAACGATTCTCACTAAAGAAAATCGTCAACTCGTTTTAATTCAGGATATTTTTTTTAAAAATTCCTTCTAAAGTATGATGGTGTATGCATAGTTCTCTTAGTCTATGTATATTGGAAATGTTCAGTAGTTCATATTCTCACTGAGCTAATTTTAGATGAGTATTAAATTAATTTGATGTTCAAGCAATTAAGCATCGTAAAGCAATATTTGATAAGAGATAAGCTAATAACCATGGATGAAGTAATGATGTAATAATAATATAAAACATGTTACATGTCATAAAAGTATACAAATGGTATTATGTAATTGGCTTTAATAATTCATCTGGCTGATAAGGCTTCAATGTTTCTAAAAAAAAAATAAGATTAGAGCTCAACAACTAGTAAACTCTTTAGAGTAATTTTTTTTATATTCAAATAACCATTATAACTAGTAAAATATCTCTATTAACAATCCTAACCTTCTACTAACTATAATACATGCTAATGAAAGTAGGTCTCACGCGATAAAGTGACGTGAATTTCCTTTAATCGCCAAATTGAAAGCAAAAAAAAATTTCAATTAGCACAGTACCCAAAAAGCCACTGATAACAAGTGTGTACCATAAATTATTGTCTCGTAGTGTGGCGTTCGAATATCAATAAAATTACAGTCAAAATATGAAATTGGATTTTTTATTGAAATAATCAGTGAACGAAAACAATGCGGTAGGGTCTTTGCAGATAAGACTTTGAATCGGTTTACATTTTGGGAAATCATTCTGGCAAGGTGAACACAAGAAAGAATATTTGAACAAAATATTGGCTTTAGTATTACGAGGCTTTATTTGGGTACAATTTCTTATCAGACGAGAGACTTTCTTGTTTACACTTGAAACAAATTTTATCAACATTTTATCTGTGTGAATAATGCAATTTATCGTACTGTGAACGACATATGTACGTAGAGTTTGAATTGAAATTATGACTTATTTATATTCATGAGTCCAACAAATGAAGCTATTACAAGTCGAAAATTAAAACCTGCGGTAATTATCTATTACTTTGAATTATCGTATTTGCTAGGCAAAAAGAAAATTCGACTGAAGCGATCTAAATTCTATGGAGTCAAAAAATGCAGAAAAAAATATCTTTTTTTTTTGAAATTTATAAAGTGGATTAGTACCATAAAGAAGAAATATTGAAACATTTCGTCGGAAACCGTGATTTAACGAATTGTTGACATCTGTAAACGCGAGAACCGTCAGCAGAATGATGTGAACTGCAGAAACATCAAATGGATCCATTAGGTAACTAGAGTCGGAAATCGTCATAACCCAGGTTAATGGAAATCATAAATCGCTGTTCGATTTGGGTGTCAACAATTCCACAACTAAACTTGAGAAGAACATATACATAAATGGGATTGAAGCAGGTGAAACGAGTTCTTTTTTTTTTTAAATCTCTATCAATCTTCTGAGAGTTGCTTGTTTGGAGCGTTTCTATTAAAATGTATTTTGTTTGTTTGGTTGAAAAGCATTTACCTTTGCAGCAGCTTACCTTCGTTTGAAGTTACTCGGTTTTGAAGTTGTTCGTGTCTGAATTAAACTTTTGGAGTGCAGAAGATTTGAAAGATTCGTGTTTGGAGATTGGTTTTTGGCGATTCGTTCTTGTTTAAGAGGATTCAAATGGTCGTTCTGGTCTTGGGCTTTGGTGATCACTTGACTTTCTTAAACTAACGAGAACGTGTTGTAAGTAATTTTTAAGTTTAACGTATGGTCAGTTAGAGCATAAGTATTAGCTCGGAAAACGTTGCCAAAATTTTTTTTGAGCCCTTATCCGATGCATGGTTTGATACCAAGGGAGCAATTTTGCTGCACTACAAACAAAACTTTAAGCATTTCATATACAGGGTGGCGCAAAAGTATTTCTTGTATAAAATTTGAAAGAAAAGAGATTGATTTAATATTATAATTTTATTGTAAACTATTCATTAGGTAATATAATAAATAATTAGTATGAAGTATGTCCTCCTTCAATTTCTATACACTCTAAAAGTCGTTTTCTGAAACTTTCACATATTTTTTTTAGGTAGTTTGCAGAAATTGCGTCTCACTCAACTTGTACACGTCGAATCAGCTGCTGCCTATTTTATGGTCTAGGATCTCTAAAGACACTCTCCTTTAATTTGGACCACACATTTTCGATGGGATTTAAATCAGGGGAATTACGAGGCCAATCAATAGAAAAATACTCATAAATCGCCTCATAAGTTTTCAAAGCAGTATGCGGCTTGGCGCCATCTTGCATCAAAATCACTTTCTTTCCGTCCTTGAATTGTTGACGATTAGTAAGGCATTGCACAAAAACAAGAAGGATATTTTCCCTGTAATATTCTCCATTTTTCGCGACTGCTCATTCCGCCAGCTACCATGATTTTTAAGTCGAATTTTGGAGTCTGTATTACGGGAATATTTGCGGGATTGCTGGTTCTCACTGTCCTATTCTGTCGATTGGGTATTGGATGCAGTTGGATCCACGACTCGTTCGTAAAAAAAATGTTTGCACGCAGCCTTTCACCAAGGGTATTGGCATCAGCATCAGGAGATTTTGGCAGAAATTCAACCGGTCTCGAATGTTCTTCTTGGAAAGAAGAGGTTTCTTGCGTTGTCTATAGGCTTGCCGGCCCTAGTTGGTGGACTGAATGTATCGCTGAACGGTTCGCCTCGACACGTTTTTAATGGCTGCCGGAGAGCTGTTAATCCGTTTCGTCGCTGTTCGCGTCGCCACTCCTGGTCTATTTTCAGCCAATGTTTGAATTTTTCTTTTTGATTCTGCCGAAAGTACCGACGGTCGACCACTTCTTTGCGTATCCTTCACGTTTCCTTTTTCGGTATTGTACCATTTTTTCACGGTGTTCTTGCTGATCTTAAGTACTCTACATATGTGGCTGCAGCTGTACCCCAATCAATGCATGCGTTGAATTGCAATACGTTTTTTAATTTGACCACTTTCCATTATATTTGAAGATTCACGAAGCTTTGAGGGTTTGTACAAAAGAGCGTTAAAATTAGGGTCTTTCGGTAAATTTGGGACTTTTTAATCTGAATGGATAATTTTATATTTTCAAAAGTCTTTTTTTGTACAGGAGCTATCATTTTAAGCTATTAAAAAAATACCCAAGTCCTCATGGGTCTGCAGGTAAAATTGTAATTAGGCCTACCTACAAATCCTTTTCGAATTGTCGTACCTGTTTTTGCTGAGTCTTCAATAAAAGTCATTATTTTCGTATTATCGCTTAAATTTCTGTTTTCACTCGTTATGGAAATTAATGAATGAATGAAAGCTATGTAGCTATAAGAAAATTTAAAGTGGGTGTCAAAATTTTTGAAGATAGTTTTTTGCCGATAAATTTACTCGGGTTGATTTTTCATGTCGAAGGTCAGAAACTTTTGCGCCACCCTTGAGTTAGTTAACCTTCATACGGTCCTCGGGTCAATTTTGACCCATTTTGGCATAGAAATATAATTTTCTCTTGAAATAAGCGTTCGAAGAGTTTGATATTCTACGACTTTTAATGAATAGCGAAAATGTACTTATTATCGAAATAATTTTGTCAAAAAAGTTTGTATTATTCTTCATATAAACTTTTTAACTCTAACGGTCTTCGGCTCAGAATTGACCCCAAACAATAACAAGCGCACAGAACATCTTTTATCGTCCCAACTGTTTATGGTACATATCGTATAACTTTTTGAATAATATGTTATTTTGTTCTACCCATGCTATTCTCAGAATTGCCGTAAACATCAGTTCAACAACGCGTCCCGTAGATTACAGTTGCAAAAAAACATTCTACATCTAAAAAATGAGTGACAGTGAAATATTAGCGGTATTATTAGTAGTAATGAGTCCTGTTCTGAACTAGAGGATAACATGGAAGAAGCTGAACCATCTGATAGCTCGAGCAGCGATAGTGAATTAGAACTTGTTCAGACCATGACGTTAAAGGATGGACTAATAAAATATTCCAAAGAACCCATGACACAATCTTGTGGAAGAGCTTCCAGAGAAAACATCATCAACTTGATGCCAGGTTTGACAAGTTACTCTTGCTCAAGGATAACTTCAGATGAAGAATCTAGTTTTCAATTATTTTTTCCTCCTTCTTTGACACACCTTATTTTGAAATATACTAATTTGGAGGGTAGGCGTGTTTTTGCTGATGATTGGAATGACATTTACGAAATTGACCTATTCGCTTACATTGGGCTTCTACTACTAGCAGGTGTATTTCGTTCAAATAATGAAAGTACTGAAAGCTTATGGGATAGTGAGAATGGAAGACCTATTTTTGCAGCAGTTATGCCACTAAAAACTTTCAAAAAAATATCAAGAGTGATAAGGTTTGACAATAGACAAACTCGATCTGAACGGCGATTGTTGGATAAAGTTACCCCTATTCGAGATCTGTGGGTTGACCTTTTACCTAAATTTCATAATCCTTCTGCTTCTAACAGTGGACAAGCAGCTTGTAGCATTCAGAGGACGGTACCCATTCCGGCAGTATATGCCTTCGAAACCAGCTAAAGATGGCATCAAATTTTGGGTTCTATGTGATTCTGCTACAAGTTACGTTTGAAATATCCAACCGTATACGGGTAAAGAAATAGGAGGTCTGCCTGAAAAGAACCAAGCCATGCATGTAGTTCTTGGTTTGACATACGGTCTCATAGGACATAATCTTACTGTGGATAATTTCTTTACTTCATATCAACTTGGACAAAAACTGCTAGAAAAACAAATAACTGTAGTAGGGACTATGCGTAAAAATAAGCCGGAATTACCTCAAAAAATAGTAGCGACTAAGGTAAGATCGTTGTATTCATCATATTTTGCTTTTACCAATGATACTACACTTGTGTCTTACATCCGCAAGAAAAATAAATCTGTGAATCTCCTTAGTACTTTGCATCACAGCTCAGAAGTAAGTGATCGCACTGATTAAAAGCCTCTGGTTATTTTAGACTACAATAAATATAAAGGCGGCGTAGATACACTGGATAAAGCTGTCTCCTGTTTTACTTGCAAAAGAAAGACAAAACGATGGCCTCAAGTAGTATTTAGTAGCATGGTAGACATATCAGCATACAATGCATTTGTGCTATTCACGGCTGCCAATGATAACTGGAAGAAAGGGTGCTTTTCAAGACGCCGATACTATTTGGAAAACCTGGGTATGCAATTGATTACACCGTATATAAAAAACAGGAAAACATTACCGAGAGCATCTTTTTCAACAGTAATTGCAAAAAAGATTTGTGGAAATATACAGACTCCATCAACTTCGACTCAAAAACAGAAATATAACACTAGTTCAGGTAAGACAGCTCCCAAAAGAAGCCGTTGTCAACTATGTGATAAAATTGACAATAAAACACCTTTGATATGTGTGGATTGTAAAAAATTTGTGTGTCAAAAACATTCTAATACACTTGTATGTACCAGTTGTAATAAGAATTAACTTTGCTTCATTTGCTTTGCTCTTTCCTGCGAGTTTTTTTAAAATGAAAATGTATCTAAAAACGATATAAAGTCCGTCTATTATAGATGCATAAAACTCTAACTGTTATACATAAAGAAATAAGAATCCCATATAATAGAAACATTATGTAAAATAAATACATTTGAAAGCTATTCTTTGTTTTTGATTGATTTTTCAGTATAATTCGACTACTGGGTCAAATCTGACCCAAAGCACGGTAACGTCAGTAAAATTGAAGACCTTATGAAGGTTAAAAAAAAATGCGTATCATTGAACTGTGAAAACTTAAACGACTTCAAATCAAAAGTAATTGGATTCAACAAACAGATCAAGTTTCTCAATTGAGTGGTCATGCTCGTGATACCGTCAGACTGTTAAGGTTTTTGCAGCATGAACGTTCAAAATTATTGGGGGCGTGCTAGTACCCAATTTTTATAGGCTTCTATTGATTTCATATCAGATATGGAATTGTATTCGCAAAAGATACTCATATTCGTATTACAAAAGATACAAATTCTGCTAGACATTCTATCACCTTCCGAGCATGTTGTTCACCTTTGCGTCCGCCGACTCAGCCGTGAGGTGGACTTTACGATTGATTAGGCCTCGTGGTTTGCGCGACACTTGCGACAACAATTGCTTCTCTATCAAACTTTTATCAAACACTTATCTGCAGTGTCGAATGTATCTTGGCGCTCGCTATCTTGGGCAATAAGTTGTAATCGGCAGGTCGGCGGTTGGTGGTTGGCGGTTGGCAGCCGGCACCTAGGGGGGCTCGCTGCGGCAACTCATGCGACCCGGGCGTGCACTGATGGATCCAATTTAAGAATCAGTGATAGTGATAGTAATTCCACGCGGTAATCAACAACGAGTAGGGTTTGCCCGAGCCAGTACCGAAACAGCCTATAGTGAGGTTTCAATTCAGCCGCAACCGTTACCGTGTGTGGACGACGGATACTAGACGTAGATAGTACGTACGGTCGCCGTTCCGATTCGAGGATCCTTGAAATTAGCATTTTAGTGCGTCGCGTTTATTTATAAATCGAATTCAATCGCATCAAATTGCCCCGCGGCTAGTCGAGAAGTGCATTTGTGCAATTAGTGCGTGTGTGCCAGGTTCATTGTCGATTTAGTGTGCATTCACGCATTAGTTTGTACTTGCATCCGAGGCTACTCCGAAGACGGAGTGTAACGGGCGCAGTGCAAGTTTTTCCGCCGTTCTTTCACTTTTCTTTCATCTTGACGACAATTTTCTTCGCATCCAGAACAGTTCCGGTTCAAGGTAGCTAGGATTTCTAGGAAGTAGCTATAGTGTTGTTTGGTTAACACATCCTCATTAGAATGCTCTGTCTGTAATACACATAAAGTGGATATTCCTTTGAATCTTGATGATGTTGCATAATATAATTGTACGTACGAATTTCAGACAATTTTCAATTGTTCACATTCCGCGGCTGCTATTCGAGGAGATAAAAGCTCAACGTATTGAATTCCGCTGCTTGTTTGCTCGCTATGTTCTGTTAACCAAATGTGGCTTTAGTGAGAATATAGCGGTGGGAATAATATTAATAATAATAGTGCATGTACGCAAACATAAAAGGTTATTTGAATGACAATAATGAAAGATGTCTCCATTGAGACATGAAACGTGAAGGCGACATGTGTTACGAGAATTAGTTATTTATTTTCTAGTCTGGCTAGTTGCTTCATTGTCAAGGCTGGGAATGGTTAGAGACCTGAGCGGATATGTTTCCAGTTGGTTGTTGAGGGGGGAAGCGCACTGATTTTTGTAGAAAAAATTGTGGAATAACTCATATAATAATAATTGATCCATCCTCCCTCTCAAAAAAATCGGGAACATTAATAAAAAAAACCAAATATTGAAAAATTATAAAAAAAATGATTTTTTCCTACCTTTCTCACTCTTAACTTGAAAACGGTTTATTTTAAAAAAAAGTTCTGATGAAATGAAAGTTGCATAATTAAATTTTCTATGAAACATGATTGGTTGAAAATTTTAAAAATTTTGATCCTTGCCGTACATTGCAATAAATATAAAAAAGGAGAAAAACGCTTTTTTATTAATTTTTTTTACTACTTACAATGCACTTAGGTCCTTCATAATTCACCCAAAAAATCTTCATAATCTAATAAAAAAGCAGACAAATTTTCATCAAAATCGATTCAGTAGATTGCGCATAATAGTTTTGCAATGTAAATTTATTTTAAAAAATTTCAAAAACTTTGAAATCTTGCGAGTCAGAAACTAGAGCATATAGAAGTTTGAACTTTTTCACATATAAATTAGCTCTTCACCTATCAAATGCACTTAACAAAATAAAAATCGGATTATTAGGGTGGCCTCAGGAATTTTTTGTAACAGTGCTGGGCGGCTGCGGACTCAGTGAAGGGAAGCATGGCTACAAAGTGCATTCTAAGTGGTAAAAAGAATTAAATGAAAAAAGGCGTTTTTAACTTCCCAGTATACGGGAAGTTCTTGTAATCGCCTCGAAAATCGAAATTGAAATTTTTAACATTTCTTAACGTTTTAAGGTGTATATATAAAGTGTTTTTTTTTTAGAAAGAAGTATGTATGTGTGTGTGTGTACGTACGTACGTGCGTTCGTGGACAATTTTTTCTACGAGCATAACTCAAGTAAGTATCGACTTCGTTGAGGTGTCAATCGAAGCGTCTTTGCAATCTTAAGAGCTGATTAGTTTTCAGGATACTTCGGTCGGGGGGATTTGTTGTTTTGACCCTTTGAAGGTCATTTTTGCCATGCGTTATATCTCACGAACCAAACATAAGATTTGCATCGACGCGTATTTAATTTATGAAAAAAAAGGTGCAAAAATTAGGTTTTTTTCCCACAAACAATAAGTTTTTAACTTGATTTTCAAAACACAGTAATCAATGTTTATAAAATTTATATATTTCAAACAGTTTTTGTAAGAAAATCGGCAAAATTTTTCGTCATGACAACGTAAAACATTAAATTAAAAATAAGAATTCATTAAAAGTCATCATGATTTTCAAGGTCATTTTTATCATTCAATATATCTCACGAACCAAATATGATATTTGCATTATTAAGGTGTCAATCGACATGTACTAACATTTTTGTGATGTTTTTAACTTTATAAAAAATCGTTTCAGCCATTTTTTTAATTTAACAAAAGAAAATGCGAAAAATTAGGATTTCTTTCATATAAAATAAACTTTTAACCTGATTTGCACAGCTCAATAATAAATGTTTATTCTTTTCTATCAGTTTTTGAAGAGAAGCCAGCAAAACTTTTTTCCATTATTTATTATAAAAAATCATTCAAAATTACCATGTAAAAAATGTTGATACGAATGATATTACCTTATATCTTTTATTCTAAGGACTTTGTTGTAAAGTCAGCATCAGCATCATTGATCAGATTTTTAATAATTTTTCCAGGATTTTAATTTAAATAAAAAACTGCTTAAATTTTGAATCGCGTGAATATTCAATCAAACCAATCCACCCCCCATCCACCAAAAACCTTACGTTATCAATGGACGCTCCAGTAGATGATATGATTGATATTAACTCATTTCAATTACTGTTCTGAGTACCTCTTATTATTATTATTAAAAATAGGATTATTTTCATAAATATTTTTGTGTTGAATATTTTTAATATTTATGTAGACTGGGAAGTTCACCGTATGGACCTCAAGGGTCGCACCTCGCGGCTTGTTTCTGTTTATATTTATTGTTATTTTGCGGCAAGGGTAAAATTTTTTAAAATTTTTAAACAGTCTTATTTCATAGAAAATTTAATTATGCAACTTTTATTTCCTCACAACTTTTTTCTGAAATTAACCGTTTTAAAGTTAGAAGTGAGAAAATTAAGAACAAAACGATTTTTTATATAATTTTTCAATATTTCGATTTTTTTATTATTGTTTCCGACTTTTTTGAGAGGGAGGACAGATTAATTATTTTTATACTAGTTATTCCACAACTTTTTCTGCGAAAATCAGTGTGCCCCCCTCAACAGCCAAATGTAGTCATTTTTTTACAGATCTGCCCCGGTCTATTATTAGAATTCCAGTATTCCAGCATTGCTTCGAAACTACACGTTTAAATCAAACTACGTTTCTAACGCCTGGTTTCGCATTAAGGAACGCTAACTTTTAGTAAATCAGAGTTTACAAAGCCATATTTATACCCTCATTTTATTTAGCCCAAAAATACATTCTTTTTAATCTTCTTTGCTTTAAGAACATCAATGTGTAAACCTGTTTATTTCCATATCACTGTTGATAATCAAATTAACATATGAAGCTGCAGCATCATTTTTAATTTACATAGATAAATTCTAAACATCTTTGGAATAATTTATCCAACTTTTTGCTCCTTGACAATAATGCTTAGTGTATATTCTTGGTGTAACATAAAACCAGTTATTCTCCTGTGATTAAATTCCACTGAAGAAGGAAAGAAAGATATTTACTTCATCCGAAATTTTTCAATTTGCCGGCAAACGACATTGCGTAGACTGTTGATAACCATAACAATTTGCCTCACATTTTGGGCGCCAACGTTCGCTACATCGATATTAATATATTCTAAAAATGTTGAAAAGTGTTTTAATGAGTTTCACTTTTTGGAATTTTAAATCATTTCAATATAAAAAATATTACTTTGCAGTTTTGTTAATTTTTGTAAAATATTTAAGTGACTCCATAATGGCTAACTAGGGCCTCAAAATTTTCTAACGATTTTTTTTTCAAAGGAAAACAAAATAAAACTATTAAATTTAATTAATATGTAGGCAATATTGTATGCACATTAAAGTACTTATTTTTTTTTTGAAAATGATGTTAGGCTCAAATGCACACATCATTGATCTAAAGTACCTGATACGAATCCTAAAAATACTAAAAAGAGCTGCAACAATAAGGAGTATTCAATTCAAAAAAACATCAATAAATCCTGATTTTTCTTTTTTGGATTAGCTTCAGCTCTCATAATTGAAGACTTTTTTTAAATTATTTACGAAAAAATTAATCAAATTTCTTAAATTTTTTCATTTTATGAAATATTTTTCGAGCTTAATTTTTAATATCTTAACAACTTTCATATTTTGTATTTGCAGATGCAGTTTTTTTCCTTGATCACCACTTGCCTTCTGATGGCAGCGCAGGTGAAATGCTCAAATATCCTTCTGATGTGTCCGTTTCCTCCTCCAAGTCACTGGCTTTGGATTGAACATTTTGCTCGAGGTCTAGTGGATCGTGGACATCAACTAACCGTTATCACAAATCATCCCACAAAACAACCGCATGCCAACTATACAGAGATTATTCTTGATCCTGTATTCGATATTCCCAGTTACTGTATGTATTAATAAACTTAATTCAGGAGATACAATTTGATAAACTTATTAACGAAGTATCTATTCCTAAATAGTTCCAATTTCGTTGATTTTTGAAATGAAGTACAACAGCTATGTTAACAATTTATTGATGTGGTGGAGAGTGGGACTCCTAACCACCGAGCATGCTTTGAATGATCGCAAAATACAAAAACTCATCAACAGCAAGGACAAAACGTTCGATTTGGTCATTTTGGAGCAGTTTTTCCACGAGAGCTTTCTCATGTTTGGACACAAATTTAAGGCACCGATTGTGACTTTAGGTAAGTTTTTTTCAAATATTAGTCATAGCGATTTCAGAAATTTATAATAATATGCAATCAATTTTTGAACTACTTCTACTCAACCGACTCTCAAGAAACATTGCCCATC
The DNA here is from genome assembly GCA_963942545.1 of Oxycera nigricornis. Taxonomy (NCBI): domain Eukaryota; kingdom Metazoa; phylum Arthropoda; class Insecta; order Diptera; family Stratiomyidae; genus Oxycera; species Oxycera nigricornis. Next base: position 31,770,780 of record OZ012662.1, on the reverse strand, counting down.
TACTCAGGACTAATGAAGATACAATATTAAAATTTATTTATTTAATAATTTTAACAGTAAAGAAAACAACTGCAAAAACAAGAACATCCCATGTACTAGAAACTTATTTTTTAAAAAGAAAAAGATTAAACTATTTATAATGAGATTGCTCGGCGTTACGAATTTTGACAAAAAAATTATCTCCCAAAATTCTATTAAAGGTTCTGGAATGAGCTTTCAGTAAACGCGCAAATTTTATTTTGTGAAAAGAAGTCAAGCATGTAAATGAAAAGGATGTAAGTTCCAAACCAGTTTAGATACTACTGTTGCAAGACAAATATAAAATATGGCCCTGACAATGATTTGTAAAATAGTACATGTATCAAAAGTATTTCATTTAGCTGCTCTAGTAATATTTTATGTAATTAAAAACGGCAGCATATTCTACAACAGTTTCTGTAATTCTTTTTCATTTACATGCATAACATAGTTAAAAAAACTGGGAGAATTGGAAAACATTCGAAATTTCCGTCCTTTTTAACCATAAAACAAAGTTAGTAAAATAATGTAACACAATATATCAAATATCACCTATCTGGGACCTGGATCAGACTTAAGTTCACAACCTACTTTAAAAAAAATTAAATATTTTTATTGCATTGTCATAAGGTATAAGTGTTCAAGAATATTCCCTGGAAATTTCATCGTGATTCGAATATTCTTTTGGTAGTTATTAGAATTAGAATTATGACGTAAGCATACTAGATGCTGGACTAGCAGATGAGTATGCTTTGTACACGCAGGAGACTTCGTTATACTCAATAAGAATGCGTTTCACACGTTGAAAAACGTATGTTCAAGCGTGCTTGTGTTGTGTGAAAAAATAAAGGTTTACCAGCTAAAAACCACCTCGAAAATACCTCAAAAAAGCCTGTAGAATTCACAATAAAATTGATGAAGGATATTTCTACGTATTACGGTTTAGCCATTTGTAGAAACATAGATTCTGCAGAAGGAATGCGCAAAAGTATTTGGGTCACCTTTTAACACAAGATATCAACCGATGAAAAGTCGCAGCATTCTTATTGCCCAGAAGGAGCTGACTCCTGGTGGGAGTATCGAAAACTTGAGGCTAAACAACACTCACCGCCTGTTGCAAAAGATGTTGAAGAAATATTGATACTGTAATGGTTCAGGATCGCCATGTAAGGTTTCTGGATCGCCATGTGATGGTCCTTTGATGAGAATTTCTTTTCCATCGAAACTGCAGATTTCCATAGTGAAGAAATCCGAAAAAAAGAAAAAAACGGGAAATTATAATTGAAGAAAGGCCGGTACAATTTTGATGCCACTGGCCAAGGTAAGTTTACATGCCGATTGTAGGCATTACCTGCAGTGCCGAATGATAGGCACAATTCAGGGATAGTCTAAGAAGCTGTGCCGAGTAGGAAAGGCACAAGTAAAACTAGCTAGATAGTTCGCCAAAGACTATCGGTACATTCATGAAGCGATGTATTTATTGGTGATAAATACATCACTTTGATGTTGGAAGGATAGCCTTTCATGGAATTGAAGTGATGTATTTATTGGTGATAAATACATCACCTTAATGTTTAAAAGATGTTCTTAAAGGACACCACAATACGAAGATTTATTAAAAGAGAAGCTATTAGAGATATTTTTAGGTGGTCACACACTAAATACAAATGAAAGCATCAACATGAGCGTCGGCCAACTATACAGAGACAATTCTTGATCCTCTATTCGATATTCCCAGTTACTGTAGGTATTAATAAACTTAATTCAGGAGATACAATAGAAAATGGCTCCAAAAAATATGTTTTGTGGAAAAGACATCGCTAAAACTGCAACCTAGATTGCAGTTTATATATAAAATGAAGGATATGCACCAATTCTTAAAGTTATGGAAACAATGGGAGTAAAAATCTGTCAAAGTGCCATGAATTTTGCACACATATCGCGCATATACCGTGCTGACCGCCACAGCTCTGAAGCTTCAAAGGAAGCCAAAATTCAAAGTAGAGCAGCTAGTCCTGAGAAAATTACATGTTTGAATACTTTATTGTACTGGCATCGCAGATTAGCGTTAGGTATGATTAATTAGCTTTCATCATTGAAAAAACTTCAAACGCGTTTTTTTAAACAACATTTTTTATACGGTGTTTTACTTTTTGGAAAAATGACTAAACCAAGCCTTACTAAATTTTTACTACATATTATACACATACAGGACTATCGTCCGAACCTAATAAAATATCGAAGATATAAAAAATTTCGGTATCAAATTACCCTAAAAACATTTCTTTTAAAAAATTTGGTTAAATCTCCCCCATTTTGCTATTTTTGAATGAAAATTTATAATTATGGGTCAAACGATACTCATTGTCATAGTAGTCATGAAACCGTTTGATATTTTCGTTTCAAATAAGTCATTTCTACAAGATCACCAACACGACCATGGCGTGTATTTTCAAGACAATTTTTTAAAGCGACTTTTGGTATAAAAAAATTACGAAAAAACAAAAAGTTTTTTTTCTTTTACTTCAAGAGTGAACTTATGTTACTCAGAAAGAATTACATTAATAAATTGTATTGTAATCGCAAGAAAAAATACAAAAATGACACATTTTTCGAGCGTCTAAAGTAGGTTGCTCCTTAAATAAAGCCGTGGCGCATATTTGCCAGAAAACTTTCTGTTATTGAAGCTGAAAAATTATTTGACTTCCAACTATCTTATTTGAACTTAACATTGGACTCAAATCGTTCGCTACAACATGAAAAAATAAAGCGAATATGGAACATAAAATATTATGCATTACATGTAGAGGTATATAGCATTGAAAATAACTTAGGAAACATCATTAACATAAATAAGAATGCTTTCCAAGTTCAAACGCATGAAAAGAAGCTACCATGCTTCCAAAAAAGCTTGGCATGTTTGTTTTGCTACTAACGACGAAATGATTTGAACGTTTGCTCGGACTTTCGAGAAGAAAAAAAAATTTATAAAAATTATTTACACAATCGATACCGACTGAAAGTGGTACAAATTAATTTAGTAAATGGCTAATCATATTAACAAAAGCGGGTAAGGCGTATTTACTAGGACAACTGGCGCACCAACCAACGAAAATAGTTTTTTTTAAACACAAATGCCCTACGGCTTTATTGACATTCCGAAAATACGTATTTATGATTTACACATGTCGAATTACCTGGGATCGTTTACATTGCGTTGAGATGATTTTGTTTTTTGGATATATTTGTTCAAAAAAATATAGATCCCTAATTTTTTATAAAAGCTCTTATGAATAAAGATAATATCAGGAATGACATTATTTCCCATAAAAACCACAGGAAATGCCGCTGTAAATATGTTTGAAGCTGTTCTTTGCATTCAGACCGTTTGAATTCGATTTATTTTTCGTGCAGTCGAGAAAGTCTTGTTAGGTGCACTGTATTTGCTTGACATATTGTGTCAAATAGAGTGGTGAATTTGAAAATAACAACTAGTGACATCTATTGCTTATGTCGACATCGATTACAATCCATGATTTTGTCCGAATTACGTTCTGGGATGAGAAAATACCTGTTTTTAAACCCGACAATGGTCAAAATCACGAATGATGTCAAAACTATTTAGTTTCGTGGCAGTGTAAAGAAGCACATTAGTCTATTCAAACCCTCAGATTGGTTTATTTATTATTGGATTATTTTTTAGCTTTTAGTGCATAATAGACAGCGTTATAAAGCCTTTTAACTTGAAAAATACGGTTCATTACGTTATCATGAATAAAACTCTTTGGCATTCACAGTATTACATTAAATGATATAAATCTAAAAAAATACAAATGATTCACTACGTCCCTTTTTTTTAGGAACATTTGGATATGCAGACAACATGGACAAATCGATGGGGCTTCTAACTCCATGGTCGTTTGTACCTCACATTGCTCTCCCGTACAAGGATCGTATGAACTTTTGGGAACGCTGCCACAACGTGTTCATTTCGATTGTAGATTTGGTAGGACGAAGTTGGTACTACATCCCAGAACAGCAGAGACTGGCAGAAAAATATTTCAAAGGGATTGGTGGTATGCGCTTTTGAACATCCATGTATGTATTGCTCAGCGTTGCCATTCAATTGTTCTAGGCCCATTGCCCTCTGTTCTCAGTCTGGAAAAGAATATCTCTGCGATGCTGATCAACAGTCATATTAGCATGGACGCGCCTAGGCCAAGTGTTCCTGGTTTGATCAACGTAGGGGGAATACACATTAAGCCTGTGAAGCCTTTGCCTGAAAAAATCAAGGTACGATAACGATATCTATCCCTAAGCATATTTAATTACAAAATTGTCTTTGTATTCCAGGACTTTTTGGATGGTGCCAAAAACGGTGCTGTCTACTTCAGCCTGGGGTCGTACGTGAAAAGTAATCAGATGCCAAAAGAAAAGGTCAGAATGATTTTGGAAGCTTTCAAGAAACTGCCGCAACGTGTCCTTTGGAAGTATGAGGACTCTAGCATGGGAACGTTGCCAAAAAATGTTATGATTTCCGAATGGCTTCCACAAAATGATATTCTAGCTCATAAGAATGTTATCCTATTCATAACGCACGGCGGAGTGTTTGGAACACAAGAGAGCATATACAGAGGCGTACCTTGTCTTTTTATACCTCTGTATGCTGATCAGGTAAGACAACAAATCGATGCACACATTTATTTCAGTTTTTCTGCAGTACATAAGAAAACAGTTTAAAGAAGACATTAAAACTTATTCTTACTCCTTTCAGCATCGAAACACTCTCAAATGCGTGAACGAAGGCTACGGCGAATGGATCAAATTCTCAGACATTACAACAGAAACACTCTTGCAAAAAATCCGGAAGATTGTTAACAATGAAAACTACGCGATAAATGTAAGGAAAGCATCAGTTATCTTCCGTGACAATTTGGTGCCACCGATGGAAGAAGCTATGTATCGAATTGAATATATTATTCGGCATAAAGGCGCACCTCATTTGAAATCTGCAGCCGTGGATTTGCCATGGTATCAGTATCTATTACTCGATATTGTCGCATTCGGTTTAGCAATGGTGTTAATCCCGATATTTGTTTTATATAAGATTGTGATATTTCTCGCTAATATTGTATTTAGAAGAAGAGAAAACATGTTATTTAAGAAAAAAATGCAATAATTAGGATTAATAAAGAATATTTTGTAAATTACAGTTTTGATTCAGTCTCTTTTGAATTCAAGAGGAAATGTTAGTTGTTAATAGTTTTAAGGAATCTTTTACTGGTGAACTTTGAAATGAAATTTTCAACCAGACTTTTCCCATTCCCATTACCTGCAAAAAATTACAAACTGATGCAAATATTTCGGGCAATTCAAATGGTTTAGTATACATACCCTAAAACATAACATCGCCCTATGAATAGTAATTCGCGAACCAACTTATCAATCTATCAAAAGTATTATTTTCGTTAAATAGTATTCGTAGATTCATACAGTTGTAACCCTTGATTTGTGAAAATGGTAAACATTAGAAAATTCTGTTAATTTTTTTCAACGAAAAACTTTTTCTTTCCTTATTCTTCAACCAGAGAAGAAAATAGATTAAGAATTGTTACCTCCTAACATGAAACAATGTGATATCTGCCATTTTGGACTGCAGATTTTCAAAGTTTTACTTCTAATCTTATTTTTTATTAATAATATAAATAATATAATAATCAGATGGTATCGTCAGTTTACCACAGTCAAATGGACAGATTCACATTAAAAACTTTGGAAGATATACAACTAAAAGTGATCATTTTCTCTATAATAGAATTATAATAACCATCAAAGAAGCTACCATTCAAAGATGGTAAATAAATTAAATATTGAATGTTACATATCAAATAAAATTTAATTGTTTACATTTCTCTGTTTGGTTTTCTCAAGCGTCGATAATTGTGAAACGCAATAATTCTATTGTAACTAGTTTTTCAATAATTGTTTGTGGATATGGGATGTTTTGTTTCCAATAGAATTATTCAAGATGGAATAGGTTTTAATAAACAAAGAATATTTTATTTATTTTCACTATTGACCAAAATGCAATAAGTAGTGTCCGACTGAAACAGGACTTTCTACCGAAACCGAATCTTTATATCTGTCTCAGTTTCGGCCTGATTTGCACATCGCAATAATAAATGTTTATAAAATTTATAAACTTTTATCAACTTTTGCTAAGAAACCGGGAAAAAAATTCTAATGAATACAAAAAATATTAAATTAAAAATAAAAAATCATTCGAAGTCATCATGTAAAAAGGGTTCATACGAATGATTATACCGTTTACTTTTTACATTTTACAGGCAATTGAACCTATTTTTGACTGCATATTCAATGTTTCTCAACACCAACAGAAAGTAAGAAATAAATATTAGTCTCATTGATGTAAAATCGTGAAAAAATACAAATTCAGTGAATATGCCAAAGTGCTGGCAATTTTGACCGCAACTATTCAAAATGGCCATCACACGACAAAATCTCTCCAGTGTGCGTAATAACAAAACTGCATTCATTTTTGCTAGCGCTCTTTTGTCCTTCAAGCATCGATATGAAAATAACAAATAACTAAGAACTAAGAACTTTATGTTGCATTTAATTTTTTAATCATTGACTGGTAGAAGAGCCAAATAGATTCTAAATATAATTTTAAATCTTTTTACGCTATTGGTTTAAATGAAAAACCTCTCTGTTAAATGTATTGAAAATTTAATAGACCCTTACAGATATAAATACGCTTTGACTGACACCATAACAACTTTGATATAAAGTTTCGTTCGTGAGATATCGTGTCGAATAGAACGAAATGCCTTTGGATGTGTCAAAACAAAACAAAAACTTTTTTGCTGATTCTTAGCAAAATCTATTTAGCTCGGGTCATTGCTAAGGACGTTTCAATTGACACCTTGACTTCCTGCGATATCGTTCAAGAAAGAAATGATCACGACGTAAATACGTACGTACGTATGCACAAACACATACTCCTTTCTAGAAATACTTTTAAATAACTCCTTAGACCTCAAAAGGTTAAGATATGTTGAAAATTTCGATTGTAATTTTCAGACCAAACACAATAACTTCACAGTATAAAATGTGAAGTTGAAAATATCGATTTTTTTGGACACTACATCAGTTTGCTACGAAACATTTCGATTATTCTATTTTTAACTTCCCAATATATGGGAAGTTCTTGTAATCGTTTTTTAATTTTTTAAAAAAAGCGCAAAACAATGCATAAACAATAAATTTTCAACCTTATTTACAAGTGCAAGTAATCAATGTTTATATAATTTATATACTCTAAACAGTTCTATTGAAAATGCCATCAAAGTTTTTTGCTCATGATTACGAAAAAAAATCAAATGAAAAATAAAAAATCATTAACAGTCATCATGATCTTCAAGGCCATTTCTGTTATGCTTTATATCTGGCGAACAAAACATACGATTTGCATCGTTTAGGTGTCAATCGACGCGTATCAACATTAGCGTGAATCTATCGAATTTAAAAAAAAAAATCATTGGAGCCGTTTTTTAATTTAAGAAAAAAAAGTGCAAAAAATTAGGGTTTTTTTATAAACAATAAATTTTTAACCTGATTTACGAAAGACAGTATTCAATTCTAATAAAATTTATACATTTAAAACAATGCTTGTAAAAACAACATCAAAACTTTTCCTCCTGATTACGTAAAAAATTAAATAAAAAATTAAAAAATCAATAACAGGCATCATGATTTTCAAGGTCATTTCTGTCGTGTGTTATACATATCTCGCGAACCAAACATACGATTTGCATGGTTAAGGTGTCAATTGACGCGTATTAGCATTTGTGTGAATCTATCAAATTTTGAAAAAAATCTTTGGAGCCGTTTTTTAATTTTTTTTAAAAAAGTGCAAAAAATGTGATTTTTTTCAAAAACAATAAATTTTTAACCTCATTGTCAAGTCCAAGTAATCAATCTTTATATACTCCATACATTTTTTTTAAAAATGTCATCAAAATTTTTTCTCATGACTACAGAAAAAATCAAATAAAAAATAAAAAATCATTAACAGTCATCATGATCTTCAAGTTCATTTCTGTCATGGGTTATATCTCGCGAATCAAACATAGGATTTGCATTATTTAGGTGTCAATGAACGCGTATTAAAATTTTTGTAAATCTGTCGCATTTTTAAAAACATCGTTGGAGCCGTTTTTTAATTTAAGAAAAAGAGTGCAAAAAATTAGGTTTCTTTCATAAACAATAAATTTTTAACCTGATTTGCGAAATGAAGTCATCAATGTTTATAAAATTTACATACTCCAAACAATTTTTGTAAAAGCACCATCAAAATTTTTTCTTATGATTACGTAAAAAATTAAATTAAAAATAAAAAATCATTAAAAGTCACCATAATTTTCAAGGTCATTTTTATCATTCACTATATCTCACGAACCAGATATAATATTTGCATCATTAAGGTGTCAGTTGACGTGTATTGACATCTTTGTGAAGTTTTTATCATTTTAAAAATTCGTTTCAGCCTTTTTTTAATTTAATAGAAGAAAATGCGAAAAATTATGGTATTTTTTCATAAAAAATATTTTTTAACCTGATTTGCACAGCACAGTAATGCCAGTTTATAAAATCTATACATTCTTATCAGGTTTTGAAGAGAAACCGGCAAGATTTTCTTCCGTGATTATGAAAAAAACTAAATGAAAAATAAAAAATCATTCAAAGTTACCATTTAAAGAGGGTTCATACGAATGCTTTTACTTTATTTTTTTTATTCTAAAAAATTGTTGTAAATTCAATCAAAGTTTTAAAATATTTGCATAATTTGAGCAGATTTTAAATAGTTTTTATAGTCTTTTAATTAAAAAAATGCTTAAATTTTTAAAACCCAAAAAAATTTCAAGATCAAAAAGGCCCCCACCGATTGATCCGCGTGAATATTCAATCTGTCCTCATCGACCAAAAACCTTACGTAATCAATGGACCCTCCCGTAGACGATATGATTCATATTAAGTCATTCCTTTTACTGCTATGAATACCTCTCATTGTTGTAATGTTGTTGATGTTTATGTAGATATCACTGGGAAGTTGACCGTGTGGACCTCAAGGGTCGCATCTCGCGGCTTGTTTTGAAATGTTGTTATTCTAGTTGTTCGAATGTCCCGAATAATTTTGATATCTATTAAAAATATTTCAAATAATGATAATTGTTTCAATACTATTATTGAATCTGACAGCGACTAGTATTTCGAAAATGTTGATCGATTTCTAACCGATATATCAATATATGTACAGTCACTCACACTCATATTCGTAATTGCATAATATTCGAGAAAAATCGTTGAAATGTTATCTTTAGAGTAAAAATTGCCGTATTCTTTTATCAAAACAATATGTCCTAATTGTGCATAGTTCTTAAGTAAAAAAAAATCTTGAAAATTATACATATTTCTATTTAAAAATGCCAGAATAGCGCAATTACTAAGAAATCCATGTCACAGTCATATTCGTAAAACTCCATGGAACTGAAAATTTCTCGCTAACAATGCACTAGTCGTGATTAAATTTGCCAAAGTAGAGCAGTATTTTATTATTGTGAAAGCATCTAGTAGTTTTTGGCGGATTTATTCATAAATAATTCACAATGGGAAGAAAATGAAAAGAAACTTCTGTGGAACTTAGAAAAATTGATATAACTGAACGTGAAAGAGGAAAAACTTTAAAAGAAATAAGTAAACTGGCTAAGAGAAGTATTTCGAGTGTACAATATATTATTAAAAGACATGAAAGTGAAAAAAGAGTTGAAAATAAGCCAAAAATTTTAACCGAAAACTCTTGAAAGAATCGGACGAAAGAATAATATTGAGAGAAGTTAAAAAAATCCAAAAATTATTTCTCCAGAATTATCCAAGTTTGTGAATATTTACTTGGGAAAATCTGTAAGTACCGAAACAATTCGCCGTATTTTGAGGAAAAAAGGATTTAAGGGTGGAATAGCCAGGATAAAACCATTCATCAGTAAAGCGAATAAGAAAAAACGCCTAGAATTCGCAAATGTTCATAAAGACTGCCCATTTGAGTACTGGAAACGAGTAATTTTTACTGATGAAAGTAAATTTACTTTATTCCGGTCAGCCGGAAAACAACGAGTGTGGACAACAATAAATACGTCATTAGAAAAACAGAATCTTCAACCTACAGTGAAACACGGTGGAAAATCTCTTATGGTATGGGAATGCTTCTCTGCCACTGGTACGGGGAGACTGCATTTTATTGACGGTACTTTAGATAAAATGAAGTATATAAACATTCTTAAAGAGAATTTAAAAACCAGTGCCGAAAAATTAGGAATCTCAAGTGATTTTATGTTTTACCAAGATAACGACCCGAAACATAAAGCTCTTGTAACCAGACTGTGGTTGTTATACAACTGCCCAAAAGTACTTGATACACCCCCTCAATCTCCCGATATTAATCCAATCGAGCACCTCTGGGGAATGCTCAAGCAAAAACTGCGATCTCACGATATTTGTAATATTAAGGAGCTGAAACAAAAGTTGAATTACGAATGGTCAAATTTCGGGGCGGATGTGACAGAAAGATTGGTCAGATCAATGCCAAACAGATTAGCCGAGGTAATAAAGAGAAAAGGTTATCCCACAAAATATTAGTCGTGCCATATAAACTAGCTTTAAGAGTACCTCCTTTAAAGAAGATTAATTTTACGAATACGAATGTGAGATAGAATTTTGAATTACTGTTGTTATTTTGTTTTATACTTTAATCTACAGCAATTATTTGGCCAATCTTTGGATAGCATTAATGTATAGAAGTTAATGAAGATAATGATCTGAAATATTAAAATGAAAATATGCAAACTTTCAAATATTCTAGCCTTTTTTCTTTGAATTTATTGTTTACGAATACGAGTGTGAGTGACTGTATATGTAGATTATTTTTCTCTCTCTTTTTAGTGACACATTTCAAATATATCGATAGTTTTTAGCAACGCTGACTTGCCTTACTACAAGTTGTTCGTATACAATTTAAATCTAGTTCCATAATAAATTAAAAATTAATAAAAAAATAAATTAAAAAAACCACATTTTAAATTTATTAATTCTTATCTTTGTTGTTACCGAAGACAGTTTGGTGCCAGACAATTGTGTTGGAGCAATTGTTTGCACGCAAAACGTTACAGGAAATTACCGAAGCTTAGTCAAATATAAATCTGAAAAATACGTTTATCTTAAAAAAATATTTATATCTTCTCAGCGCTCGTCGCTATTAAAGCGAACATTGATGGAAAAGTCGAGTCGTAGCTTAAATGCCTGAGGTTGTTGATACTATGCCAGTTTGTTTCCCGCACTGAGCAGTCAAAGAAGTCAGTTTTTCCGCGAGTGTTTTTATATGTACATTTGTTCTTGTAATCCAAGACTGGACGCCGGCAGTACCAAAGGATTCAGTGTAGTGTAACGTGTGAATATTATCAAGGGGTAGTTGTCAAATATATTGTGATATAGCGTTTGTGTGAAAGGTAATGCCGAGTTCAGTTTCAAGTAATCATCGAGCATTTTTATAAACAAACTAACATGAAAACTTGCCTGCAATGAAATCGTGACCGACTGTAGAGTTCTTTGTTTTCACGCTACGGTGATAATAATGGAAAACATTTGCGTTGAACTGATTTGTTCGGGAAACATTGTTGTAAAATTGAGTTCTAACAATAATGCCGCCAAGAATGCTACATCTTCGATAGGCCTAAATGACATCAATCTAGTTACGTTCGTACAAGAGGTCAATATTTTAACCTCAGTGCATCATGCATGTACATTAATCAGTCTGAAACATCCTTTCTGAAGCACACATAAATGAACTTCTAATTAAAAAAATCCTCAGCGGAAGATTTGTTGATGTCAAATTAAATTGAGCTAGTAATCGACAAAAGCTTTGTCGGCCCGATTGGAGTACTATTTTATTTACATCTTTTAGACGGTTGGCGATAATATACACACTGCGCAGCAATTTGCTAGGTTCACTATAATGGAAGAAAAAATTTAGTTTATTTTTGTATAAGATTAGATTTTTGCTGGCATTAATAATCTATTTTTTTCCAATTTTAAGTGCCGACTAGCCTTTGATAATAATTGGGCCCCACACTAATATTCTACAAGTTTCATAGTTGAATATCCATTTTAAAATTGACGTCAATTTCGAGTTATGAATAATGTTTTGTGTTTTCCTAATTGCTACTGCAACCGGCACAATTTTTTCTCCTTAAAAATCACCCATCAAAATTTAGATCGATTTGTCTTTAAAAACTATTTTTTTAAAATTATTGTTATTATTATCATATAATTTAATCCAAAAAGATATTTTGAATGTATTACAGGTAAATAACGAATATCTACGAACAAATTTGTAAAATAAACTATTGGGAACTTGTGATATCTCGTCTCAAATTGTCTGCTATAGTAAGCAATTTTAGAAAAGCCATGTTTTAGGTGAAAGGTTAATTTTTTATTGAAATATGTAAAACATACAACGTGTACATCATTACTTAACAAAAACGCTTACTTAGATTAGAAGAGGTTTCTAAAAATATCACATTTTCATGTTTGCCACAAACTTTGGCACAATGTAATATTTTTTTCACAATGCATGCATTATTCATATGTATGTATATAGTATTAACATTCATACTGACTGCAAAATGTTGCTATCTTCTGTGCATTTTTCGCATTAGTGATGTGAGTTTCGCCGTCTTTTTCCTCGTGATCGCTGCCGCTACTCATTTCTAATGACTTATCTTCGATTGTCTACATTCCACTTGTTATGGATTTTTCGTGTTCTCAAGTGTAGACGCTATCATCGCAATTTGCATAAGAAATGAGATGAATAAATTTATGAAATCCGGTCTGATTAATAAAAAATGTCGCATTAGAAAATGGAGACAACGGCATGGAAAAATAAACATAACTAGATGCTGCAAGTTATGTAACGAAAAATGTCCCACTTTTAGGGTGAATGCTCTCGCTTTTGCCATCACAATGTGGAATTTTGCACGCGGGTTAGTGATTTGATGCGCATTGTCATTCGCACTCTAATTCGATCGCAGCTTGTATACGTACATGAATTGCTGACACACAATTGCAGTCTCACCACAATACAATTGCCCCATTTAACATGGGGGGGGGGGGGGTTGAACTAAATATTATGTCACATTCTTTGGCGTGCGAGCTTAGAAACGAAAACCAGAGCGCTCTCTCTGATGGACGAGTAACTCGTGCATGTTTTGCCTCAGGTTTATTGCGACAGCTCAGAGTAACCGTTCTATATATTCTTCATTCTAAATGCTTTATTCTACAACTTTGCCTCCAAATGTGGGGAACTTCATGACTTGCTTTTTCTACCAGGGCATAAGATACTATGATTATTTTGGTATGTTGGTATGGTTTTATCATTTAAAGTGAAATTGAAAACAAGTCTACAGGTGCGACCCTTTAGATGCACATAAGCAACATCTACATAAATATTAAAACAAAAATTATAACAAGCCGTGAGGTGCGACCCATGAGGTCCACACGGTCAACTTCCCAGTAATATCTAAAAAGATATTGAAAATATTAAACACAATAATAATTATGGAAATAATACTACTTCAAATAATACAAAATGTACTTCTCGTAAAAGTTATTGGAATGACTTAATATTAATCGTTTCATCTACGGGAGCGTCCATTGATTGAGTATTCATCGGAGTGGGGACAGATTACAAGGCAGTTTTTTCATATAAGTTAAAACATGGTGATGTGAAGACTATTGAAAATCTGCTTAAATTTTGCAAACATTAATAAACTTTGATTGACTTTACAACAATGTCTTTAGAATAAGAGATTTAAGGTATTATAATTCGAATGAACCCTTTTTACATGGTGACTTTGAATGATTTTTTATGTTTAATTTAATTTTTTTGTAATCATGAGAAAAGTTTCTGCTGGTTTCTCTACAAAAATTGATAAAATTTTATAAATTCTACAAACATTTATTATTACGATGTGCAAATCAGGTGAAAAATGAATTTTTCTATGAAAAAAACACTACTTTTCCAATTTTTTTCAATAAATTTAAAAAACCACTTTAAAGATTTTTTTAACATATAAAAACATCATTAAAATGATAATACGCGTCGATTGACACCTTAATGATGGAAATATTATATTTAGTTCTCGAGATATAATGAATGACGTAAATGACCTTGAACGTTTAATGATTTTTTATTTAATTTTTTTCATAATCATGAAAAAAACTTTTGCTGGTTTTTTCACAAAAACTATTTGGAGTATATAAATTATATAAACATTGATTACTTAGGTTTGAAAATTAGGTTAAAAATTTGATGTTTTTGAAAAAAAAACCTAATTTTTTGCACTTTTTTTAAAAAAATTAAAAAACGGCTCCAAGAATTTTTCTAAAAATTTGATAGAATCATATCAATGTTAAAATGCGTCGATTGACACCTTAATCATAAAAATCGCATGTTTGGTTCGTGAGATATAGCGCATAACATGGTTGACCTTCAAGGGGCGAAAACAGCAAACCCCCCCGACCGAAGTATCCCAAAAACTAATCAGCTCTTGAGATTGCAAAGACGCTTCGATTGACACCTTAACGAAGTCGATATGACTTTGTTTACGTGAGTTATGCACGTAGAAAAAAGTGTTCCGAACGTACATACGTACGTACGCACGTACATACACACACACACATACATCTCCCTTTCTAAAAACACTTTATATATACTCTATAGACCTCAAAACGTAAAGAAATGTTGAAAATTTCAATTTCGATTTTCGAGGCGATTACAAGAACTTCCCATATACTGGGAAGTTAATAACGAAAATAATAATAATGATAAGAACTCATAACAGTAAATGGAGTGAGTTAATATTAAATGTATTATCTTAGAGAGTGTTCATTAATAACGTAAGGCTTTAGGGAAAATGGGGTGAGATGGAATACTCACACGGAGCGATTGCAAGAAGATGGTGCGGGCCACAAACTATTTCGTATTGACGCTTATCATATAATAATAATAATAATCACGATTTCAGGCATAACGCTTACGTAATTCATGAACACCCCTTAGTCGTTATAAATAAATATTCATGGTTTATTCTTTTTATTTGAACATTTTTTGGAAGCATAAAAACATTCTTGATTTTTTTTTGTAGACAACTTTTTAAAGCATATGATTTTATGAAGAAATGATTGGAAGAAGTGCAAATTAAATACAAAATAATGTTTTTAAAAAATTATTCTATGTTTCTGCAGTTTTTTATTAAATTATTATGATTAAAGATTGTACCTAATCAAACGAATAATAAGACGCGTAGCATAAGTGAAATCAGGTATTATTATTCATATCACTCCTTATTTATAGTGACTATTAATTTATTAACTTCCCAGTATATGGGAAGTTCTTGTAATCGCCTCGCAAATCGAAATTGAAATTTTCAACATTTCTTTACGTTTTGAGGTTTATAGAGTATATAGAAAGTGTTTTTAGAAAGGGAGATGTTTGTGTGTGTGTGTGTACGTACGTACGTACGTATGTGCGTTCGTGGACTTTTTTTTTCTACGAGCATAACTCACGTAAACAAAGTCGTATCGACTTCGTTGAGGTGTCAATCGAAGCGTCTTTGCAATCTTAAGAGCTGATTAGCTTTTGGGATACTTCGGTCGGCGGGTTTGTTATTTTGACCCTTTGAAGGTCATTTCTGTCATGCGTTATATCTTGCGAACCAAACATACGATTTGCATGGTTAAGGTGTCAATCGACGCGTATTAGCATTTTTGTGAATCTGTCAAATTTTTAAAAAAATCGTTGAAGCCATTTTTTAATTTAAGGAAAAAAGTGCAAAAAATTAGTTTTTTTTATAAACTATAAATTTTTAACCTGATTTACGAAAGACAGTATTCAATTTTTATAAAATTTATACATTTCAAGCAATGCTTGTAAAAACAACATCAAAACTTTTTCTCATGATTACCTTAAAAAGTAAATAAAAAATGAAAAATCATTAACAGTCATCATGATTTTCAAGGTCATTTCTGTCATGCGTTTTATCTCGCGAATCAAACATAGGATTTGCATTATTTAGGTGTCAATGAACGCGTATTAATATTTTTGTAAATCAGTCGCATTTTTAAAAAAAATCGATGGAGCCGTTTTTTAATTTAAGAAAAAAAGTGCAAAAAATTAGGTTTCTTTCATAAACAATAAATTTTTAACCTGATTTGCGAAATGCAGCAGACAATGTTTATAAAATTTACATACTCCAAACAATTTTTGTAAAAACATCATCAAAATTTTTTCTCATGATTACGTAAAAAATTCAATTAAAAATAAAAAATCAATAAAAGTCATCATGATTTTTAAGGTCATTTTTATCATTCACTATTTCTCACGAACCAGATATAATATTTGCATCATTAAGGTGTCAGTTGACGTGTATTGACATCTTTGTGAAGTTTTTAACATTATAAAAATTCGTTTCCGCCGTTTTTTTAATTTAATAGAAGAAAATGCGAAAAATTATGGTATTTTTTCATAAAAAATATTTTTTAACCTGATTTGCACAGCACAGTAATACCAGATTATAAAATTTATACATTCTTATCAGGTTTTAAAGAGAAACCGGCAAAATTTTCTTCCGTGATTATGAAAAAAAAAAACTAAATGAAAAGTAAAAAATCATTCAAAGTTACCATTTAAAGAGAGTTCATACGAATGCTTTTACTTTATATCTTTTATTCTAAAAAAATGTTATAAATTCAATCAAAGTTTTAAAATATTTGCATAATTTGAGGAGATTTTTAATAGTTTTTATAGTCTTTTGATTAAAAAAGCTGCTTAAATTTTGAAAACCAACCAAATTTTTCAAGACCAAAAAGGTTCCCACCGATTATCCGCGTGAATATTCAATCTGTCCTCATCGACCAAAAACCTTACGTAATCAATGGACCCACCCGTAGACGGTATGATTCATATTAACTCATTCCTGTTACTGCTATGAATACCTCTCATTGTTATTGCTTAAAGTAGTATTATTTTCAAAATTATTATTGTGTTTAATGTTGCTGATGTTTATCTAGATATTACTGGGAAGTTGACCGTGTGGACCTCAAGGGTCGCACCTCGCGGCTTGGTTTTGTTTTTCTATTCGTTTTTTTTTGTATTCAAGAAACAAACTTTAATTGTTTTTGATGAAATCTATTTAGACCATGTAATTTTTGAAGACGTTGATTGCTCAAATCTGCAAATCACATGGCAAAAACTTTTCTTTGAAAAAAAACGTAATTTTTTCCACGTTTTTACTAAATTAAAAAAGACTTTACTGACTTCATTCAACATTTTATTGGATCATGTAAACTTTCAACTTCCCAGCTATTTTAACCTTACTCTAAAGAGGTGAATGCAAATTCATTTAACTGTAAAAAACCTTCACGTTTGAACTATTATAATAAATATTCAAGCATCAACATACCGGACATTAGAATTGTCATTTGAGGCCATTTCAAATTCATCCTTTGGATCCAGGACGAAAATAACATCAAATGGAAATAGCAGTAATTGATTTTCATGGGAAATTACTTTTAAACTTTTACTTCATCTTGATCATTTTTTAAATTTAAAACATGAAACAAAGGGAACTGAACAAAACTGTTGCATTTCTTCTTTGAGACCAGAAAGAAAGTTTTTTTTATTAGCCACGAAGCGTTTAGGAAGCACTTAAAACTTAGTAACTTTCTTCAAAACTGAAAAGTCAATAACCATTTTTAATTCAAGTAAGATATACTCCTCTTCAATTTAGGTGTTGTCCGTAACAAATTGATTATTTTCAAATTCAAATTGATGCTCTCCAAATCAAGCCGCTATCTTTTCATATCAATTAAGCTAGAAAATTTATAAAACCATCAATTTGATAAATTGGAAAATTGCCAATTGGATTCGGAAAATAACTGATTTGATTCGGAAAACACCTAAATTGAAGGGGAACTACTTTAAACGATTTTAGTCCGGATTCAGTAATAGAATTTTTGTTTGTTACATTTTTTCCTAGTTAAATTTTTTATAAATTTTTAAAGATATCAAAAGGATATTAGTGATTGGATTGAACGAAATTTCGTAGCGTTAAACACCAAACATGAAAACAAAACTTTGATGTCGAAAATTTACTATAAGCTCCGCAACACTTGTTGTCGTTATAGTTTTATGACGACTAATTCAAGGAAGAAGGAACTTACGTTTGCGTTTCTATGATCAGTGCTGCCATACTTTTTTGATCTCATCCGCAGAAAATCGATTTGGCTGCAGCACAAAACCGACCAAAAATTATTTTCAAACAAACATCAAATCAAAGTACAGATAACAACAAAAATAATAGCAAAAATGAATAGTATACGCATGTTGTTAGCCTATTTGAGCTTATGACGAATTTTATTTTCAGATTCTTCTTTGGGTCTATCAAAGAATTACTAATTGACTAAATTAATGGCCACTTTAAAGATAATTGCACTCTCTTCATTATAAATTTCATCCGAATTTATAATTAAAGAGTTAAATTTCGTAATTAGTTCTTCGATTAAAGGTTATCCATATCCATCCATATTAGTACATTGGTTCAGCGAAGTTTCCTAGTACTCAACACAGAACATGAAAACGAGAAATACTTTGATGACGAAAATTTACTATTATCCCTGCAACATTCGTTATCGTGGTTGTAGTTTTATCGTGACTTGCGTTTGCGTTTATATGATCAGTGCTGCTATATTATGTTTGATCCTACTCACAGAAAATCAATTATGTTATAACCCAAAATCGCTCGAAAATTGTTTCATACAAACATCGTGTAGGGGTTATTGATGTCATAGCTATCCTATTTGAACCCGTAGGGTCAAAAATGGTGTTACAAATAAACTAAAATGGCTACTTCTTTGATCTTGACAAGACAAAATCAGATAAAAACTCATAAAAAAAATGTGGTCTAAGTGTGACCCTTGAGACCCACACGACTAACTTCCCAGTGGGGTGAATAAAATGCTATAATTTGCTTTTATTATTAATTACTATTATTAATAATTATTATTATTAAACATTATTATTCTAAATTAATATAATTACTTTTATTATTTTTATCAATTTTTTATCTAACCATAAAAGCTTTGGTAGAGGAAAACGTCTCCACCACCTGCTCATCCTCTACCAAAGCCTCGGCAACCTCGTCCTCTTCGTCCTCGTCATCCTTCTTGTCCTGCACTTCGTCCTCAACCTCGTTCTTCATTTCGGCTTCGGAAGCCACAACTATTATTGAGGGTATTTAATTATTATTTACAATAATCATTCGTTATTAAGAATGTTTGTCCGTTACTGAATAATTATAATTGACTTTATATACACAAAATCAAATTATAACTAATATTATTTGATTGTTATTAACAATATTAAATTATTTATAACAATATCCAATTATTAACTGCATTAGCGTCTCTACTCCCATTCACCCAAACGTGATAATATAAGTTTGGAATTTCATAAATAAATTTTTAATTTTTTTTTTTTTGAAATAACATTTTTTACAAATTTGATCACAATTTTGCTAAAACGCACAATAATAACAATATTACTATGAAGGTATTTGGTATCTTCACGAATTAATAGTGCGTATCAACAGTTTAAAAATAAGCAATTTTTAGTCGTTTTTTCAGTTTTTTCATCCTAAATAAAAAACGGCTCAACCGATTTTGCTGAAAAGTCATTCAGTTCTAAGTTACGTGATTACGCGTCCTACGTCAATCCGATCTTTGGTTCTTGAGATAATCGAGACGAAAAATAATTCCGAACGCACATACGTACATCCGTACATCCGTACATACGTACATCCGTACATCCGTACATACGTACATCCGTACATACGTACATACGCACATACACACATACTTACATACACACTCACAGACATCTCTCTAAAAACGATGGATTTGGATTCTAGAGACCTTAAAACGTGGAGATATGTCAAAATTTGGGATTCGCAAAATCGACCCCATTACAATAACTTCCTATAGGGAACTGGGAAATTAATAAAGTTATAAAAGCCTGTAAATCCGATTTATCCTTCAATTTGTGCATGGCACTAAATTTAAGTTACTCATTTCGTTGCACACATATTGAATGAAAACATGTAATTAAGGAAAAATAGGGTAAATATGAGAATGCATAATGAGTTAAAAAATCTATGATAGTCGAATTTCGAGAGTGAGAAAATGCGTATTTATAATGCGCAGTGTAAGTGAGTGATCCAGACAAATCAGAGTATAGATAACAACAAAGATAATAGGAAAAAAGAATGGTATACGCATGTGGTTGACCTATTTAAGCTTCAGAAAAATTGTGATTCCAGCCCCCTTTGTGCCTATCAAAGAATTACTATTTGACTAAAATAATGGCCACTTTAAAGATAATTGCAACGCTGCACTCACTTTATTATAAATTTTATCCGGATTTATAATTGAAGAATTAAATTCCTTAAATAATTTGTTACGAAAACACATGTTTTTAAGAGTATTCTAGTTTTGAGCATTTTTGGATCCAAAACTCGTCGACAAGGTAGTTTTGCCATAAAATGAGCAAAAATAAGTGTCGATGAAATAAAAATTTGAATATTTATGGGTACAATGAATATTTAAAGAGCGGCAAAATAATAGACTATTATATGTGAATATTTCATACACAAAACATGCTTATGACTTACAATATTTCATTCTAAAGAGCGGCAAAAATTATTTTTGCCAGGAGCGGCTAAATAGCTAGATCAAGCCCTGACTGTCTATCATGCGCGCATCTACTCTTTAAATCTTGTAAAAACAACATCAAAACTTTTTCTCATGATTACCTTAAAAAGTAAATAAAAAATGAAAAATCATTAACAGTCATCATGATTTTCAAGGTCATTTCTGTCATGCGTTTTATCTCGCGAATCAAACATAGGATTTGCATTATTTAGGTGTCAATGAACGCGTATTAATATTTTTGTAAATCAGTCACATTTTTAAAAAAAATCGATGGAGCCGTTTTTTAATTTAAGAAAAAAGTGCAAAAAATTAGGTTTCTTTCATAAACAATAAATTTTTAACCTGATTTGCGAAATGCAGCAGACAATGTTTATAAAATTTACATACTCCAAACAATTTTTGTAAAAACATCATCAAAATTTTTTCTCATGATTACGTAAAAAATTCAATTAAAAATAAAAAATCAATAAAAGTCATCATGATTTTTAAGGTCATTTTTATCATTCACTATTTCTCACGAACCAGATATAATATTTGCATCATTAAGGTGTCAGTTGACGTGTATTGACATCTTTGTGAAGTTTTTAACATTATAAAAATTCGTTTCCGCCGTTTTTTTAATTTAATAGAAGAAAATGCGAAAAATTATGGTATTTTTTCATAAAAAATATTTTTTAACCTGATTTGCACAGCACAGTAATACCAGATTATAAAATTTATACATTCTTATCAGGTTTTGAAGAGAAACCGGCAAAATTTTCTTCCGTGATTATGAAAAAAAAAAACTAAATGAAAAGTAAAAAATCATTCAAAGTTACCATTTAAAGAGAGTTCATACGAATGCTTTTACTTTATATCTTTTATTCTAAAAAAATGTTATAAATTCAATCAAAGTTTTAAAATATTTGCATAATTTGAGGAGATTTTTAATAGTTTTTATAGTCTTTTGATTAAAAAAGCTGCTTAAATTTTGAAAACCAACCAAATTTTTCAAGACCAAAAAGGTTCCCACCGATTATCCGCGTGAATATTCAATCTGTCCTCATCGACCAAAAACCTTACGTAATCAATGGACCCACCCGTAGACGGTATGATTCATATTAACTCATTCCTGTTACTGCTATGAATACCTCTCATTGTTATTGCTTAAAGTAGTATTATTTTCAAAATTATTATTGTGTTTAATGTTGCTGATGTTTATCTAGATATTACTGGGAAGTTGACCGTGTGGACCTCAAGGGTCGCACCTCGCGGCTTGGTTTTGTTTTTCTATTCGTTTTTTTTTTGTATTCAAGAAACAAACTTTAATTGTTTTTGATGAAATCTATTTAGACCATGTAATTTTAGAAGACGTTGATTGCTCAAATCTGCAAATCACATGGCAAAAACTTTTCTTTGAAAAAAAAACGTAATTTTTTCCACGTTTTTACTAAATTAAAAAAGACTTTACTGACTTCATTCAACATTTTATTGGATCATGTAAACTTTCAACTTCCCAGCTATTTTAACCTTACTCTAAAGAGGTGAATGCAAATTCATTTAACTGTAAAAAACCTTCACGTTTGAACTATTATAATAAATATTCAAGCATCAACATACCGGACATTAGAATTGTCATTTGAGGCCATTTCAAATTCATCCTTTGGATCCAGGACGAAAATAACATCAAATGGAAATAGCAGTAATTGATTTTCATGGGAAATTACTTTTAAACTTTTACTTCATCTTGATCATTTTTTAAATTTAAAACATGAAACAAAGGGAACTGAACAAAACTGTTGCATTTCTTCTTTGAGACCAGAAAGAAAGTTTTTTTTATTAGCCACGAAGCGTTTAGGAAGCACTTAAAACTTAGTAACTTTCTTCAAAACTGAAAAGTCAATAACCATTTTTAATTCAAGTAAGATATACTCCTCTTCAATTTAGGTGTTGTCCGTAACAAATTGATTATTTTCAAATTCAAATTGATGCTCTCCAAATCAAGCCGCTATCTTTTCATATCAATTAAGCTAGAAAATTTATAAAACCATCAATTTGATAAATTGGAAAATTGCCAATTTGATTCGGAAAATAACTGATTTGATTCGGAAAACACCTAAATTGAAGGGGAACTACTTTAAACGATTTTAGTCCGGATTCAGTAATAGAATTTTTGTTTGTTACATTTTTTCCTAGTTAAATTTTTTATAAGATATCAAAAGGATTGGATTCAACAAAACATGAAAACAAGAAATACTTTGAATGTCGAAAATTTACTATAAGCTCCGCAACACTTGTCGTTATAGTTTTATGACGACTAATTCAAGGAAGAAGGAACTTACGTTTGCGTTTCTATGATCAGTGCTGCCTTACTTTTTTGATCTCATCCGCAGAAAAAACAGAAAACTGACCAAAAATTATTTTCAAACAAACATCAAATCAAAGTACAGATAATAACAAAAATAATAGCAAAAATGAATAGTATACGCATGTTGCTAGCCTATTTGAGCTTATGACAAATTTTATTTTCAGATTCTTCTTTGGGTCTATCAAAGAATTACTAATTGACTAAATTAATGGCCACTTTAAAGATAATTGCACTCTCTTCATTATAAATTTCATCCGAATTTATAATTAAAGAGTTAAATTTCCTAATTAGTTCTTCGATTAAAGGTTATCCATTTTGCTACGAAAACACATGTTTTTAAGAGTATTCTAGTTTTGAGCATTTTTGGATCCAAAACTCGTCGACAAGGTAGTTTTGCCATAAAATGAGCAAAAATAAGTGTCGATGAAATAAAAATTTGAATATTTATGGGTACAATGAATATTTAAAGAGCGGCAAAATAATAGGCTATTATATGTGAATATTTCATACACAAAACATGCTTATGACTTACAATATTTCATTCTAAAGAGCGGCAAAAATTATATTTGCCAGGAGCGGCTAAATAGCTAGATCGAGCCCTGACTGTCTCTGTGAATTTATAGGAGGCTTGTTACTTTCATAATGTGTTACTGTTTATCATTTTCTACTTTTAATTGATTAATCTTAACTACTTATGTTTTTGCTTTATTCCTTGCAGATGATACTTTTAAGTCTGTTCGCGTTTTCCCTATGTATGCCAGCACTGGTAAATTCCTCGCAGATTCTTATGATGTGTCCATTTCCTGCTCCAAGTCACTGGCTGTGGATTCAAAACTTTGCACGGGAACTAGTTAATCGTGGACATCACGTTACAGCCATCACTAACCACCCCAACCAGCTAACCCTTCAGAACTATACTGAAATCATTCTCAACCCTAGAGTCAATAGGCGTTCTTACTGTAAGTAGTATCTTCACCTTAATGTAACCTTCTTCACGTCACATCATTACAGTTCCCGCTAAGGATTTTTTCGATTTGAAGTACAGCAGTTACGTGAGGAACGTTCTAATGTGGTGGTCACTAGGAATCATTACATCCGACGATGCTTTGTACGAACCGAAAGTGAAGGAGCTCGTTGAAAGTAGCCATCGAAAGTTTGATTTAATTATTTTGGAACAGTTTTTCCATGAAAGTTTCCTCATGTTTGGGCATAAATTCCAAGCACCTATTGTAACGCTTGGTAAGTAGTCAACAATGGTATATTTGAAAAATATAAAATGCATGGCAGGATAACAAACGCTCATCTTCTAACTATTTTCGCATTATCATTTGATCAAACATTCGATCCTTATCTATTCTTTCGCCAGGAACTTTCGGATATTCCGACAACATGGACAGAGCAATGGGCATCCTTACACCGTGGTCTTTTGTTCCCCATATTGCACTCCCTTACAAGGATCGCATGGATTTTTGGGAACGATGCCACAATGTTTTGCTTTCACTATTTGATCTGATTGGTAGAAGATGGTACTATTTGCCCGCACAACAAAGAATAGCAGAGAAACATTTCAAAGGAATTGGAAGTTAGTTAGTACAGAACAATCAATTCGTTTGTGGATTACGTAACTACTTTTCAGGACCACTTCCCTCTGTCCTTGCGTTAGAAAGGAATATATCATTGATGCTAATAAACAGCCATTTAAGCATGGATGCTCCACGTCCAAGTATGCCAGGACTCGTGAGTGTTGGTGGAATTCATATCAAGCCCGTGAAGCCTTTACCCACAAATATTCAAGTATGCGGAAGCTTTCAACATTTTTTATGGATTTTATACTGAAAAAACGTAACATTTTTTCAGAAATTTCTCGATGGTGCTGAAAATGGTGCAATTTATTTCAGTTTAGGATCATCGATAAATAGCACGCAAATGCCTAGAGATAAGGTGTACATGATTATGGAAGCATTTAGACAAATTCCGCAGCGTGTTCTATGGAAATATGAAGATTCAAGTATTCAAAACTTGCCAGAGAATGTAATGATCCAAGAATGGATGCCGCAGAATGATATTTTGGCTCATGAAAACATGGTTTTGTTCATAACGCATGGTGGATTATTTGGAACTCAAGAAGCTATATATCGAGGAGTTCCTTTACTCTTCATACCGTTCTATGCGGATCAGGTAGGGTTATTCATTTTAATTCAGTACTAACAACTCGTTCTTTGCAGCACCGAAATGCTTTCAAAAGTGTTCAAGAAGGTTTCGGCGAGTATTTAAATTTTCTTGATCTTTCTACTGAAAATTTGCTGATCAAAATAAGGAGCATTATCAACAACAAATCTTATTCGGAAAATGTTAAACGTGCTTCGATTATTTTCCGCGATCGGCTAACACATCCCATGGAAGAGGCCATGTATTGGATAGAGTATGTGATCCGGCATAAAGGAGCACCGCATTTAAAATCAGGAGCTGTGCTGCTAGCTTGGTACGAATATTTGCTGATTGATGTGTTTGGAATGTTTATTGGAGTAACATTATTTTTTTGTTTCATATTGTTTAAGAGTTTAAGATTATTTCAAGCAGTTTTTCTGAAGAGTAAAGTACATGAACTATCTGATAAGAAAGTAAATTAATAAATTATTTGTTGGAATAAAATTAAGTCATCTGGATACGAATTGTTTGAAATTTGTTGTACGTAATAATATTACCTTTAAAATTATTTTTAAACAATGATTTACCACTGGCATTGGCTGCCATCATTTTGATGATAAGTTAATAAGGAAGGCTCATATTTTTTGATACTTTGGCTATATTCTTCGTTGCAGGTGTGGAAAATGTGGCCTGGCATTCTGTTTTTATCATAAAAGAATTGGTAGCAAGCCTACAACTTCTCTAATATTGTAGAAATGCAAGTTTGAGTATTTCTGGCCTCTCTAGACAGTTCTTACGTATTTGTGATTGAGACTTAGTGATCAGCAACCTGTAATAAGTTCAACAGTTCATTCCGAAGATTTAAAAAATTCTTTTAGTACAACCTCATATTGATTCCGAAGCTTTAATTTTTTTTCATTTTAGTAAAGATTCGAAAGTTATTCTAGATTAAACCAATTCGGACTCTTCGCAGCTGCCTGATTTATCAAGAAAATATATCGTGTTTCTTCGATATCCTCTATTAAGACATTCTGACACAGAGGAACTTATTTTTCGCTAAAAGATTATATCAGAATGACCAATTGACTTTTCTGTCTTTGGCTGGTAACACCGCAAAAAACTTGCTTCTAGTTGAGATTCAAAGTTTCCTGCTTTTTTCCTTCGTGCGCTCTTCTATTTTTAAGTGCAGCTCTTTTCAAACTCTGCTGTACTGATTTAACAATTTTTTAAAATCTAATTTGAACAGAAATTCCAATTACACAGTAGTAAGAAATATGTAGGGTAAGGTTGCTCAAGTCGTACCCCTTAAGGAAATAATGCTGTAATATTTAAATAAAATTTAAATAAAACAAAATCTTTTGCATGATTAGAATCTTTATTTAGTTACCTTTTAATCAACATTCATAGAAATTAAAAAATCTCTTATCAACATAGGTAAATTAACGATTTTAACAAATGTATCTTCGGTACGATTAAGGCACCTAGTCGCCTAATTCGTACCACCTATAGCCTAAGTCGTACTCAGAATAAGACTTTAGTGAAGACATTATAAACGATATAGAAAAATACTTCGGTAATAACCAGAGATTACATTAAAATAAACAAAAATACAAACAATTCAGTCTGAATCTCTAAGATCAACTTTAAATGTCTTTCTTTGGTTAATAATCACAAAAAACATAGAAAACAAAATTATAATCTTTTAAACATACAAAGTTAAGCTAAGGCAATTATTGTGGTTGAACACAGATATCACAAATATATTTTTTTACTTTACTTTCGACGCCAGCACATAGGTCATGCACCCAACCTTTACATTTCAGACACTGAATCATGTTTTCTTGACGATCTTCCTTACAAAGTTGACATAGCCACGATTCTTTTCCTTTATTTTGTTTGTTCTTCTTAGATGGTCCATCCGTCTTTCTTCTCTTTGTGGGCTTATTTTCTGTTTTGATTTTTTTAATATCCAATACAGGCTTCTTCCTTTTATTTATGTTTTACTTGGTTTCTATTTAATTTTTGTGCGGACTGGATGTTAATTCCATTGTTGGCTTAGTACCGTTATTAATCTTTTTAATAACTGTTTTTATGCAAGGAACATGAGATAATATGTTTAAGTGAGACTTTATTTGTTGCTCATCATTATTGATAGTTTTATCAACTTCTACTTTATTATCCTTATTATGCGAAGTATTTTGTGCTATTGTTGAAGAACCAGGTTGAATGGTTGGTGGCGTTGAAACTTTAGGTACTGGTAGTGTTGGAGCGTTTGGTGACGTTGTAACTTTTGATGGCGTTGTGACTATTGGTAGTGATGAAACTGTTATTGTTGGTGATGAAACTATCGGTAAGGTTAATGTCGATGGCAATGAATCGTTAGCGGGTGACAATGTGCTGCCTGATTCTGTCGTATCATCAGCTTCTTGATTTGATGAGTTCGAGATGTGAACAGAAGCTACAAAATCCTCTTCTTTAATCACATTTCTATTTTCTAAAGCTTCGTTCATATCTTTCTGCTTCCAACTATTATACTTTCTCTTTGCCATATTTATTGCCTGGTAAAAAAGCTAAGTAAATTGAACATAATTTTCTGAATACCTAAGTCGTACCGGTACGAGTTAAGAATTCCCCACAGGTACGACTTAAGCAACGAGGTATTCAATGTTTCAAAACAAAATTACTGTTATAACCTTAAAAAAATTCTACTGTTTGAGTGTGCCTAAATGACTGCCAGATTATCATTAAAAATAGATGTGAACAAAAAACTAAGTTGAAAATTGCATTCCTTTTATAAAAAACTTACAAATGAGCTAAAAATTTAATTGAAAACTGTTGAAAAAACTTACTTTTTGATTATTTTTGCTCCGTAAGACAGACTGCCGTCCGATTGTTTTCACGTGCTCATTCGACTATTTAGCTCAGATCAACGTCACTACATGACACTTTTTGTACGCAACAGCTGAGATATCATCCGGGTACGACTTAGGCGGTAGTACGACTTGAGCAACCTTACGATACAAACTGTCTTAAAAATAATAAACAATATATTAAAATAATAAATATTATTATAAAACAGATCATAAAACAATCGACCAAAAGGACGGTAATATTTTGTAAGGAGAAAGAAAACACGAAGGGGCTATGAATGAATGAGTTTACTCCATTTGTCAACATTAATAGTTAGGTTATGAAAGACACTTAGATCACGTTCAAGAATATGACAATCATTGCCAGAGGAGTTGGTTCTGAAGATCTTGAAGTCGTCAGCAAACAGTAGAAACGAAAAGAGACAAATCATTCACAAAGAGTAAAAAGAGAACGGGCCCCAAAATGGAACATTGTGCGACACCTGGCAAATAAGTAAAAGGATCTGAGACTTCACTGAAAAGGGCGACTTTACATTGACGGGTCACTAAGTAAAAAGTAAAAAGTAAACCTCCTGTGCAAGGAGCCATAAATACCATACATTTTTGATACATATATATGTATACATAAATTTAATAACTAATAAATTTTTGTTTCGTTGATTTTGGATAAACCACTGTGAAATTATGATGGGTCACCACGATCAAGCTGATCATTTGGTACAGAACTCTCGTTTAAAATTTGCATAAAAGCTTCTTCTGTAAACTTAGCATACTCAATTTATTTTTTATAAAGAACGTTATACAGCAATGCAACAAATTTATTCCTGAAAATGTCTACATATATCTTCACGCCAGATAAAACTATAATTTTAACTTGGATTTTGAATTATAAAACACTTTTTTATACACTTGAAAAGGCAAAAGGAATTTAAGATATGTATATGAAATAAATAAGAATCATCTAACACAGGCTGTTTGTGGGATTAAAAAATTTAGAACAATGTTATTTGTTCTTGTAAAAATATACGGAAAATACTTTAAAAAAATTTATTAAATAAAATAAAAGCATATAATCCAATAAAAATAAAGTTTCTTGCATTGAAAGATGAATCTTTCAATAATGTTTTAAATTCTTTGTGATGTAATAATTAAATATTTTTTTTTCTTTTGTTAAAATGGAACACCTCATCTATAAAGTGACAATTACAAAACTTAATGAATGCTGACTCAACAATGAACTCGAACTTAACTTGTTCGAATAAATTTAGATTCTTGAAAAAAAAGTCAAACAAAGAACTTAGAATTGCATAGTTGCAATTCTGGTTGATGCTGTGATATGCTTTCATATCACATCAAAATATGTGTTAGCATAAACAAAAGATATTTGCTGGATTGGTAAACAAACTATTGTGGAGGATGTTGATGAGATCGGTAGTATGAGTTTTGAGTTGTTTCCAGACTATTGACGCCGCCACTAAATTACAAAGTTTTGGTTTCATCCGTAATTTTCACCATTGTTGGGTTCAAAACTACGTAATTTTTCAGAAATTTCCAAATGACCTCCAGAACATAATGTGGACAAAATCAGGAATCAAAATAAGATTGTAATCGATGTTGCAATAGATGTCACTAGTTTGTAGACCACCCTGTTATGTTGTGTTCCTAACAATAGTTTGTTCACTACAAGAAAAAATTAACCGAATTTCAACAGATGTGATTGCAAACAACTGCTTCAATTATATGCATTTTCATCGATGATCCGATGCAATTCGAAATGCGTCAATCATAAATACGTTCATATTTTCGAGACAGTCTAAATGGACTTTTAATACTACTGACACACTAGAGCTGATAATAAGCTCGGAGCGCATTATGAGCTATAGTTGAATTACGTAGTGACACACTACGCACAGCTCATTGTGCTTGTCAGTTGGACTGTCGATCGTCAAAAAACAAATGTATACAGCTGTTACTAACACTTGAACTGTCATGAAAACTATTAAAATTTAAAAAAACAAGTCCATATACATTTATTCACGAGTCTCATACACTGGAAACAAACTAACAAACGGTCAATTAAAAGAACTGCTCCGGTAATTACCTTAACCCTTCGTCTGTCTACGTTTTTTCGGCACTTTCGGTCTGCCTACATGGGTCGTTTTCATCTTGTCGTTTTTTCAAGCTGATAAAGTGCTGTAAAAAATCTGAAAAAATTCATGCAGAAAATTATTAACAATTAGATTTTTTAATTTTTTCATCAAAAAAATGAAAGAAAACGGAGTAAATGCATTTGTTCACTAAAACGAAAAAAAATAAAGGGGAAAAGTGTAGCTTTCAAGAGAAAAATATACCGCATTCAATTATTATTAAAAAACCCTCAAGTTTGCAACATCAAAATGTTCAATAATTTGGTTCTAAATTTCGTAGTAAAAACGGTAATAAAAATATAATAATTCAAAAATTAGTAATGAAATCAATAAAAAGTCAATATTTACGAGCTTGAACATGTTTTTATTCTTGAATAGAAAAACACAAATAGAACGTGCTTTTTTACACTGTTTTTATTGATAGCACTGCAAACAAACGTCGCACGTCTGTTTTTTGCAATTGAAGCAACAATAATTAGTTTTTTTTGTCTTTTTGTGTGGGACAAAAATACCATCGTTTCCTTTTGGCCATTTTCTGTAAGCGTTCCTCGTGGGCAGGATCTTCAACGCCGCGTTCAGACAGCATCTCGCAAATATTTCCTTACAAACTCTTATGCAACCTGGACATACTTTCGCGTTCTACGAGATGCGGCTTTATTAAGGAGAACGATAGCTTAATTTTTTTTTGCGGTCAGAATTTTTTATGGCACTT
The DNA here is from genome assembly GCA_963942545.1 of Oxycera nigricornis. Taxonomy (NCBI): domain Eukaryota; kingdom Metazoa; phylum Arthropoda; class Insecta; order Diptera; family Stratiomyidae; genus Oxycera; species Oxycera nigricornis. Next base: position 31,739,640 of record OZ012662.1, on the reverse strand, counting down.
TTACAGCCACAATTAACACTTTGAAACGAATAAACGGCAAAAATTATTTAACGCCGTCTGCGTACGTGGCTCGTTTTCGTCCGAGAGAACGGCACTACGACAGCGAAAGTTGGTAGACAGGTACTAGAGGGGCGTAACTTTTTTTACAGAGGTACAGCAGCGCCCTTCCCAGAGGTGTACAAAAGTTACAACAACTTTTAATTTTCGCTCGGACGAAAACGGCTCACGTAGGCAGTCGAAGGGTTAAAATTGTTCCAAATTCACTGCCAAATGTCGAATTAACAAGTCAGAAACCTCCAAGTTCACTCGCTTTGGCCATAGACGGTACTTTTAATGATGTTGATTTTATTTCATTATTGTCAGCTCATTATGAGCTGTAGTATGCCGGTAGTATAAAATGCTAGTGTGATATTTAATATTCTGCTGATTATTTGAGGATGTGGTAATGGTTTGATTAGTAGTGATTAGTGAATTTGGTATTGATCAAGGTATTTGTGTTTATGGTTACTCTTACTACTATGTGAAGTTTATTTAGATGAATATGCAGATAGCAGTTTAGTCTATGCAGCCTTATTAAATTTAGGTTCTTATTTGATAAATAAAATAGAACTGCAATTATGTATCGATAAAAACTGGTAAATTTTAGGCTTTCCTTAATTTTTTCTCAATTTCGTTATTCAAGTTGAAACTAATACTATGTTATCATACCATTTTGATGAAATTAAACTTTATGAACACCCTACTGGCCATGCCGCTACTATTTATGGTTAGTCTGCCAGTGCTCGCAATAAAGTGATTGATTGCATAGGGTAGTACTTCAAGAATTTATGTAGTCACAACTGATAATACAGTGGAACCTCTATTATCCGGCCTCCCATTAACCGGCACACCTTGCCGTGCATTTTTTTTCATTTCTATCTCAGTTCATAATGTAATGTTCATATCAAAATCAATTATTTAGCGCTTCGGTCATCGCATTTCAAATTCTGATGTATTTATGTACATATTTATCTTTTGTTGTTTATGAAGGTGTTGAATATGATGGAAGTGAATTTACAGTTGAGGAGAGATTTTTCAAAAGGGCTTATTTCCGTGTTAAACAAAATTTCAGTAAGGAGAAAAAACCTTTAAGAGCTGTTTACAGTAACTATTTTTTTTAATGTCTCTAGTGTAATAGTGTGTTGATGTAGAATTCTGATCTGCATAAAGTTTTTATTCTAGCATATATGTAAAAATTGGAAAAAATAATAGTAATTTGGAAATGTGCTCTTTTGGATGAAACTACAGAAATTAAGCCTGTTTGTTGTGAAAAATTTGGAAATATGCCCTTTTGTTGTAAAATTTAAAAAATAAAACAGTGTATGGAAAATCAAGTCAGAAGATAAATAAATCCTTTTGGACTTGTTGCGATTGTAGTGGGACTCTTTGGCTGGTAAATTATTTATGAAAGCTCTTAACTTGTTCTTTTTTCAATCGATTTTTGAGAACGATGGTCCCCACCACGCTATTTAAATTTCTAAGTCTCTTTTCCGAAACATTGAAGGTAGCCATAAAAAGTCTTTTACACACAGGAACTGCTTTCTTTGTCTTAACAAACAGATTGCAAGTACAACTCAATGTCCGTACTTTGGTGCCTTTTAATGGAACGTAGATTTTAAACTCTTGTGTCTGCAAGGAATTTTAAAATTTAATGCAGCCGGATCCTTATCCGTGTACCTTAAAATGATACGAAAGACACAAAGTATTAGTTAGATAAAATTAAAAGCCCAGTAACGTCTACAGTCAAATGAAGAGTGACTTTCTGATTACTTACTCTTTCCTTGGCCTTGAAATTTGCGTTTTTGCTTTTCTTCCTCCACTATTGATATCACGAACAGTATTTTCATTAATTTTCGTAGCAAAAGAAAATTGGAAACAGTAAAAAATTCACTTTCTTTTTATATTAATGATACATGCGCGGAACGTATTAGCACAAACTGCACTTACACTTGGACAAATGACTAATAAGGAGTCTGTGGGCAAATAGTGCTGCCACGCCAAAAAAATACATACAAAAAATATCAATACATTTACGTTCCTATTCACGACCGACCGACCGAAGTAGTTCTATTGTCAAGAAGCAAGAATTAAGCGGAAATATGTCCCAACTGTAATAATTTAATGAATCGTTCTTCAGTAGCTATAGGAAATACTTCTTTTTGTATCAAACTCTAAAAGTGTCTATAACCATGACACAAAAATTAGGTGGAAATGTGCCGTTTTGTATGAAACTGTGATTTTTAATCACGAGTTTTTCCTGGAAAAATTCCTTCTTTGTAATGGATTTGGAAATAGACGATACATTTAAGCATGATAATGGCGATGGCGTTCTTGGGTTCATTCGAAGTCGTAAGTGGAAATAAGCCCTTTTGAAAAATCACTCCTCAGTTGATGACGTTGCTGCTGCTAAGGATTTGCGTAAAGATTCAAAAGAAGCAGCTTCATACATTCATAAGTTCATAGAGTGGTATGAACAACAGGACGATGCCAATTATACCGATTCAATGATTCTCAGAAGAATGCGCAATTTGGCTATGAACAAATCCGAAGCAGCAGTCAAGCAAACAAAAATGACCGAATTTTTTTCAAAATCCTAAGTTACACATACATACTTATATATCAAATCAATATTTTAATTCATTTTGTTCCAAATTTTAGTTGAAATATATACCAAAACAATAATATAATCCAATTTTCACTGTTTTTCATAATAAAACAGTAATAATATTGAATTTATGGTTATTTTTGCTTATTTTACGAAAACCTCGATTAAGCGGCATTTTCGATTATCCGGCACGGTGCTGGTTTCGTGCCCGCCAGATAATAGAGGTTCCACTGTTAAATTGAATTTACTAAAAAAAAAACGAATATAAGTTTGTACAGTTAACGAACTACTAAATAATATAAAAACTTATGATAGAATATTAAGTACAGGAGAATTCAATACGCCCGGCTATTTATTTAGAGCGGGAGTCAAAGTGCTGTGAAAAAAATCCATCGAAAACTGAACAACTAATATGGTTAGTAATGAATAATTGGTCGCAAGAAGCAATTCTGTAGGAAAATCAAATGCAATGAATATCACAGAAACGGTTTATGGTGGCAGTTTTATTTTTTCGAAAAAAATGTATGCAGCAAATACTTTCTGGAACTCTTTATCATCTATGATTAAGATTTCTTCGAGAGAATTATAAAAGTAAACAAATGTCCTCACGGCCGTCTGCTCCATTCCTACCTTTGTTTAGGTTGCATAGCATCGCCAAGATCTGACGAGTCTGCAGATTTCTTCCTCCAAGAATCTGGTCTGCAGAGCAACTGAGTCGCAGATCCATATCGTTGAATTGAAGATTGATAGCTTGAACGAAATCCGATCTAATCAGCAAAACCATGACGAACAGCTCGCCCGACAATGGACACCCTCGTTTCGTGGACGTGGAAGCGAGTCGCTGATGACTGTTTGGGGCTGAAACGCTGGGCTATCGGGTTTCACCTACTCTTGAATCCTGAGCTATGTTTAAATTATCGAGCCGATAAGTGCCCAGCGTGGCTACTGGTACCTCATAAACAATGCAAACGACGCGGAGTCAAATTTTACTGTGTTTGTTTTAACTGCTCCTGGTCAAGAAGACGTGGCCCGCGGACTGCACGAGCACTAGGTTGTTAGTATGGGGCCATGTACCAGAACGCCATAAACTGCGGAAGACCAACCGTGCAGAATCGGATCAAGTGTGACTTTATGGCCGTTTTATTAAGCCCAGACTCTGGTCGAATTAGTACACATAAGTTGAGGTCGTTAGCAGCTAACAAGTTATTGTAGCTTTATGAGAGTTGTTGCTAAGACTGCGAAGGAGCTATGGTTGCCGTTAAGTAGAGGATAAAAGTGTAGCATTGGAAATGAGATAGCAAATACCGAAAATCTAACAAAACGGAAATTTCACCATTTAGTCTTATTGTTTGTAAATCGAGTATCACTCTCTTGCTAGGAATGAATTGAGTACAAAAAATACTCGATCTGTTCTTAACATCTATCTTTATTCATTGTATAACAATTTCAGTAAATTCCAAGCACTCGCTTGCCCTCAGGATCAAACGGACTTTGGAGATAACAATCTGCATCATATAGTTGACCCATTACATTCACTTGGTAGCTTCCTGACTTGATAAACTCTTCATCGATAGGTGTCCCATCCTTGCGCTTGATGTAAGCCTGGCCAACACTTTTGCCCAGTGTGTAGCCATACTCGCCTCGTCTTAAGTACCCTACTACCTCACCATTCCGGTATACACCTTCGAGACCCCACACAGGCACCTGATCATTCATTGTCATATACACGAATCGCTTGTTTGTACCCTCTTTAAGTTGACGCTCGATCGCCTCTTTGCCATTATACACCCCTTGCTTGCGACAAGTGTGCACCAAATTAGCTTCGACGGGAGTATCATCCGACCGTAGGTCGAAGCCCCATAGGTGGTATCCCTTTTCACTGCTTAGCGAATAAAGTGCCCGATATCCTGCATTTTTGATATCTAGTGGCCTTCCTGCTTCCATGACGGCGCTGTATGCGCTCAATAGATCATTGTTGGGCACATGAAGCTCATATCCCAGCTCACCAACAAAACTAACCCTCATGATCCTGGCGCTGCATTTAGAAGACTTGTTCGTAGAGGCAACATTAACAATTGCGGCAGTATAAGGTGGCAGTGAACTATCTGACAAGTCCAGATCTACGACTTTTTGTAGAATCTCTCGACTTTTGGGACCCTGAATGGAAACGATACCCATTTCTGATGTAACGTCCTTTAACGTAGCTTTAAATCCCTTCGCCTTGATCTCATTAGCAATATTTGTGTAGCAGTAGTAGGCAGATGCTCCTCCGGCGACAATATAGTATCCTGTGTCGTTTAGCTTGGGATTGTGTACGTTCCCGTTGCCACTGGCTATTTTTTGCACGGTTACGTCACCTTCTGTGCCACCTTTGCTGTTCAACACACAAGTGTAGGTAATCCTGAAAAAAATGTTGAATGTGTATTGAAAAGTTTTCTGTTCATTATTTCAGATGTTAGATAAACTCATTTCGTTAAAAATAAAGTCATCGTATTTTCTCACTGCAAATATGAGAATTGAAAGATCAAGAACACAAACAACGTCGTTTTCTACAAAATTCTATCTAATTTTTTAAAAACAATGAATATAGGACGATATTATTGAGCCGCAACTATACTACTGGACTATAGCATAAAAATTAATTTTTGAGTTTACCGTCGTCGTCGTCGTCGTTTACCGATTGGGTAAGTAACTGAAGGGCCTAGCCACTAACACAATGCGGCAAGGCACGTGGTAAGCCATGGTAGGGTTCACCCGGTGTTTTGTTCGCGGGTTATTTCTTTCATTGGTTTGGCGATTTTATTTTTGGGATATTGTTCGTGTTAAGTAGAGGAACTTTTGTCCTCAGGATCTGATGTTGTGATATTTTAATCAATCTGTGCGCGAGAATAACATTAAAACAAAGTAGAAGATATAGCGCCAAATGGCGATGGTTGACTTTGGTTTTCCTTTGTATTGTAATCATGCATTATCGACTCTCACGTAATGTGACAAAGACGAATATTAGGAGCAAACGAACCTTGACCGTGTACCCACTGACAGCGCTGACCTACCAGGAAACAACAATACTATAGCTTTGAAAAGGCCACACAAACACGTCTAAACGATACTTAATGTTTATTTCCTCAACCTAAACTAAACTTCCATAAAGTATTTGAGATGTAAGTCTTTTTGACTTCAACTGTAATTTCAAAAACCTACTTCATTATAAATGGCGCCCAACGTGGGGCCGCATCTGATGGCAGTTGTCGAGGACTTTACAGTGAAAACTTTAAAAAACTATCACCGCTCATTACAATTTCAACACTTGCCTGTTTACTTTTCGATTTGTATTGGCGGTAAATATCCAACTCGCTGCTGCTTCCGCATCAGGACCTTTCAAATACATTTTACTGAAGTACGACATGTCAAAGACTACGGCATTATTTCGACAAGCCAACGCCTCTTTGCCAATCTGCAATTTCGGTACAATGAGTATAAGTTGCGTGGATACCATGCAGCCATTACCAATTCATGATTCTTCGAGAATCCAAACGCTAGATCGCCTTCTAATTTCTCTAAGTACTTTGACTTCGAGTTCCTTGTCGTTCCATAAGCGCCATACCAGTCATATGGAGGAACTGGTGCTCTTTCGCCAGCTGCAAAGTACGCTGGTCTCTCCCATCCCTGTTTCTCGTCCATTATCGCACCCTGTTCAATCAACTCCTGATGCAAGGGATCGGTATGCAAGTTCCGGCCCGCCAAGGGCTGATCATGTGGGAATACTGTGCTATAGTTTTTGGCGTAGCTCTCGTGGCTTCGCTCCTTTACCCAGTCCACGTTATTTGTCTGTTTAGGGCTGAACCGACGCAGATCGTAGGCGAACATGTGGCGATCGGGCCGTCCCTGAATTATCCACAACGCTGTCTGCTCAGCACACCCTCCACCCAACATCATACCTGCTGAGTTGAAACCACAATGATGGAACAGTCCGTGAACATTGGGATCTGGCCCCATTAGGGGTTTGTGGTCGGGTGTGAATGATTCGGGGCCACAAACCGTTGTTTTGATGCCCGAGGTACCGAAAATCGGACAGATGTCCACAGCTCCTTTCACGTGAGCATCAAACACGGACCAGTCCAAATCGTACAAACTAAACTGGAAGTTGTTCGGCACCTTGTCCAACAGGATCGGGTCATGTTCGTAGCCTCCCATTTGGATAGCGTCGCCCTGAATGCGGAAATACACGGAATAGTCATGGTCGCGAATGTTAGGCAGGCCTCGCGCTCCCTCCACGGTCTCCGAAATAATGTAGGAATGCTTCATGGGCACTAAGGGTAGCTTGGTACCGAATTTTTCAGCCAGTCGTTGGCCCCAAACTCCAGTCGCATTTACCACCGCATTTGTTTTCACGACTCCATAAGGAGTGCTGACGCCTACAATTTTCTTGCCCAATATTGGACAGTCTTCAGTTAGAATGTCGGTTACTGAGCACTCCTCAACTACCTTGCCACCGTTCAGGGTGCTTGCTTTCGTTAGTGATGCGCACAGCATGGCGGGGTCAATGACGCCATCTCCTGGCGAGTACAAAGCCCCTACGAATGAGTTTTCATTCAAAAGCGGAAACACTTTTTTAGTCTCAGGAGGTGTGAGAACGTGTGTTTCAATCCCATAAGTGCTGCCCAGGGTAGCGAGTCGTTTATACTCATTCATACGAACCTGTACCGTTGGAAAATTGATCAGGGGGTTGCTAAAAATTATTCACAATCTCACCTCGGAATGAGCCAAAAAAATGCCTCCATTCTGAATCCACCCGGGATCAACCCCAGTCTCGGCCTCAAGCCCCATCAAAAGTCGCCTCGAGCTAGCCAGGAGTTCAACCTCCACATCGTTGGGTCGCAGCTGCCAAATCAACCCCGAAGTATGCCAAGTGGTTCCGGAAGTTAGTTTGCTTCGCTCCAACAAAACAGCCTTGACCCCTCGCTTCGTCAGATGGTACAGCGTGTGGCACCCGGCTGAGCCTCCTCCAATGACCACAACATCCGCGCTTTCTGGTAGCTTGATGTCTGAAGCGTTGCGGCTTCCACTCAGGTGTCCACCTGCTGTTGGTATCCTTAGACACAAGGAAGCTCTGCTTAGGTTCCGCCACATATTACAAGCTCTTCGTTCTTCACCTTATACTTCTTACCACCGTTTCAAACTGAATGAAAAGAATTTCAATTTTGGGGTCTGTTGCCCACCACATTCTACATTCGGCGTTTCTTCGATGATAACGGATCAGAAATGTTATCAGCGCAACCTCCAGCTGTAAGTAATCTACGATTTTAATTTCGCAGTTGAGACCCCATCGAGGGACATCGCTCTATGACGTACCTACTCTATCACTTGTTCGTCTGTTTTGGAAACGGGTTTATGTAATTGCTGGCGCAAGACTGTACACCAGTTGCCAGCAACATGCAATTTATTGACCCAAAATAAGGAACGTTTCAATTTGTGGTGAGTAATACTTTTTCGAATTGCTGTGGATCCAATAATCAGGTAAGGTAATATCATTCGTATGAACCCTTTTTGCATGGTGACTTTGAATGGTATTTTTATTTTTTATTTAATTTTTTTAATCACATTTTTTGAATATGAATGTGTTTATTTTTTTAAGTTTGTACATAATTTCGTTTTTTTAAAAAAAGTCATGGGTTTTCGTCTACCTAAGCTGTGCTTTTTTTTGTAGGCTATTACTTGCAGCCTTCATCAAGTGTCTGTACACGACGAAACGTCAAATTACAAATACTAATGAAGGCTACAAGTAGTAACCGGAATACGTATTTATAAAACTTACGAAGAAGAAAACAGACGGCTTTCTTATAATATAATACATATTTATATTTGACATAAAGCACTAAAAATCAACACATTAATTGTTACCATTTTCAGAAGAAATAACCTATATTTCGACTGTTTGTAGGTTGACTGGTTCACTGGCGAAGAAGGTCAAAATTCGTGTTGTCGAGAACTGCTTGTAATCGTTGACAGAAGTGTAGACTTCGTTAGAAATTTCTGCACTTCTTAATTCGTCGGGATCATTTTCTTTCAAGATTTTTAACGCTTTATCTAAATGATCTATCGGCCAAATCTTTTAATTTTAATTTTTGTTCCTTGTTTACAGTTTGACTCTTTGATATTGCTTGTGTTTCATTCTCACTTGCCAGAATTTGCTCAAGCACCTCATTACTTAGTGGATCGTCTCTGCAGCTCAATAATTCTTGAATTACGATTTGATCAACTGTTGTAAATCCTATTTGTCTGGCTAATTCAAGAATATCCTTTTCAACCGGTTCTGTATCAAATTCATTAGTTGTACTTGTTACACAATCAGGCCATATTTTTCTACACACTTTGTTCATATTTTCGGATTAAACTTCTAGCCATGATTCATTTATGTTGCTAATTGCGTTGCAATATCATACTCGCTCCGAAAATTTTTAATTGACATTTCACTGTTGTCCCCAGACTCATTAACTTCAATTAATTGGTGAAATGTACGCCGCAAATAATAGGCCTTAAAGGATGCTATAACATCTTGATCTATTGGTTGCAGAATCGTGGTCGTATTAGGAGACAAAAAAAATCACCTTAATGCCATCATTGCTGAGATTTATGGGATGACTTGGAGCGTTATCTATGATTAATAACGCTTTATGATAAAGATTATTGGCTTCCAAATACTTCTTTATAGTCGGACAGAAATATTGATCAAACCTATCACGAAACATATTAGAAGTAACTCAGGCCTATTTGTTGGACCTCCAAATAACCGGGAGATTTTCCTTGCATACATTTTTGAAAGCTCTTGGATTTTCTGATTGATACACAACAAGAGGTTTCAGTTTCAAATCGCCTGATGCATTCTCTCCAAGAAGCAAAGTAATCTTGGATTTTTCTGCCGTAAACCCTGGAGCTTTCCTTGCTTCAATCGAAAGAAATGTTCTTGGGGGCATGCGTTTCCAATACCCGAGCAGGGTTTGATGGCAGTGGAAACAACGCCAAGCGTCGGCCAAGCATTGGCGTACAACGAACGGCCAACGGTCAGCTGCCAGTGCTGGCCCAGTATTGGCTGAGTGCTGGCTGACTACTGGCCCAGTAGTGCATTCGAGTGCTGGCCCAGTGCTGGGGGTTGGCACTGCGCCAGCACTGGCGATCGGCACTGGCCCAATGCTTGAAGCCATTACTGAAATATAACAATTTATGATATAAGCAGAATGTTAAACGATTCGGAGGAAGTTCCCTAGTGAGCTTCAGTGAAAGTTCGTTATATTAATAAGTATTGCTTAGTTATAATGCGCGAATTTATAGTATTGCATTAATGTTGAAATGTAAAGTGAATGGCAAAGAAAACATATCAGAAATCACTGCATTATTTGCAATTCTTGTTGAACTCATAGTTAATATTGATTGAACGCATAAACGTTCATTCTGTGGGTGTAGGCTGAACAGCATTCCCTTTTGTAGTCGTCAATATTTCGGAAAAATGTGTTGCAGGCGAAGGTAAATGGCACGAAAGTCACGTTATTTTTTGTTCTTAGAACGAACACACTAGTATACAATTTTTCATTATTCATTATTACACCCGAATTGCTTTTTACAATAACTAGAAGTGTCCCTTGAAAACAAATGAGTATGTTTTCAAGGGTATTTTAATATTTTTTAGACGTACGAATAAATTTTGGATTTCGTAGCAAATTTTTCTTCCAAACTAAATTGAATAGTTTTTTAACAAAACCAGAAAACGTTCAAGATGATTTTGAATCCTTTTGAAGCGTAAATACAACGTTTTCTTGCATAAAAAGTTTTGTTTGATTAAATCAAATTTCGTCAATTGAAGAAGGTAACCATTTTTTTCTGATAGAAATATTTGTTGAATACTAATTGACCATTTTTCGACCAAATTAATTTTCGTGATAATATTTGAATTCTTTAATAACACTTAATTTTGCTTGCAAAAAAATGTGACGGCGAATCTTTCATTAAGCTTTCATTGAAACATTTTATGTGGACTAAAAAGCAATTTTTTGATCTAGTTTGATATGAATATTTTTTCTTAATACAAAACTACCTTACTTAGGCTGAAAAGATTTTTTGAATTAATAGATCTGTGAACAATCATAACTTTTTATTGATGTTGAAATACGAACGAGCTACGAGAGACTGGCAAAAAAGCAATTCTGAATGCAGAAGCCTTTTTCATTTGCACTTCAGCAATTGTTCATCATACAATTCAATTAATTGCAACGCAGTCGACTTTGCAGAAGAGACTTTTTGTTTTATTTTTGGAATATGGAATTCTATTCTTATCTATTTAATAGAAGTTCAACTGATAGACGTCACATCGCAACAGTACGGCGGCAGTTTTATTGATTTTGTCCTTGGCGCCATCATTAAACATAAATAAAATAAATTTAGATGGATGATCCAGAATTTTATAAAACTGCATTTTGGCCATGTTTGCTGGACATAACATCTTCGTGTGAGTCGTGCTTTTCGAGATATTGATAAAAATGACTTCTTTTCCAAATTGCATTCATATCCGCCACTAAACGGATGACTGGCACATTCCGTGTCTCGAATAAGCAACATAAACGACTATTTGCAATGCAAATGTAACGTTACAACGCTCAGCGAACACTCAACGAGTAGTGCCTTTTCCAGCGCTCCCTCAATGCTGGCAAGTTGTCACGTTACAACGCTCAGTGCTATTTTGTAGCGCTCCCCCAATGCTGGCATGATGCTACGTTACAATGCTCAACGAGTAGTGCTATTTCGTAGCACTTCCCCATTGCTGGCAAGTTGCTACGTTACAATACTCAGCCGACGCTCACCCGTCGCACAGCGACGGAGAGTCGCCGACGGCGGCCCACTCAATCTCTTTCATCGATGCTCGGCTGACGGCATGCTTTCCAATCTGTTTGAGTTTGTGGATGAAAATTCTTAACTGGTTCTATGGCTTCGACGCTACAGCGCTTGCTTCATGCGATGGACGTTGCGGGTTCAATTCTCAGTGGTAAAGGCGATACATCACCAACTCATCATTAGGAAGCTGGCGTCTTCTTCACATGCCGGACGACGAATATCATGTGAGAATGATATTTTCATACAAATTTTCGTGGCTCTTGCCACCGCCGATTCATTTTGGCATTTGAGTGCTGGCGGAGTAACAAATTCGTTGTATGCCAGTACTGGGCCAATGCTGCTTGTGTATCTTGGCCCAGTACTGGCATACAACGTCCGCCCGTAGTTATCATCCAGCACTGATATGTTACTGGGCCAGCACTGGCGAACGAGACTCAGCGAGCGTAATGTGGTGCTCAGCCAGCAATGGCTTAGCACTGGGCCAGTTGTGCGACCGTGTTCGGGTACAGGCCTGTCTCGTTAACATTAAGAACCTGCTGTGCGCAATATCCTACATTTTCTTCGCTGCGTCGTAGTCCGCACTAGCCGCTTCACCTGTTACTTTTACATTGTTAATTTTACTTCTTTTCTTAAAATTTTTAAACCATCCATTGCTGACAACAAAAGTGTTTTTTATATTCAAGTTTACTTGTTCGAATAAGCTTTTTGCCTTCATCTTAATAGTTAACGTGCTCACTGGCATATTTTGATGATTCTGCTCCTGCGTTAGCTGATTCACTTATTTTTTTCCATTACTGATAATGGTTCTAACAGTTGTAGGGGGAAGTCCCAAAGACTTGCTATAACTGTCGATTTTTCGCGTTCATCGAAACGTTTTAAAATTTCTAGTTTCTTGCCAATTTTCACTGTTTTTCGCAATTTCCTCGGAATGGTTTCCCAGCAGAATGTGGTTGCTTAGTTCTATCCATTTGATTGCTATATATAGAAAACTCTAATTGTACATAATACAATACAATTTGTATATATGTATATACGTAGACAAATAGAGTACATATGTACAACGATAAATACATACATATGTATTTCATTTTATTAGAATGCCATTAATCAACTAATTTAGCGAGGTGTGGGTTATTTCAAAAATCTCAACAAAACTCACTTTTTGAGGTTCTTAAGGGGCGCTCATATATTTTAAACGATGCTAGATAAATCCATGTTCCCGCCTTACTTTTGGACAACTATCTGTTGTTATCTAAAGAAATTTTTATTTTATGTCTACTTCTTTATTACCAAACTTGTGGGGCTTTCAAGTTATATTATTGTAAATTCATAGATAAATGAAATGGAACTTTTTGGTAGTTCTTTCATTTATTAATCCATTAAAGACACTCCCACTTTATCCATTAAAGTTATAAGAATTTGATTGCATCATTATCAGAAAAATTCAAGATGATAATTGCCAACTTACTTATGTATGTATGTATATGTATATGTAGGTTATTAGGCCTTTCTCTAAGTAATTTTGTCATGTGTGTTTGCTTATCTGCCACCTTCTTATTTATTTCACTTGTTCCTATCATTCAATGCCATGCTTTTATTAGTTGGCTTACTCACGGAAATATCTACGATCTGCCAAATAACTGTAGAGTAAAGCGAAAACCCGTAATCGCCACACATTCTAACACAATCCTTTCATTTTCTTTATTATTTCATCATGTATTTGCAATACTTTACAAATCCAAACTTGGCCCCCTCATATTCTCGGGCCACGCTATGCCACTGTACCTAGGACGCAAACTTCCCGCCCACTTTCGCTAATTGTACACGCCCGACAAACATGGCGGCGTTTACTGAAATTTATGAATGGAATAGGAACATTGTGTGAGATAAAAGCTTGAAAAGACGGCGCCTAAAACACATTTTATTAAACTCAATTAATTCTTTCACTTGAGCGTGTTCAATTTGTCAAACGGAAAATAAAAATGGCGTTAGCTGGGGGGTGAATAGCAAATGAGAACTTGCGCAATGAAATTATGTACCGCCTCTTTTCACTACATGAGAATACTGCTACGCGACGCACGGTCAGGTGCTGTCAACCTTTTTTGGCGGAAATGACGATGACAGTAATATTAAATTTTTAGGTATACTTACATATATCATATATCATGCATGAATGAAATGGATAAGTATGATATACCATTTGGCATATTCGTTCATTTGAACGAATGATACTTCAATGGCTTAATAAATAGCACCTTCGATTCTGTAGCTATTGTCATATGCAGTGGCGTACCCAAGGGAGGGGGGGTTTACGGGTTCAACCCCCCCCCTTGGGTAGACAAATTTAGCCTCGTAAATGAAACCAGACATGCAATCGGGCTAAAGTCTGCCAGAATTATTTTTGAAGGACTCCAACTTTGACCGGTGAAAAAATATGATTAAGTATGATTACATAATTATATCTTCATATCTACACCGAAGCACTAGCAAACGTACCTAGTCAAGACTTCAAAAATATTATCAAAATCTTGCATACGCTACTGGTCATATGATGCACAAACATTTTACATGTGTTCATACATAAGTATGTAACTGATGCCATGCACATTTTCTAGAAAAACGGATTATATTGAATTATGCAATTATGCACAAGGTGAGAATAAGTGATTTTGTGCCTTTCCATATTTTCATGGTACATACTATTATTACTCCCTAAGGATTCAATATAGGGGAAACCAGTCCATTTAAGTTTTCAGTAAAATATCAAAGAATTTTCGAATAAGGTACCAAACAAAACATTAATTGTACACGTTAATCGAAAAATTGATTTTTTTCTGATTTTCACGAATTTTTTTAATTGCAGTATCAGTGTTTACCTCTAAATATCTCTACGATCACAGTAGGAATGTATATATTTTCACTATTATAGAGACGAAATTGTGTGTCTTTTCAATTAATATTAAAATCATCACTTTCTAGAATGCGGTTTGGAAAGTGTAGAGTGTAGACCCAAGTGTGACTAAATATAAACCAAAATGCTTCTTCGTTAATACATTTGTAACGAAAAACCGAATGTAAATTCCATTATCCGTTAATTTGTTTTATACAAAAATATGTGGTGCTCCATTTTCGTACTTATAATTACCAAATTCTTTAATCCTTTCAAGAGAGGTCTTGCGCTCTATCTACATCCCGGAATGTGGGAAGGTTAGAACAATAAATCAATTATTATTAATTCAAGTAATAGCTGAGTGTTCTTATGATGCAAAATGGACCTCAATTAGGTCACCTCTAAAAACTTTGAAGAAAACCGTGCTGAAAATCCTACATTTTCCACCTAAACATTCCAAAAGTAAGCTGAATAATAGACCAGGGCGGATCTATTTTCAGTTGGCCGATGAAAGGGGCACACTGATTTCTGCGGGAAAAGTTGGGGAATAACTCGTATAACAATAATTGACTTATGCTCCCTCTCAAAAAAGTCGGCAACATTATAAAAAATCAAAATGTTTAAAAAATTGAAAAAAAATCTTTTTTCCCCTACTTTTCCCCACTCTTAACTTTAAAACGGTTCATTTTAAGTCAAAGTTGTGCCAGAATAAAAGTTTTGTAATAAAATTGTCTATAAGATAGGATTGGTTAAAAATCTTAAAACATTTAACCCTGGTCGCAAATTGCAATAAATATAACAAACAGGAGGAAAAAAAACTTTTCTTTTATTTAATTTTTTTACCACTTAAAATGCACTTAGGACTTTCATACTTCGCTTAAAAAATCTCTACAATATCATTAAATAGCAAGCAAGTTTTATTACCAAGTTAAGCAAAAATTACTGAGGCCGCCATAATAGTCCGATTTTAATTTTGTAAAGTGCATGTGATAGGTGAAGTGCTCTTTCATATGTGAAAAAAAATCAAACATTTACAAGCTTAAGTTTCTGACATGCAAGCTTTGAAAATTTTTGATATTTTAAAAATAAATTTACTTGATGCATTTTGATGAAAACTTGCTTGCTATTTAATGATATTGTAGAGATTTTTTAGATGAAGTATGAAGGTCCTAAGTGCATTTTAAGTGGTAAAAAAATTAAATAAAAAAAGGTTTTTCCTCCTGCTTTTTTATATTTATTGCAATTTGCAACCAGGGTTAACTGTTTTAAGATTTTTAACCAATCCTATCTTATAGACAATTTTATTACAAAACTTTTATTCTGACACAACTTTGACCTAAAATGAACCGTTTTAAAGTTAGGAGTGAGAAAAGTAGGAAAAAAACGATTTTTGTTTCAATTATTTAAAAATTTAGATTTTTTTGTAATGTTCCCGACTTTTTTGAGAGGGAGCATAATTCAATTATTGTTATACGAAATATTCCCCAACTTTTCCCGCGAAAATCAGTGTGCCCCCTCTCAACGGCCAAATGTAGTCGTTTTTTACAGATCCGCCCTGGTCTATAAGGCATTTGATCAATTTCGGAAAAAATTATACGCAAAAACAACGAACAAGTTCAAACTGAATTAGGTACTCACCCGAAATGCATAAATCTAAAAAAACAGTTGATGTGGTTTCGGGAGACCTGTAGTAGAAGATAATAATGCTTTATGATTTTATTTAGACGTTAAAATGGAATGAAAACGTTATAGACGGAAAGTACGTACAAAGTTTGCAAAAGAGATTTAGAGTGCTGAAAAATTTAACAGCTTGAATTTCAAAATGCAAAATATCATCAGACTGAGAATAGGAAGAATTGGTCTTTGTCTTGCAGAAAAACCAACACAGAGGCCTAGACCACATCTGCACTCAAATTGCAAGATCCAGAGAAATATCAAAACCAAGACTGAAATCAAGACTTTCAGAGACTTAACACTGAAACAGATCGAAATGCAAAATTTTTGCTAACTGAAAATCATTTTTCCCATATTTTATACCTTTAAGGAGGATCAGCATTCACTGATTTTCCAAACACGGAACCATTGCAAAAATAGCAACCAAACCCTGAATAATGAGTGATCCAAAATATTCGAGTGTGGCTGCAAGGTTGCAAGAGTCTTGCAAACAAGATAAACACTAAACCTTTAGATGCAAAACAAACATCAAGACCGAGTGTGCAAGAACGAGGATCAAATCCAAGGCTACCATAGTTTTGGTTTTGGTTTGCTTATCACTAATCACGCTAAATTTCCATTTATTTATCCAAATATTTTAATGAATTTATTCAGCAAAATGATCCTTATAGAGTATGCTCTCTCACTAGTTGCCGTAAAGAGAATAAAATCTGAAGCCCATGAATATTGTATTTTTCATTTCGTTAAAATACTAAAAACTAGCAAAGTTACCTAGCACAAGAGTGATATCTTTTCATTTCTTTAGCTCAACAATGTTGTTTGTTCTGCAATCATTTCAATGTAACGTCTCTTTGATGCGGACTCTAAAAGTAATGACTTTATCCAAAACCTTTATTTTATTGGTACAATATTATTCAATAATTGGTGGTGAACGATGCAAGGCATTTTAAATAATTCATGACATATTGCTTTACATTAGCTTTAACATATTGTCAATTAAAATAAACGAAAGTCTGAAAGCATGTTGTATTTAAAAAAAAGTCAAATGCATATCCAAATGGAAAAGAAATGTCTATCTTTGGTTTGTTTTTAGTTATTGTCAACATAGGCGTTACGCCAGAGTAGAAATTTCAAAAAATCGATTTTATTTTTATTGGCTTAAAAAATCGTTTGAACTATTTAGAATAAAAGACATACGCTTTTATATCTACGAGAAATCGTTTTCATTGAAATTTTGAGCTCTTTCTCGACCCCTCCCGACTACCTTGAAACGACTAGCTGCGGTAAATACAACACCTGCTCGTCGGGTACAGCATTATGTCTTACCATTCGATTTATAACTTCTCTCATACACTAAAAGATGTTGTTAGAAACATTTTCAAGGATGTTGAACACAAAGTACGACAGTACAGCGTCCTTTGATGTTGAGAGAAGACGTAAAGTAAAGTAAAGTCAAAATTTTAACCGCGTTTTTCTCGCAGCACTTTTTTTTCAAATCGACACGCAGCATAACTCAAACAGTTTTCTATTTTTTCAGTCCAAATTAATATCACATTAATTAATCACACGGTTTTCGTTAATTTATTATTTCGATTTTTTGAGTACAAATAAGTGTTCGTTTTTTGGTAGTAAAATGAACTTTTTTAACTTCCCAGTATATGGGAAGTTCTTGTAATCGCCTCGAAAATCGAAATTGAAATTTTCAACATTTCTTTACGTTTTGAGGTCTATAGAGTATATATAAAGTGTTTTTAGAAAGGGAGATGTATGTGTGAGTGTGTGTGTGTACGTACGTACGTCTGTACGTTCGTGGACACTTTTTTCTACGAGCATAACTCACGTAAACAAAATCGTATCGACTTTGTTGAGGTGTCAATCGAAGCGTCTTTGCAATCTTAAGAGCTGATTAGTTTTTGGGATACTTCGATCGAGGGGGTTTGTTGTTTTGCCTCTTTGAAGGTCATTTCTGTCATGCGTTATATCTCGCGAACCAAACATACGATTTGCATGGTTAAGGTGTCAATCGACGCGTATTAACAATTTTGTGAATCTATCAAATTTTTAAAAAATTCGTTGTAGCCATTTTTTATTTTTTTTTTAAAAAAAGTGCAAAAATTAGAGTTTTTTTCAAAAACAAAAAATTTTTAACCTGATTTACGGAAGAAAGTATTCAATTTTTCTAAAATTTATAAATTTCAAGCAATGCTTGTAAAAACAACATCAAAACTTTTTCCCATGATTCCCATGAGGACCACACGGTCAACTTCCCAGTAATATTTACATAAAAAATAAAAATACTAAACAAAATAATAATTATGAAAATAATACTACTTTAAATAATAATAATGTACCTCTCATAACAGTAACTGGAATGACTTAATACTAATCGTATCATCTACGGGTGATGATTACGTCAGGTTTTTGGTCGATGGGGACAGATTGATTTGATTGAATATTCACGCGGATCAATGGGGGGGGGGGGTTCTACGTTATTTGTTATTTTCATATTGATGAAAGCTTTTTTTATAGCATATGCTCTAGCAAAGTATTGACTACGAAACATTTTACCATTCAAAGCGTTCATTGCCACAAATGCAAATTTGATTAATTTTTTTTGATTTTCAAAATTTAAGCAGTTTTGATATAAAAATTAAAACACGGTGCTATGAAAACTATTAAAAATCTACTTAAATTATGCAAATATTAATAAACTGTGATTGGCTTAACAACAATGTCTTCAGAATAAGAGTAGTCGGGTAAAATCATTCATATGAACACTTTTTACATGGCGACTTTCAATGATTTTTTATTTTTAATTTAATTTTTTTAATTATCATGGAAAATCGTTTTGCTGGTTTGTCTCCAAAAATTGATAAGGATTTATAAATTTTATAAATATTTATTACCGTGTTGTGCAAATCTGGTTAACAAATTTATTTTTTATGAAAAAATCCTAAATTTTTGCATTTTTTTTTGTTAAATTAAAAACCGCCTCCAACGATTTTTTCAAATATAAAAACATTACAAAAATGTTAATACACGGCGATTGACACCTAAGTGATGCAAATATTATATTTGGTTCGTGAGATATAGTGAATGGCAGAAATGACCTTAAAATCATGATGACTTTTAATTATTTTTGATTTTTAATTTAATTTTTTTTTGTTATCATTAAAGAAAATTTTGTTGATTTTTGCACAAAAACTGTTTGGAGTATATAAATTTTATAAATATTGATTACTGTGTTTCGAAAATCAGGTTAAAAATTTACTGTTTACGAAAAAAACCTAATTTTTTGCACTTT
Organism: Oxycera nigricornis; assembly: GCA_963942545.1. Lineage (NCBI taxonomy): Eukaryota > Metazoa > Arthropoda > Insecta > Diptera > Stratiomyidae > Oxycera > Oxycera nigricornis. The sequence goes on along the minus strand of OZ012662.1, from coordinate 31,720,245 downwards.
TTTCAAAAAAATTTAAAAATGCCTCAATGAATTTTTGTAAAAACTTCATAGAATCACATAAATGTTAAGACGCATCGATTGACACGTTATCGATGAAAATCGCATGTTTGGTTCGGGAGATATAACGCATGACAGAAATGACCTTCAAACGGGCAAAACAGCTAACCCCCCCCGACCGAAGTTTTGCAAAAACTAATCAGCTCTTAAGATTCTAAAGACGCTTCGATTGACACCTCAAGAAAGTCGATACAACGTTATTTACGTGAGTTATGCTCGTAGAAAAACTGCCCGCGAACGCACGTACGTACGTACATACACACACACACATACATACTTCTTTCTAAAAACACTTAAAATATACTCGTAAGACCTCAAAACGCAAAGAAATGTTGAAAATTTCAATTTCGATTTTCGAGGCGATTACAAGAACTTCCCATATACTGGGAAGTTAAAAAATAAAAAATAATTAACAGTCATCATGATCTTCAAGGTCATTTCTGTCATGCGTTATACATATCTCGCGAACCAAACATACGATTTGCATGGTTAAGCTGTCAACCAACGCGTATTAACATTTTTGTGAATCTCTAAAATTTTGAAAAAAATCGTTGGAGCCGTTTTTTAATTTAAGGGAAAAAATTGTGCAAAAAGTAAGGTTATTTTCAAAAACAATAAATTTTTAATCTTATTTACGGAAGACAGTGTTCGATTTTTATAAAATTTATATACTTCAAGCAGTGCTTGAAAAAATATCATCAACACTTTTTTTCATGATAAAAAGAAACATTAAATAAAAAAATAAAAAATCATTAACAGTCATCATGATCTTCAAGGTTATTTCTTCCATTCACTATATCTCACGAACCAGATATAATATTTGCATCATTATGGTGTCAATCGACGTGTTTTAAAATCTTTTTGATTATTTCAACATTATAAAAATCCTTTTCAGCGTTTTTTTTTAATTTAATAGAAGAAAATGCGAAAACTCAGGGTTTTTTTCATAAAATTTTTTTTTTAACCTGATTTGCACAACACAGTAATAAATGTTTATAAAATTTATACACTCCTATCAGTTTTTGAAGAGAAATCAGCAAAACGTTTTTCATGATTCTGAAAAAAAATCAATTAAAAATAAAAAATCACTCAAAGTTACCATATGAAAAGGGTTCTTCCGAATTATATTACCTTATATCTTTTATTCTCTTCTCTTTTATTATCTTGAATTCTATTACCTTATATCTTTTATTCTAAAGTCAATCAAAGTTTTAAAATGTTTGGATAATTTGAGCAGATTTTTAATAGTATTTGCAGTCTTTTAATTAAAAAAAGCGGCTTAAATTTTGAAAACCATCAAAATTTCAATCAAATTTGCGTTTCAGATAATCAATCATCATCACCCTTCCACCAAAAACCTTACTTAATCAATGGACCCTCCCGTAAATGATATGATTAATATTAACTCATTCCTGTTACTGCTATGAATACCTCTCATTATTATTATTTAAAGTAGTATTATTTTCATAATTATTATTGTGTTTAATATTTTTAATGTTTATCTAGATATTACTGGGAAGTTGACCGTGTGGACCTCAAGGGTCGCACTTCGCGGCTTGTTTTTCAAATGCTCGACAATTTAACAAAAATGAACATTTTCAAAATCCCCTACGGATTTCTACAGCTATACTAATGTAAAGAAAAAAAATATTTTGTTCCAGATTAATTTTTGGAGCACTTCTACTGCGTGTCGCGAATCCCCTCCAAAAAAACTGTTCTGCAGAAATGGCTGTTGGGCAGCCATTTTGCAATATATTTTTGATAAACAAATTCTTTTTTAAAACTTTAAAACATGCTTAATAACATCCTCAAAAAGAATTACCCTTTTACTTTTCCTTCCACTTTTTTTTAACCGAATCGCAAAAAAACGTTAAATTTTCGCTTTCTACTGTGGTGTAACCCCTTAAAGAGCTGAAAGCCCAATGCTTGATTAAAACTTATGGTGAAGGTTCATAAAATTAAAGGCAATCGCTAGGTAATTTAAAGATTTTTCTCATGGACCATTTCACTTTCTTTTCAAGTCTAACCATGCCCAACAAAATAATTGCCATTAAAATGTTCCTGCTTACAGTCAACAAATCTTTTCTGCATTAAAATTTTCAAAGCTTTTAAGGGCATTTCGGAAAATTTAAGGGCATAAAGTTGGCACGAAATAAGGAGGCAAGTATAAAATAGGTCTCGTGGATCTGTTCACTTAATTAATTCTCTAGTTTCAGAGAGGCAGCTACTCTACCTTCCTTTGTCAGTGTATGCCATGTTGAAATTTATCACTATGTGGATACTAATATGTACATTTGTATGTACATATATATAAGAACCGCGCTGGCGGGAATATATTACAGTGTTCGCATTTTAAATTAATCACTAGTATCTATCTAGTAAACAGACAATCAATTCATTATTTTTGCGCATATATGTAAATGATATGCAAAAATTTATAATTTATTACATCATAAATTCGCCAAAAAAAATTATTTCAAACTGACTTTGTGAATAAATTAAACCGTTACTTTATTCTGGTAGAATGTCTCTTACTACATCCGTACAATTACTTTCGTCTATGACTGCTCATTTAAGAGCATACAACAACAATATCAAATCAAAAATTGTTGTCTTCAATGAATGCTGCTGCATTCCAGCACCGTAGGTACTTACAGTTTTCAATGTCTCCACCATTCAAACAAATTCCATTTGTTTGTTGTGTGTTTTCCCGAACAACGCATATTTTTAAGGCTAATTCGAGGCGAATTTCATGTTAATATTCGTCACTCACAAAAGTTGCAAGCTTAGCACTTTTTATCTGCGAATGGAAAAGATTAAAGTACATTGGAGTAACTATCTACTCAGTGATTTGAGCAATGTTCTCGCCTTGGAAGGAAGGGGGCAATTTTTTATTGTAAAATGGTGGCACCATCAAGATTTAGGTGAAAATGTTTATGAACTTTGTTTTCGCTAAGGAACGGAAGTGCATTGAGTTCCAAGGTGTCCCAAAAGGAAACGAAAGTCAACTGTACTCTGTGGGTGGCCCTTTTTCAAATAGTAGCAACAACAATCTACATGATATAATATGAAATCGAATTAAGTATGCCCATTTCGTAAAATTGTATTTGATTTCGTATTGTTTTCTTAAGAAATTGTTAAAAGATACTTTTGGTTTAGTAGTGTACCTAAGCAAAATAAAATAGACACCACTTTCAATCATTTTGAAAAATACGCTTTTCATTTGGGTATGTACACACAACCAGTAGCGTACGCAGGATTTTGATAAGGAGGGAGGCCTATTTTTGAAGTCTTGACTAGGTACGTTTGCTAGTTCTTCGGTGTAGATATGACGATATAATTATGTAATCATACTTTTTCACCGGTCAAAGTTGGAGTCCTCCAAAAATAATTCTGGCAGACTTTAGCCCGATTGCATGTCTGGTTTCATTTACTTGAATCATTCATGATATTTTCATTCAAATTATAAAATTATGCGCTTGACGTGTGAAAGAATCTACACTGTATTTGTAGACTTCCTTGGAACTGTAAAGTGTATATGCATTTTTGAAAGTACATATATTGAAACGCCTTCAATACCTACAGGCTAGAAAGGAAAGCAACTAATGAAGTAAATGCCGTGGGAAAGTGAAACTGTCACTAAGCACAGACAGAGTATTATCGTAATCAGGGCTGGTTAAGCTTGTTTGCAGCCCATGCAGGGAAGCAACTCTGCGCTCTCAAGCAAATTTGTCGTCTTTTCCACGTAACCCATGAGGTAATCCTCAGATTAAAAATCATATGACAAAATGAAACAATCCATTTTTTGAGGGTTCTGATCAAAGATAGAAAGAAACATTAAAAAATATAACTGTTGCTACCAGTGGCGGCTCTACCTTTGGGGCTAGTGGGGCTCAGCCCCACCACTCATTGATGAGCCTATATTAGTGAAAATGTAATAAAATATCATTAAAGATTTCAATATAGTTTTCATAATTTCATTTCATTTCAAAATATAATGTAGCATTTTTTTCGCCCATGCTGTAGTTTACTTTCACATAGTCTTCTTGCCACGCACTGTAGAACAATTTGTTTTTCTCTTCGACTCGCTTCGTTGGGCTTGCACCGAGTAAAAGCTGAGAATAACATTCAAACTTATTTTCTCTTTGACAATTTTCCACCTTTACTACGAAGAAGGGGCTACATGAAATTAGCCCGGATTAAGAGAATTTCGATTTGAATGTGTGCGTGAATTCTATGCTGAAGCGGCGGGAGTGTGCGTGTATGAAATAACATGTGGATACATGGCGGACGGGCTAATCATATGCAGCCCGTTCAGTGCTTCGACAACGTTTAGTCTTGGCATGGTCTGGATAATACTTTTGAGCAGGCATGAGCAACATTTTTTTACGACAGGCCGCAGCGGGTGAAGGTGATGACAGTGTAGTGCATGGTATTAGTACTTAGTGTGCCTTCGTAGTGTTTAGTATTTTTTTAAAGTTTTGTAGTGTTTAAAGTTTGTTTCAGAAAAGGGTGCTTCAGGTTATGGTATTTATGATTTTGATTAAATAAATAATTAACAAGATTTTCCTTGGATGTGCTAAAACTTTCTAGAAGTTTGAATTTCAATTTTAGTAAATTTTTTTCGGTATTTTCAAAATATGAATTCGGTAGAAAATATAATTAATATTAATATCACGCTATTCGAACGAAATATTTCAAAATATGTCTTCCATTGTTCAGCTTTACAATTTTTTTTGAAGATAATAACCTTTGTTCGTCTTCGCTTGCAGTACTCTTTGTTTGTAATAAATTCATTATAAAAATACCCAAAATGAATGAAAGGGTGATTGACTTGTTTGCTCAACAAAAAAATCGACGTGCTGAATATTTATACAAATAAAACGTCTAGACAAAATAAATTGCTTTTGTTGTTGATGTCGATTGAAGAACTATATACAATGTAAAACTGTTTTTGCTGAATTTATTTATTGATGGTTTTTGCTCTTGTTATTGTTGCTTTAGTTGAATTTATTTATTACTAGTTTTTTTGATTGTTATTGTTGCATTTATTTTAGTAAAGAAATTATTTATTTTGAAAAGTGCGACAGGCCTAAAAGTTGTTTCGTTGCAAGAATTCAAATGTTTTTAAACAATTTTTTTTATTCAGAGTGCACTGAACTTTTATTAAAGCTTTAAATGTTATTCAAAATACGATAATAGGACTATATCTTTGATTGCCAGCGAATCTACTTTTGGGGAAACTGATCACTTAAAATCGCTTAACGCTCCACATGTGGTACCTCTTGGGTGGAGTGGAAACTCACATAAGAACTTATATTGGTGATAGAAAAATTCGTACCAGTAGCCCACCACCACCAGTATTTCAGACACGGACACATCTACATCTAGTATTGTAACTGTAAGTTCTGACATGCCTACGAATGGTGGGCCTTGAAGCGTTTGTGGAAATATTACTAGAGAGTCCGAAGAAGATGATCCCCTGTCTACTCTGAGCTGTAATTCTTTCAAAGAAGAAGTCGTGCGATACTTAACGTCTCCTTATACTCGTATATCAAGAGATGTAGATCCATTCACTTTCTGATCCATTCATTTTCTGACATCTTCTTATATCCAATCTTGAAAAAATGGGGTAGGAGTACTTTAGTTTCCAAATAAGTTCTGTCGCATCTGAGAGATTATTTTTCACCGCAGATCTTATTCAAGCAGAAAACTTAAGAATACTTAGTTTTTTAAACAAAAATCTTATCAATGTTAATTTCAATTACTAAAATTATAAACTAACCTCAACCTGCTTATATTTTTTATATTAATTAAAAAAATAACCTGACTTGTATTTTATTTAATTTACCTTCATTTTTTATTTCAATAAGCATATCGGTATCGGTATCGCGCAAGCTCATAAAAAAGATACAAATCTAAAAAGAAAAGTCGTCAATCGACCTTTTGAAATATTAAAATTGGTACCTTTGTTTTTAGTTTAATTTTGAAATGTAGGTAATGCTCGTAGACTTCAGCGCTTCTTCCCTACTACCGAGCCAAAATTATGCGATACTAAAACCACTATGTAGTAAGTTCAATACACCAAGGATTCGGTGTTAAATTTCCAATAAACTGCAGAGGAAAATACATTTTCAACATACTCCACGGAAATTATTGAGCCTATTTAATGAGGGCTAGTTTGTCCATATACTAATTTCCAATCGATTGCTTTTTTACATTCTTGCCCTCGTTAATCTGGACCAAATCCATCCAATCTGCTTAAAAAAAATCCATCCAGGCTGGTCGGGCCGCTCAATTATTGCTAACAATCCGCGTCGGATTCATGCACTGTTTAAACGGGCTTTTTTATCAACTGGAACAGAACAACTGGCATTTAAACGCTTCTCAAGATAGAATTCCGAACGACCATAAATCAGCGTCCACTGCGCTTACATAAAACGCCAGGAAGCTGGCGCAGTTAGATACTCTGAATCTGAATGCGCAAATGCATGGAAATGTACTCTACGTGCCCAGTGGGCCTCACTCCAGCGATTAACTCGTATGGGCGAAACGTGCCCCAAGTGTGATGTGTGTGCAACAATCAGCGTTATTAAATGGTGAACTTAATAAAATATGCGGAATGGAGGTCACGTCACGCCACGCCATGCCTTTCTGTCGGCGAAAAGCGTGAAAATGCTGAGCTTCTGGAGGCTCATTAACGATGGCGCATTACGTGCTTACATTAAGCTGATTTCGATGAAAAACACCTCGGTAGATGAGGATCAAAGTTTGAGATAAACTAAGTATCTTCAATCTGATTAAGCAACACCCATTTTGTCCCAGATGATACCTGAAAGACGAACGCTTTAAACTATACTCGATTCTAAATATTCTCGTTTTCTTGGACCACCAACGCATCTCCTGTTTTGCAATTTCGTTCCAGGAACTCGTAAAGTAGTAATGATCTAGTTCAAGCGAACTGTAAGAATCAGTTTGTAGATATTTTATAATCGCATTGAAATGCAACACCCAAGTGAACTGTTCGCTTACACTTCTGCATTACAACTCACGTTTCTGTGCATCCGTAAATCTCCAATGTGTGGAATCGATTGAAATACATATTTAAAGGCACCCCGCGCGGACAATGGAAATCAATTTTCGAAACAAGTAATGTCCATATCAAAAGCCATTGATACTGAAAATGACGAAAGTTTCATCACATGTTTATAATTGAAGGAAAAAATATATTTTTGGAGAACAATTTTTCAGGATTCACAAAATTTAATAACATTGGGTTCATCTTCTCACAGTTAATTCCTTTATGAAATTATTTCGCCGTTTTTTCTAGATTATCATGTGTTTCGTGGAGGTTTATACAGTAGAACCTTGATTATCCAGGGTGATGATGGGGATGGAGGTGCACGGATAATCGAATTTGCTTATATTGTTTACTTATGGTTTCACGAGCAGGGTTTGATGGCAGTGGAAACAACGCCAAGCGTCGGCCAAGCATTGGCGTACAACGAACGGCCAACGGTCAGCTGCCAGTGCTGGCCCAGTACTGGCTGAGTGCTGGCTGACTACTGGCCCAGTAGTGCATTCGAGCGCTGGCCCAGTGCTGGGGGTTGGCACTGGCCCAATGCTTGAAGTCATTACTGAAATATAACAATTCTGGATACAAGCAGAATGTTAAACGATTTGGAGGAAGTTCACTAGTGAGCTCCAGTGCAAGTTCGTTATATTAATAAGTATTGCTTAGTTATAATGCGCGAATTTATAGTATTACATTAATATTGAAATGTAAAGTGAATGGCAAAAAACATGTGAGAAATCGTTGCATTATTTGAAGAACTCATAGTTCATATTGATTGGATGCATAAACGTTCATTTTGAGGGTGTAGGCTGAACAGTATTCCCTTTCGTAGTCGTCGATATTTCGAAGAAATGTATTGCAGACGAATGTAAAGGGTACGAAGGTCACACTATTCTTTGTTCTTAGAACGAACACACTAATATACAATTTTTCATTATTCATTTTTACACCCGAATTGCTTTTTACAAGAACTAGAAGTGTCCCTTGAAAACAAACGAGTATGTCAAGGGTATTTTAATATTTTTTTAGAACTAGTAATAAATTCTGGATGTCGTAGCAAGTTTTTCTTCCAAACTAAATTGAATAGTTTTTAACAAAACCAGAAAACGTTTAAGATGATTTTGAAATCTTTTTGAAGCGTAAATACAGCGTCTTCTGACATAAAAAGTTTTGTTCGATTAAATCAAATTTCGTCAATTGAAGAAGTTAACCATATTTTTTTCTGATAGAAATATTTGTTGAATACTAATTGACCATTTTTCGACCAAATTAATTTTCCTGATAATATTTGAAGATTTTTTGAACTACTAGATCTGTGAACAATCATAACTTTTTGTTGATGTAGAAATACGAATGAGCTACGAGAGACTGGCAAAAAAAAAATTCTGAATGCAGAAGCTTTTTCATTTGCACTTCAGCAATTGTTCCTCATACAATGCAATTAATTGCAACGCAGTCGACTTTGAAGAAGAGACTTTTTGTTTTGTTCTTGGAATTTTGAATTCTATTCTTATTTTTTTAATGCGGCGGCAGTTTTATTGATTTTGTCCTTGGCGCCATCATTAAACATAAATAAAATAAATTTAGATGGATGATCCAGAATTTTATAAAACTGCATTTTGGCCATGTTTGCTGGACATAACATCTTCGTGCGAGTCGTGCTGTACAAGATATTGATAAAAATGTCTTCTTTTCCAAATTGCATTTATATCCGCCACTATACGGATGACTAGCACATTCCGTGTCTCGAATTAGCAACATGAACGACTATTTGAAATGAAAATGTAACGTTACAACGATCAGTGAGCACTCAACGAGTAGTGCCTTTTCCAGCGCTCCCCCAATGCTGGCAAGTTGCCACGTTACAACGCTCACTAGTTAGAGGCGTATGTTTGAAACTCTGTTTCTTATTTTACGCAAACTGCCGGAATAATCTTTAAATCTATTGTGCAAAACCCTGTTCAGGCATCATTGACTGGGAGTAACATCAATCGAAAGAAAAATAGGTCTGAAATTTAAAAGATACTATGTATTAAACATTCTTAAAAGGGAAGAGATGTTCCCTTAAATTGGTTCATTCAATGCCAAATCGGTTTAAAGCTGTTGTGAACCAGAAGGGGTATCACACAAAATATTAAAATTTAGAAATTTCTTTATATTTTTTTTAAAATATTATCAGTAACTGCATACAACAAGCTGTGAGGTGAAATTTTGATGTTTTGGAAGTATTTTGATGTGTACCTTGTAAATAATAAAAATTGCCAGTAATTGAAGTTTATATGTGAAATGTACAAGTTTTTATTTAAAACAGCGTAAATTTTAAGTTTATATTCTTTCCAGTTTCCTAGTTAAAGAGCCTCATAACTTAAAGTATGAACTGCAAAAAAAAACGGCGAGAACCAAAGTATGTACCACATTCAGATTCAATTGATTTGATATTTCAGTTTAGGATTTAATTGATCTCTCAGCAAAAAACTGAATGTTCATACATACTGCCAACTGACCTAGTAACCTTTCACTCTACTTCCAATAAAAAATTAAGGGCTTGACTTGATGGCAATGTTTTGATGAAACCCTGAGATCCTTATAATATGGTCAATTATTTTGGCTAAGGAAATCCATCTTGAATTAAAAAAACATCATGCTGAAAGTCATAAATCATTTAGACAAAGTGTAAGTGGTGGTAATCAACCCACGCTGAGCGCTAAATACAAATCATTAGCAAGAATGTGATTGCAAATTTGAATTCATTCATTCCCTACAAATGTTTTTTTATATATTTCGCTACACGGGGCAGTAGTTGATTAAATTATGTGTTGATAAGGTTTTTGTATACACTTTTGCTGAATGACTCCAAAAATTCAAGAAAAAATTTAGCTCGATTTTATAGTTTAAGCTTGTGTTCTAAACAGTAACATTTGGCTGTATATTCTTCCTTCCCTATTTATTAACTCCCATCAAAATTTGAAATACTGTATATGGACAATTCACCCCTTAACGAAAATCGTATGAATTTCAAATCAACACGTTCACAACACCCTTTAACAGAATCGAAACCACCTTGGGGGCATGATTCGAAGAAAAGTATCGAATATGAGTTCTCGAAACCCACTTAGAATAAAGATACACGAACAATTATTTCTTCTCGTTTAGCTGGAAGTAATCGAAACTGATGGGTGAAATCTAAATGAACAATAAACAATGAATGGTGCAGGCAAGTACGTCGCTATTTGTAACGGATCTGGCATGAGTTGAACTCTGCAACATGAAACCAAAGCTGAATCAGATATTACGCACGATGCAGGACTCCACTCCCATGCAAGAAGTGTATCACTATAGCGATTAGCTTGAAGTCAAGATATGAAAATGACGTGGCCTGTTGTTAACTCATTAGGGTAATTAACTAGGCGATGTAATTGATACCTTATTGGATTGAAAATAATTAACCTTCTCAAAAATGATTTTTATTTGATATATTCGGGACCATTTAGATTGTGTTTTAATTGAAGGTTAGAGCTCAATATTTTTGTTTGCAGTTTTGCAGTATTTTCCTATCGTAATTGGCTTCAGTTAAATTGACTAGGGCATAAATTTGAAATTGAGATCTAATGAAGCTCATCCTCTATCTTCAAAACTAAATCAATCAATCGCATTTCAAAATGTACGTGAGAAATGTTTTTTATGAAATTTTCTTACAGAAATTTAAAACTTATAATTTCCTTTAAAAGGAAAAATGAAACATAAATAACTCTGATATTCTTTTACATTCCCTACAAGCAAGTGTATATATCAATTTGTGATAGTTGCATAGGTAATATAGTGGCTTCAAATAACCCCGCAAGTGCTAAAAGTGGATACTCGTATTATCTTATATTATTACTTCAACAGTATTTTTAAATTTTAAATTTGTCAAGCTATGAACCAAAACAGCGTCATTTGTTTTTCCAGTTCGAAGTTTTTTTAGTGCTAAATTGAATGCTATCTACATAATCCTTAAATATTTATCGATTATTTCTTTCACTGAATTATACCATTTCATTTAGGTATTATTTAACAAAAAACTTTGCACAATTGTCTTCAAAAATATTTTTCGTGATGCGCTACGTTCTTCTAGTACTTCCTGTGTATTGACTACAGGGCTATAGGGCCAAATAGTTTATGTAAATTCATATAAGAAATACATAATGTCATGAACTTTTCGAAAATGCAATAAAAAAACCAATACCAATATCAAAGTTGCGAAATAAAGAGAAAAAAGAATTATTTCGTGATTTTTATAGATATTTCAACATCTCTCCTTTAGCTCCTACAAATGATACTTTATATTATATATGAATACATATATTATTTTTCAGTTGAGATAAAAGTCATTAGTTTCTAGGAAGTTGGAAGTTAGTTTGGAAGTTGTCGGCCGAAAAGTGTTAAAATATAAGCAAATGATGCTTCATTCTTAAATCCTTTTATTATCCTTTAAAGACTTGAATCAATATCAATTGTAGAACAATTTTGTTACTCAGAATGCATTTAGCTATCACATACTTTCATTTGGCAGACGTTGCGAGAATCACTTTAACAGTTTTTCGAGAGCTAATCGTTACTACAATCAGTAATCTGCGAACTTGATAGGCTGATAGAATCGGTGGCAAATTCCTTCCACCTACATACTTTACATGCTGTTGATAGGTGCCTCATAAGGAGATTCATGTGATTGATATGACTCGAACATCCTTTCATAAACTTACATCTGGAAGAACAATCCATATTGCTCCGAACCGTCAATAATCCAATCCTAAAATATCCGGGCCGCATCCTGAATTGATTTTTCAAAACATATCACTTGAAAGATGTACATACATATGTATGTGTTCTTAACCACGGACGCAATACAATCACAGAATTTGGAAAATACCTATATAAATGCTATGTAATAAAAGAATCCACACTTTTCTTGAACAGCAACTGAGGAAGGACTGCTATCTATTTACTTGCGTTACTATATGAATACTTGACGCGCATTTGCAAAACATTGAGGCAGAAGTTCCAATTTTCATCTATAACGAATGATTCCAATGCCGCGAGGCTAGTCAACCGTCACCTACGTAAAAACAGGACAAATTGTTAGATAAGCAAGATTGAGCTGTTGGAAAGATAACTTTTAAATAATAATTATGAATAAGAATAAAAGCTGTGGACAACTAGTATCAAATGAACAGCGCTGCTGCTCGTCTGGTCAAAAATCTAAACAACTTTCCAGTTTGTGAAGGTTGAATGTGAAGATTTCGAAATTGTCCGAGAATTCTCAATGTTGGCATGGAAAAGTTCCTTGCACAGGTACCACTCACATAAACAATAAGCAAAGAATCTACTCAAACTACAAATATATATGTATGTAATTCGGACGAGACTAGACTTTTTCAAGGTACCTGGCTCAGGATTAGTAAAAATTTTCAAAATGAAACTTGGCTTTCTGCAGGTAACATTAATAAATATGTATAACATCGATGGTAGTTACCAGCTACAGTTAGTGATTACAAAAAACTTCGCGTATTTAAAAATATTATTCAATCAGTCTTTTCTAAAAATATTGCTATTTTCCGTTTTTGAGTGTGGACAAATATAAGGTTTTCAGGTGTACACAATTGATTTTTATAATGGACACATAATTTCCAATGCTTATGGATATAAGAAAATTAGTAAAACATTTAATGCTAATAAAGTTGATGGTGTCATCCTGTACATTTTTCGAATCAAATCGACGATTTTATGAGCCAAATTAATACTTTTTTAAAATCTAATTAAAATTTTCCAAACGCATTTGAAAGTGAAGAAATGCCAACTCGATTTGGAAAATGACGAATTTGATTTGGAAAATCAACAACTTGATTTGGGAAGTGATCAATTTGATTCGGAAAATAGCCGTAATAATTACTGATGCTACAGTTATATCCCTTAAAATTAATTTTATCTTGTGGGAAAGAAATAGTTGTTACCTCTCTATATATGTATGTAGGTCACCCGGTTTTAAGAAACCTACTAGTTTGATTCATTCCGTAGGTATATTTATAGGTACAAAAAGCAGTAGGAATTCGCTACGCTTGAATACATTCAACTAAAATTACTTTAAATATTAATACATGGTGGATTCCTAAAATCAACAAACTATAAAATCATGTCTGTCACATGCCAAATAGTATACCTTCTCAAAGCCTGGGTGGCAAAAACCCGCTTAAAATACATTACAACAAAATAACACTCATTTCGCACGAACTAAAACATTATAAATATTTGATTTCTTTTTAGTATAAACACAAAACTTAACCAAAATAAAAAATTTAGACTTCCTTAAGCTTGCAGCTTGCCGCGCACATAGTAAATATTAACACACTTATTTGGCATGAGTGTGTGTTTAAAAGGAAACTTACAACTCGATTATATCAACCTTTGAGCAAACACGTTAATTTGTTTAGTTACGGATGTTTAAATTTTGATTTCAGGAAAGTTTGGTGTTTATAGGAATGCGCCAAGTGTTTTTAATATTTTTATATTATTTTCAAATCAAATGACCGTATGGGAGATTCCCGTACGGCCATCGTGATGTTGTTTCTAGCAACAATGAAAAAGTGGCTCAAAACGCAACGTTATTTGAAGAACTGGGGTAATATCAGCATTGTACCGTCCTTTTTAGCGAAATAAATGTAATGAATTAAGATAGTTTCATTTTTGAGAATTTTTCATATTGAATTTGCATTTGTGTTAAGAATTAAGAGTTTGATTCCTGTTCCTGATATAAGAAATTTTTCCATCAATCATAACCGTGTATTTTTGGTGGTTGTACCTACTCACCTCTGTTGGCATTGCAAAACCTGTTTTTTCGAGTTCCAAAAATCCGGGGATTTCTGAGAGTTTTAATTCACTGCTTAAAGGTGTTCCAGCTTGATATCCTTCCTCGTCAAAATCGACATCTTTGTAAATGGAGGAATATTGAAGTGCTTTACAAAATCGATTTTTTCGCCATCGGCAACGGCTTTAACAATTTCATTTTTATCGCAAATAGAGACAAATTTATGAGCACATTTTGAACTCATGCTAAAAACACACAGAATGATATAAAAAAGTAAGCAAACTTGGTTCATCGTATAGAAGTGCTTGAGAATATGTAAATATTTTTCGAATAAATTGAGATTGTTGAGAGAACTACGAGCTATAAAACGTTTCAAAAATCACTATGAACTATCGAGAGGACCAAAATAGATTGAGTTATTTTACAAACCACCTCGTCTTCTCCCAGAAGCCGGTAATTCTTTTTGAATAAATTGCGAATTAATAGGATGAGAATTCACGGAATTTCAATTGAAAATTTTATGAATATATTGATGTATTCATGCTCGAAGATTCATCTCATCATGTTAGGAAACTAATAAAAGTCTTATATCATGTACAAAACAAAACAACGCGTAAATTTTCCACTATCCATTAGCATGGTACCCATGATGTTTAAAAATAGGCTACTGGTTACCTTATTTCGGAAATAGGCACTCTAAAGTACTTTGTCAAATGTAACTTTTAAATTTAAAAAACACAAGTGTCCGAAGGATTATGTAAATACGTTAGTATACTTAAAAAATCGCCCACTATAGTTATATCCCTTTACTTTTTTATCCGACATTTGGGCACTGTCCTTCACCGATCTTAAAAATTATTGAACACATTCAATTTCGTTTCACATTATTAAGTTTCATACATAAAAATCTCCAAGAACAACATAACACATGTTGATAGTACAAACGCAAGCAGTCGAAAATTGATCAGAATATCAGACAAACGTGCTTTTGAAAGATATTAACTGAATACCTTGTCCAAGATTTTCGTTCACTGATTCGTATAACTTTTGAACAATCTGCAGTTCAAAGAAGTATTCCGAAAAAACATTCGAATGTAGATATCATGATTCGTTGATTTCATGTACATAGGTATCCAACAAAAGTGCCGCCGAGTTTTTGTATACTTAACATTTGTTTTTGCGACACTACCTTTAAAGGACCTAAAAAACTAAAACTTCTTGATTTTCAAAAGTGTCTCAGTTTTTTATGATTATTATTTATGTTTAAATTTTTATTTTCATCAATCCGCAATGCGAACGATCATTCAGGAAATAAATAATTAAAATTATGATGTTTCCAAAAAAATTAGGGAGACAAATAGGTGCGTGGTTTTTTCAAAGCTGTTCAAACACTACGGTCTCAATGAAAGATACAGATAGCAAATTGGCTGATGTATTTATTTAAAGTTGGTCACATCGGATGAGCAAAGTCCCACCCGAATGCTGAGCGCTAGCATGAAATTGTATATAGGACTGCAAAACTATCCGCAATCTTGAATAGTAATTATTTACTACTTATTTCCATCAATGTTTCCCCATTGAATGGAAGTGGAGTGGAACTGCAATGATTTGGCACACGTCGCTCCATCCACCTTTCGAGGCGGTCCGTAGCGTACCAAAGCCATCCCACTCGCTCCGGTCCAATCCAAAGTCTTCGCGCCCATACAGTTATGTACAGCTCGAAGTCCGTGACGTGTGTAGGAGAGCGCGGATCCCTCCCGCTGCTCGACCCGCAACACATTATTAATGGTGTGTTTTCGCTTCTTAAGTAGTCAGCGAAACTGTTTGGAGTAATTTAGAACACAATTTAGTCAGCTACCGAAAGCCAAATAGTAAACAGCGCTTAATTTACTAACATTGCGCGCTCGCTATTTCCATTAGCCACCCTAGTTTATAAATACACCCATTATTCAAAACCCACTTGTCCGGGGATTAGCTCCTGCCAACGGAAGATACACACGCGCATAAAGATACTCGGCGACGTAACGCGTTGGTGCAGATACAGTTCGCGATCGGCCAAATATAATAAGAGAATACAGAATAGAAGTCCGACATCAAAAAGGTGAAAAGGAATAACAAATTGGTGTGCGCTGCCGTGGCGGTCCGTTTAAAAAAATTATGGATTTCAGTGAGATGCCTTCGCTTGATGTCTATTAGTAAACATGTTAAAAAAGTTAGTAAACATTTCGGTTGTTATTCGTCTCTTTTGATGTACACAAATTTAATCTGTGACTCGAACTGTTCGACGTGCAACTACAGATACGGATACAGCAAAATACACCACGCCAGGCAGACGATCCGCGAAACATTTTGTTTTACAATAAGTTATTATTGAAATCGTCCGAGCAATAACATTCGGGAAATGTGTAAATAGCGCTATCGATACCAGATTTTCCTGAAAAGTTCAATGAGTTCAAAGAAAAGTGCCAATTGATAAATTGAAAAAAAGCTGATATTTATAAAATATTCAATTATTTATGCAACACCTCTGCGAAACGCACCATCATCGCGATAGTGTTGAGTTACAAGAAAACATACGTTGGATTATCGTCGGGGAAATAGGATTCGAAAACCAAGTTTTAAGTAAGTATTATATACAATTTATCTCAAGTATTTCGCGAACGGAAAATATACATACATATGTACATATACTGTTTATGTTTTCGGTTTTTGACTCAGCGATTGAGGTCACTAGTGAATTGCTTTAATCCAAAACTGATAGACGAGCAACAAAAGGACGTCACTTTCATTGAAAACTTGAACTGTTTCCAAAGAAATATACTATTGAAGCTTTGGAGGCTATGATTCCATAATTTAGTTATTTTCGGAAAAAATGAACACTATTAACCTTGAAACCAGCAGGAATTCCTGTATCCTTTAATTTTTTGCTGTTATTTAAGTGGGTAGTACCGGTTATAATTGTGAAAAATCAATTTTTCATTTTTCAACTTATAATACCTTCAGAGATCACGTCTCAATTTTTTTAAAAATATTCCCAAAAATAAATAAGTTACGGCAGTTTGAGCGCGCACGCTTTTTTCGCTTTGTAAGCGATATTTTCCGTAATCGAAACTTTAAACGCGTTTATCACGAAATGACGTTTTTCCAACTGCGGACACTTATTCTTCGGATTGACCGAACCGATTTAAGTCAAATTTACTTTATTCAAGTATATTGTGCGATAATTTACCATAATATAAGCCAAAAATCAATCCTAAAAGATTTGGCAAGCGAAACAAAGTGAAAAAAGCAATTTTTTGAAAAATAAAATTTCAAACAACGACTTTTTTGATGATTTTTTCCAAATATTGTGGTAGATATTACCACGTAAGAAACATTCCTCTTTACAATGCGGATTGGTTTTTTTATTTCAAATTCTTCATACCTGAGATTATCTGTCCAAAGTGGGACGAGGCATTTTTCGAGACATCAGCTTTGGCGCCCTCTTTAAATTAGTAGAAAAATGTAATAAATAAAAAAAATATTTTTGTAATCTTCAAAATGTTTATTTTACCCATGCAAATTTTAAAATTTATATACAATATAGGCGCTGAAAAAAATATTGAAAATTAGGCTGTTTTTTTAGCATTTTGACCGGTTCTACCCCCTTAACTTCCAGAGTTTCAAGTTGTTCCTTAATGCGGTGAATATTCGGCAAAGAGATCACAAGAACCTCCCTAATTGGGGCGATATTATGTCAATTTATAAAATTAAATTACTGTCATTTCACCGAAAAATTCTTTAAAACAACTGAACTTGTTCAGCTTCAGAAAATAAATTATTCAACAGAATAATCCTGGATTAACATAGAAAACAGTCAGCCGTGGGTGGTCTTTAAAATGGAATTATTCATGGCGTTCCATTATCTATTTGTTAATTTTAGTTGATGTGGTAATAAATAAATTTATTATTTGCTAAACGAAACAGTAATAATATCTGGGAATTTTCCCTTCTTTTTTTGATATTTCATGAAATTAATAGCCATATTTTGAGACGAATCAATCCTTAAATTCTCATTATATTGGATATAAAGCTTTATTTTTTGATGGTATTATACTACCAGCCATGATCACGTAAGTCAAAAAATGGAAATGAGAAATTTTTAACAGCAGAAAGCAGTTAGTGTTGGGTGTAAAATGGGTGTAAAAAATTAATAGTGTTGAGTGTAAAAAATGATTTTGTTTTTCATAACAAGCTTAAAACTGCCGAAAAAAATTCCACATGTTTGTTACTTTGAAAAGAGATAACGAAAATATTTATAAGCCAGCAAAAGGATTCTTCAAAATTAATTTCAGTGTTTATCGTGCATTTTTCAAACGTGTTTATCCGAAATATTTTTATTCAATTCATTTTCGATTCAAAAACCTATTGACGATAATTTTATTCTAGAAATGTTTCGTTTTAAGCTTTCGAATTTGTTTCGTTTCAAATAAGTAGGTGGACTTTTAAGGGGAATTTTAGTCAATTTTTTTTAGGACATTTTGTCTCAGGACATTTTTAATAAGAAAATAAATTGTTATAGTAGTTGCAGTTAACGTTGATACATGTAATATTTTCTAAATTTTTGGCATTATCATATTTTATGTTTTTCCATTTATCTCAATTTAAGAAATTCTTTCAAGAAAGTGTTTGAATAATATTTTCAAGCCTGTTTTTATTTGCAAAATTAATTATTAAGTTTATAGTCAGTTAATATTTTTTCTAGCAGAATTTTTCTGAAAGACCGTTTGATGTCTTTTTTCCTTAATAATTAATTATCGTGAAATTCCATCTCTTTTTTTCCCGAAAATATTCTTATTTAAGATGCATTTGGTTGTCTTTTAGGAATTTTGAACCGTTTTTTAGAAATATTTGCAGTATCAGAGTAATTTTTTGCAAACGTATTTATTCGTTATTCATTTTCAATTCATTTTCGATTCAAAAAATTATCGACGAGAATTTTATTCCGGAAATCTTCCGTTTTAAGCTTTTGAATTTGTCTCATTTTAAATGCAGACTTTTGAGCAATTTTAGTCAAATTAGTTTTCACGAAATTTTGTCTTAAAACATTTTTCATTGGAAATTGAATTGCTATAGTAGTTGCAGTTAACGTTGATACATGTAATATTTTCCAAATTTTTGGCATTATCATATTTTATATTTGTTATGATCTTCCACTTTACTCAATTTAAGAAATTCTCTGAAGGAAGTGTGTGAATAATATTTTCAAGTCTGTTTGTATTTACAAAATTAACTATTAACTGATAATATTTTTTTCCCGAACACATTTTTTCGAAAATATTCTTACTTAAAATGTGCTTGGGTATTTTTTAAGGAGTTTTGAACGTTTTTTTTGTAAATATTTACAGTATTACAGTAAATTTATTTATTACAAGAAATAACAAGTCTAACAATCCTCCTTCTTGCGTTTTTGATCTTTCGCAAAATTCAAAACTAAATTTTAACGTGAAGTAATCTTTAATTACCATATTGGTGCTCAGGCTAAAAATTAGTTGTCCTGTTAATGGTGCTGGAGATTTTAAGCAAAATATGCTTTCCTCTTTCAATTAGTCTACTTCCTTTTATTTTGAAATTTGATTCATATTTTGATGGAGCGTTAACTTTCGCATTGGACTTTGTTACCAAAATCCATGTCTGATCATGTGGGCCACACGGGGCAATACCCAGGCAGGTCATATAAGGCAAATCCTATTACAAGTCCATGTCCATGTCGGCCTGATGTGAAGTGCGACACGCTGCATCAAAATTCTATTCGGGTTATTGCTGGTCTTCGAAGGCGACATTAGTGCATTGTGATGGTTAATTTATTTTCAAAATATATTAGGATATCTGAAGAGAAAGTCGATTTTTTAATGTTTACCCTGAAAGGGCTGTTTTAATAATAAAAGCAGAAAATTTCTTTATTCATTAACTACAAAGCTATACAAATACAGACATTTACACAAAAATCTTTTTCGAGATTTTCGAAAGAAAGAAAGAAGAAAAAACGAAGATTTAAACTATGTTAATATAGATTCCTAGCTATTTAAAATTATATACGTTAATAAGCGCTCTCATGTTAAAACTTATTTTTCATTCGATACTGAAATCATGTTTAATGTTTTTCAAATATGAATTCATTAAAATGAATAGGTTCGATATTTCAAACATGTTATTTTATACTCGGTCATTATTTCGTGAGGCTACTGTATGCTGCAAAAAAGTGAAAAAGGAGCGCCGAGTTGAACGAAATCATTCGCAAGATAGTAGGTACATAAATCAAGTCAAAGAATTTTAATGGGGACTTAATTTTTTGGAAATTCACTGAAAATTTTCAGATTTTCCCTAGTATGTTGATTGGGTCTCAAACTGAAATTCAATGTAAAATTTATTTATTTATTTTTACCATTTCTTGACCCCATGCTTTAAACATTAACTTTGTACTTTCTATTTACAGTGTTAACCGCGTCTCAACATTCGGAAATGTCTCCTGCGGAAGGAGGACAACTGCCCTATGCTGAAACGAAATGGCCGTTGGTAAGTAAGCTAGTAAACTGTCGGTTTACTTGTGAAATTGATAAAGTCTGAAATTCAATAACAAAGAAAACTGATCTTTCAAACATGATTTAATTTTTATGAAATTAGTACATTCAAATCAGTCGATTTATATACCAAAAATACACCTGGACTACTTTTAAGAAATATATAGAACCTTTTTTAGTGCTCCTATCAGTTAAAGGGAATGTTCGCGATTTATTGACTTTGTCAGTCTCTGCTGTGAATCGCCGGTATATTCATGTCTTTTGAAATATTTCGAAGCTATTAGATAGTGCTGCAATAAAAAATTACAAACGTTAAAGCCAGATAGGAATATATCTGAAATAAATTAATGCTAGCGAGAATATAAAAAATAGATATTTTGATTTGTCAGAAGATTACAAAATCAAATACCGCGAGGCCTATGAACGCTAAGTAAATTTAACTGGCGAAAACATAATCAGAGACCCTAACAAGTTCTACGATTTTGTTAATCTCAAGAGGAAATCTTCGGGTTATCCAGCGTCACTGACCAAAAATAATACCGTTTCTTCATCTCCGAAAGTAATCTGTGATCTTTTCGCTGACTATTTTCAACAAGTTTTTTCACCGCCATAGATTTCGGTAGATACGGAGTCCTCTAAAGTTAATCCAATGGTACTGTTTATGGACATGTATCTCTCAAGGGAAGACGTTGCTCAAGCTATTAACGACCTTGACGTTGATAAGAGTCCTGGCCCAGATTTACTTTCTCCATTTTCGTGGTACAGTGTATGGACCAGCTTGAAGACAAATGGGAGTTTCTCAGCTTATTGGAAATCTTCCCATATAATTTCTATCTTTAAGGGTGGTGACAAGCGCTCTGTCCTGAACTATAGAGGTAGTGCCATACTATCTATAATCCCTAAACTATTTGAACAAATCGTTTGCCATAAACTCTCAGCTATTCAACTATAACCAATATCATGGTTTAAGTTACTAATGTCCTATGTAAAATATGTATACAGATTTTAGTAAAGCATTTGACTGGGTTGATCACTCCATACTTATTTTCAAATTGCAGAAATAGGAATCACCGGCTCTATGGTCAATTGGCTCAGTTCCTACTTAAGAGACCGAAGTCATTTAGTTAAATTTCAGGGATCTCTGTCCAAGCCGATTCCCGTACACTCTGGCGTACCTCAAGGCAGTCACCTCGGCCCTCTTCTTTTTAATGTTTTTATATCAGATTTATCTGAAAAACTCTCGGACGTATCACATCTTCTTTATGCTGATGATCTGAAGATATATCACACCATTAAGTCTCAATCTGATACTGTTTTCCTCCAATCGAAATTAACTTCTCTCCAACAATGGTGTGATGTAAACAAACTTCATTTAAACGTTGGGATGGTTTTTGTGATGACTTTTTCCCGCAAAACCACAATCTTAAACAATGCATACGTTCTCAACAATACGGTATTGGATAGGAAAGAAAAGATTGTTGACCTTGGAGTTGTCCTAGACAAGAAACTATGCTTCAATTCGCACTACGATACTATTCTCTCCAAAGCTAATAAATAGCTTCGCGTTATTAAAAGACGACTAAACTAAATCAATATTTACCTCACTGGTTCGCCCATTACTTGAATATGCCTGTAATGTATGGAACCCAATTTTTGGAGTTCATGATTCTAAAATAGAATCAGTCCAAAAACAATTCTTGTTGTTTGCTTTGAGAGTCCTATATAGCCCTGATGACTATCAAATCTTGCCTCCTTATGAAGCTAGATTGGAGCTTCTGAATTTGTCGACTCTTAAAGCCAGAAGAACAGTGCTGTCCTCTTGGTTCGCCTTTGACGTGATTAGGAGCCAAATTAATGTGGAGTATTTGACGAATAAAATAAAGCTTAATGTGCCTGGAAGAAGTACGCGTAATACACGATTACTAACTGAATACCAGCATCTTACTAAGTATGCAGATAATGAACCAGTTAAAAGGTGCTGTAAAATCTTTAACACTTTGAGCAAATACTACTCCCCTACCATATCCAAGTTCAATTTTAAATCCAGCATTTCTAAAGCCCTTCCATTATTCATCCCTCAATTATGACGTGCATACAACAGTATCAATTAATGTTGAATGTAGCATGTATTTTAGGGTTAAGTATTTGTTGTAATTTATATTTTTATATGTTGACATATAACTTAAATGACATAATAATATACAAAATAAAATATATATACAATAACATCATGTTACTTCTATTCCTTTTACACATCACAAGAAAAGCTTTGAATATTAATCGAATTTCTGAAGTACAACGGAAAACATTCGCAAAATATGCTAACGATAATAAATATCGTATACAGACAGGCCTCGATTTACGTCGCCTCGATTTAAGTCGTTTCGATTTACGTTGTCTTACTTTCTAATTCCCAGTTTCGATTTACGTCGACAAAATTTCAATTTACGTCGGTTAAAGAACTATTTTTTGTCACGTTTTTCTGAAATAATGTTATTTTATGCTTACTGTTATTTTTCATGTTGGATTTAATATAAATGTTGCTTTTCGTTAATAAAAAAATCGTTGTGCGAGACACGTTGTTCATTTCCATGGGCTACATTTCAGTTAAATTCGATATACGTTGTTTTCAGTTTACGTCGCATTTTCCCGATCCCGAAAACTACGTAAACCGAGGCTCGCCTGTATTTGCTATTTTGAAGATTTGATTTGATTTGAAATTTAAATTACGCGCAAGACACCAAACAACCCTAGAAATGCTCTGTGTCATTGAAGAAATTCTGCAATAATTATACTTACAAAAATCAATTTTTGTGACCGCGAAAACTTTCAAAAAGTTACAATATTTTTATGGAAGTGATAATATCAGCATTCTTAAAAAATTTTATAGAATAATTGAATAAAGCGACTCCTGATATATTTGATACGAACAAAAGTTTACATGGGTGCTTCATCTGGCAGTCAAATAAGTTTATAAAACTCTTCTGAAAAAATTTCACACGTAACAAAAACATCATAGGTTGCCAACTAAAATTGCCAGTAAATTTGGACAATGATTATGTTCAAAAACTTAACACATTTCACGTATATTTGTCATTTAAGAGGTATCAAACAAAGCTAAAAGCTGAGCCACATTCTCCTCTTATGGTTATATTTACTAGAATGCTATGAACTAGCATTTCCTTGATTATTAGTCAAGTAACACAATTCACAATTCCGGCGCAAAAAAAATTGTTTCAGTCTAAGAATATTCTTTTTAATTCACGATGCCAAATCAAACAAAGATAGATACATTGAAGATTTTAAATTCTTTTCGTTTGAGAGAAAAATTGTCAAAGAAAGTTAATGCTTGACACCGTTCGCTTCCTTTAGCTGCAATACATACACTTGGGGGAAGCTAAGGACACCCTAAGCACTATGATCGGTTTCATAGCATTTGAGTTAATCTCTGTCACAAATGAAAACATCTATTTTCCAAATGAAAAATCTGTTTCACATGTGAAAAATCTTTTTCCCAAATGACAAAAATCTTTTTTCTAAAATAATCTTATTCCACATTGAAAAATCTTTTTCCAAAATGAAAATACCTTTTCAAATAAAAAAAATCATTTTACCTCTGAATTTTTGCCAAAATTAGAAAAACTTGTTCCGAGTTGAATCAAATATACATAGGTTATCATATATATATATATATATATATATATATATATATATATATGCACCCGCCGCTTAAGGTTACCTTGAAAAGAAAAGAAACCATCAATGTAAGAAGACATAATACAGACATAAAAAACTAAAAATTATCGAATACTGAGTGGCGGATCTTAATCTCACAGTGTTGTAAAGGTTGATAAAAATTCACATTTCGTCTCAATTTAAGGAGATTTTGAAAAATTCTACCCATAAATTTGGTCACTATTCAAATTAATTTTTTTAGGACAGCTATTATGAGTGTAAGAAAAATTTAGAAAGTCACTCACACATTTATTCACACTTTTATTAGTTCAAAGTTGTCTTTATATTTTATTTTCAAAATATTAAAAAATATTAAAAAGCCTTTTTCGTGTAAAAATTAGTTTGTGTGGAAGAAATTCGAATTTCATAATTTTTTCTATGACATTGATGAAAAAAATTCATTTAAGAGATAAAAAAACCGTGCCACGTTGATTAAGTCCTTATTATATTAAGGAAGATCCTATTGATCAAGTTTTTAAACAGAAAAAATATGAATATGAATTGCAAAATGATAGTAAGGCTTTACTCTTCAGCCTAAACGCTTTCAACATATTAATTCCTCATCAACTAAAATTTTCAACTTTTTTAGAATTGAATGATTCCAAAAAACTAATAAAACCAGCTTTTTCAAAGCTCTGACACACTTCACACCACCATTCAATTTTCAATTAAACGCTTAGTATTTGTTTAATTTATTGTGTACTTCTTGTCTACAAAAAAGTGTTCAGCGCTTTACTCAGTTTTCAAAGATTCCTTGCACAAAATTAATACATGATAGAGGACAAGAAAATCAAATTTCATTCAAATTCAGTTAGTTTTTTAATATTCTTATAGAACTATGGAATGCATATTCAATAAGTTATTTTTTCAACAATTGAACTGTTGCCAACTAAAAGCAAAATTATCTGAAAGGCGCCGAAAGCTTGCGATCAAAGCAAATATTTGAATGAGAAATGCAGATTTTGATTTAAAATATTAATCGTTTATGGCCATATAACACAGTTTGCCGAAATATCAAACAAGACTTTTAAATAGAAATACCTAACACAATCTTCAAAAAAAAAATTATTAGCCTATAAACAATATCTTTTTGAAAGATCTTCATGAGCATTTATTTTGCTTTTTATATTAACAGTAACCATAAAACTTCAGTTTAACATTAAATGCAAATTAATTTGCATATTTAAAGCATTTAGTTTTGATATAAAACAAGCAGTTGAAATTAAGCGAAGACTGTCGGAAAAATAAAAAAAATACATTTATTCAAATATTGTGTGTTGTCTTAAGACCAAGAGCTTTTATTTATTATTAAAAATGCAAATCTTAATTCCTTTTAACTTATAAGCTAAGTAAACCACAGTCACAATCAATCTTTTTCATTAAATAATAATTAAACCCAAATTCAAACGTTCCAATAAAAACACTTTTTGAGAAAACTGTCGACATTGTATTTTTCGTATTCACAAACCTTCTTCTTTGAAACTCCCAAAGGACTTCTTTTTACATTTTGTGTAAAATTAACGTTTTTTTCGAGCATCCGCGTTATTTTTAAACGCATCTCGCATTTTGAACAGATGTTTGGGTATTTGATTTTTAGTTTTCTTCAAAAATAAATTTTGGGCCATAAAATAAAGATCGTTTACTACAATAAACATGTCTATAATATTAAAACAAAGTTGATAATTACCCAAATACGACGATCTGAAAAACGTCTGGGGTCATATTGACCCCACATGCAATCGAAAGTTCGTGTCGGAAGTGTGCAGTCGAAGGGTTAAACGCCTTTCTTGAACGAGTTGCAAAATTTTGATACACTTTTTCGTATTTCAAACGATATGTGATGATAAATCACTTGTCTTTTGTTATAAATCAAAAATATTTATATTATTTAGAAAATACACTCAAAACATTGTGACTGTGTCGGATGAGTTTAACAAACTTTTCATTAAATATATAAATAATATCTGTATAAAGTTCATACCTTGATTTTCCGAAATCGAAATATCTGTTCTTCTATGCATAGATTGCTGGGCGTTGTGTGTAAGCCACCAGGATAATAGCAAGTCTTAACTTTAAATAGGACACCAACCCCACAAACTCATCCGATCCGTAATCCCTTCAAGTTCAATCGCGACGCCTTGCTGAAAGTGTGTCAAGCCAAATCATAAAATACAAATCGTGCGACAATGACAGAAACACAATTCACTTAAAAACAATCTAATGATCTGAACCGAGGCATTTATCTTCTGGGTGCGCTGATCCTCCACCGCATCGTCAGGCGGCACCGACGCTAGATGTGTGGGTGTCGGTGGTTTCGGAATAAAGTATCTAAAAAACTGCTTAGCCTTGTGATAAATGAACGACAGCTGAGTCCGATGATGATTGGGTCGATTTTCCTGAAGCGGCAAAAGATAGAAAAGTCAGCGAACGACTAGAACTGTATATCGTTCCGATGGATCAGATCCTAAATGATGTGAATACTTCACCAGCTCTTATTCGATTCCGTCTTGTATCTGGGACTACATAGGTAGAAGTGCACAGCGTTTGGCCGAGCATGTTAAAAAGATTGCCAACAAGGCACATGCATGGATATGTAATCGGAGCGAAATGTATCTGATCCCATTGTGGAATCGTTTGGTCCACTGAATTGAATTGGAAGCTGGAATCCAATGCCGCGGTTTAAATTTACAAAAATTCAAGCGCGGATGAATGAGATTTGCGCCTCATCCTGTTTCAGATAAAATGAGCTCTCAAATTTAGATAATTTTATCAGCGACACGTGTTACATTGTGCTCCTGGAATAAATTCTGGTTACGAATATCTCAGGTGTGAAATTTCTAGCATTCTTCTGATAAGATCCTCTTCTATTCTGAGAGTGGGCATCGGGTGTCCAAGATACATAAACTAATAAATTCAGTAGAAAGATATCAAATATGCCGTTGCTAATTGAAGATTTTTTGTGACTTTCGTGAATAGTATCGATTAAGATTTTTTAATAAGAGGAATTTTTTTTTATGGAGCTGGTCATTTAATTGAAATGTATTATATTCAAATGGTTTCTTGCTGATAAAATATTTGTTCAAGTTGAAAGCACTGCTATCCTAATCCAGTCTATGTAATTCTTGATATCGAAGATCGACCTGAAAAGTCGTGCTGCTTCTAATGAGCTGGATTTGGTACCAAGCAAGTCTAGGTCTTAATTATATTGGAAAATAAAATGATTTTATTATAAGCTGGAATACACAGTTTAACATTTGTGTTAGCAGTGGAGTATACACCAAATTGCATTTTTGCAAGTAAGTGGCGAAAATTCTCTAATTTACTCTGGAATTTCGGATCATCCTAATCACCTCCTTTCTTGAATATGTCTGATAATTTTCCCTTAGCTTTCAATGAATTTGTTTTTTATATCGAAAAGTTTTATGGAAATATTTTTTCGTTCTGTGTTTTCTTGACATTTTTTTTCATTTGTAACAATTTTCTTTCGGATTCATCCAATTATAAATTTCAAATGAACAGTTTGTTCTCCTTAATTTGTACAATTATGTATTTTATGAAATCTTTTTTGAATAAAACAAATAGCGATTTAATCGGGTCATTTTCGGCTCGATTCTCAGAAGCAATTCGTTTATGCAATATTTATTTGCTTAAGCAGTTTATCGTAGTGAAGACTAAAATAATTAAGCAGAAAATATATTAATGTGCTCCTAAGTGGAAACTAGCAACCAAGCGAGGATGCAGGGTGTGTACCGCACACGGGTGACGTTCCCACTCATTCTCATTAGGCAGCACCTAAATCAATCCTTCAATAAATGAGGACATAGACTTTCTGGCCCGGTTAAGCAAGTGAGTCGTAAATGTAAACATATAAAATCTTCCGTAAGATAGATAAGGGGCTGGCTGAAATCTTACAAAGCACTACAAGAGGGGAGGGCCACTCAAAAATGATCTTTACGTAATAAATAGACGTTTTTTCAAGCATTTAACTTATCATGCCGGTTTCATTTATTTTTTTAATAAGGTATTGATGTTTGCGCGAGGAAATTAGAATTATCTCTGATTTGGTTTAATGGATTCATTTCACTTCATTAACAAAGACAGCTGTAATAAATCAATCATTGGCGATTATTCGATGAAACTTAAACCTTCCAACTCTTCCACTCTTTTTTAAAATACGTGTGACTAAAGTAGGAATATGTGGTCAGTCAAAATATTCAGTTTTACTACTTCATGACCAAAGAATCAATCTAATTAGGCCCGAAAAACCGTTATCTAGGTTCAATCGTTTCGATTCAGGAGTTCTTGCAATCAATAAAATCTCATGAGCATTTATTTAGAATCGTTTGTGGACAATACAATCTTTAATCACTTCGAATTTGTTGTCTGTTCTCATTACTTATTTATCCAATTTTGTGAAATTGTGCTGTTGGTCTTTATCCATAGTAAATATGATATTTCTATGAACTTTTTTGAATCCCTTCAATTTACCTACTACCCCGAGTACATCCTATACATATCGTATCAAGGGTCTGGAACATTCCTTTTTCTCAAATCATTTCTTCGATTGATCTCATGAAGATTTCACTATTAAAGTGGAAGAATGGCCAGTTCCACATCTGTACTCCTTATGTCATCTTAAAATATTTCCATCGACATGTAAAGTAATTCTACTCATGTAAGGTATCACTTTATTTTTTCATTCTTCCTTCACAGGAATGATGGGAAGTAAGTTTTTCACGTCAAAATATGTTATAGTTCTGCCTACCTCTCCCGTTTATTGTCGTAGTAGATTAATTTTTTACGGATCTATTATTTATTGGTTTTCTAATTTGTGATGTCCTTCGACCAACCAATTGACTATTTTGTCTATGAGTGAGCTGGTGTGCGTGGAAATTTCTGTTAGCTCTTTCCCTTCCTTATGCAATTTGGACAGGCATTTGATTCTTGACAAATTTAGGTTCTGGGTTTTTATAGACTATAAGCTACCGATCAGAGATTTGTATGGTTTTAGTCCTTCTCTGTTCTTCATTGCAATTGATACTGGATAATTTTAGTGTGTGCCGAGTCAAGAATAATTGACGCTTCCAAAACCATGGCAATCGTTTTGAGTTTACATATTATTCAAAGTAAATACCAAATTTAACAAGCCGCGAGATGCGACCCTTCAGGTCCACACGGTCAACTTCCCATTAATATCTACATAAACATCAAAAACACAATAATAATTTTGAAAATAATACTACTTTGAATAATAACAGTGAGAGGTATTCAAAGCAGTGACAGGAATGAGTTAATATTAATCATATCAACTACGGGAGGGTCCATTGATTAAGTAAGGTTTTTGGTCGATGTGGACAGATTGATTTGATTGAATATTCACGCGGATCAATCGGTGGGAGCCTTTTCTACGTTATTTGTTATTTTCATATCGATGCTTGAGCACTTGCAAAAATGAATGCAGTTTTTGTTATAACGCCCACTGAAGGGATTTTGTCGCGTGATGACCATTTTGAATAGTTCCGTTCAAAATTGCCATGACTTCAGCATAATCACTGAATTTGTATTTTTTTACGATTTTACATCAATCAAATTAATAATTACTTCATATTTCCTATTGGTCTTGAAAAATTTTGAATATGCAGTCAAATAGGTTCAATTTCATGTAAAATGTATTACAAATGATGATGAAGGAAGTAATTGAAATCTTACGATTACTAAAGATCAAATCTTCTAAAAACTACATTTTTTATTTGATGAAAGCTTTTTGTTGAGACTGGTCATCGCATTTAATGCGCTCCATAACAAGTTAGTCATAAGCCAACCACTGTGACGTGAGCACGGGTGAATGCAATAAGCATAGAAATAAAGTTTATTTTCGTTCCACAAATAAAGACCTCTTTCCTTTCGAAACCACTCATATGCCTTAACAGGTTATGGGCCCAGGCAACGTAGCCATTGTGAAAGTAGTTTTGCTGGGAAGGAATAAGTGTGAAAATATCGCGATCGTGAAAACGTGGGAAGTAAAAGTGTTCGAGCTTGTGACTCAAGGCGGCCATCTTCGCGTGCGAGCAAGGCACGCAGGCGCGACATCAGTGGACAAATAAACAGTAATAACGGGACGCGGAATCAAAGCCAGTTGATTCTCTGGGATTGGAGAAGAGCGAATTAGCGAGAATTTACGTCAACGAGTTTCGTGTCGTATCGCGCGCGTAAGAATACGCGCAGTGTTCGTTTCTTTTTTGGTCTTCAGTGTGCAAGTGATCAGAGTCTCGTTGGTACATAAAAAAATGTCGGCTGACGCGTTGGTACGATCGGTCAAGCGGTTCGACGGGAGAAACTTCCAAGCGTGGAAATTTCAAATATCAGCAGTGCTGATGGCGAACGAAATATTTGACGTGGTCGACGGTACAAGAACGATACCAGTGAACCAGGATGGTGAAAATGCCGCACAAACGAAATTGTGGATAAAAGACAATGCCAAAGCGACGGCGATCATCGCGTCTGCTATGGAAGACGAACAAGTTGTGAGTGTGCTAGTGTGTGTTACCGCTAAAGAAATGTGGGACAAGCTTATCGCAGTGCACGAACAGAAATCGGTATCGAACGTCGGCGCGTTAACACAAAGGTTCTATACCTATATGATGGGTCCTACAGACACGGCCGTGCAGCACGTGAGTACGGTACAAAACATGGCGCGACAGTTGATAGATCTCGGCGAAAGAATTTCCGACGCAGCAGTGATTGCGAAAATTATGTCGAGTTTAACGTCGAAGTTCAACGTTTTCAGAACAGCGTGGGATAGCGTGGACCCGGCGCGTCAGACAGTCGCGTATTTGTTAGAAAGACTAATAAGGGAAGATTCGAACAAAAGTGAGTGTGGTGACACAACGAGTGCGTTAGCGGTTACTAAGCATAGTAGTTCGAAATACGGTGCGCATTCAAAGGACAAAGACATGAAAAAGAAAAAGTCGAAAAAGAATATCGAGTGTTTTCGGTGCCAGGAAATGGGACACTACGCGAGTCAGTGCAAGAAGCGGAAAAATGATGGCAACAGAAACGACAAGAATCAAGGTCAGTCGAGCCGTGGTTGCGTGTTCGTAGTTCAGTCGCAGAAAGAAAGCGCGAGAGCATTAGTAGTGGGCGAACGAAAACATCAGCCG
Organism: Oxycera nigricornis; assembly: GCA_963942545.1. Classification (NCBI taxonomy): domain Eukaryota; kingdom Metazoa; phylum Arthropoda; class Insecta; order Diptera; family Stratiomyidae; genus Oxycera; species Oxycera nigricornis. The sequence goes on along the minus strand of OZ012662.1, from coordinate 31,688,817 downwards.
ACAGCCGAGCAGTATAAGCAGTTGCGGGACGCAGATAAAGTGGATGTCTGGATTACCGACAGCGGAGCGTCGGAGCACGTCACATCTCGTCGCGACTGGATTGAGGAGCTACGGCCGGTAATAGGGGAAACTGTCATGTTGGGTGATGACGGTGTATGTGATGTGGTAGGCGTCGGGAGAGTCCGTATCGAGAAACTCGTCAATGGAGAATGGGAAAGCGGTATCATCGAGAATGTCCTACTCGTACCTTGTGTTACACGAAACCTATTTTCCGTCGGTGCCTGCACGAACAAAGGATTCAAAGTAGAATTCGAAAAAGAAATAGTAGAAATAAAGCGAGGCGGTAAAGTTGAGGCAACCGGAACCAAACAGGACAACGGGTTGTACAGAATGTATTTCCGAAGACCGAAGCAGAATCGAGAAGTCAACGTAACAGCCCTGAACTTTAAAATGTGGCACGAGCGACTCGGCCATATACACAAGCGGGCACTCATCGAGTTGGTCAATCGAAAGCTTGTGAAGGGGGTAACCCTGAAGAACACGGAAGATTTCTTCTGCGAAGCTTGCCAGTATGGCAAATTACATAAACTTCCGTTCCAGAGAGAGGTCAAGAAGACGGCGAGCAATCCCGGAGAGATCATCCACAGTGACGTGTGTGGACCAATGTCGGTGCAGTCGTTAGGAGGAGCAAAGTACTATGTGCTTTTCAAGGACGACGCGACAAATTATCGAGTCGTATATTTTATTCATCACAAGTCGGACGTTTTTGAGAAATTCAAGGAGTTCGAGCGCCTTGTAAACAATAAATTTGGGCGCACAATGAAAACGTTACGAACGGACAACGGTACCGAGTACTGCAACCAGAAGATGAGCGAATACATGAAGAAAAGAGGAATAACTCTGGAGACCACAGCACCATATACTCCGGAACAGAACGGGAAGTCGGAGCGAGACAATCGCACAATAGTGGAAGCAGCGAGAACGATGCTACAAGCGAGAAAGCTGCCAGCATATCTTTGGGCGGAAGCAACTGCTACAGCGGTTTACACGCTTAACAGGACCGGGCAGTCAAGGAAGAGCGGAAGTTGTACGCCGTATGAATTGTGGACGAGGAAGAAGCCTGATCTTTCCCACATGAGAATCTTTGGCTCCGACGCCTATGTATACGTGCCGAAACAGAAGCTCACAAAATTCGATCCTCGAGCGAAAAAGTTGATCTTCGTGGGATACGACAGCGAGTCATCGAATTACAGGTGCTATGATCATGTTACAAAAGTTGTGACTATTTCTAGGCATGTAGCGTTCAATGAACGAAAGAGCGAGGTGGAATCGGAGGTACCAGTGTCCGAGGTCGAACTCACACTACCGATGCAGAGCGAAATCAATAAAGATGCATTCCAAGATGCAGAAGACGATACCGAGGCTATCGTCATAAACGCAGGAGTCGACTTTGTAGACGCCGACAACGCGGCAACTGGACAAGCAACGAACAGGGTTGAAAACGTTCGACAGCAACAAGAGCAAGAAACTTCGGCACCGATGGTGCTGCGCAATCGAGCGACGATCAACCAACCAAAGAGATATGGGCTGTATCTCGTGGAACACATTATTCCAACGACATATCGAGAAGCTGTATCAGGTCCAGAGGCTACTCAATGGGCGGAAGCCATCAAGGACGAGCTCGATGCACATCATAAGAACGGGACTTGGGAGATAGTGTCAAAAATCCCAGGTGAAAAAAACATAGATTCCAAGTGGGTCTTCAAAGTTCTACGTGACACGAAAGGAAGCGTGGTCAGATTCAAGGCACGATTATGCGCCAGAGGATTCATGCAGCGAGAAGGTGTGGACTATTCGGAGACTTTCTCACCGGTTGTGAGGTACGACTCCCTTCGAGTACTCCTAGCGATCATCACTGAAGAAAATCTCGAAGCAGTACAGTTTGATGTTCGAACTGCTTTTCTCCATGGACTTCTGGACGAGAATGTTAGGATGAAAATACCAACAGGACTTGAAGTCAACGAAGATCGAGAGAATGTGGTGTGTCTTCTCAAGAAGGCATTGTATGGACTCAAACAGTCACCGCGATGCTGGAATGTGAAAATCGCGAGTGTTCTAAAACGTTTCAATCTAATTGAAACAAATTCGGACAAATGTGTGTATGTCGGCATCTACGACGATGTTAAAGTGTATCTCGCGCTATTCGTTGACGACGGGATAATTGCAGCTAAGTCTGCTGATGTAATCGAGAATATTGTCGGCAAGTTAAGCAAAGAATTTGAGATAACTATCGGTGATTGCAGTACCTTCGTCGGTATGCAAATAAGTCGAGATCGTGAGTCAAGGTCGATGTTTGTACATCAAGAGCTCTACGCAAAGAAAATTATCGAGAGATTCGGAATGAGTCGAGCAAAAGGGGTTTCCGTACCGGCGGATCCTCATACTATTTTGTATCCGGCAGAGTCAGAAGAGGCAGAAAGGCAAGTAGTGCCATATCGCGAGGCAGTAGGATCACTGATGTTTCTTGCCGTAGTAACACGCCCAGATATTGCATACGCGGTGAATTCGGTCAGAAAATTTCTGAACAATCATAACGATAGTCATTGGCGAGCAGTGAAACGCATCATTGGATATCTGATAGAGACAACAAATATGGGAATTGAATTCCGAGCATCGGAGTCGGGTGTCGAAATTGTGGGATACTCAGACGCAGATTTCGCGAGCGATATTGCCACCAGAAGGTCGACGACAGGTTACGCGTTTTGTATGTCAAACGGAATTGTAACTTGGTCATCTCAGCGACAAAAACTCGTGTCAATGAGTACGACGGAATCGGAATACATAGCAGCGTCTACAGCGACGAAAGAGGCCGTGTGGCTTCGCGCATTGTTATGCGAACTTGGGTTTTTGTCAGATAAACCGATGAAACTGTACGTCGACAATCAAAGCGCAATTCGTTTAATTCACAATCCAGAATTTCATAAGCGCACGAAACATATTGACGTGAAATTTCACTATATACGCGCGAAAGTCGAGAATGGTGAAATAAATGTAACCTTTGTGCCTACCGAAGCCCAGTTGGCGGATATATTCACCAAAGCGTCTCCAAAACGCAGATTTGTCGAATTACGCACCAAGCTGGGAATGTGCATAAAACGCTCCGACGGCGGAAGTGTTGAGACTGGTCATCGCATTTAATGCGCTCCATAACAAGTTAGTCATAAGCCAACCACTGTGACGTGAGCACGGGTGAATGCAATAAGCATAGAAATAAAGTTTATTTTCGTTCCACAAATAAAGACCTCTTTCCTTTCGAAACCACTCATATGCCTTAACACTTTTAAACGCATATGATCTTGCAAAGTATTGACTAAAAAACATTTTACCATTCAAAGCGTTGATTACTACAAATGCAAATTTGATTGATATTTTGTTGGTTTTCAAAATTTAAGCAGTTTTTTTTAATTAAAAGACTGTAGAAACACTGCAAATATTTTTAAACTTTGATTGAATTTATAACAATCTCTTTCGAATAAAAGATATAAAGTAATATCATTCGTATGAACCCTCTTTACATGGTAACTTTGAATGGTTTTTTATTTTTAATTTAGTTTTTTTATGATCATGGAAAAAAGTTTGGTCAGTTTCTCGTCACAAACTGATAAGAATGTCTAAATTTTATAAACATTTATTACTATATTGTGCAAATCAGGTTAAAAAAATATTTTTTATGAAAAAACCCTAATTTTTCGTATTTTCTTTTATTAAATTAAAAAAAAAGCTGAAACGAAGTTTTATAATATTGAAAACATCGCAAAAATGTTAATACACGTCTATTGACACCTTAATGATGCAAATATTATAGCTGGTTCGTGAGATATAGTAAATGACAAAAATGACCTTGAAAATCATGATAACTTTTTATGATTTTTTATTTTTAATTGATTTTTTTACGTAATCATGACAAAATGTTTTGATGGTGTTTTTACAATCATTATTGGTGGTATATAAATTTTATAAACATTGATTACTATGTTTGGCAAATCAGGTTAAAAATTTAGTGTTTATGAAAAAAAAACCTATTTTTTGCACTTTTTTCTCTCAAATTAAGAAAACGGCTCAACACTTTTTGTAAAAATTTGATACATTCGAGCAAATAATAATACGCGTCGATTGACACCTCAATGATGCAAATTGTATGTTTAGTTCGCGAGATACAATAAGTAATTTATCATCACTCGAATTTTACTTTCAACGAAAATGGAAATTCATTGCCTAATTAAGATTTGTTAACGCAACTCAAATTTTCTACCAAATATCAACATAGTGCTTTTGAAATGTTTATTGAACTCAAAAATAGGTCTTAGCTTTCACATGCATATATACATTTGAATTCACATGAATACATATATTCACATGTATTTATCCATAAATTTATATTTCATCAATTTCCAGAAGAGGTTAATTTATCAAGCAAAACATTACGAAACATGAGAATCGAACGATTGTTGTTCAATTCAATTTCTTGAAAAAGCATTGAACATTTTCAACAAATTACTGTTTATATTCTCTCAGATAATGTCTGAAACGTGGGTTAATTTGTGAAGTAATTACTTATAACTTTACCGCTGCTAAAGAATAATTTTTGAGTATCATCGATACTTTGAAACAATTGAAATTGATGTTGGGCTGATAAAAGTTTACTTCACTTATTTTTCGGTTAGTGTTTTTCTGCTAGCAGCGACTTAAATTATGTACAGTATGTAAAATCCGTATTCGAACCCCAACAATATTATATAAAAAACCTCTTTATTCTGAAACAAGTTGCTGCCAATTGAAAAGACATGCATTAAAATCATTGGTGATATGTATATTAAACGAAAAAAAAAGTGTACAGATCACAAGTTTGGCAAAAGTAACAATATTTCGGTTATAACTAAACAAAATTCGTATTCGTACGCTTTAAGTGCCTAAATATAAAACGCTTATTCTTAAATTTTAATATTTGGTTGGATAACCCTTTTGTTTTAAAATAGCTTTTAGTCTTTAGTTGCGCAAATTCCTCTTAACAATCGACCACAAATTTTCGATGGGATTGATGTCGGGGCTTTGGGATGGAATTTTCAAATATTTGCGGCAGTTATATAACACAGACGAGTATTGAATGCTGTGTGTTTGGGATCGTTGTCGTGTTGGAAGATGTTCCGTTCACAACCTAATTTCCTTGCGCTTTGGACCAAATTTCCTTTTAAAATGTCAATATACATATTCGAGTTCATAATACCGTCGATAAAGTGCAAATTCCCAACACCTTTAGCACCAAAACAGCTCCAAACCATTGCCGAACCACCTCCGTGTTTGAATGTCGGCAAAAAGTTGCGCTTCGCGAGTCTTGTATTTCGCTCACGCCAAATTCGTACGCATCCGTCGGAAACTTTGACGTTAAATTTATATTCGTCAGAAAAGATGACACGTTTCCAGGACCAAAAGTCTTTATTAAGGTATTGTTTTGCGAAAATTACGCGTTTTTTTTTCTATTGACTTCACTTACAAACGGTTTCCTTACTGGAACTCTGCTTCGAAATCCAAGTTTCTTAATGTGATTTCTAACCGTTTGTGGAGTGACTTTGATGTCATGGTTTTTCTCGAGCAATCCTGCAAGTTTTATACCGCTTACTCCGGGATCTTGCCTAATCAGCCGTCGGAAGAATGATAGATGCCTTCTTGTGAGGACTGACCGGTTTTAGTTTCGGCATTTTCAAGTGATTTGGCCACACTTCTTGTAGTTATTTACAATGTGTTGCACATTTGACTTACTTCTTAATACAATTTCATCTATTTGCTTCAATGATTTGCCCTTTTTATGCAAAGTGAAGTGCCAAACTATGAAAATTAATATAACAATTTTCATAGTTTGGCACTTCACTTGTCTTTCGTCCCATTTTAAATTTAATTCCTTTACGACTCGACACGTTGTATGAAACTAAATCTAAACTACTGTCATAAGCCTCAGCTGTCAATTCTAACGGTTCGCATAACAACAGCACGTGTATTATAGAAGATGATGAAATTATCAAGGTATTACATGGGTACGAATATTAATTTTGCTTCTTTTTGTATATTTTTTTTCATCGAATGGCAAGAAGATTAAAGTTAATTCTGCATGGTTTGCTTAAATTTAAGTATTTTGAAGGAAGATAAAAATTCTGAATGGTCATTTTTATTGTTTTGAGGATACAATGCTAGGGTACCCATAAAAATGGACCGTACGAATACGAATTTTTCATACTGTATTAGAATGCAGATAGTAAAAACTATTTTTTCCACTTCTCGATAACACTTCAACATTTCTTATTCGAGACGAAGCATTATTATTCTCTACGCCCTACCATAATAATCAATGTTCAACATAATGTAGACACATAATTACAAAAATTAAGATGGAAAACGGTTGTTAACCTTCCAATCATTATGTTTAAAACATCCAAGGTCTTCATTGCCAACCTAAACAGTAGCAAAACGACTAGATTTTTACTACGCTCGAAAAAATAATTTACGTTTCGTTTTGAGTAAACAAAATATCAACGGTTTTCATCGCATCTCATATCATAGTTCATAGGGCGAACCATTTATTATTGCTATTTGGACGATATTTATATTTTCGCTGGCAGATTAAATGCGAAGTTGAGTAAACAACGAATAAAAACTTTTCAATTGACTAGAACAAAATAATAACATTTTGAAGAGAGTAATTTCGTCATTTCTACAATAGAGTGGATAGTATGTTTTCCTTTCGATTCGATTGATGGGTTTTTATGTCGTTTTGAAAGTAGACTGATGTATTTATAGACGAGGATGAAATACTTAAGTGAAAATCGGACTTCAGCTGAATTTTTATTATCATAAATATGTTAAAAACAAACAAGTTAAACAAGGAAACGAACTACTTTTCACAGAACTGACATTGTTACTCCAGCAACATGAAGTTCACTGGACAAGAATAGAAACATTTCGGACCATATTAGTATTTCCTCAACTGCACGAGTCTCTTCAATTCAGATTTCATATTCACGCATGCACATTTACCATTCAAAAACCACGCAAAATTCTGCATTGCAACGGATTAACCCATTAATATCCTGAATAACTCAGTGAAAGATGAAATGTGCTGAACAGCAAGGAATTCCCACAGCTGAAAGATGTCTCCCAGAATTCGTGTAGAATGCATCCAAACTGTCGTCAGCTTCCACCAGATATCATAAGACGTCCTGCTAATTTACATGCTGCTCAACTCCGAAATAATTTTTTACTATGTCCGCCCTGACGTGCTGTTTGGGGCTGATGTGGCGAACGTGGGGACGTTGTCATCCCAATTCCTCAGCACGGGATAATTTATTGGACCATTTGTAGTGAGTAGCTGAAGCTCTGCCAAAAGGAGGGGGTGTTTAATCATGTCAGGTCTGTCGTTAAGTTCTAACAAAGTTGCCGTGCTAATTTGTAAAGATGGTGTGGTTATTAGTATATTGCATAATAATGTAGGTTTTTCTAAAGAAAATTAGGTTTTCAAATAAATTTGAATTTCACAAGTATTAAATTTTAACAAAATAATTATTCATCACCCAACGCACCATGAGATGTGCTGATCCATTAAAAAAATCAACTGAGTTTTTATTTGTTCATCTAAAATCCATATAGATATTTTGTACATGATTGAATTTCATATTGTTTGTCAAAAAGCTGCAGAATACCTCTAATTAAAACTGTGGCTCAAATTGTTGAAATATTTTTTTTTTATTTTTTTCCTTAAATTAATGATAATAATTTTCATTTATAACCAACTTTCGCGCTGTTTTAATAATTCTAAGTGCTAAACAAATTAATGGAAAGTTTAACACTATGATGAAGTAATTAATATGTATTACTAGCTGCCCGGACAGACTTCGTTCTGTCAAAAGTTATTGGTCTGTCGCAGTCCAATAGGAAAAAATAATTTTATAAATTAAAAATTAAAATTAATTTTTTAAATTTTTTTACATTTTTCTCTCCGTAAGAACCATTGTTGTGCTTTAAGGAAAATACATTTAAAAAAATAGCCGAATCGGTCGAGGCGTTCTCGAGTTTTGCGCTTAGCAACACATTTGGCGATTCATTTTTATTTATATAGAAGAAGAACATTTACATTGTATTTGCTGTGGAATGCTGTTTCTATTCTGTCCAATTAATTTAAATAGAGTACAATGCGCTTAACTATTCCATTCTCGTTCAGTGGAACCAATATATTTTCTAATGTTTTCAATATTTATTTTTCATTCTCTCCAGATGGACTGTAAAATATTATTTTTATTAATAAACATGATAAACCATTGGAATTTAAATTTAAGACAGCATGAATAAAGTATGAAACTTACAACTGAGGTGGAATATGTGACCACACTAAGAAATCTTCACAGAAGCCACTTTTAAGACATAAATCTGAAATACATAGTTTCTTGCCTATATGATATTCACATTATTATTTTTTGTTCAAACAATGATTGTATTCCAGTTTTTATCTCAAATGTATCTGAAGCTGCGATAAAAAGTTTTTGGATTGTTATCCTTAAAACTAAAACAAATGGAATTTTAGCTGTTTAAACCTTTTTTTAAATCACCGTTTCTGTTTTTTTATTTATTTTTTATCATCTCATAGTTCGTCACAAAAATAACACATTTGCAATTAGTACAGTCAATTGGGAGTTTAGCGTGCATTTTCAAAGGGCAGAAATTTTTTTATTGCAATGCGTGTGGAATGCTATAATTAGCTTAAGTTCAATTTCCTGGGATCCCTCATGATGGCGTTTGGGCTCCATCTTGAAAACAAAAGAAAGTGGGACACCGTCATATCTCCCAAACGGTGGCTTCCACAAGAAAGTTGTCTATGGCAAACTTGCGTAGAATATAATTTTCAAGAAAGTCGTCCATACATAACGTTTGCGTCGTGTCAATAATAAAAAAGATACAATCCAACAACCGTACCCAAAAAGGGGGGAATAACTTTCGGGCGCCAAAACTTTTTTTAATTTCACGTTTAACGCGAAACATGTTGGGATACTTTTCTAAGATAATTTTGTCGCAAATCGTTTGCGGTATTGATTGTTCCAATCACTGCACATTAACGGGAGTTATTCCATCACAAAGGGGAGAAAGTCGCGTGAAAAACCCGTTTTTAGGCCAAATAATCGACTTTTGGTGGCGTACCCTTCGTTGCGAAACTCGCGGAGCATTTTGGAAGGCAGCCGGATTTTTGGCGCAATGTGTAGTATATCTTACTGTGAGCTCAAATCCAAGTTTCTGGGGTCGCACCCGCAATCCTCTGGGCTCCATCTTGGAAACAAAAAATAATGGGACATCCCCCATATCTCCGAAACCATGGCTCCCACAAGAAAGTTTAATATGGCAAACTTGTTAAGAATTTTATTTTCAGCAAGTCATGCATACGTGGTTTTAACAATAAAAGAGTTACAAGCTCAAAACGACATCCAAAAAGGGGGGAATATCTTCCGAGCGCCACAGCTTCATTGTTTTCACTGTAACCCCAAAACACTTCGAAAATAACTTTAAGGCAATTTTGTCGCAAGTCGTTTGCGGTATTGCTTGTTTTGATCACTGTACCATGTCGGGAGTTACTGTGCCTTGAAGGGGGTCAAGTCATACGAAAATAGCATTTTAACACCTGTTTATCTGGTCCTACAATGCTTTTTAGGTGTGACTTGACCCCCTTCAAGGCGCAATAACTCCCGACATGGTACAGTGACCGAAACAAGCAATACCGCAAACGTTTGGTGATAAAACTGCCTAAAAGTTATTTTCGGACAAATTTCGCCGTAAAAGGGGAAACCAAGAAGTTGTGGCGCGCGAAAAATGATCCCCCCTTTTCAAAGTCATTTTATGCGTGTAACTCTTTTAATATTGACAGCACGTGAAAATGATGTATCCACAACTTACTGCAAATTAAATTTCACACAAGTTTGTCATACAAAACTTTTTTGTGGGGGCGGTGCTTTCCAAGATATAGGGCCGTCCCACTTTTTTTTTGTTCTCAAGATGGCGCCAATGGGATTGGAGCTGCCACCCCAGAAACTTCAATTTAAGCTCACATAAAGGCATACTACTCATGGCAATTAAAAATTTTCTGCCCACTAAAATGCTCCGTGAGTTAAATAGAAATATAGTAGATAAACGTTTTGAAATTGTTACAATCACTGACAAAAATACGGCTCGAAATAAGTTATATTAATTAAAGTACCTTATTTTTGTTCAACTGCAATAAAATTTAAACTTGTTGCATGTGGTATTCATTAACTCACTGTACATAAAAAATTCCATAGACTTTTTCTTCCGGTAACAAGTAGTATGCTTATAACTCTATGAATGTCTGAGATTGCATATTTTACATTACCGAAGATCAGATAATATTCAATGTCAAAGTTCAAAGAAAAAAATGTGGAAAACAATTTACGTTCTATATATTTACAGCTTGAAAATTAGTTGAAAACTTTTGCAACTTTTGAACTACAGTGCAACTACTCACTTTTTGAGATTTTCACGTGGGCGCTAGTAACTTCTAAACTGTGGTAGATAAATCCATGTTTCTGCAAAAAATTTAAAACAACCAATTTACTAGGACAACTGCCCAGTGATTTTTATTGTATATATTACTAATCTTTTGGTGTAAGTGATAAATGAACAAAAATTTGCGGCCTGAAATTTCAGTACTTTTTAAAAAAAATTGAAAAGATTTTGCAAAAAAATGGGAGGAGCAATTTGTGTCCTGGACAAGCTTCATCGCTCAAATAGAAAATCAAATTTTTCCGAATATTAAACCTTTTTTGCGAACGCTTTTAGTTAAGCACCAAAATATTTAAATAAAAATTGAAAAGTCGCTATTTAAATTACATTGCAAAAAATAGTTCGAAGGATCCATTGCTGAATGCTATAATCGCACTCAGAATAATTTTGATTCCATTTTGGTAAAGAGGGCGCTGATTTTGAGTGATTATAATCATTAAAAATATTTGATAAATTAATTATTAATTTAAAAATATTTGAAAAGTTGGGACAGAACCGATTATTTATCTGATTTATTGAACAGAACTCAAGCGAAAAAATCTATTATTGAAAAGAAAGAATATTGTCATTGTCATTGTCGCTGGTTAGTGTATTGAACCGTGTAAACGTAGCCGAAAAGTTCATCAAAGATTATCTAACAAAAATTTCGTTAAAGTTTTATGTAGTAATCCAAAACATATACGTTAAGGGAAATAGCCACTGTGATGGGTCAAAAAAAAAATTTGTTTTAAATCAAAGTTTCATCAAATCCCCCTTAAAGCTTCTAGTCTTCAAATATTGATTGAAGAATATACATATATTACATAATGAGTTTAAGCTTTCATTGCCTTAATTAATAACGTATTAAAAATAAAACTCACAAGATAGATCAGAAAAGGAAGCAACTAGCTTCCAAAATGCGTATACGAAAATATATCAATGTCAAAATCTGAAACTAAAGTAAAGTTCTGCCTTTCATTTGGAATTTTTTTCCCATAATTTTGTGAGTCTTCGATACTTTCTAAATTCCACATATAAGATGCAGAAAGAAGGCGAAGAATAAGATTATGCTATTAAATTTTTTTTATAAGTCTCTTCAAAAACTACTACTTTATTCATGAATTGTACATCTAAATTTAGAAGATATTAAAAGCTATTGTAGAATCACATAAGAAAAACTTTAAATTTACAATTATTTAAACCGGCATTAATGAGTTTGTTTGAAATTTTTCCGAGCATCATTGGAAAGCTCCAGAAATTAAAAACCTATTTTTTTAATATCATTAAGTTCTTCTACATTGCTCTATGATTATCAACAATGGCTCCGAAAAATATTCATTTTTTAAGAAAATATTTTTAAATATTAATACTTTTTTTGTAGAATCTCTTTGAGTAATGTTTTCCTTATAATTTATTAACGCCGAAAAATCACTTTCAATTTGCTCTATCTAATTTAAAAGTTGAAAATTATTTATTTAAATTTTGGCGTTTTGGCGTTAATAATTTACATAATGGAAAACCTTGGTATTGTAAAATTTTGCAAGTAAAATGCAAAGTGTGTTCATATATAAATGTCTTATTTAATAAATTTTTTCGAAGCTATTGTTGATATTATCAGAGCAAATTAAGAGCATTTTGGGCGTATAGTAAAAAAATAGGATTATAACATCGGTAGTCAGTTTTTCCCGATATCGAATTTATTTTAGAGTAAATCGTTTCGAAACTCGAACGCTTGATACATATGTTGTATGAGTTTGCATAAAAATAAACTACTTTAAAAAAGCTCGTAGTAATCATTATTTTTATGATGATGTCAATAAATATCGACTAAATTTAAGTCCAATATCGATAGGGTAAAATTCTTATATATGAAGGCGGCACTACATTTTTCCACCGAAAATCACTTAGTCTGGTAAATAGCCATCGGCATTTTTTGATCAAAACAATAATTTTCTATGAATTAAATGATTTCATTCTATTTTGCTAGAGTGTATGATTTAGATACTGTATATTGATGATTTTGGGGTCTTCCAATGGGTGGTAATCTTATACAACATGGGAATACGTTTACCATTTGTCGATATATTTAAACCACAACCTTAAATTCAAATGTAAATCAAAGATTCTGTTCTACATGGAGTAAAGTTTTTCAATTCTCTCTTTGGCAGCTTTAATAATAATGTTGGTGAGTTTACTTTTCAACATTATATAAATGTATCAAGTGTAATCAAATATAATTTGAAAACAAGAATTTAAAAGTTGACTTCAAAAATGTTGTAGGCATATAAGACTCCCTCCAAAGAAAGAGTGAAGCTTAGTTCGCACTTTTGATTTAAATCCACTTTCCCGTCAAAAATCCTCTTATCACAGAATACTTATTATGCTTATGGTTATTTTGGGGAATTATTTCTGGTGAGCCTTGCATAGGTGTATACCTCAAAAAAAATTTCATAATACTTTCAAAATCAAATTTTAACAAGTAGTTTCTAATTTTCCGATTGTAAAAAATAAAGTCAACTCTTTCCTGCAAGTCTTTCAATCTAAAAACCATTGTATGGTTTAACAAGACGAACTGTTTCCCTAACCAGAACATTTTTTATTATTTCTGTACAGTGTATTTCCATTCACAAAGTCCAAACTCTATCTTCATCATCATAGTAATTAATCAAGAGCTAATTTAAATTCAAAGCAACATTTCTTTTGGGTTTCAAATGTTGATGAAAACTTGAAATAAAGTGAACGTTCTTTCATTTTTTCAAACAAGAAACACTGTGATTCAATGAGTTTGTATACATTCGCTAGTAGGAAATAATATATCGAGAAAATGTCAACCTACAATTAATTATCTATTCAATGCAAAATACTGCCATCTTGTGATTGTGTCGATATCAGTTAAAATTTTCGACGATATTTTCTTAATTGTTGGCCACACATGTTTGCGAAACTCCGTCAAAATGAATATTGTTGAAGGAATATGAATATTGTTGAAGTTATATAAAAATTCAATTTTGGCTTTACTTGATATTGATCATATCCGAATTTGATATTCAAATTTGCAATTATTATTTTGTATAAATATGAATGTTTGCGAACTGCTCCAGATTTAAAGTTATGGATCAGTTAGTTCCGTAAAACGCTTAATTTGTTCGAACCTGCCGACCTGGCTGGCAGTAGTTTGATGTGCCTGCGTTTAATTGTGCAAAATATGAATAGATTTGCATCAAGCTCCTTGAGTTTTGGGTCGTCAATTTTTAAGCATTTTATACAAGTTTAAATTTTTTTTTTGAAGATTTAGGTATGAAAAGTACTACCAAAATGTTATTGTAGAAGATTAAAAGTGAATAGTTGATGATTTGAATTGCCAGGAGAATTTTAGAACTTAGGAAGATAAAATAATTGCGCACAGTTTGACTCTTTCACAAAACGGTGTAAAGTAATAACTTTAAGTCCACTTTATAAAGTTCGAAAAATTGAATTTTTTTTTGCATTTTTCGACTCCTTAGAACTTCAAAAATGACCTCCAGAAAAAACTTTTCGAAATTCGAAAGTTTAATATATAAATGGCGATTTTGAATGTGTGCGCGTTTTCGGCTCTTTTTAGGTGTTCGATCAGCTGTCGGCCGCGTAGCGTCTCTTTCACTCTCCTTCCCTAAAATACCGGTTTCTCCTATATACCTACATAATATTTGCGAATTTATTGCATGTGTTCAGTGTTTATTTAAACTTCTACATATCAATTGCGTGTTTTTGAAAAATTGTCTAATTTCTCATTTTTCACAAAATGTTTGTCAGCGAAATGGAACAAAAACTTTAAACATGTTTTACGCAAAACAACGTTTTTTAACATGGCAGAAAGATAATCTCCGGATCTACCGAACAAATTTTCAAAAACTTTGATGCGTTTTATTTGTTAGAGATTATTACACCGTAATCCATCAGAATATTAGCAAAAACTTGAAAAAAAATGTTGGCGTTAGAAAACTACGAAAAAACGGTCGATTTTTGACATTTTCTTCACAAGTCCGCCATTTTGTTTTATAAACTGATTTTTTTGAAAACGGTGGTGGATTACGGTGTAAGAGACCTTGCCTTTGAAGTGCCGTTTAAATTTTTTGTTTCAGATCTACCAATTCTTAGATTATCTATCCGCCGTAAAGTAACGATATTTTCAGAGCTTAATTTTAGCGTCATCTATAAAAAAAATAAAAAAATAAAAATTAAAATTTTATATTTTTGTATTTTATAAATATAAGATAATACTACAAAAACCGATTCATGCCAATACATAATAAAGTTTCTGAGAAACAAATGCTTGAAAAATGGTATTTTTCGCGTTCTAAAGTAGATTGGAACCTTAAAAGATGATCGATTTATCGTCTTTATCATCAGTTCTTTTATTTGTATCATATCCAATAAAACGAGACTTTATTTATCTCTGCAATTATTTCACATTTGATTAATTTGCCAGGAAATTCATCCCGGCAACACTCACTACTACCACAAATTATTATGTCGTCTAGATTACATTCACATATTTTAAGATAAACCGAATACTTCCTCAAGATACATACACGAACCAGTATTTCATCCTCTGACTTTCTTTTGCAGGGTTTGCTGACTATGCCGAAAATCAAACAGGAGGCATATCAACTGAGCCATTTAGGTAAGTCAAAACTTGAATATTATTTCCTGTAAACATTCAATGAACATCGTGTTTATCCATCGCGAAAGATACTCAAGTAATTTGTGCTTGTCAACAGTTTGTGTCGCCTGGCATTTATTGCAATATTGCCGATGCGCTAGAAATCATAATTATGTAATGAGAAATGCTGATGTCGGATATTTCCTTGCAACTGACCGACTTGTACAATAACACCTGACCTAATTATTGGCTTTCGTCAATTTCGCAAATTGATGGCTCCTCAATTTGATACCTGAAAGTATCTTTAGTTGTGCTGAGCGTAGCACGTTAGGAACGTGGCTGGACTGAATTGGAAACGGGGCCATTATGATTATTCATTGAGTCATTTTTTTTAAGATT
Source organism: Oxycera nigricornis (assembly GCA_963942545.1). NCBI lineage: Eukaryota > Metazoa > Arthropoda > Insecta > Diptera > Stratiomyidae > Oxycera > Oxycera nigricornis. The sequence goes on along the minus strand of OZ012662.1, from coordinate 31,673,189 downwards.
TGCTTCTAATACAACACCTGGCAAAAATAATTGGTGATTATGAGGGACACCTGAGAAGAGATTGAGATAGGTTAGGGCTTTGATCACGAATTCATTCCAAACTGAAATTCTCATTTACCAGCTGAAAGAATTGATTTAGCGTTTAATCCAATTAGCATATTCTCCTTGAATATAGTTTTTGTGTTAGAAAAAAGGAATATGAAATGCGGAATAAAACTATTTCAATTTTAACAATTCAACAAAATTTCGAAATATTTTTTAAAACGCACAAACTGATTATGGACCAATCGTGTATCTAAATAGTGTTACTTCGAGTTGATATTTGTGAATATAAAATCTCATATCTTGAGTAAGGTATAGATAAAACTTTCAGCTCACTTACAGGTTAAAATGTACAAAGTTGAAAAGATAATAAATGTTGGCAAGATGATTTACGAGTCTTAAGCTATTTTATAACAAAATACCCATGATTGCATCAACAGGTATTGCCTTTTAAATTAGCTAAAAACGAATTTACTATTTAATTTATATTTATTTATATTATTAATATATATAATATATTTATTATGATGAAGCGAGTGTATGTTTGGATAAATATTTGCAGAAAAACAAACAAGCGATCGTTTCTATCGAATAAAAATGTCCCTTGCACTATAACTTGATTTTTTTCCTTCTAATAATGTGAATAGCCAAAATAAATCTATTATCACGCAACTATGCCACAAAATACAAAAAAAAAAGACTTTCGAAATATCAAATTGTGGCCTATCCCCTGTTTTAATGCGCTTTTGTATTACATATTCCAAATTAATCGTTGTAATATTACATTTCCACGGCCCCTAAATTCACACGCCACTGATAGTTTGACCCATCTCACGGTGGCTTATATGAGACGTATTCACATAAATTAAATTAACATAATTTGAAAATCATATAAGAAAAATTCCTAAAAATTTGAATGTAAAATGGAATGAAAATATTTTACATTTTATTTTAAATTTAGGTATTAAATAACTTTAGAATGACACAAACGGGTAAGGCAATAATAAATAATCAATTTTACTGAAACATTATCAAGGTTTTAATGTATTTTTACATCACTAACCGACTTTAACAAGCGACCGGTATCACGCTCAGAGCGACATGCACGCACTCTAATTAATATATCTCCTAAACTTATCTAGATCCCATTTTGCAATTTTAATGGTAAATTGTATACGTGTTAAGCTTTATTTTACAGTAAAAAAGTAAAAAAAAATGGTTAAGTTATTGAAAAAAATATTTTAAATACTCACTTCCGGTTTAAAACTAGAAAAAATTCAAATTCGGAATCTCATTTGAAAATCAAAAAGAACAGTAAATTTTCTATACAAAACACTACATTTATTGTTTAATTATAACTTACTTCAATATAAAAATAAAATTTCAAAAAACCCCTTCCGTTAATGAGGTGAATTCTATAGATTCGCATATCTTAACAACTAAACATAAAATAACAAAAATATTATGTATACACATTCATATATCCTAGGAGTACAAATGTGCCCAATATGAACGAATTTCAGGACCTCAATTTTTTTCGTTGTCCGTTTCACGTGAAATGCCCCCTAAATGAAATGAAACGAATGAAAGCAAAAATCTAGTAAGTACATATTAATGAGATTTTAAAAATAATTTAGTGGGTACATGAGCTCGATCAATCCGTACCTTTATTAAGGGGCTACTCTGCTGTTGAAGTGCTAAAAAAGCATTTTTTTAAAAAAAATTCGATTAAAAAATTACTACTGATATCATGTTGAAATTTACATAGTGTACTTCTTTATTGTAGCCTAAAGTTAAAATTTTTTTGTAAAATTTTTGTTAAAGCAAAATGGCCGCATATTGGTGTAACGTGCAAGCAGTCCAAAAATAAAAATTAAAATTGCCCCTCGTGATATCTTGGTCAAAATATCCAACTGCAAGCATATAGCAAGCAAAAATTTTTTAATCTTGGTTATAAAGGACAGAAATAACCTATTATTGCAGCAAAGACAATCTCCAAAACAATTTTTCAAACTCTGATAGTAGGGTATTTCTCTATTTAAATACTTTAAAAAATAGTGTGCAAAGTTTGAAGTTTGATTAGTTTTCTTACAATTTTACGATGCGCAATGAAAAAATACGTTACGAAAAGAAAGTTTTTTAACGAAATTATCTCATATACATATCTCAAAAAACACGAGGGCAATATTTATTATAAAACATAAAGATATTGGGTCTATATCTACTTCGTTCGATGATTATTAGTCGATTACATGAATATCTAGATTTAGAAAGTATCATACTACTTAATATACAGTTATTTCACGATAGATTTCGAGCGGCTAAAATGCCTGCGAACGCTGTAGAAAGAAAAATAATATAAATATCTATCTGAAATTACAAACATGCGTTTTTGAAGCAAATACAAACCTATCGTAATATGGAAGGAAAAAAAATCTAAAAACATTTCATTACCTTAAAACAACAACCTGTACGATTTTTTCAAATAATAGTGAACATGAAGTTATTATTATGTATTCGTTAGGGGGTTCCCAAATTGAACTGAAAATTCTAATATGATCCAAATGCTTATCGATTATTTCGAACAATTCTGATTTCTAATCTTCCAGCGAAAAGATCTTTTACAGTTTCAAAAATAATGGAAAACATGAATCGATCTATTCTCTATCGCGAATGAAAACAATTTCTTTAAATCGCTAAAAATACATGACCTTTCATATTACGAAATTTCACGTTACTTTCATGTATCACAGTAACAAATAAATTAAATATTTGGCTGTCATTAAAGCGAAACAAATGCAACATAAGGTGTTTTGATGTTACTTACATAATTGTACGTACACCTATATAAAAATTACCAATTGCTAAATAAATCAACTTGCTGTTTTGATTTATAGATTTTTTCTATTGGTATAAAAGAGCAACTTATTAATCCATTTTCAATATAATTTTTCATGTATAAAAACATTTTTTTCACACACACACACACACACACACACACATATATATATATATATATATATTAAGCGTAGCTTATTAAATTAAAACATTTCAGTACAAAAATGTAATAACTAACTTAATTAATATTTTGTTGCATATCCCTTGGCTGCTATAACTGCTTCTAAAGATACAGGTATCGATTTCACTAATTTTTTTCGTAAATCCTGGTATAATCTTTTCCTACTCTACCTTGAGTTTTTCTTTTAATTGATTTTTATTTGTAGCATTACAATTTTTCATCCGAAACTTGAGCTCATGCCATAGATTCTCAATTGAATTGTGGTCAGGAGATTGAAGAGAAGTTTTTTACATGTCATGTATGTTTCGGGTCATTATCGTGCTGAAAGTAATATACTGGTAGCATTTGTAATTTTATTGCAGAGGACTTCAAATATCTAAATATTACATTTTATCCATAACTGTGTCGATAAACTTCAATTTTCCAACACCATTAGTTGCCATAGAGCCCCATATCATGAACGAACCTCCGCCATTTTTCATAGTTCAGCATATGTTTTTCTTATTTAGCTCCGTATTTGGTTTCCTCCAAACGATTTCCTTACCATCAGATTCGAATAAGTTGATTTTTGTTTCGTCCGAAAATAAAACATTATTCTAGAAGCTATTCGGCAGATTTACATGGGTTTTTGCGAATTCCAATCGGTTCAGTCTATTTTGTTTCGAAATAAATAGTGTTTTCTAGCAGCTCCACCGTTGTACCCATCATCCCGCAAAACGCGACGAACTGTTTCTGCTGTTATCGACTCCTTCATTCTTCACTGCACACGACAAGTTTAGCACACTGGTTTAAGGATTCTCCTTAATTCCGTGTATAATAAACCGTGTTTCTCTTAGGGATAATTTTTCTTTTCTACCTCTCCCTGTTTCTTCCTTAGAATATCTTTACATTTATACTTATTTATGATTTTTTAAACTGTGGAATGGGTTCTGCTCACTAATCTTCCTATTTCGTATAAAGATTTCACGTCAGAATGTAATTTAATAACTATTTGCCGTGTAGACAAGTCAGTCTCTTTCCTAGCTCTAAGCATTTTCGTAGCAAACTGCACTGCTCTTAAACTAGAACACGAATGATAAATTTTATTACTGTAAACAAAAGGACACTCAAAAGGCCACAGAAAATACGATGATGCGATTTATGATATTTGGCGGAGCTATTTAATTAAGTGTACTCAATTTTGTGAGGGTAAAATTGTGTCATATCTCCGGTTTTTTTTTGCGTTAAAACGATATTGAAATGTAAAATTCCACATTATAGGTATTGCGATTAATATCTTAGATAATGTTTTTCTTTTGGATATAGAAATTATTTCTTTTTGAAATCTAAGACCAATTTGAGTTATTTAAGCTGTAGTTATTCATACATGGATGTACGGTCAATTATGTGTGCTGCTTCTATTGAAGAGCCCACAAATATATGTATTACGTATTCAGTTGATGTGTGGATAAATGGTTTTGATTTCTTTCAATTTCAAATACAGTAATAAGAATAAAATAACAGAAATAAATAAATACCTAGCAAAGTAGTGATGACTGTAAAAAGAATCAGATCTACTTTAAATTTATAAAATGTCTATCAATGCATCAGTCACATATTACCGTAAGCGGTAACGGGAACCATGATTGTCGAGGAGTGGACGAAGGTTGGACCTAAGGAGTAGAAAGTTAGACATCGAATTAAAGGCCTATCTGCGAGAAATATGCAATATTGCACGTGGTGCTTCAGTAAGTGTGAACACATATGGCTACAACCAATGTCTGAGAGCTCACGTGATCCACGGGATTTTTTGGTCACCTTGTAACTTTAGTTCGTTCGCGCGTCTATTCCTAATCTGTTTATTTTTCTTTTTAATTTATTGGATATTGAATAGGATACTGCAATTACTGTAGAGATGACGGTGCGATGATAATGTCAGATTGCACATGAAACATGTTATTGAGTAAAGAAGAAGGTACCTTTATTAATTTCGGCGGAAGAAAGAAAAACCTAAAATGATTTTATCTCAATACTGAAAATCTATGAGAACTCTTCGAAAACAGGCCAAACTTCTTCTTATTGGCTACCAAACAATTTAATTTGAGCCATATATCTACGAAATTTTGAGAGAAAGTTAATAAAAATGATAACAGTAGCAAAATTCACGATTTCATATTATTCTAATTAAATTAAATTTTATTTATTTCATTTTATCATCTGTATCTGATGTTATCTAGAAAATCATTATGCAGATGTTTACGCTGATCACTTTTATTTCTATATCACGGTTTTATTTCAGTGTACTAAATTTATTTACAGGTTACTCCACGTGTGAGATTTTGAGTGCATCTATGTTTTGTAAAAATTTATAATATTGATATGCAGTTACACTTTTCAATTTTAACAAAAAATGCACTTAAACTTTAAGCTATATATAAACTTTTGGGCACGCAAGTAATATTTAGAAGAATTCGGGATTACTTTTGGTTAAATTTAATTTGATGCTAGTTCTTTTTGTTTTGTTACGAAATATGTAGTTCTCCATTGAATTTTGAATATTTGCTTAGTTTTTTCTATCAAACACGAGTTCAAAACTCAACATTTTTGAAATTTTCCAATCAAAAACGCTTATACGTCTTAATTTTCCCAGTTTATGATAATATTAAAACATCGCCACATCCGTCTGTGATAGAAAGAGTACCGGAAGCACACATTTCTCCTAAACCGTCAATTCCATCTTTAAAGTCGGAAGATATCCAAAGTTTAGTTTTAGATGAACGGTCGAATACAAAGTAAGTTGCATGTTAACAACAAATTGGTTGATGATTTTGCAATATTGTTGGTCCTATTGTTTCAGCACTTCTTCGGCAAATTCCATATCGGCAGATCGAAGTACAACATCGAAACCACCGTACAGTTATGTAGCACTTATAGCGATGGCAATACAGGTGGGAAGCAATCCTTGATATATTTCTAAGGCAACAACGATATTGAGTCTAATGTTTAGTTAGACTTTTTAATGATAGTTTGCTTCTAGGAGACTAATGATTCAAATTTTATAGAATTCACCCATGAAACGAGCAACACTGAGTGAAATCTACTCCTTCATTACGTCACGTTTTCCTTATTTCGAGAAAAACAAAAAAGGCTGGCAAAACTCCATTCGTCACAATTTAAGTTTAAACGAGTGCTTCCAAAAGGTACCCAGAGAAGGTGGCGGCGAACGGAAGGGCAATTATTGGACATTGGGTAATCAGAGAGAAAAATTCAGTGTAAAGATCGAAGCACTAATGAAAAGTATATTTTCAGACGCTCAATACGAGGACATGTTCGAGAACGGCAACTACAGGAGACGAAGGCGAATGAAACGACCGTATCGAACGGCAGGACATTTCTCGAAAATGTTCAGTGAACCTTATAGCGGTGCAACCAATTTCACAACTCGACCGACAATATTTGCGCAGAATCCGTATCAGGGATATCCGAGGTATGACGCAGGGTAAGTGGTTTATAATCAACACAAAATGATTTTTTGAAATTTGCCCCTCCATCGCAGAGCGCACTGGATGTCTTCGAATTATCCTGCATGCTCGTCTCGATCACCGTATTCGTATAGTAGTCCAGTAAGTATTTCATCGCTATTTCTCTATAATTTTCATTGTTGGTATCTGTTTTTTCCATGGTGAATAATGCCAATTTATCAATCTTACATTAAAAAATAATGATTCAAATGCAAATTGAAAATCAAAACGAAATTTCTTTTTTCATTTTTAAATTTAGCTGCAGCAAACAGTTCAAACAGTGCCTTTGAACACATATTCAACAATCCCCAATAATTTAGGTAAGTGCTGACAATATAAATCTTCAACAAGACATAATTGACTTTAATGGCAATTTTAATGTCGTCAAATTGATTTACAGCAATAACAACAATATCTGGGAGACCATCGTCACCATGCTCGAGACATTTCGATAGTGCACCGTATCCATATTGGGATCCATCGTGTAAGTCAAATGATGATTATATTATCTCAATGAATTTTACCAAAGGAAGGGAACATATATCTATTTCTCAGTAAAAAACCATAAATATTCATATCTAACACAATTACATAAAATTAAATGTTTTATTGGCAAGGAAAATATTGCTGGTATAAATTAAAAAATATTTCGCAAAAATTTAAAGGAAAGATATTTTCTACAATCTAATAGATTTAAATTCGTGCACGCGCATTTCGTGGCCCTCATCATGGTCGAATTGTTTTATTAGTTGTATTTATTTCAGTCCAAATGAACAAAAGCCATCTTGAATAAAGAAGCCAATATGATTAATTAGCGTTGAACAATGTTTAGATTCAATTCAACAATATCCATTGATTTTTTTCAATGACTGAAATCATCGATGTGATTTAACAAAAACAATTTATGAATTTTAATTTTAGTAAATAAGAGGCAAATTTATGTTAGATATTCCTTGAATAATTTTTCAAATTAAATTAATTAAATTAAATTTATGAATTCAAATTTCAAGAATAAATGTTTCTTAAGCAATGTTACATTATACACGGCGAGGAACTGTCTACAAATATATTTTTTAGTTGAACATTTCTGAAAAACATCATAGAAAAGAATCTATTGAAATAAGTTTCGTAAATCGGATTTCCAAACAAATTATGTGAAATAATTTAATAGGGTAAAAGTTCAGAATAATTTCGAGTTGAAAGTCCTTGGAAAATATTCCACTTCAATTTTGTCTGAAAAACTCCTTGCCAAATATCCAGTCGAAATTTTTTAAAACAAAATTCTTCTGAAAATTCACAAAAAACGGAATAGATCATTTTTAAATTAACAAATCCTGTTTCCAAAACCAAACAGTGAAAAAATTTGCCTGTTTCTTGCGAAGAAAATTTAAAACAAAAATTATTGATGACGAAAATCTTGCAGAATATACAGGGTGGCCAACTACATGTGACCCATGTGATTTTTAAATAAAATTGTTTAGGAAAAGACCATTTAATTTTTTTGCACAGGCATTTATTTTGATCCAAGGAGATACATATCAATAACCTTTCAAATATTATTTGGCTCAAGTGCTCGCCCTTTTCCCTGATGACAAAATGTGCTCTTTTTTCTGCATTTTCCATCACTTTCTCGAGCGTAACTTTTGGTATCGCCGCTATTTCGCGTTCGATGTTTGCTTTAAGTTGAGCCAAAGTCGGTGGCTTGTTGATGTACACTTTGGATTTCAAAAATCCCCACAAATAGAAGTCGGGCGGCTTCAGGTCGGGCGAACGCGGTGGCCATTCAAAATCGCCATTTTTGGATATCAAGCGACCAGAGAAGAATGACCTCAATAAATCTATAGTGGCGGCTGCAGTATGGCATGGCGCGCCATCCTGTTGGAACAAGAAGTTACGCATTCGCTCATCAAAAAATCGGTTATCATGGCTCGATAACGGTCGCTATTGACGGTAATTGGCTTCGATCACTCGTCTTCGAAAAAGTACGGTCCAATCACACATTTCGCGGTAATACCACACCATACGGTCACTCTTTGGTCATAGAGAGGCTTTTCGTGGATTATTTGTGGATTTTCAGTGGCGTAGTAGCGGCAGTTTTGTTTGTTTACCGTTCCATTCAGTGAGAAATGTGCCTCGTCGCTCATGATGATTTGACGAAAAAACCACCGTCATTCTCGGCCATGTTGACACAAAATTGTCCGTATGTAACTCGACGCGGTTTGTCCTGTAGCTCAATTTTGTTCGTCACTTGTATTTTATATGGAAATAAATTCAAATCGTCATGGATTTTGCGTCGGAGAGTGGATCTTGGGATGTTTAACTGCGCAGATCTATGTACGTCAACTCGATGTTTCCGGAGACCTTTCAACACTAACCTGTATGGCAGCGACATTTTCATCGGAACGCCTTGGTCTTGCTTTATTTGGACGCCTGGCATTACTAAGACTACCACTCGATATAAATTCTTCGTACAAACGCTTTATGGTGTTTTTTACGGGAGCACTTTTGATTTTATTTTTTAAACGAAACGCACGTTGAGTAGCCACGATCGAGCAATTTTTTTGGATGTATAGCTGAACAATTTCAGCGCGTTCAGGCGGAGTGTAATTATCCATGGTAAATGACTTCTTGAAATGACGCATAAACTGTGATATGACGTTTGTCGATTTGACAACGTATGTCAAAGTTATTAAAAGTTTAGATGGGTCACATGTAGATGGCCCACCCTGTACATATTTCTATTCAAAATGTATTTAATAATTTCAGGAGAAAAGTATTGACTGAAACTTTTTAAAAGTCAGTCAAAACTTGTTGGACGAAAATCAAAGCGTTTAAAAGATATCTTCAAACAAAGCAAGAAAAACCAATACAAATTTAAAGAATAAAATATTGTTTGCCAAAAAACTTCTAGGAATAAATTGTTCCTGAAACTTTTGTTTGAAGGGGGCTACTAAAAATATAATTAGAAAACTATCATTGGAAAAAATTTGAAAAAGTTTAATTAATTAACCTTACACAAAAAATAAACAATGATATTTGAATGTTACATGTTTGTAATAGAGTAATAAAAAAATATTTTATACAAAACTAGTAGTAAAGATTTGGCATCAACATTCCTCTTTAATTTTTTAATTATATTCGATGTTAATTTTTCCATCAATTTTAATTCGTAATACGAGTACTTCTGTGAGCATTTTCATGGATGATATTTTATCCTAAAAAAGTTGAATGTATATTTGAGCTGGATCAGTTTTAAAATAGAAGCAAATTCTTCTAATATTTTGAGGGAACTTACCAACCGAAAATTCTAGCCAAATTTTTCGTGAAATCTACTTTGGAAAGAATTTGCCACAGATATTTTTTATGATTTTTTTTTGAAATATAATTTCTTTGATTTTATACAATTATAGTAGACAGTTTGAATAAAATTTTATTTAATCTCTTTTATCGTTACTTCAAATAAAAAAAATCTATTATCCGAAATAATCCAGATTCTGGAGACATACTTCTATTCGGATCTGGAAGATTAAAAACATAAAAAGAAAATTTTTCATCAGAACGTATGTAATTACTCTGTTGAGCACAGTGGCGTACCCAAGGGGGGGGGTTTACGGGTTCAAACCCCCCCTTGGGTAGACAAGTTTAGCCACGTAAATGAAACCAGACATGCAATCGGGCTAAAGTCTGCCAGAATTATTTTTGGAGGACTCCAACTTTGACCGGTGAAAAAGTATGATTAAGTATGATTACATAATTATATCTTCATATCTACACCGAAGCACTAGCAAACGTACCTAGTCAAGACTTCAAAAATATGAACCCCCCCTTATCAAAATCCTGCATACGCTACTGGTTGAGCATACAATACCCTTAATTTTTTTCGAAGAAAATGTCAGAATCGAAGATTTATTCAAAAAAATTGATATCATTTACAGTTAGTCATAAAAATATAACGTGTATTTTACTGATAATCTCAAAAACTTCCACAAAAAATCATTTTGTTCTAGTCTTCTTACATTGCACTTATTCTGCAATAGATACTCGTCAATGAGATGTCTCGCAATATTATTGATAAACTTAAGGTACTCAAAGAAACAAATAGTGAAAGTTCGATCTTGTATGATAATATGGCACCAAAATCAGATGAAACTACAATTTACAAAAAAAACATTTGCACGAAAACAGTTACTCTTACCGGAAAATCGAAAAAATTACCCAACGAAATCACGCAAAATTTCTGTGAAAATCTTTAGACATACCATTTGATGATTACGTTCAGATGATCGGTGGTGAGAGTCTTGTGGAAACTCCCATTCATTTCTTCATTTAAACTTATAGCTGATGTCGAATGAGATGTTGAAATAAAAGATTGCCCACTGATAACAAGACAAAATATTTATGATGAAGAATCACTCGAAAAATACGATTTATTCCTCAAGCGAATAATAACAATAACAACGAAGTCTTATTTGGATTTTTTGGAATGATGTCATTCGGGTCAGATGGTTACAAAACAGTTTTGAAGAACCCGGGGAATCCCCGAAAATTTAATTTTTCCGGAAGGCAGTGAAACATGATGATCGCTTACGGCTAATTTAGGGCTGCTTTTCTTCGTCAGACCCCGGCAGCATTTGTGGACAGATATGGCAATATCGTTGATATCGTTAAAAAAAATTGCGAATTAGAGTAGTGAAAACGAATTTGGATGGGGTCCATACTTTCCAGCAACACATTGATCTGAAATACTAAGATGTAGCTTTCGTACGGCGCCGTATTCAGGAGAGTGTGAAAGGGTCCACGAGGCCCGTTATGAATGTGATTGCCGTCATGTTGACAAAGATTAAAAATTTCCGACGTTTCCATTATCATGAATATTGCCATACCCGATAAGAGTTTGGCAAAATACGCTACGGGTAAACGAGAGTTGACTGTATTCCACGCAATTTTTTCGTAGAATTCGGAAGGAACCAATTTTTACACAAATTACTGGTGTCAAATGTTTTCTTTGCCAAAATAACCTTTTGTATACTATTTCGGTAAAATTAATATTGGAAATAGTTTTCTAAAAAAAATTGTTTAAAACTTTCTACAAATTACATTAGGAGCCATGCATATATTACGTAACGCAATTTTTGGAGTATTTTAACTCCCCCCTCCCCCATGTAACACTCAGTAACATTTTCAAAGACCTGCCCCCCTCTTTGTTACGTAACAAATTCATTGTACCCTCCTCAGACTATTTTAATCACAAACAATGCATCTACATTTTTTTTATCGCGCCTAGCGTCTCCTGACACCTCGTGGCGCGGCAAATAAATTTAAAATTTAACTTTATGATTTAGTATTGCAAAAAAGTATTTTAACTAATTTTAAATTTTGTTGCGTAATAATTTGCAAGACCTCCCTCCCTCTATATAACACTTAGTAACATTTTCAACTACCCCACTCAAACTGGGAGTGGTAGGTTATATATGGATCACAATTAAAAGATGGAAATAATAAGTTTTATTCACTATCTAACAAATTATTAAATTTTTGAGCTGTATCAAATTCTGTGAATTATTTTATTGTATATAATCGATTACCATAATATCTAAAGTATCCTTTTCATTCACAGTATCATTACCTATGTTGAAAGAAGAGTTGCCGCTACAACAGGACTATGTATCCAATCCAAAAGAATATATTCAGCAGCACCAATAGCTCTCATCTCAACTAAGCTACATTAAATGTATACAAAAACATAGTAATAGACCCACACCCTAAGACAAAATGCAAGTATTTATTGAAATAACTTTAAAACATCTATAAAATCAAGAAGTCACATTATCCACACTAATATCATCATCTTATTGAAAAAACCACATGTTATATATTATTTAATCGAAATTTTGTTAACTTTTACATACACGAACTCTTTCGAAAACAACTTAAATTTTATCTACATTAAAATAAAATTATATCTTGATAATACGGAGCAAGAATAAAACATGTAAAATAATTATAATATCCGTCCAAATTTGTTGATAAATCACAGACTATATAATAAATTTGTGAAATTGCTCGGAGATTTTTATTCTTACGTAGTTTTTATTTCGAAGAACAGTTGAGATCGAAAGAAATTTCTAAGAGGATGCGTAAATGGGTCGATTCGTACCCCTTTCGTTCGCATTCACCTTATCTTCTTCGCAAATGAGTCGTGAAAATCGTGATGTGTCCTGCACCTACATACTTTCTTTCTTGGACGAATGCGTTCCCACGAGCGTCCTTCGAAGGATTAAAGCAGTCACGGCGTGACTCACGTTTGGGCGGAAAACTGCGTGGCCCACGTTAACTGCCCATTAATAACAGCTGATAAGAGCCATTAGTTGCGAGCACCAGCGGCAAACACCCTCATATATCTCCTTCCAGATTACGTGTCACGCCGATCTCGGACACATTAATTTATTTTTAAACATCGTTCTGGAGACTTTTTTCTGCACGCAGCCTTCCCAGCCCGGCCACTTAACATTTTCCCATCCCGACCAGCTGTTTTACATGCATCATCGGGAAATGGGTCTCGCTCCCTCGAAGGCTAGAAGTACTGAATGGAAAAAATCCTTCGCGCCAACGCCAGCAGCTATCGAAACTATAGCGCGGCTACTTCGAATGAGATTAGATCTCGAAGATAAAGATACAAAATAAAATCTTAGATTTATCTGCGGCAAAGATGACTACAACGCGCGCTTCGTTACAATTGAATGGGGCAAGTTGTCGTCAACTTGTCTCGGAAGTAAGTGGAAAGTTCATCTGTTCCGTGGGACCAGGACATCCTAGTGCAACTATTCCCGGATGAATACAAATCGTCGATCAATTTCGTATTGAGGAAATGTCTGGGCACTTTAATGCCCAGGGGATCAAATCATGGTCCTTTGATACTCTTCAGGTTGCTGTATTGGGAACGTGTATTTTAAAAACATTTGAAGAGGTGGAGAAGACGTAAGTCTGAATTATGTTAATTTTTTTAAACCAACGGAAGATATACAAACAAATGACCTATCATTTTAAAAGCTTCTTATCTGAAAAATCTGACCTCACAGCTCTTTGTTGTGTTTACGAAATACGACCAGTCTCAAGCAAATCGAACTACAGTTGTTAATTTTTTAATAAATTAAAGTTCGTCAGTGCAATTCTCATTTTGGATGATAGGTAGGTACTAACTAGTTCTAGGTACTTGTAGGATGGACTGGAAAGTATGTCTGGTAAACAAATACAGGCATACATGCATTCGTTCCAGAAAAATCCATGACAAAGAATAAAACAGGTAAGACACAAATCTTAATTTTTCAGTAATATTTTTATCAGGAGCTTGAAGGGTATATTTCAGTAATTTAAAAAAAAAACACAACAATTATTAAATGAACAAAAATTCTTTTCCAAATAGAAACAACGCAAAATAAATTAAGGCACGATATAGTTTTATCTGAAATTATTTGAAGCATTTTAGATTTATTACCTTTAAAGTTTAAAAACTTATTTACTATTAATACTTTATGAACGTTGCTCGCATTCTTATAACTTATTGGAAGCGGTTCGGCATCGATTTGACTGACTTTTTGCAGAAGGCTGATGAAATATTTTCCCATTCTTCAATAATAGCGGTTTTTATCTCGTTTTTATTTTCAACTTTCTTTTCTAGTTTTGTGCTTTTGGTTAGCAACTTACTAACACTATTGATGCACATTAATGGGAGTTCTTAGCTTCCAGTTTATGCTGGTTCATCGTTAATTTAATGGAAAGTGTGGTTTCGGCGTGTCGGATGGCATCCTCTTCAGGTGTTGTCATAAGCCATCCGCCACGAAACAGCACTACCACGGTTAGCTTGTTGATGGATTAAGCTTCGTTATATTTCAACCATTTTATAATTTACATCTGCGAATTATAACGATCATCAATGGGTTCGTATATAGCTACGTTGCTAAGTTTAGTTTACTAACACTATTGATGCACATTAATGGGAGTTCTTAGCTTCCAGTACGAACCCAATTCGCAGATGTAAATTATAAAATGGATGAAATATAACGAAGCAATGTGCATCAATAGTGTTAGTAAGTTGCTAACCAAAAGCACAAAACTAGAAAACAATGTTGTTGACTAGACTAGGAGGTTCTAACCAATGATCAACTACAGTAATAAATGTTTCGAAAATTTATATACTCCAAACAGTTTCCGTAAAAAAACCAGCAAGATTTTTCTTCATGAATAAAAAAAAAATTAAATCAAAAATCAAAAAATCATCATGACTTTCAAGGTTATTTATGTTATTCACTATATCTCACGAACCAGATATAATATTTGCACCATTAAAGTGTCAATCAGCGTGTATTAACATTTTGTAATGTTTTTAACTTTATAAAAAAGTATTTTCAGCCGTTTTTTAATTTAACAAAAGAAAATGTGAAAATTTAGGGTTTATTCATAAAAAATAAATTTTTAACCTGATTTGCACAGCACAGTTATGAATGATTATAAAATTTATACATTCTTATCAGTTTTTGAAGAGAAACCAGCAAAACTTTTTTCCATGATTATGAAAAAAACTAAATTAAAAATAGAAAATCATTCAAAGTCACCATGTAAAAAGGGTTCATACGAATGATAATACTCAATATCTTTTATTCTAAAGACATGGGTTGTAAAGTCAATCAAAGTTTATTAATATTTGCATAATTTGAGCAGATTTTGAATAATTTTCACAGTGTTTTAATTTTAATAAAAAACTGCTTAAATTTTGAAAACCAACAAAATTTCAATCAAATTTGCATTTGTGGTAATCAACGCTTTGAATGGTAAAATGTTTTGTAGTCAATACATTGCAAAATTATATGCTTTAAAAAGCTTTCATCAAATAAAAAATTGTAGTTTTTAGTAGTTTTGTTCTTTAGTGTTCGTAGGATTTCAATTACTTCCTCCATCATCATGTGTGAAAGATTTTACTTTTAACATTATATTAAACTGATTATTGACTTCATATTTGATGTTTTTGAAGATCAACTGAAAATAAGAAATAACTATTAGTCTCATTGATGTAAAATTGTAAAAAAATACAAATTCAGTGATTATGCCGAAGTCATGGCAATTTTGAACAAAATTATTTAAAATGGCCACCTCGCGAGAAAATCTCTTCAGTGGGCGTAATAACAAAAACTGCATTCATTTTTGCTAGCGCTCTTTTGTTCTTCAAGCATCGATATAAAAATAACAAATAACGTAAAAAAGGCTTAGCCCCCCTCCGATTGATCCGCGTGAATATTCAATGAAACCAAGCCACCCTTATCCAACCAAAAGCCTTACGTAATCAATGGATACTCCCGTAGATGATATAATTGATATTAACTCGCGTTAATTACTGTTATGAATACCTCTCATTATTATTATTTAAAGTAGTAATATTTTGATAAATATTTTTGTGTTTATTATTTTTAATATTTATGTAGATATTACTGGGAAGTTGACCGTGTGGACCTGAAGGGTCGCACCTCGCGGCTTGTTTATAATATTTCGTACCGTCTAAGCAGACACTTCGTCTCTGAAGTGGTATTTTACTTCGTTGCGTAAAAATGGGGCATTTAATTCTCCTTTTTTATTTCCTAAGAAATGCATTACTGTCAGTCAGGTTTTTGGCCTTCCTGAACGAGGTTTTGTTTCAAATGATTTCGGTATTTTTATATTCTAATACTACGTTTTTGAGTATTTTGATTTTTTTTAACTAATAAACCAATTTTAGTATATGCCATTCCTGTCTGTCAATGCTGAACTACAATTTCCGGAACTGTTGCACTTAACGGTTTTGTTTTGGCACTCATTATTTACACACTTTTAATACTTACTTTCCTTGATCACTTACTCAACTCAAATGACAAGTATTTCATGTAGCATAAAATTTTCTCAGGAAATGCAATTATTTGGAGCGTGCCTTAATTTTTTTGCGTTGTTTCTAATTGGAACATTATTATTTTTTCTACATTTAATAATTGTGTTATTGTTTTTTATGTTACTGAAATATGCCTTCCAAGCTCTCGATATATTGTAAAAACAACAACATTCTCGATAAAAATATCACTGAAAAAATTAGACTTTTTTCGCTGGGCGCATCGTGGCTTAGCTTTTTTTATCCACTTTACGTCGAAGAATCAACATATATTGATTCTTTGACTTAAATCATTGGTAAATACGTTATCTCATTCGTATCAGACATTATATACCATTAAAAATGTTAAAAATCAAAAAATGGCGCACTTTATCAAAAAGATTTCAATAGATATGCGAATAAATTCCATTCCGACCCAGTTATTTCATTCGTCGTCACTTGACAAAGATCAAAAGGACTCGGAGAATGATATTCCTTTTCAGTTTCAGCTGCATGAGAATTTCAAGATTAAAAATACTGTGCCAAACTGGGTTGAGCTCCCTTTAAATTTCAATTTTCAGAATTTCTATAATTCCTTATAGCAATTTTCCATTAGTATGTTTCAAATGAAGCAACCACGCATTGATCCATGCGCTGTAGCAAGGAAACTGTTTTAGAGCGCAGAAAAATAACTTCATATTTTCATCATATTCATTGAGAGCAGTTGGAGTGGACTTTATCAGATAAATCATTCTTTATAAAATATGCTGCTTCAGCTGGGGGGCAAAAAAAATGTGTCTTCAAATAACTGGAAGTTGAGTTTCTCAAAGTCCTTGAATTTTTGGAATGATACACTAACAGAAGTTTAATTCTCAAATCACCGACAGAATTACCTCTAAGAAGAAGTGTTAGCCTATTGTTCAACATTTCCAAGCCAGGTGTTGTAAATTCTTCTTAAATAAATTTTCGGGTTGGTAAACACTTCGAGTAGAGACCTATCATGTCAACATTAAACACATGATTTGGACTGTGACAATCTTCGTCAGTTTTTTGATAATTAACTTGAAAACTTTGCAGTTTGCTCGTATTTGGCACTAGCTACTTTGGCACTTATACTATTGACACACTAGAGCTGATAACGAGCTCACAGCTCATTATAAGGTCGATTTTAATGAGATAGTGGCACACTACATGTAACTCATTGTGATTGACAATTGGACTGTCATTAAATATTTTAAATGGCGAAAAGCATCTGCAAATTGATTTACTTCAGTGGCAAAAACACCGGGTACACACTTATACAGCCTATTTAAGGTACCAGTCCACTTTAGAAGGTGAAAAAGACCATTATTCAAGAATTTGTTTCTCAGATACTTAATTATATATTGACATGAATCTGAAGGCGCTGAAATTAAATTTTGAAAAAATCGGTACTTCACCGCAGAGAGGTAGTCTATGGATTGGTAGATCTGAAACAAAAAAAAATCAACGACACTTTAAAAACCAAGGTCTCTCACACCGTAATTCACCACCGTTTTCAAAAAAAAATCAGTTTTTTCGTAGTTTTTTTAACGCCAAATTTTCTTCTTCAATTTTTTCCTCATATTCTGGTGGATTACGATGTAATATTCTCTAACAAATAAAATGCATCAAAGTTTTTGAAAATCGGTTCAGAATATCCGGAGATTATCTCTCTGTCGTGTTAAAAAACGTTGTTTTGCAAAAAATGTGTTTAAAGTTTTTGTTCCATTTTGCTGATAAACATTTTGTGAAAAATGAAAAATTAGACATTTTTGCAAAAACACGCAATTGATATGTAGAAGCCTAAATAAGCACTGAGCACATACAGTAAAGCCACAAATATAATATATATATATATATATATATATAGGAGAAAGTAGTATTTTACTGAAGGGGAATGAAAGAGACGCTACGCTAACTTTTTGAAATTTATAAAGTGGACTAGTACCTTAAAGTACTCCTATGGTAATAACCTTCAAACTCTTCGAAATGCACTGCCCATAGATGGCACTTGCAGCAATAAGTTTTTTACTCCATAAACTTCTAATGAAATGTCTTCTGCTTACTTACCACCAGCTCATAATGAGCCAGATTGAGGACATAATGAGTTGCGAGCTCATTATCAGCTGTAGTGAGTCAGTAGTATACATTTTGAGCTTTGTACTTCGTTTTTTTTTTAAATTGTTCAACCCAGCCTCGGCTTATTATATAATTGAAGTCTGCATTTTCGTAAAGTCAAGGGAAAAAATTAAGAATTTCGTCTGAATCACTGTAACTACTGCTGGTAGCCTCTTCTTGTTTAAGTCTTAAATCCACTGGAGCAAAAAGTAAAAAAAATGTTCACGAGCTAAAACGAAGATATAATTAGCGGCAAGTTTTTGTGAAACACAGTGTAAATTAAAAGTAAGCAGTCTATCAATAATGTTGGTGGTGTTAATAAAGAAATATCAATATGATAACCGCAGAGTTTCATAATACAATAAATCTATTTCAACTAGTTTTTCGATACTTGAGGAAAATCGTTTACATGCATGTGAATCTTTTTTTAAAGACATTTATTTAAACTGGAATAGTCCATAACGTTCAAGGAAACAATAAATAACAAATTATTTTCCGTGCAGGAAAACCAAACATAAAAAAGTAAAAATGTTTTGTTGGAGTCCATAATTACTCAACTGGAATTCAATATTAAATTTCTAACTAATTAATAGGTTCTAGTTTATATCTCGGAAAGTTTTGTTGATTTTCTTTGATTAGATTTTCACATCACCTGCTATCGGAGGCTTTCACTTCTAGAAAAAGGTTTTTGTGGTTTACATTTATAAAGCCCCCAATCCATTTTCCATCCAATCAATTCGTCAACATTTTAAACATCAACAAATCAGAAGTTTCCCGATTGCAAATCTCCGCCAAATTGATATTTTTTTCTTTGCAAGTAATTAACTCACAAACATTCTACCACACCATTAAGTATTGGTCCCGTAATGTTTTCAAATCACCCCCAAATCATTTTGGCGCCAATCAGATAAACTCGATTCTCATTAATTCAAACTCAAGCGTGTTAAATTTAAAGAACTTATTTTGATATTGAAAATCACATTACCGAACGTATTTCAAACGCAAATAAGCGGATTTTTTTTTCGAAAATCTTAGCAGAAAGCGATAAGAAATTTCCTGACGGTTATAAGGTCATGTTTATAAATAAATTTTGCGTAGATTGATCTGACCGAGAAGCATCATCGAAGTCGTGATAAGACTACATTGAAAAAATGCCTTCTGGTTGTAAATGTAATAAATTGACTTGGTCGTTATCTATTTGGGTTGAGAGAATACCATTCGGGTTTACAAAAACAATAATAAAGTTATAAATGAAAAATATTGGAAATACCATTGCAAGTTGTCAATCAAATAGAACTCAAGCGTATGTTGAAACGCGAGATGATTTTGCGGAGGCAAAGTTGAATAATACGAACATTGTATTGGCAAGGTTATGAGAATGTCATACGGAACTGCTTACCTTTTCTACTTTCCGGGAATTTCTGGTCCAACGGATACACTCTTAATGAACCAAATATGTAGTAGAAAACGCTCGCGACCAAATTTCCACATTTTTAGAGCTCCATTCTTTAGATTGGGCCGTATAAATGTAAGTAAATGTTTTTCATGAATATTTTAGTTAATTGATGTACCTAGAATGTTGTTTTAAATTTTAACCAATACCTAAATTTGTCGAGAAAATATTAGGGATTTTCCACGTCAGTACAAAGTCATTTTTTTTACAATTGTTTGCTATAAAACAATCCCTTCTCTTTTCTACCTGAACCATAAGGTGTAACGATTTGTAGCACAAACGCTTCTATAGATATACATTTTCACTCACAAAGGTTTAGATAATAATATTCATATTGAAAAAAATTATATTATATTTTTCAAAAATTGACAAATTTTTGTATGAATTAAAAATAATTGTGAATTATTCAAAAAAATTAGCATTTATAAAAACCTGTATAATAGTTTCGAAAGTATATACTTCAAAGTATTGATGAATAAATTTTCATTAAAATATATTATTTTATAAAAAATATATTAGTAAATGAATTTGGAAAAATACAAGTAAAATAAGCATGAAATAAACAAGAATTTCCACAAGCTATTGTTTTTCCACTATAATATTCATCCCATTTTTTTGTAACATTAATGTTACATAAACATTAAAAATATTAGATCCAAAAGGAATATTCACTGCAATAATTATTAAATAAATATTAATCGAAACAGTTTATTGTGTTTTAGGATTTTGTTCATAAATAAATAGATTTTACAGTTAGATAACTTATTTTTCAAACTTGAAAATATGTTCATTTGAAAGTTGGATTCTTTCTCTACATTTTAGATACCTTTGTTTATTCCTTCCGATTAGCAAAAGCCCCAAATTAGTGAACGATTTACTGGACGTGCGCGCGTACCCGCTAAAATAACTCGAATAAAATTGATCGTATGTCGTGAAATAATTTATCTACAGAAAAACTTTTCCAACAAAATTTGCAGACAAATTCATCAGTTACCAATTTTCGTTTAATTATTTTTGCGTATTTTGCGTCTTGATTCGCTGCGCTATAATACCTAAGTGTTGAGATAATTCAAAAAAAAAAAATAATTTTCAAATTAATTGTACTTGAAAGAGTATATCGAAATGGTGAAATTAACACTTTAGGACTTTTGAATGTCGTTTATTTTTCTGCACCGACTGAGCTGGATTTTGTAACGTTATGACTATTTGTGGCAGTAACATCAAATTATTCTTATTAATCTCCATATCTCCGAAACCATGGCTCCCACAAGAAAGTTGTACAAAAAGACTTGCTTAAAATTAAATTTCAAGTAACTTGTGCATACATCACGTTTACGTGGTTTCATTATTAAAGAGTTAAGCCTAGTACACAGTTCGATTCAGAACAGAAAATTCTGCATGTCTCCACATTTAGTAAATAATTTGCTGCTGGAAATTTGACAATAGAGACTAGTGGAACAAGTGGAGATGAAGAAAGTCAAAGTCATTTACACTTTTGAATCTTCAATTTGCCGGCTGCTGTTGATGATGGTGACAACTTCAATGACAGTTTCAATGACAGCTATTGCCAAACGTCAACTTTCTGCATCAAAAGAAATGTCGAAACAATTAAAATTCAAGTCTGAAAAGTGTGGAGTACTTGGTGTTGCGGTGCTGCCATCTACCGAGTTCATTGATTCTGCGCAGAAAACTGTGTACTGCTTCTGCAGAATTGAGTCTGAAATTCTGTGCGGAATTTCTGCAACTGCAGAATTTTCATACAAATTTCTGCGTCGAACCGAACTGTGTACTAAGCTTTAAACGTTAAAAACCACACCAAAAAGAGGGATCATCTGCAGAACGCCACAACTTCTTTGTTTTGACGTTTGACGCGAAACACGTGTCAGCCTGCCACCTTCAAATGCACGGTTCAACTTCCATTTTATTGGACTATATCTGTTTCTTTAGGCAATAGCGAACAGAATCCCTATATGATCATATATGGCATTGACGACTGTACCGTTCTATCGCTTATGGTAGATACAATTCCTGGACGGTATTCACATGTTTTCCAAATCAAATTTGCAAGGTCACGTTGCTCAAGTGATGTATCAGATGTCCATGCATTCACGAAAGACAAGCATTGTTAGCTAAGATGGGGGACCGATAATAATAATTATAAACAACTACCGCTGAAAAAAGCTTGTATCAAAATTGAAAGGAAAAAATTACCAATGTCTTTAAAAATACATCGTTTAATGGAACCGTCCACAATTAATGAATAATAACTGCAAGATTTTATAATCCATTTTATTCAAACTGATGATTATAATAAAAAAGTAGTTATGCATAACTTGATAAAAACAATCTAAGCTTTAGCTTGATTTTTACAGTTAATTGTGCTACCAGTTCACGTTTTTAAACTATTTGATGAATACGAATTCCATGGTTTGGACACACAAGTAAGCCCAAAATAAAAACAATATGTAGTATTTTTATTAGTAGCCGCGGCTCAAGCAGCTCATGAACGACTATATACCATTAAATCCTTTGCCAACTTGTTTCTCCTGTCAACTAAAATGTATTTGCATAATTTGCCTTGAGACTTTTACTCGTTTTATGGAACAGTTCATAAACAAACCTTGAAATTCACCTATGTATGTGAAAACTCCTAGTTTTTGTAAGTCCATAGCTTTGGAATACTTTAATCTTCAAATAGACTCGTTCACATTTTTTTTTACAAAAATTCGTAAGTTTGACGACAATTACCAAACACATTCCCTATTTGTAAAATTTTCAGATCGGAATGAAATTTGTTTATAAGTAGTAGACGCTAAGGATGTTCAACCCCTAAAACATTAGAGCGCAACACATAGCTGATTCTGAGCGAAAAAAACTTTTAAATCGCCAGCGTCTCTTATCAATTAGTAAGTTTTTGTTGTAGTAAACTGCGATACAGTATAGGAAACGGTGAGTCTATCCATTTAAAGTCGTAAATTCAATTCTGTCTCGAAGTTGACATTTTTCAAAGACACTTTGAATGTCATTAATTTTAGTATAAATAAATAATTTGCAAACCTAAATACATTTTATTCCCATAAAACAATAATTCAACGCGGGACACATCCTCATCTTGCTTTTCGGGCAATGAAGGTATAATCTGCAATAGTTCTCTAAAGAATCAGGAAACCACGCACAAAACTAGTTCTTGTACATATGTATGTATTTTCACTTGCATCCTTCTTTTAACATGGAGTAAGTTCCTAGGCCCTATTAATTGCAACAATTACTGAAAAGCCGCCAATGTATGGCTAGTTACGATGGGTGTCACCTTCGTCTATTTCTTTTATTGCTCTTTGTCCAATTCGGTCCTGAAAAAAGGAGACGACACCGGCTTGATTATAAGACCAAAGGACTATCTGACTATAAGAACAAAAGAGTATCCAACCGTCAGCCAAGGATTTTGGTTCCACCACAGCAATTTAAAATTACGAGACTGTTAAATGATTACGTCCCTAGTATCTATTATTTTCCACAATCACTGGCCATCAGCGCATTTCTGGATAGTTAGGATGGGCGTCACCCTGGTCAATTACTTTTTAATAAATTGGAATCGAGAAACTAGGAACAATGGATGGTTCGACCGCCAGCTATGATTTCGCTTCAATTTCAATAGTTTTTAATTCAAAAAAATAAGTTTCTAGTCCAATTCAAAAATATAAACTGACGGCTAGATGTTTTATGGAAATAAAATGTACTCGTGTTTGTAAATTTTTGATTCATCTTTAAATGATAATATTAAGTATTTTCTTTGGCAAAATGACTTTTGCCGAGGTGGGATTGTTCCCTATACTGTATGTACGGCTGCTTACTGCAACAAAAGCTAAACTAATTGATAAGAGACCCTGAAATCTTTACTAATTTTTTTCTCAGAGTTAACTTTGTGTTGCGCTCTTATATTTTAGGGGATGAATACGCTTAATGTCTACTACTTACTTGCCAAACCTCATCCAGATCATAGGTAACGATATCATGCCGTCCCCTTGTTACGATTAATAACGTTATTGAAAACATTTTTTTGGTAAATTAAATGATTCCGCTGTAAATGGTTGCCGGGAAAATGTTAAATTAAATTTTCTTCGCATAAGGGAAAATTCGCCTCGTTTGGCCACGCCGACACAACTAAAAAAACATTCAAAAAGAGAGAAGACAGGTAGTGAAAATGGAATCTGGAATCTCTGGGCACTGTAGAAACCAAGTTCGCGAACTTTTTCGACAGACAACATAGTAGTATCAACCGAAGTTGCCATATTCTGTTCTATGTTCTCAATAAAGACATTAGCAAAGTTTCATTAAAATACTACATTGATTGTAACAATTTCACTTTATTTATACACATCGATGACGATCACTAATATGAAAATAAATTTGTTACAAACAAAATTCATTAAAAGGTATACTTTTACTTCGAATGATCTTTTTTGTCACTTTCATCAACTTTCGTTTTAGTTTGCTTTAATTTTCTTACAATTCAAAATGGAACGAAACCACTGTACCATTCACATATCTGCTGTTTTAATTGATTAGTTATGTATATGTATTTTGAATTAATGCTTTGTTTCGTCTCAGTCTGTCAATATGTAGAATAATACAACTTTTGATTTAATTGTTAAAAATGCCTTTTCATGATGATCTTTTGTATAAATCCTTTCAATATATATATTTTCTGTTATGATTATTGTATATAGTTCTTTTTCAGCTGTTCTGTACTTTTTTCATTTGAATCTTCTTGATTATTTTTCTTTTGTTTGAATTTGTTGTATCGAGATGATAGAATATATATCACATTTACTTTTATTTCTTATGCATAAAATCAAATGATAAATTATACTGTAACCAAACAATATTGACACTAAATTATTCTTAGTTTATATACAACGCCTCCACAATTATTTTCAAAATTATCATCATTGTGTTATGTTTCGACTCGCCCCGTTCTAATTTGAATTTTCATATAGGAATATATTTTCTTCTTTCTTCCGTTTCGAATCTATTCATATACAATGTATATTATAATTGTTGAATTTAGTAAAGAAGTCAAATGCAGCTACGTTACAAATTACTTACTGTATACTCTTTAATTTCAAAGGATATTGGATAACATAGTATACTTTTATTCATATCAAATTAACGGATCTAATTTTATCGTTACGGCTATAATTCTAAACTAAATTTTTATGAATATAATAGCCAGTGACGGCACAGCTAGTTGACGTCCAATCACAAAATGCTGTAAAAATTGTTGGACATTTTCTATGCCACACTTCACTCCTTGGCCGACATTTTTACGGCATATTATAGAAATCTTCAATTTTCGAAGCCATTTTATAGGAGAATAATGCTTTTTACTAACAATTATGTCCGCATATTGATAAGGGGAACTAAATTTAATGGCGTTATTTATTTTTACTTAACAACTAAATTTATTATTGCACTTAACATATCAAATAAGGTTTAATATTAAATATTCAATGTAGCAGGTAAAGCCTATCAAACGCTATTGCAACTTCTAATGGAGTATTAATTTAGTTTTTTTCTAATTTCCAATGATTTTTTAATGATAATTTCGACAGAACAAACCCCAGGTCATTTGGTTACGATAGACATAGAATAAGATGTCGAAATGAAGTGTTTTCGGACAAGTAAAAATTGGATAAAATAATTTGCAGCTAACATGTTTGAGTTCAGCTCAAAAAAGGATTTGGCAATGTACTGTATCGAGTGTTTTAAACTGTGTATCGGAACTTATGATGTATTTATGTTATTTGCTGACTGGTCATCGAGAATTGTCTGAAATTGATCCCAATCAATGAGTAAACCCAAATCTTACAATCTCTGCGCCAAATTTTGCATGGTATATGCAAAAAGATTCGAAGAAGCTCAACGAAAGATTTCAAAATGCAGTATTGACATCGTTACATATTTCCGCTCATTTTTCGGTAATGTGACACAAATACCAATTTATGCTTGCAGGCAAATATTGATGATAAACATTTCTTTTATGAAGTTGTTTTTGAATTTTTTTCCAATCGTGTCGCCACGCAATGTTTAAACAGTCTTTCTGGGATACTCACAACATTGATCATTAATGGGAACGATATTTTAAGGCGACTTAGTATTGCATGTTATGCTGACTAAATATGATTCTTTCCCAATATTATCCTGCTTATTCAAAGAGTGAGAAAATTATCAACTCGGATGTAAAACATCAGCAAGAGTTTATTAATTCACTAGCCTAAAAATATTATGGATCATCCTTAGACTCAGATTGTGGGCGCAGTAGGCAAACACATTAGTATAACACTTTGCAATTGCTTTTAAACCACTTGCGAAAATCCTTTTTTTAACATTTCATTTCATTTCAACTATTCAAAATAATTATGTGTATGTAATTGTAGTATGAGCTATTTTAAAACAAAGCATTAAAAACAGAATGTACAATTTTGAATATTCATTATTATAATTGATCATTAAAATTTAATATACATGAATTATAATTTTAAGCTTACATACTCAAACATCTTTTCAACTAATTTACAATTGCATAAATTAAAATAATATTAATAAGTTATTAAAAGCATCGCCAATTATAATTATTGTATTTTAGCGAAAATTTAGTATATATGTATAATTTTTGCGAAAGCCTATAATCAAATTCCATCACAACTATGCAAAAAGTTGGTCCATTATTGGACATATATCAACAAAATCAAATTCAAATTCCATTCATAGGTCAGTGTTTTTTAAGTAGAGAATATGTGTGGGTGTTCAGTTATTTCTCACTGATTATTCGTATTACCTATAAAATTAAAATAAATAATTTAACGAAACAAAATAATAATAAAAGCACAGAAAAATATAAATCGTTAAAATGTAATACCTGTCACAATAAAATAAGAATGGTTTGATTTTGCATTCGGAAACGTGGTAACGAATCAATTCGAGCTAGTTTCAATGATTTTTAACCAATCATTTAGGGGACTCTATTGGGAATATTCAATCAGCATACATAAATTAAGGAGAACCTTTTTATGGCATAATTTTTCTGAGTAGATTCCTAATGAAAGTGTTAATGGAACTGATCAATGCAGACCATAATTAAAGGCTCATCGATCGATTGGGACACTCAATATAATTAATGAAATAATACGAGGAAATATGATGAGTTTCTAGGTTCAATTCACAAAGAGAAAAATCCTTGACAAAAAAACTTAAATTTCCAGCGACAGTAGAAAAAGGTTTAGTGTTTTTCAACAAATAATTTGATGCTTTCACGCGGAGAGCAACGAAACATCGATTTTCACGACAATTACAATATTTCATTTTTAATAGCCTATGAAAAAGTTAAATAACGTTTCAAACACTTAAATTTTATGTAAAAGTATCCTCTGGAAAGAAGGGATCAAGGCTCTTTGAGCGAATACATGTGAGAATCGATGAAAGTATCAAATACCGAGTGGAATGGACACTAACAAGTAAATAGTTACGTGTTTCGAATTTTCACGATTTTGATTTTTTATATTAGGGTAATGACGATGAACTAATCATTCATCCCGTTAAAATTCCAGCTGATTTAGGAACTAGTATTGACGCCTCGGATACGAATCGATCTTTGAAATGACGACCACGCAAACGAAATAAGGTCTATTCTTTTGATGTGGAACGTCTGAGGTTTGAATAACACAGTCAAGTAAAAAAAATAAGACACACAATACCGAAAACTTATCTTTCTCGACCAAGATGATCAGTGAACCGGAGAAAATCGCCAACTGCCTTAATCACCATTTCACAAAAATAGGTAATGAAATAGAAACGAAATTACCGCCGATACAGACTTCATCGTCCCGAAACACATCCCCAATCTCTTCTTTTCATTTAAGAACCACCAATAAAAAAGAAATAATTGAAACTATTGATTCTCTACGAAACCATACTGCACCAGGTCCTGATGGTATCTCCGTTGTTGACCTCAAATTAATCAAAGAAAATATTGCTAATACTCTCGTGAAATTAATAAATAAAGGTATTAAGGGGAGAAGTACCTTTAGACACTTCAAAAAATCGATTATTTTTTAAATTGTTTTAATCGGTAGATATATCGCCTAAGAATATCATTTCAAAGTTTTAAAAGCTAATTCTTAAAATTGTGGAAGAGATGCATACCGGAAGTGCCTGGCGCCGGGTTCTTTTTCTCTTGACCACAAACTTTAAACGGCCTTTTCTCGAAACCATGATTTTTAAAATTGCGTAAGTGATAATAAAGAAACTAGTGAATCGATTTTCATCATCTAGCATTCATTTAAAAGAGCATGAAAAACTGTTCCATATAGACTAAGGATTAAAAAAACAAATTATTTTGGGACTATTTTTAACTTTTAATCGTAATTTTTGTTTTTGAGCCTGTTTTGAAGGGTTAATTTTCGAATTTCGTAAATATTTTAGTCTATCTACTAAAAAAAAAACCTTGAGTAAGACAATGTTTGGCTTGTTGATTTCAGATGAAAATTGCAGCCAGCATCGCTTACGCAATTTACGACGTCAGCGACGACATGGCTTCCAAGATCCTTGAAAAATTTGTTAATTTTCAACTTTCACTTTTGTTGAATATGTTTTTTTTTCAACCTCAAACATCGCCTAAAATAAATATTATACTGATTTAAAAGGAACTGTCTTCATTTCCCCACAAATCAGTTGCAAAAAAGACCTTTTTTCGGCCTCTAAAGGTACTTCCCCCCTTAAGCAGGGAAGATTTCCGAAATACCTAAAAATCTCTGCAGTTATACCGATTTTTGAAGGAAGTGATGAAACTGACCAAAACAATTACAGACCAATCTCACTCTTGAATTCCTTAGGTAAAATCCTCGAAAAAATTGTAGATTCCCGAATCAAAGAATTCTTATTGCAAAACGAAATCTTGGATTGAAACCAGTACGGATTCCAGGCGGACAAAGGCACAACAGATGCCATTCCTGATGTAATTACACTTGTAAATCAGTATTTGGATAAGGGCCACTGCGTTGCAGCAGTTTTCGTGGAACTAAAGAAAGCCTTCGACACAGTTATACATGAAACTTTAATCACCAGACTCAGTGAATATGAAATTGTTGGAAAAGCAAATAAATTATACGCAGTTACTTGACGGATAGATTTCAAAACATACTAATTGGACTTGTCAAAAGCAAAACTGCTGAATTTAGTATAGGTTTTCCGCAGGGCTCGATCCTAGGACCAACGCTATTTCTACTCTATATCAACGCCATAAAAAAAGTAGACCTTGTTGCGAAAGTGGTTATGTACGTAGATGACACTGTGCTCGTATACTCAGGTAAAACTAATCTCGAAATTGAACAAAAAGTAAATACTGACCTGGTCAAGTATTGGTATTGGCTTCTACAAAGTAGATTGGCAATAAACGCGGGGAAAACAAAATATATTATTTTCAAACAAAAGAACATACAACCACAAGTAAAAATTAATGACACAACCCTCCAGAGAGTAGAACAAATAAAATATCTAGGACTTCTAATGGACGAGAAACTAACATGAACTCCACACATAAATGATATAAGGAAAAAACTGGCTGTCTTCATTGGTCTTTTACGTCGTTTCTACTTCTTTCCAAAGAAAAACAAAATCCAAATTATGTATGCACACCTCCTTTTCAAAATTTCCTACGGCATCTTGAATTGGCCAAACCTCTAAAGGTAACCTTATGACCATCTCCAAGGCGTATAAAACCATTTACAATCTCCCTATGCCAACTCCAACGAGCGAAGTTTTTAAAACAGCCCAAGAATTGAATTCCCATGGAAAGAGCTAAATTCATACATAAGAATTTACACCGTAATGAGTACACCGCTGTGAAATTAGATAGAATGAGAAACACGAATAATATAGCTATCGCATTTGCCAGAACTGATCCATTTACAATACACTACCGGACAAAATTGAAAACATAGCGAACCCAACTTCCTTTAAAACGACACTAAACAAATATCTCCTTCAGGACCAACATTCGAAGTAAGTTACAAGTACAATCAGCTCCACTAAAGTCAAAGCCAAACAGGTAATCAACAGGAAATAATTCATAAACATATAGTCTGAACTATTAATCTAAAAGGACACTAAAAGGACACTAAAACTTACAGATTTGGTACTATCCCTTCTACCGATTTTATCGTCTGGGAAGTACTATATACTGAAATTTTCAATACAGAGAATCACTAAATTTGATGGACAAAGTGATTGAAGGAAACAAAGGTGGTTTTAAACGGTAGAAATTCGGCATGCCGAGACGTAGGAGCTGATCGGTATCTTTTGAAGATTTCCACCTCCCAACGTTGAAAAAAAATAGCTACAAGGTCTGGACTGAATGTTCTGGCGATCGAAAAAATGAAATGGCGGCAAAAGTACAGGGTACAAATACAAACAGTTCAGTAGACTCCAATATTACCCAGAACATTACTGGCTGAAAACTAGTAAACGAATCTGCGGTATCCGCATCGAACTCATGTTTTCAACGCAAGGCTGATCAACTATCATCCACTTCATGAGTGCCGCGATAACAGAAAAAAATTAAATCACATAGTTTCTTAGAAAGGCTGCTCGCATCACTACAAAAAAAACTATGGTTAAGTCTTTCAAAGGGACTTCAATGCTCAAATAGGACATTTTCAAAGTCACAGAGATATAATGGGTGCTCATAGCCCCGATGAACAGACAAACGACAACGGTTGATCGATTTTGCCAGCAGTAGATATCTTGTCGCCAGTTCAACGTGCTTCCCTCACGAGAGGACATTAGCATCTCCTGATGGTCTCACTTTCATTCAAATTAATCACGAACCAGCGTCGCAAGAAGAGTCCATTGGTCGGTAGACCTATGGTTGTAGTTGTGTTGTTGTGGTAGTTGTGTTTAGTGGCGGTGACAACACATTTACGAGGTATTTCCGAAAGATAATGTATATTGATATTATTTTAATAGCTGCAGGAGATGGTAAGTTGAAATGAAATTGAGTAAACTTACTTATGAAGTATTTTTACAGAAAGCGCTTTACCTAAGCCGTGTTTCAAATACTGGAAGATTTTCCAAGGGCCCGGACTGGAGGTAAAGCATACGAATTCGTTGTTAGTCAAGGCGTGGTGGCACATTATCACAATGGCCATGGAGAATTGTCTCACTCAACGAGAGGAAGACAGTATGATAGAACAAACCTGGGCAAGATGCGCTTCAAAAGCTGAAACATTTTGAACTGAAGCTCCTGAAATTGATGAAACTTTTGCTGAATTACCGAAGGACGATGGTGGTCGTTCGAGAGAACTATCGCACAAATTAATCGTTAACATTTGGGCAGATGATATGATATCCGAGGAATGGCGCAAATCTTTTGTATATCAAATCTATCAAAAGGGAGGCGAATTGTGCTGCGATAACTCCAGAAGCATATCAGTGTTGTGTACGTTCTCCAATATTTTAACGAAAATAATAGAACCTACCGGAAAATATTCAGATTAATTTACCCACAATTGTCAGTGATACAGATGCTGGAGAGATCCTGGAAATGTAAAATTGACGTGCACCAAATAATTGTAGACTTTCAGCAAGCATATAAAAACACTGATCGTAAAAGACCATACAAAATTATGTTTGACTTCAAATTAGATAGATTGCTCCAGAAAGAGATTACGGATACAATTGCCCACATCAAAATCGACGAAGAACTTACACAAAATTTTACAACGGATACCGAAATTAAACAAGAAGATGGGCTCGCTCTAATTCTCTTCAACATTGCTTTGGAATATGTGTTCAGAAAAATGCAAACTGAGACGTGAGAGAAATTAAATTTTATACAAGTTTCTCATAAACAACTTTTTGAGCAAGCCACAGTTCTCTAGATACAAATTGGTTTGGTTTTCGTCAACTTTTAAGGATGGTGACCACACCAAACATTAATCTGACGACTGACAAGCGATTTAAGTATTTGACCTACTGAACCAAAAAAAAATATTAAGACTGACTCATTAGCAACACTGCCTCTAGGACTAAAAGTGATGATGTCTTTATAAATTTTGTCACATTTTGCTTCTTTAACAGGTAAACCCAACATCTTTCGACAATCAGACTGTCGGTATTCGCACTACGCAATAAAAAGGGACGAGATAAAGTTACATGAGCCTTGCTAAAATCATGTAATTTTCGACGTTGCTAGACTCTCTTAAACTATTATGACTACGTTTTGCAGTACTCGAAAATTTGAGATCTCATTTTGTTTTAAACTTGTTTAGCATGTTCAAACTACAACACTAAAAAGCCCTGCTCTGCAGCGTTTTGCAAAAGTATTCAATAGCTTCTATCGTCGCCTACTCAAAACGCTTTCTTAAATTTGATTGGAAATGCATGACACCAAATTATGCCAAAAACTAATCGTAAAGTTATGCCTGGAAAGGAGTACACGATATAGGTAATCAATTCGAGAAGAGTAACAATTAATGATTGAGACAACTGTAGAGTATTTTCCTTATTAAGTTTAAAATTTAATAAGTTATTTAATTCAGCTTCTGAAGCGTCCTATGAAGTACAAATGACATTGTGAATAGATGTTGTTTCTGGGACAAAGACTTCTATGACGAAAGTTTTTGTTTATAATTATTTTTTTCCGTTTATTATGTTCTGATTTCTTTGTAGTTTTCACATTAGTTCCTACTTGCGAAATTCCTGATTTCCAATCAATTTCGTAGTTCAAAGTTAGCAGCATCAAAACTTGTTTAATGCATAAACTAAAATCGTATGGTATGTATGCAGAAATACATTAAAGAAAATCGTTGATGAGTGAACAATTTTCTGGATCTTTTCTATTTTGGAACATCAATATTCATTGGTACTCATTGATCATTCATAGTTCAGTATCATTTTTTCACTAAGAAGAAGAAGCATGGCTGTATCGGTCATAACAGAAAAATATTTTAACAGTTCAACAAGGATCACGAAACGTTAATTGAAAAGCTGCAATAAATTCAAACACTGCTCGAATCTATTCGTATGCAAGCTATCCAGATCTCGTTTTTGAACCTATAAGTAAAAGTATATTTGCGATCATATGAAGACTTTGTGACAGCCTCGAGTTTATCGGTACACACGCTAGAAACTTTGAATATCAGATGATTTAGACGCAAATGTTCGGAAAAACGTATTTCAACAGGATTCTTTTTTTGTTCCTTTATTGCATATAATTTCTCCGGTATGGGGGGATTATTTTTTCTGCCAAGAGACAGAAAATGTATCCTTCAAACAGATGTTCAAACTCAATTATCAAGTCAAAAATAAAAAACGATTCTTGCGCCGCAGGAAGATTCACTAATTAGTTACTTGAACGACAACACGACAGAGTAGAACATTTGATAACCGTTAAAAATCTGGGAGACTTTAGAAGTGTGAAATATTATAGACAACTCTGCAAATGAATATATGTGGACGTGCATTTTAAAGAACCAGTTTATGCGAATTAAAATATTTCCATGAATATTATAAAAATTTGTTGTTTTAAAATGTATTCGTCAAAGAGTTTCCAAATCAGTTCAATCACTTCAAAAACCCTTAATTAAGGCGTAACAGCATTAACAAAAATTTATATTTTGGAAGACAGCATTATTGTTTGTGCGTTGTTTGCGAAGTTGTAATATCATCGGAAAAGGCTTGTATAAATTTGATTGTTTTGCATTTCGATACGACAGCGATGGAATTTATCAATTTCTATTTTATTATGCAATGAAGGCTCGTAGTTATTTCATCCACATAAATTCTATTTGCAGGGAACTATATCCGAACGTTTAAATTTGAACCGTTTAATAGTTAATTCACTTTGAAGAGGAGATATTCTGCTCAAATACTGTCGCTAGTAATGTTAGTAATGGATGCCACAACATTTTTGGAGTTTTAAATGGAAGATAATAATTGAAATAAAAATAGAATCTAGAGACGCTAACACAATTGAAGAATGTTAAAACTCAAAATGACTGTCTATAATTGAATGGTCCTCACTAAAAAAAGTTCTATATACATTTTGACATATCAAGAATAAGAAAAACGTCCTATGAATTAACCTGGAAGAAAATCTTTTACATACTTTTACATTCCATTTACACACACTCTCCTGAGAGCCTTTAATAATTTGAAAATCGACCAAATGAGAACACTACTAAACAACATTCGTTAGAAAGATCCTACTGCAGAATCTTTTCATTCAGTTTTGTAGACGGAACCTGTTTAGAGAGAGCGCTTCAATTACTTATAATTTGAAATTATAACCAAAAAGCCATTAGCAATATGAAATAAATTCAGAAAATTTTCATCCACAGAAAAATCTTGCCCTATTTATATTTGTAGGAAATCTCTAGCATTGTTGACTTTCATCCTGTTCCATTCTGCAACTAAAACAATTAATAACTAAACTACATAAAATGTCATTTAAACTTGCTTTTTGTTCAAATTCTAATCAATCGTGAGAAACTTGTCGTTTTCATTATAAATTATAATAAATATTTATAATTAATCGTTTCCGACGAAAATATCAGTTTTTCTCTATTTTCTAGTAGAAAAATAACATCAATTTTGAATTATATTTTAACTTTTCTATGATCAACGTTATCTTTACTTGATAAATTTTTGTATGTATTCGATTTCTGATATTTGGTTGCAATTAATACAATAGATTGCTCGATTGTACAGAACAACGGATACGTCGTCTGAATTAAAAATTAGTCACAGTTTCAATGAGCAATACAATCGTGAGTGCTGGCTATTGTTTTCATCGTAAAATCAATCTTTTTTATTGGATAAAATCGGACAACGTTCAATGTGTTCTGTAAGTGTTTGATTTTTAGATATATTTGACTAAAAATCTTAACAGCAGTTTTTAAAATACAGTTAAAAACTCATTACATTCAGTGCATTATGAGGTGGGTTTGACAATACTTTATAGATGATTTTATGCATTTCAAGTACAAATGTTACCCGATATCGTCATCCCCAGTGTCATTGTGAACGTAGTATTCTGTCATGCTGTATTAAATTGTTTCTACTACTATTGATAACAAGGCATGGTCAATTTTGATTCACACACATGCTACTCGTCACTGAAACAAACATACACTTCCTAAAACCTCTATTTTGCAAGTTTACTGTCCCTAATTTGTTTCGCAACAGACGATTGTGGAGGTGTTATTGGTTTTTCAAGATTTCTTCCACTTAGACTTTCTTTAATTTTCAAGATCACATGAGTTCCATGCTGAGAATTATAAGGACTGTCGTGTGAACTTGATGATAAGGACGTTGATCCGGTGCAGTCAATAATCGACTTACCGGATACATTTCGTCTTATACCTATATTACTATCGCTACTGCCTTTCCTGTTTGATTTGAGTGCCGTTAACGACGAACCAGCAATTTCAGGCAAACTCGAGCTGTTCGGCAACAAAGTTGCAGTGGCTTCACTAAAACTTAAATTTATCGGATCAGCTACACTCTTCGTTGTTAATAGGACCGACTTCCCTGTTTCGTCTAAAATTATGTTTAGCTTATCAGTACTTGGTTTACTTTCAGTATTAGAATTAGTGTTCTTGTAAAGGGTCGCTGTACTTTCAGTTGGAATGACAGTGTTAGCGGCTAAGGTTCGATTTTCAAAGATGTTCTCTAGTGAATAATATTTTTCCTTCTTGCTACTGCTAGGAGCAGTACAATTGGACATTAATAACAACTGATCTGGAAACAAAGTGGGTCTTTCTGTCGGATTGCCCGACGTCGACGCGAGTACGTTAGCTGATTTGTGCACTTCCTTCAATAGAAGCGATTCATTCTCGAATGGTAGGCTAGGCAGCCAGGATTTACCTTTCCGGAATAAGAATTTGTCGACCTTGCGACCCGCCCGCTTATTGTCCACGTCTTCATCCTCGTCACCATACAGAGCACAACAATTGTCTTCATTGCTGCCACTGTTGCCATTTAATTTCGTCTCGATACAATTCAAGTTACTGTAACCATTCAATTCGTTATTATGTTCTAGACGGAAGGTGTTTTTTTCATACTGCGGTAGGTCCAGATCCATATCAATTTTAATTGTTTCCAAATTGATTTTGAAGTCATCTGAACACTGATCCAAGTTCTCATTTATATAGTTAATATGTATCGGCGATGTCTGTAGAAATTCTGAACGGAATTGCATTTCGGGCGGCGTATAATAGACGGATGTCTTGCTGTCTTCCACACTTTTGGCGCAGAAACGTTCGAGGATTTTGTTTTTTGTCTCCAAATCGATGTTTTCAGAAAGTTCTTGTATTTTGGATTTCAAATATACATCGAAATCTGCGAATAAAACAACAATGTCATTGTTATTATAAAAATCTTAAGATTCATTTATTAGTTTCAGGCATGTAAGCGTATTAGTTTTCCTTGTTAATAGCAAGCAATATCAACTAGATAGAAGAGCATAATGCATGGCATAGCTCGAGCCAATGGAGAAGTGTGAAGTCACAAAAATGGATAAGCATCCAAATATGTTGTATGACTTTTAAGAGGCTTATGATGTGGCAAACAAAGTAGCATTTCAGTTCAAAGATAGCACTAAATGTTACTTGTAAAAAATACATCAAATCACCAACTTGGACGAACACACACAAAAATGACGAGCAAAGACGGAATGGGGGAAACTCACATATATATACCATAATTCAGAACTTGAATAGGTGACTTAAAACACAGCTCGTGGCGTTACAAGATATTTATGAGAGCAAGAATGAAGATATTCTGAGTGGCACGAAGTCGTCAAGCCAAATGATTCGGACGTCTTTTAAGAATTCTACTAGCCAAGAGGTACGTTGCTAATACGGAAACAAAAGCATTAAATGGCTCCCAATTAATGAAATATCAGCAGAGCTTTTTAAAACTAGGGATCAATATGAAATTTGAAAGATGTCGATTAGTCGACCCAGTCGCAAGGCACATAGTCTACCCAGTTTCAGCTCAATTAGCTTTCATTTCGTACCGGCAATAACTTTGGAAATCCTTTCACACAGTGTTATTTGCGTTTACTAACGTGTCATTCAGGAAAACATTAAAGTTTCATTTTTGTTTTTACACGGCCTTGCAGTAATCGAAAGTGAGAAAAAATTTATTTGCGCAGTCCGTATGGCTTTGTTGCATCTCAAGAACGAACAAGGATGCTTTGCAGTGGAACAAAGAAAACAAAACAATCCTGGACATGACAAGGCACCAGCTTGAGAGGGTAACATATCCACGGCGAAAATTGAAAATCTGCTAAAGCTGGCAATTGTTTCATTTCAACGCTGTCTGCTAATCTGATTGTTATTAATACAATTGACACATATAGGCCGCAGTATGATATAGCACCTCATTATGATGTAATACTCATGACACACTAAAACGCATAATGAGCTCGCAGCTCATTATGAGCTAAATTTGATCAATAATGAACTGGCGGTAATGAAGTCGAAGATACCACATTATAGGTTTAATGAGGTAAAAAAATTACTGTTGTAAGTGTCATCTGTTGGCAAAACGAATGAAATAGGTTCGATTTGACTTTTCAATTTGACATTTGGTACCGACATTCTAAAAAAAATTTAAGACAATTACTGGAACGGTGCTTTTAACGGATAGTATTTGGGACGTAAGTTCGCACTTGTTTTTCAACTTTAAAAGTTTTAATGACAGTTCAATCGTCAAACACAGTTAAGTACAACATGTGTTTACGTCAAATGACAGTTCATCTGGTAGACAGAATGAGCTACCCATAGTGTGTCACTATCTCATTAGACTGTATGTTATAATGAGCTGTTAGCTCATGATGAGCTCTAATGTGTCAGTAGTACAATACACGACAATATCGAAAAGAAAGCCGAATAGAATTACAGAAAAATATACTTTGTTGAAAGAATTGGAAAGCGTCGCGCAGAAGAAATATATTGCGGAAAAATACGGGAACCGACCAAAATTATCTTTCCACTATAATCAAAAATATCTTTCACAGTGATAGGGAACGATTGGAAGCATTAAAATAAGAAGACGTTCATCAATCACTTGTGAAGTCGGTAAAAATGGTATTTGATAAAAACCTGCCTCTTTCAGGGCATCTCACAAAAGAAAAAGCATTAGAATATGCTAAAATGTTATGACATGATGCTCTTCGGACAAGCTCTGGGCTATTTGGACAAATTTAAAAGGTGGCACGGCATCACAGAAAAATTGTTTTGGAAGAAAGTGTCGATATTTCGAAGGAGTATTGCAACACATGGAGCACCACAATTTTGAGAGAACATTTGAAGAAATATGACGCAGGTCTATTTTACAGGTGTTTACCAAAAACAATATCTTTTGAAAATGATAGATGGGTTGCAGGGGAAAATAACAAAGAACTGTAACTATCGTCGTTTGTCTGAATATGCCTGGAAAAGAAATAATCAGCAAAAACCAACATTCAAGACGACCAAAAAGTGTTAAATCTTTGGAAGTTAATTATGGCTTCAATAAAAAGTCGCGGATGACTCTTTATGGATAGCTGTCCTGCTCATTCTGCGTCAATTGAAAAATTTGGAAGACAAAACTGTTTTTCTCCTTCAAATACAACTGCAAAACTGCAACCAACTGACCAGGAAGTTATAAAAAAAATTAACATACACTATCGAATGCGAATCCTTAAATAGCTACAGTCAGCGCTAGAAAAAGATCAATCAGAAGACAGTGCCATTCATGTCACACTAGGTATTTAAGAGCTATCAAAGAAGAAACAATTACAAAGCTGTTTTTTCTTAGCATCCAATTGAAGAAGAAAACAGCGATACATTCGTTGAACACTTTAGGAAACAGTTACAATCAAGGAGATTGATCGACGATGGGATTTTGCGAAGTTTATTTTAAAAGTTATGGTTGCAGATTATCCATCGGAAGCGAATATTTTAGACACGATTAGAGAAGTTGAAATTGACATCGAAGAAACGAAAGAAGCAGGCAATGTAGATGTACTTCAACCTCGCAGGCCAAAAATGCTAGCGGTTTTTGATACAATTCGTCGTGGTTTTCAGCATATAGAAAATGTGCCTGTAAATTTGTTTTGGTTTATAAACGGATGCGAACATTTTTACGATAGACGTGCAGGAAATATGTTCCGACAAGACATTGCAAATTATTTATTTACGAAAAAGAATTCTTTTTGATATTTTTGAATTCCATGTTTTCAGTTTTTCTACTTTTTGACGCCTGGAATATGAACAAATTTTATGTGTCGGATTGTCTTCGTGTGAATCATATTTTAAGTGAAATACTGAGACTGAGATAAGTTTCTATTCAATGAAGTTTTCGACGAAACCTCGGTTTTGTTTTATGGAAGTTCGACTATACTTGGTACAATTGTGTTAATTGCATCAAACCTTGGAGATTTTCCTTGAAAATAAAATGTTTTACTGATAAAAATAGCTTACAGGTATATTGCATCGAAAACAGAATATCTTAACAGAAAACAAGGGGCTTACATGAAAAATTTCAATACAATCGATTTCTATTCTTGCATTTTCAAGCAAACGCTATATGAAGAAAACATATTAGAATGAGTGAAATGAATATCTATATTCACTTTACCCACAACATAACCACTCGCATTCACTCATATGATGACACTCAACAATTCATATGTAAAAAGAAAACATGTTAGTTATTCAAAAACATTAGACAACTCGCCAATCCATTCAAAAGCCAGGACCGTCATGTATCAAAATCGAGAAGAAAACTCAAAACGATTCATATTCATATCACACATATAAATGCGTCAAATAAATTCGATTTGCGAATAATGTTTTGGAAGCGAACTCTATTTAAAAAAAAATATCTACTAACGTAAACCGTGAAATACTCTGAGTGGGTGGGTGAAAGTTGTATATGTATGGAAGAAGTGACATGATTTCTAGCCACTATTGCGTTATGTCCTTTAAACTAAACTTAACATCATAGGTTGAACTCACAATTATTCAAATACTCTTCGATCCATTGGTCTAAATTTATAATAAACAAATTAAAATATTAAATCATGCCTAACTTATTATTGTAAAGTAGAATAGTTTCAGTCTCTATTATTTGACGAACAGTTTTAAAAAGAGAATCAACTTTAAATGGAATCAAAACTACTTACCCTTATCTAGGTTTTCATCACAGCGTCCTCGGCAATTTTCAAAATAAAAACTAGGAAGATTCTCTAGGACTTTGTTAAGCGTTTGCTGTTGATATTTGTAGCTTTCACGAATACGAATCACTTGATGAGCACTGAACTTTCGAATTTTGTTTCGTTGGAATACGTAGTTTTCACGCACCCAATTTAATTGACCTGTCGAATAATCTCGTGCTCGTTTCACCTAAAATATAGACCATGCATCATCTCTTCTTGTTTACAAATGAAATGAAATGCGCTTGTTTTAAATTAAAGAAACACAAATTCGTAGGCACCTGATCAGAATATTGATCGCGCAGCGATGTTATATGATGAGTTCCAATGTTTCGAATTTCTTTTAAGTATTTCACTTGTGAATTATAACTGCCATGAATCCATTCGACTTGTTGAGCACAGTTTTCACGAATCCGATTAACCTGAAATTAACGAAACAGTCATTAGTCAAATCTACATGCTAATGAATTCCGTTTGCAACTTACTTGTTGTGTATAATTTTCGCGCAATCGATCCAACTGCTGGCTCTTATAGTGCTCAATGTTATCCAGCATTGCGTAGATTTGTCGCGCCCGTGGTGATGATTTTTCACGTGAACAACATGAACAGCATGTACCACAGAATTTTTCACATATTCCGAATCTGGAAGAGGATGGCGTTAAGTTTACCAATACTCAATCTTGCTTTAGATGAGATGGAGCACTGATGATAGATAGGGCGAAAGAATAAATATGTTTAATTTAAGAAAAGATCGCCCGTTGCGTGCTTCAAGCAAAATTAATTGGGTTAGTTTGATTCAAAGTTAATTTGTAATAATCAAAGCATGTACTTAAGAAATTTAGGAATTGCTATCAGAATTTATACTTCAGTTACTTACCTTGCGAAAATGCGTCGAATTCCTTGAACTATTAATGTGATTAGTAAAAATGCCACGGCGCCAATTATACCACAAATAATGCTGCCTATTTTTACCCGGAAGAAGAAAATCGGGTCGATGTAAAGCCTGCAAGTGTTATGCATATAGTTATCAAATCATTATCAAGTATTCCCCATTCGATTCATACCTTATGCTAGCCGTCGCGTTTCCCATAACATTAAACGCATAACATGTGTACAATCCACTATCGTTGCGGGCCACGTTATGCACTTGCAACGATCCGTTCTCCAACAAAGATATGCCAGCCCTCAAATTGGCCGGTAGCCTTCCGCTCATGGTCAACTCCTCGCGCGTCTCATCGCTTAGAAGGTCTTTTTCGATTCTCTCCTCGAACTTTTGTGGCGGAAGCAATTCAACGGTTTTATCGGGGTCGGCACTGTGCCGAAGGATCTCATTGGACGGAGTGATCCAAAGAATGTCTGGAGGCGGATTGCCTGCAAATACACACTCCAGCGTGGCTGTGGACTTCAACAAATGCTGTCTGCTATCGGACGATTTGATGATGACTGGTTTTATGCATTGTAATTTTTTGATAACGGTTATTAAATCCCCTGGGTAGCCATGCCGACATCTAAGAATTTGCAGACTATCTAAGAAAGCTACACTATCAGCGGTAATAACTGGTGCGCTATTCAGTTTCACAGCAAGATTTTCAAGCCAGTCAGCCAACCAATGCATGCGACAATCGCAAGCAAAATCATTCTCGACTATAGCAATGAACTGGAGCGATTTCACATGTTTCAATTGCTCTGGCACATACGTAAGCCTGTTATTCGATATATCTAGCCATTTCAAATGACGCAGTTCTCCTATTTCTTTCGGCAAACTGCGTAAGGCATTCCCGGATAAATCAAACCTTTCAATCGCTGGCGTGCTTTTAAAGGTGCAGGACTCTATTTCTCTCAGTTTCCTATTGTTTGTCAATGTCACATTCACCAAATTCTTGAGGATAGTTTTGTTGACAGTCTCGTTGTTGCGAGAAATCCAATTTCCAATCGATTCCACTTCAGTCTCTTGAATAAACAGCTCGGTCAAGCTATACTGATTGCTGAAGATTCCGTTTGGCAAGCGTTTGAATAAGTTCCGACTCAATTCGAGTCGTTCCAGGTTCACCAAAGCATTGAATAGAGTTGATGGTAGAACGGACAGTCTATTCCCGCTGAGTTTCAAATCATGCAAACTTATCAACGATTCAAAGGCATTTCGGTCGATGGACATAAGATTGTTCTGGGACAGATCTAATACTGTTAGCTCCTTCAAACCGAACAGAGCATGCTTTGTCAGAGACTCGAGCTTGTTGTGGTGCAGTAGTAGCACACGAAGTCTTTTGTTTTCATTGAAAAAGTTGTCGAGGAAGGAAATTAAAAAGTTGTAAGATAGATCTAGGATTTCAACATTCTTTAAATTTTTAAATATTTGAAAGGGAATAACAAACAGCTCATTCTGAGCCAGATAAAGCTCCTTCAACTTGTTCAGACCCACAAATGCGCTTCGTGGAAGATCGTTTATATGGTTTCTCGATAAATTTAACTTAACTAGCTCATTCAGACTACGAGTGAGAAGTGGATCACTCTTTTGCGGTCGTTGATCGTAGCCAACCAAATTTCTTACGTCGTTTCCATCTAAATGCAGTTCCTGAAGGTTTGTTAGAGCACTGAAATCGTCTAATTTGCATTTCGTCAGTTCGTTGCGCGACAATTTGAGAATTTTAAGCCGCAACAAGGGCTGCAGCGTGGCCGGTGTTAGAGCCGAAATTGAATTCCCACTCAAATCTAGTGTGCGCAAACGAACGAACTTTTGCCCGTATTCTGTAATTAGACTCTGTAATTGATCATTATCGATCATACTGTTTGTCCATTCTAGGACTTCTGTAATGTTTGCATCATACAATACTAACTTCTCGGGCAGGTTATCTCGTTCCCGGTACAAGCCTGACAAGAAATATTCAGAGATCCTGCTATCTCGAATGCTTTGTAGTTCAGCATTAACTTTCGCTATGGTTGTATTAACGCAGGTGATTGCTTGGTATTTACTCGAATCATGTTGTGTTGTGCTGACCGTAAATGTGGCTAATGTAATGCTACAGGATGGAGCTGTTATGAATGGCGCGTCATCTTTCTGCTCAGACTGACCGCACGTCAGCTTTGTACTTAGTAAAATCGATATCAAGAAAAACGTAAGTAGAGTTTCCATTTTTTCCAGTTGATGCGATTAACGTGAGTAACTCCCATCACCAGTCCATGGCATACATCTGTT
Organism: Oxycera nigricornis; assembly: GCA_963942545.1. NCBI lineage: Eukaryota > Metazoa > Arthropoda > Insecta > Diptera > Stratiomyidae > Oxycera > Oxycera nigricornis. The sequence goes on along the minus strand of OZ012662.1, from coordinate 31,629,691 downwards.
TGCCTCATATCGTTCGACATCCTGAAAATATGATCAAACAATTAATTAGATTAAAATTTCACTTTGTTCAATAGAAATTATTGAAACTGTATAGTAAAATAAATTTTACATCTTTTAAAAAATTTAATAATTAATGATTAAACCAACCCTAGTCGACACAAATTAAAATCGGCAGGCAAGAGTCATGACGTAGCTACTTTTGGAGTTCGGAACACGATATTCAACGAAAACCAGAAAAACAGGACGAAAAGACAGGCAATTTCGTCCGACAAGTTGAACTTGCTGAAGGAGTATCTGAACTCGTGCGACACATGTACAGGCTAACATTAATCAAGGTCGAAAATTGTGGTCTTACTTACGACTCTGGTGGTTGCGTGGCCGGAACCGTTCTTGCGCACACCACATCCATAGGCAACAGCGAGGGCTGCAACTCTTTCGTCGTGCATTGTGGGTTGAATAGTCTAAATTCCCAACTCCTTCCGTGAAAAACCCAATACTTTACATTGCGGCCAGCAACTTTCACACAAAAAGCATAGACACAAAAATTCTGACAATTCGGCAAGAAACTCACCATATCCGTTTATGAAACATGTCCGCAAAAAAACCGTTCGTAAGTCAATGAGCAACAGAATCCACCAAGATTGGTCCTCTTACATCCAACAAGAAGAAGGCACGACCTCGTCCTCTCTGATCTGGATGAAATTTGGCACATAAGTAAAAGACGTCAAGGATATTCGATCCTTAAAATATTGGACCACAACACCCTGAATTGCTGTGCTCGAAGCGAAATTTTTGTCGTAGGATTGGATAGTCTTTCGTTCGTGGGAGGGGTCGTTGGATCGAACTTTTACGCGGATCAATTGCAGACATGTTACACAGTCTTTTCTACTTAATTTTTAATTTTCATATCGATCCTTGAAAGATTAAAGGGCGCTAACGAAAATTTTGGCGAAATTGCGATTTCAGAGTTGTTGAATGCATGTTTTGTTTTTTTCACCGACTGAAAAGATTTTGTTGTGTGATGGTCATTTTGAATATTGCGTCCAAAATTTCCATGGTTGCTGCATAGTGAATGAATCTGTACTTTAACATTAATAAGACTAATAATTATTTCTTATTTTGCAGTTGATCGGAAAAATTCATTGAATATGCAGTCAATACTCGCTGTTTAATTCGAAGTAAAAAAATTTAAAGTATTAAAAACATGAGAGAAGAAGTAATTGAAATCTTAAGAACCCCAAAAAAATTAAACTAATGAACTACTAAAACCTACAGTTTTATATTTGATGAAAGCTTTTTAAAGCATATGATTTTGCAAAGTATTGACCACTATTGTGTTTGTACTAATTCAACATTTTACCTTCGAACACTAATAATCATTTCTTATTTTGCAGATGATCATAAAACAATATTCGATGTCTGATTATATACAAAACATAAAAAATTGAGGAAGATGTAATTGAAATCTTAAGAACCCTTACAATAAATGTACTCCAAACATTTGCAAATGCTACGAGTATACAGTATTGGACAAAACTAAAGCACCTCTTTGCGGAATATCAGTTATCCTGTGATATTATCAGGAAAACTTGATGAAAAAAAATTGCTCTTAGTTTTTATTATTTATTCACATGTGTATTATTAAAAAAGATAACAATGACAGTTCAGTCTTTTCAACAGCAAAAAATAAAACAAAAATATTTCTCAGTACTCAAAATTTGCCTGGACAAAACTGATGCAATAACTATTTCCTGCTAACTGTTCGGCAGTAGCGGTACGAAAAAAGTGAGTATAGAAGAGGGATGCTTTAGTTTTGTCCAGGCAAATTTTGAGTACTGAGAAATATTTCTGTTTTATTTTTTGCTGTTGAAAAGACCGAACTGTCATTGTTGTATAATACATATGTAAATAAATAATAAAAACTAAGAACAAATTTTTTTCATCAAGTTTTCCTGATAATATCAGAGGATAACTGATATTCCGCAAAGGGGTGCTTTAGTTTTGTCAAATATTGTATACATTGATAACTGTGTTGTGCAAATCAAGTAAAAAATTAAATTTTTATGGAAAAAACCCCTATGTTGTTTACGGATCCAACATTTTTTCATGATTTTACAGAATCATACAAATGTTAATATGCGTCGATTGGCACCTTAACGATGCAAATCCAATGTTTGGTTTGTGAGATATAGTGCGTGACAAAAATGACCGTGGATGGGCCAAAACAAAAAAAAAACGACCGGAATTCACCAAAAACCAATCAGATCGTTAAATCGCAAAGACGATTCGATTGACACCTGAATGACGGTGATAATTTTTTTTTATGTGAGTTTTGCTCGTAAAAAAACTGTGCACGAACGTACGTACACACATACCCAAACATAGAGAATTCTTTACAAACACAGTTTAAATATAATCTAAAATCACATACGAACTAAAAATTGACAGTCATTATACTTCGCGGATACAAATAATTATAAAAATTATTTTTAGTGGAAAGTGTGGTTTCGGGGTGTCGGATGGCATCCTCTTCAGATGCTGTCATTTACCATCCGTCACCAGACAGCACGACCACGGTTAGGCTTGTTGATGGGTTAAGCTCGTTATATTTGAACTATTTTATTATTTGTATCTGCGAATTATAACGACTGTCAATTGGTTCGTATATATGCTTACGTTAGCTATTCTCTATAAGTTAGTTTATCATGGATCAGAACCTCCTAGTTTAGTCAACAAGTATAAAAATTAGTTGAAGTATGATGAGCTTAATCCATCAATAAGCCTAATCGTGGTCGTGCTGTCTGGTGGCGGATGGTAAATGACAGCACCTGAAGAGGATGCCGTCCGTCACCCGAAACCACACTTCCCCACTTCATTATAATCTAAAGACCTGAAAACGTAAAGATATGATGAAAATTTCAATTCTGATTTTCGAGGCGATTACAAAAACTGCCCGTATACTAACTAAGCTAAAAATTAAACACAGCTTTCACGATTTTTAGGAGCCATCTTACATTCACTGACTAAGTAGATGTAGCAAGTTCTAGGGTATCACTGCGGCAAAATGTCATGAATTTTGCAATGACACTACTTTTTCAAATGTATTTGTAAAAATAATATTATAAGCTTTGAAACGAAAACACGCCGCAGTTTCGAAAGGAGAATGCCTAGATTCGCTTGCCTTCCTAAAGAAATTGGATTTTTGGGCAACAGGTGAGTGTCAGCGGAAGAGTGATGCGGGAAATACAAACACTTGATTTGAAAAGCATAGCGATTAGCGGCTTTGAGGATTGATAGTCCACTTTTTACCCTAAGTTTAACGAGTATATATTATCACCGGTGAGGCTTCTCACCCCGTGGTCAGTCGCGCCTACAAGACGAAGTGGGCGTGACAATCCATAAATAATTGACGTGCTCAAAGACGATATCCATGGAGCTTTAGAGAAATAGGGTCTCAAACAATCGGCAATGTTCAGCAAAGTTGAGATAATAGGATGAGCTACTGTCAAGCCAGCCGCGGCTGCCATTTATCAAAAATCATCTACAAGTATTTAACGACATAACTTCATATAGAAACCTACAGAACCATTCCATAATGGATCGACTGAACCTAAATCTTCCTTGGTAGAAGTCGTCGTCAATTTTTGCACAATGCTTACTCTAGGTAGAACTGTCAGACAATTCAGCTAACGTTAGAGGATTTGGAAAGTCGTTACAAACTGTCGATTTTCTCTCAGATTTTTTTCAAAAATTAATATAAAATTTCCCTAAAGTTTTGATAAAATTGTTTCGCTTTTTTCAGATTTCCAAAAACATAGTAAGTTTACTATATATTTGAAACGTTTAATACAATTTTTGGTAAATATCTAATTGTAAAACCCTAATCAATATTTTCCCCGGAAGCTGCTCAATTTAATTGTATTATTGATGACTGACGAGTTTGTGTGCGTTAGATTAGGAAAGACTGTTTAGCACATTTCTAGATTCTTTCGTAAACTAGTTTCCGTTGAAAATATTTACAATTGTTTGTTTAGCGAAAAAGTTATTAGCAAGCACCTGTTTGAAATCTTGCACTTGCTGCTCTTCATGAAACTTTAATGCGAAAGGTAATGAAAAGTATTCTCGCAAATATATATACGAACCACAAATCAAATTATTTTCTCGGAATAATCTACATTCATTAACAAAATATAATATTTTGTATGAATAAATAATATGAAAAATTGATTGGAATTGTATCGTTCATTTGGTTAGTAAAACATTATCGTCTAAATCAAGTAACAATAATATTGATTATTACTAATCCCTGTCACTTCGCTGATCAGTAAATGACTAAAATATGTATATTAAAAACGACAGCAAACATGTACATGGTTTGTCTTTAATATAAAATAAACGAATTTACTTCACTGGAACATCAAGCAATTATCATCAGTCACGACATACTATTCCGACAAACGAAATGGAGGAAATAATGTTTCAGTTAGCCTTGAACATGTATCCAAACGATTAATATTTGAGGCCAAGGATAATCCTGGTAGTTATGATTCGGATAGGATGTTCTGCGTAATTTGTTGTAGGTAGGAGGAGCAGAAACATTTATCTAAGTAAATAATCTCGTAATCTTATCGTCTAGTGGCGTCGATTTTTAAAGCGAATCTATTCTTGGCAATGTCGAAAAAAACTTCAAAATATTTGCTATTTCATGGATAAACAAACGTGAAAATTCTCACGTATGTTTGCTGATTGTCGTATATACATACATAACAAATAATCGCTTATCACATCATTTCTTTTTGCGGCGAGTAGGATAACACTTGAGCCTAATGTATGTTGAGGAGGCTACCATATTAAACTGTTGATTGTTGAATGTTTTGACAAATTAGCGCGTGTCTCAGATGCAATTAGGGGGTGTAACAGTCAAGTGAATTTGTTTCGTGATTCGATGGTTTCACTGAAAATAGAGGCCACATTACCAAGACACCAGTATCAGTTCAATAGAAAAATGAACGGTTTTTCACCCTGTCTTGTTCAGGTGGAGGCACATAGATTTCAAATTTTACGCTGGGAAATCTATTCCATGAATATAGGGTGTATATTATTGAACTGAAGAAATCATAAACAAACGATGGTAAAAATTTAACCTTTGGATAAATTAATTCCAAGAAGGTATGTCTGAAAATTACATTTTTCCCGAAACTTTTCCCATCGGGTTCATGAAAAAAAATTGCATGTCAAACCATCAACATCAAAAATTCAATTAAATCTCTTCATTTTGTTTATTTTGGATGAAAACATTCCCAACCGAAGAATTTTCAAACATATAATCATAAAATGCAGATATTTTTATCAATGAAAAAGAAAATTCTTGAAAAAATTTATACCCAAATAACTTGCCAATTTAAATTCGAACAGATTGGGAAAAAACCATGAGAACAAACAAAAAAAGAAGTGGCCTCTACAATTTCGCTTTGATTTATTTTAAAACAAAAGTCATGTGCTAATAATTTAGAAGCAGAACGGAATTAGCTTCAAAGTATTGTAAATATCGATGGAATGTATTGATTTCGGCGGTTAGGTGTTCGCCTGTCTCCTGGCATGACAGATCCATTTATTTCACCAACTGCGAAGCTATTGCCAATTATAAGTTGGTGGGAACGCAGTCAAGTGAACAAAATATTCGATAAAAATAAGCAAAATTGCTTTTCACGTCTCACGAATCCTAATTATTGTTTATTTTACTTAATAAGAAAAGTTATATCTTTAGGTAGGAAGAATAGTTATGAAGATTTCAAGCAGAATAAATACGAAAAAGAGATAACTTAAATGTTGACCAGGACGGGGAGTCAATTTTTAACACTCAAGTAAGAACATATTTTAAATTAGAACTTATATTCAACAGATAGCAGTCGCTCGAAATCAAATATTGAAGCCGAGGGGAGTTATTTTGGTAAAGTCCTACATGACGCTTTCTGAATGATCATTGAAAAGAACTTCATTCGAATCAATGATCATTCACCTACATATGTACGTAGTTGCACAACGAAATTCATTTTCGTCCTCTAATTCCGATGGCGCTCTACCAATGTGTCACACCATCGTTATCCCTTGCTATCATAATGACGATCATCATCATTATGACGGTAAGTATGACACTGGCATTATGTATCGTTGATAAACATCTGGAATTTCTGGAAAATATCGAATGCGCAAACCGCTCAACTTCATTCAATGAATTTAAATTAATTCATTCAATTCATATTTTAATATTTTCATAAAGAAATGTGATTTTGATTGACTTCTTTACTTAGGGAATCATGATAAATGTGACTAGTATGTATGTTTGTAATTATGAACCCGATCAGCACAGCTTGAATTGCTAAAATGACGGACAAATCAGCAAGGAAATTTTGTTTCGAATAAAAATCTACCGTAAATACACTTGTTGGTACAACACTAGGCTTCGAAAAAATTAACGACCCATCCTCTAATCGCCACTTGGTCTCTGGTAACTATTTTTATTTAGAAGTTAAAAAAATGCGAGGAAATAGTTTTCGGGACGAAGAAAAACGGTAAAAGAACATATTAGTGCATCAAAAGCATATTTTAATTGATACTAAAGCATTGTATTAAAATTTACTGAATTAGAGGGATATTAGAGGGTAGTCTGTACAAAGATACGTAACGACTTGGTCACCTTAGATCGAGATGAAATCTGGTATCTGGTAATGCATCCAAAAACATCCTTGCTTCATGAATAGACAAATAGCGCCTATCACCTCGTGAATTTTCCTCGCGACCGACACTACTTGTTGTAGGGAGCAATGTACTGCTAACATAAATATAGATATATCCTTTTTGGTTGCTTGTATGATGAGGGAAATTTACGAGTAGTAATTAGTTATTGCATCTGCTAATGCATGACTTTTTTAAAGTTGTGGAAAACATAATTTTGTATCGTTAGTTTGGTCATAAGTCTTTGCATTAAGAATTTATATAAATAGCGAGCAGTAGCGTATGCAGGATTTTGATAAGGGGGGGGGGGTTCATATTTTTGAAGTCTTGACTAGGTACGTTTGCTAGTGCTTCGGTGCAGATATGAAGATATAATTATGTAATCATACTTAATCATAATTTTTCATCGGTCAAAGTTGGAGTCCTTCAAAAATAATTCTGGCAGACTTTAGCCCGATTGCATGTCTGGTTTCATTTACGAGGCTAAATTTGTCTACCCAAGGGGGGGGGGTTTGAACCCGTAACCCCCCCCCCCTTGGGTACGTCACTGATAGCGAGTAAGAATTACAGAAAAATGCAATCTTTTTAGAACATTTGAACGAGCTTCATTAGTGCCGATTCAAATCGGCACGGTAAAAGACTCCCAGGATTATTCCTATCTATCGGCACTTCAGGTATTACCTATCATCGGAAAATTTAGTTCTTTGGGAGGGGGTGCGGGTGGATTTTATAGACACCATGGTAAGAAAAATAGTATCAAAGGACAAAAAACATTGTATGACGATCCTACCAAATTACAATGTAATTAGTAGACGATAAAGCTGTTCATCATCTAATATAAATACGCACTAGCCAGGCAATTCCGAGAGAAAAGCTTGTTAAGTCTTGGGCATTAGATTTAATCTATGGAATTTTTCACCATTTAACGCAGCGGAGGAGTAGTGCACGCCCATCGCGAATCAATTTTTTGAATTGTTCATTTTACAATAAATCAACTACATAGAAGATAAAACATAAACAACGTATTTTTTGATTTATCTTCCTCGTCCAGCAACATTAGTTCTGGAGATGTTAGCTGCAAACAATCAAGTTATAATTGTTTATCAATTATCCATAAACAGTTTATTTCAAATCAATTGCAACGATTATAGCCGTTATTTGTTTTAGTACAAGAAAAAAGTAACGATAACCAAATTAAAATTATGGCCGTTCCGAATTTTTCCGAAAAAAACGAAAAATGTGATTTTCTCTTGAAAATAATAGAAAAATCAATGTTACCAAGTCGTGTCGTTCCCTTGTTAGTCAAGTTCTCTATTTGCGTAAGCATGAAGAAATTTTGCAGACATCGCACTGCCAAATCGTGCGCACGAGCTTACTTTTTGTGATACTTTGGCAAATTTTGAAATAAGTAAATTGTTGTGGTTGATAACGATTGCCACAAATGCGAATTGGTTGCGCCGCTTTATTGCCTCAAGTTTTACGTCCGTTCACATATGAAGGCACCACGAGCTCTCTTTAAATATTTCTTCTGAATTCATTCCAATTTTTAATTTTTTTAGTGTATTCGATGCATCTTATGTTTTCTTTTTTATGTTAAAATTTAATTGATCAAACTAAAACCAAGAAAAGGAAAGAAAATTCAATGCCATCAACTCTTCTTCTATTCTGATATTTGACCAGGCATTCCAGGATATCTATACTATAAAGTTTTGATAATGTTTGCCACCGTTAGCAACATTTAGAGCGCTGCAAACTTTCAACTATCAATCCTACCGAAAAACGTCCAAAAAAGTCAACATGCAAGCACTTTAATATTTTTCTCGAAGAATCGACGGCTTCCGAGATAATAACGAAAAAAACGTTAATCCAAGATGGCCCCCAAACGGACCTCCTACAAAGTCAAATATCGGCTATCATTCGACCTTTCGTTTATCAACTGTCTCCATAGATGAATGGATTCGAGCCGATGGTTCCCAAATCCAGCATGTTGCAGCTGAGCCTGAAGTTCGAGCCCCAACATGACATGACTCCACCTAGCGTAAAAATGCTTTTTCAAAATGAATACGCAATCGAGACAACAAATGAAGAGTCCTGGTATTAATTTGTATCGTGTTTGTGTGTGTGAACTGGAAAATCTTATCAGTTTCTGGCAAGGAAAATCTTATCATTTCCTGATCAGGCCAACTAAGTAGCTTCTGAGCACTCCTCTGTATTACATGCCTGTCGAGGTTATCTTCAGGCAAGACTGATCGAATTATTTATGTTGGCTTTGAAAAGCTAAAACTGCTGGGGTCAAACCAAATTTCCACCGTTTTTATACAAAAATATATTAAACATCGATGACTTCAATCACCTTGATTGTTACTATCTTCAGAATTTAGATTGTTATTATCTTCACATCTACAGTGGTTAGTGTAGCTAACCACTCTATCCTAATCTTTGTGCACAGAAACCCAAACAAAGCAACTTGTGTAATCCAAGGACATCATGCTCAAGATAATGTTCCGGATGAACAAATAGGGCACTAAATTAAACGAAGATAACACAACAACAATAACAAGATTACTTTCACCTTAAATTGGAAAAACTGCTAGCCAATAAAAATTAACAATAAACAAATGAAGCTAGTTGATGAATTTAGATATCTGGACATTGACCTGGATCGCAGACTCACATGGAAAATGCAAATAAGTAAAATGACTCAGTTTAAAAAAACATTTTAGCTTAACAAATTTTCCCTTGTTCCTAGAATCAATCCTGCGCCCTCTTCGTGTCTCATAGCCAACTCGGCAAAAAGCAATAAACCAGGGTGGCGCCCAACGTGGCCATGAATGCTATGGTGTTGAATAATTGACCACCATAACATTTATGACTCGATACAATGGGCGTCACCGTGGTTTATTGGCTTTTTCCGACTTGGCTTTGAGGCACGAAGAGGAAGCAGGATTGATTCTAGAAACAAGTGATGATCTTACCATTAGCTATGATTTTGCTTCGATTACAACAGTTTTTATGACTCTATCCGTTCAACAATGAGTTTTCAGTATAATTTACATATCTAAATGAACGAACAGTTTGCTGTTTTGGAAAAATAAATGTATCTGTAAGTGAACATTGCTGATTCACCATAAAAAAATTACATTCACAATTATTCAAAAAAACAATACTCACCCCGGTAATCGAACACACGACGACGACAATAATTCAATAAGAAAATCAATACTCCGACCGGGGATCGAACATACGACCCCTTGATCGCGTGCTAGTACCTTTGCTACCTACACCGGACCGCTTCTGTCAGTTGTGAAAACTTAATAATACATTAGCAACGCTAAAAACTTTAAGGACGTTTTTCTCAAAAACGGAGGAGTGTTGCGCTCTAATATTATAAGGATCGAATATCCTTGACGTCTTCTACTTATGTGTCAAATTTCGTCCAAATCTGTGACTCCATAACTTGAGCCTCTCCTAGTTAGTTTATAATACATTTACAGCTAAATTTCTAACCATGTAGAAATATGGTAGTAGCTGAAAAATTACTAAGCCGACCGGTTGACGTAAACTAAAGCGTAAACATATGAAAGAAAGTTACACAAATCAACCGTCACTCGTAACAAACTAACAACAATGATAGCTACGAATTTTAAAACACACACTGTATCGAAAAATTGCGCGTACGGTCTCTTATAAAAACTCTTCTATTTATTTAAAAAAAAAAACTTTTTCATTTCTTATGTATTTATAAATTTTACGTTGTTAAAACTATGCAAGGCAAAACAGTATTTGCTTTTATATGCTTTCACTTTCATAATACAACTAAAATAAACTTTGAAAAATTGCACGTTCATTAAAAAAATGCACATGCACATAACTTGAACTCATGATCTCATACAAAAGGAAAGTAGTGGTACTCAGTTTCCAGTGACGGTATACACTCTATCATCAGTCATTGAAAGTAGCAGTTGTAAGTTTTTTATAGAGCTGTGCAGTAATTCTTGTTAAGGTGTTTTTCTAAAATGTCCGAATCACACAAAAAAGTTCCGGTTGAAATGAAGAAAAAATATTGTAAAGCTGAAGGAGAAAGGTAAAAGCCATGCAGAGATATCTATGATCATTGACAGACCACGTTCGACCATACAAACGGTTATAAAAATAAATCAAAATCAACAAAAGTTACGAAATTGCCGCAGAAAATTTTAGATGTGCATTTGGGAAGGAAAATCAAGAGAATTATTAAGAATGATCCAAAAACATTTATACCTAAAATAGCTGCAGACATTCAAGGAAACATTTGAGTATTATTGAATCCTCAAAAAGTGTGCAATTTTCTGCATAAAAAGGGTTTAAAGGGGTGCATTGCAAGAAAATATCCTTCATTTCGAAAAAATTCTTGCGCGGCACTAAGAGTATGTAAGAAAATCATACCAATTTTGGGGAAGAAGTTATTTTCGTAGATGAAAGTGAATTTAATCATTTTAGATTTGATGGGCGGCGATTTGTCTGGCGAAAAATTAATTCGGCATTGCAATCAAAAAATTGTGTTGCAGATTTGATGTTTATTGAAAGTTCTAAGGACAAGCATAAGTACTAAGAAATATTGAAGGAAAGGAAGGAAAAAAAACAACTTTTTCAAAAAAAATATATTTTAAAAACCAGAAATCTATTTTATTTAAAATTTACACACATAAAAGTTTAGCATTTCAAGAAGTTGTAATAAAATTTCAGCAAAAAACAAACAAAATTGTCAATTTTCCTGCAGTTTTCCTCGTTCAACCTTTTTTTGCGGTAGGCAGAATATTTCGATGCAGGTTCATCTCAAATCAAAAATGTTTTTATAGGTTATGCCCTTGGCTTGTGCTTGAACGAAGGAATTGAAAAAAATGAAATTTAAAGTTTTGAAATGGGTTTGAATTAATTTTCGTTTCATATTTTTTTAGAATTTTTCCGATTCTCATCGTTTTTGAGGTTTTTACCGCGATTTAACGAATTAAAGTTATTTTTTAGCGACTTACATCGAGTCACCGATCCAGGTCCATCATACAGTAACTAGTTCGCCTTATTTGCGATGTTCAGAGCATCCTTTTGATGTTTTGTTATTTTATGAAAAATAAAAGAGCTGATTTTACGCGGTATTCATATCTCTAAAACTCCGGTAATATTGCACAAATTTACTTCAAATTTGGTGTAAATACTCTTGAAGTACTATAAAAAAAGTTTCGATCGATTTTTTGAAAATATAAGACCTATAAGTGAATATCTCACATATAATGAAACCTGAAGACATCGAATCCAAAAACATGGAACTAGAATTGATAGTCCAACTCTTCTGATGAGATTATCAAAATGTAGCAAAGCCGCTTAGTAAAGATCTTTAACAGCATACTTACTTCGGGGTTAAGATGCATCGTGTACAAAAAAAACATCTGACAATAAATTGCGGGGAAAAATTTGTCCTTTCTATCTCAGTTCGAGAGCTTTTCAACTTGAGCTCGTAGAAAGCATTGTTTTAAGTATTTTGATCAAATCCACTTGTTCCTAAATTGCAAATATTTGTTTTAAAAATGTTTTAAATCACAACAATTACTGCTCGACTTGAACTGCACGTAAGTAACTTCTAATTATCACGCTCAAGCTATGTGATTTTTTTGATTGCCAACTAATTAAGTTGCAGCCAAACGAAGTCACTAATTTTTCTTATCAAACGAACCACAGAAACCCGCTTATCACTTTTCTACCCCGCACAAAGAAAAGAAATTAAAACAATGATTTATCAGTGTAAATATCAGGAAACATTAAATGTATATGACTGTATGAAATAAAACTTGCGGGTTTGGCATTTATCAAATCGTCTGGCGGTATTGTCAATTATTTCCATACCTACATATGTCTGTACAAACCAAATATTGTTAGGCAAAACGATATAAACAACTCGCTTCAATTTGATAAACCATTTTAACCTCGACCATTGAAAAGATAAGATTTTTAATCGACTCAGATTATACAGAATTATACGAGACTGTTTGTCTCGGTTCATCGAATCATAAATGCTATGATAAGAAGGTGATATTGTTTAAAGGTTATTTCTTGGACTACTGAACTAATTTTAGTTTTCATTTTGCGTTGATGCAGGAACATATTAACTCTTTCAGGCTGGGTGGTTAGTAACACTAACCACCTAATTAAATTTTTTTGAAGGGAAATACATGCTATCTCTAAACATAAACAAAATAAAGAAAGAAGAACTATTTTATTACTTATTCAGAAGTGTGACTGAAAGAGTTAAACGAAATTTATGTCATTAGTCCAGTCAATGACCATTTCAAACGGTTTTTCGCAAATAACTCACAAAAAAAGAGTTTAAGTGAAAAAATCATTCTCAGTTGAATTGTAACTTATATAAAACAGAGAGAATGGTGGGTTTACGGAGTCTGTACAGCCAGTAGGAGCCAAGCTATAGCTTGTTGAAGGTTGGTTCTAATTAATCGAACGCCAAAATACAAAGAAGACATTTTTAGACAAAAACTCATAGAATTGTAGCTTTTGCTTTTCTGAAAATTTTCATATTTTTTTTTGATAACAATTGACGAAGATTCAGCCGTTCAAAGTCATCAAGTGTTCATAATTAGTGACATTTTCAGCACCTTTCAAAAATAAGGGCTGAAAAAATTAAATTTATGTGAGTCCTTGAAATTACCCACAAAATCATTTTGTTTTAAAACTTCGTAGCTTCAAAACTGACCGAGATATGGCTGAAAACCAAGCACATATTTTAGCAATTATCAGAACATGTATCTTAGCGCATAAGAAAATTCACATGATGTGCTATATTTTAGGTAGTGATGAGCAAAACAAGACCAAGACTGTGGTAATCTTGGTATTGGTCTTGTTCTTGCGCACTCGGTCTTGGTATTGGTCTTGCAGGGCAAGTCTTGGTCTTGGTCTTGATAGAGTAGGTAGAGTCTTGGTCTTGCATAAAAACAAGACTGCAAGACCAAGACCGATTATGCTCATCACTAATTTTAGGCACAGATGAAGTTATACCTACGTACTCTCGTGCTCACACACACACTCACTTTATGCACACAAATAGAAAAGAGACAATTGGATTTTAATTATTATGTATGAAAACTTTTTTCAATAAGTTTTATAAACAAATTTTATTCCAGGATTCATTTTGGAGCCTAATTTGACTCTGTAAATTTTGTACATTGATAAGATAACTTTATCAAGATTTTCTTACATGAGTGGTAAGTTTGATTTATAAAATTTAGTAAATTTGAGTAATTTGTAATGAAATTTTAAAAATAAACTCAACATTTTTACACGCGTTTATATGAAGAAAAAAACTTTTGAAATTAAAACAATCAATAAAAATTAATTTTTTAATAATAAATAAATAAGAATAATTAAAACAGTGAAAGCATTTAATTTTATATCACTGTATAATTGGATAATTCATTTATAAAACCTTTTGAAGATATTTTTCACATTATAACTATTCTAAGCGGTAGCTTTGAGGGGTTGAAACTGTTAAATACCAGGTGTGCAATCTTAAAACGGCCGTTTTCTAATAGATGGCAGTACGCGCGCATGAGGCGTGAGCCGACCTTGCCCGCCATTTTTTCTCATTGCTTTGATCTTTGTCATTAGTAAACAAAAGACAAAGTCAGCAGTTTCGAACAATAACGTGTCCTTAGATCACGATAAACATGTCGAATGTTGTGCCAGATAAAGAGCATTTGCTGGGAGCACTGCTATTCCTCTTCAATTGGAAGAAAACTGCCACCGAAGCGCATAGAATTCTTGTGGAGGTCATGGCGACAATGCTCTGCGTGAAACTCGGTGCAGTGCGTGGTTTCGGCAATTCAAAGACGGAATTTTTAACGTCACCGACAAGAAGCGCGAAAATTGACCAAAAGTTTTTGAGCATACCGAATTGCAATGTTTATTGGATGAAGACCACACCCAATCGCAGGAACAACTTGCCGCGCAGTTGAATGTTAGCCGCCAAGCAATTTCGAAACGCCTTCATGCTATGGGAAAGATCCAAAAGATCGGGAAGTGGGTGCCACATCAATTGATAGACCGACAGATGGAACGACGCCAGAACACGTGCGAAATCTTGCTTGATCGGCACAACAGAAAATCATTTTTGCAACGAATCGTCACTGGCGATGAAAAATGGATCTTCTTTGAAAACCCTAAGCGCAAAAAATCGTGGGTGGGCCCCGGCGAACCCTCTACATCGTCTGCTAGGTCAAATCGATTCGGGGGAAAGACAATGCTGTGTGTTTGGTGGGAATAGAAGGGGGTAGTTTACTACGAACTGTTGAAACCTGGTGAAACGATCGTGGATCGTGAATTGTGCAAAAAAAAACGGAATACGCGGATCGGCATGAGGGTATCATGTTCCAGCATGACAATGCACCATCACACACAGCAAGATTGGTCCAGAATACTTTGGATGCACTTGACTGGGAGTTGCTACCCCACCCGCCCTACTCTCCAGATCTGACCCCTTCCGACTACCATTTGTTTGCGTCGATGGGACACACGCTTGCTGAGCAGCATTTCAATTCTTATGAAGATGTTAAAAAATGGCTCGATGGGTGGTTCTTATCCAAAGAGGATTAATTCTTTTGAGGTAGAATCCACAATCTTCCCCAAAGATGGGAAAAATGTATAGCCAACGAGGGCAATTACTTCGAATAAAATCTTCTTCACTTTTCTGCGTTAATTATTGTGCTAAATAAAAAAACAGCCGTTTTAAGGTTGTACACCTGGTGTTTCATTAATTGTAACCCTCAATACCAATTGACATTCATTCTACTCATTTAAAGATTATTTCAATCGTTTTTCCATTATAAATCGTTTTTTTATTATACAATTTTTTAGGATAGGTGTAGTTTTCACTCCTAAAAAATAAAAAGCAACCATTGGATTTTTTTTAACTTTGAAGTACATAGAGGGTAAGTAGAGCCTAAATCCAAATTTTCATGCAAATCGGTGGTGACAGAGAAAATTGTCCAGTTTCGCCGTATTTTACCTTCATTGACTAGACTAAATATTTATCAACAATTTTCATCACAAAAATTTCGATTTAAGTAATTTTTACTCTAACCTGTGTGCTGAGCTAAATTGCAGACTGGAAATAATTATGAAAAATTCATAAAAATTAAGGCTTTAGACGTCAAGATAACTATGAACCACTGTATGTACGTTCATCTAATATCCATATCGCTTTCGATAATCTTTTAGCTTGTTTCATTAAAGTGCCCAAACAGGATCGCCATTTCCTTCAAATAACCTATTAGAAACATGAAATAGTCAAGTAAATTCTGTTTCATGTGTAGCTACTAAACAAGTGCATTAAAATCTTGGTCCACACTTCTACAGCAAGAGGAAATCTATATAAATTCAATTGCTAGCAAGATACAAGGTTAAACATTTACGAAAATAGCTTATTTATTTGATCGCAATCATTTTTTAACATCGAAGAGTAAACTGTGCAATATTCACTAAAAAAAAATTGCACAACCTGAGTGCAATAAAAATTAATTGCTTAACACACATTTTATGGAGTCAGTCAAACGTTTAATACGCGCATCTTCAGCAAATTAAATTTCAATAAAATGTCTGAACCAGGCATGAAAGCTTGCCAACAATTTGCACATGTTAGTGAGGACTATCAACACGTAATTTCTTCCTTTCTTTTCGTGAATAATTTATCAGCAGGAATATCAATGCTGAGGGTTCAGACGGTAGATAGTGCCACTGTTACGTAAGTGCATGTTAATGCAGAGAGAGAATACGTACATTTTTTTATAGCAGAAAGAACAAAAAAGCAATTTGCTCGTAAACGACTGTGCGCTGGTACCTGATAAGTATTCACATGATAATGTTATCTATCTTAATGTTTCGTGAATGCGACATACATTTTTCCAGTTTCTTATCTTCTATTGGAAACATTTTCCTTGTTAGATTTTACGACTGCTTCATCAAATTATAACAAGGGAAACATAATTTCTTAGATATTGACTGTATTTTCGTTATTAATTAATAGACCAGGGCGGATCTGTTTTCAGTTGGACGTTGAGGGGGGCGCACACTGATTTTTATCCACCCTTTTAAAACAGACAAAAACATTAAAATTTATCGAAATGTTTCGAAATTTTGAAAAGTTTTTTTCCTACTTTTCTCACTCCTAATTTTCAAACGGTTCATTTAAGAGCAAAATTGTGTGGCAATTAAAATTGCATAATACAATTTTCTATAAGACAAAATTGGTTAAAAATTTTAAAACATTTAACCCTCGCCGCAAAATAGCAATAAATATGAAAAAGGAAAAAAAATTATTTAATTTTTTTTTTGCCATTTAGAATGTGCTTAGGACCTTCATAGTCCGCCATATTCAGTCGTAGGAGCCATGCTTCCATTAACTGAATATGCAGCCGCTGAAATGCTCTTTTACATGTTAAAAAAGTTGCAAACTTCTATAAGCTTAAGGGGGAAATACAAGTCAAATTCAAAAAAAATGCTAATTTCAGATTGATTTAAAAAATATGTGTTGTTTATTTAGAAGATTTTAAACATGAAATCATAAAAGTAAATGTCTCAAAGTACTTGAAAATATTTTTTCTATAATTTTTCAACACAAAATGACGGCGATGCGAGCGAATTAAAAAAAACATCTCAAAAAATGCCTCGTACAACTTAACGCCATTCCCGGAGATCCTACAACATTCAAAAGAAGAAAAATATGTAAATGAGATGTATAGTTCATAGGTTGACCAATGACATTTATAAAAAAAATGAAATTTTTACATTAATTTTAGATTAAACAAAAAAAAATCGATTATTTTTTTCAAAAAAATCGCGTTTAAAACAATAATAACCAAATTATTTCCCGAAAATTACAAAAACATGTAAGTTCAACGATTAGATAATACTCTTTTGTTGATGTGGTATAAATTTTAGCCGGATCGGTTCAATATTTTTGAGATATTTTGTACGGAAGTTGGAAAAGTACTACTTTGAGAAAAACGCGTTTAAAGTTTGCAGTAGATAAAAATCATTGATTCTTAGTTTTTGTTATGACTTACTCGTTAGTCAGCGATTGCAGGTCCTATTTCCTTAGAATTTCAGATTTATAAGAATATGGTAGGGATACACAATTAGATAACCGCCCATAGCGCCGGAGAGAAGGTGCAGGTGTGCTCGACTTACTGGGGAACGCCGCGCTGCCTATAACGGACTATAACTCGAGAACTAATACGAATATCGCTTCAAAACTTTTTTTGGTGTATTCTTAGAGTATTTGGAACATGTTAATGTAACTTTTGAGCAGTTACATGTATTTACCTCCTTAAGTTTCTGACTTGCAAGCTTCAAATTTTTTGGAATTTTTTTAAATAAATTTAGAATGAAAAATTATTATGGGCAATCAATGATTCGATATTGATAAGAATGTGTGTGCTATTTTATTATATTGTAAAGATTTTCTAAGCGGACTACAAATATCCTAAATGCACATTAAAAGGTAAAAAAAGATTTTTTTCCCGTTTTTTATATTCATTGCTATTTTGCGGCAAGGTTTTAAAAAATTTAACCCATTTTATCTTATAGAAAATTTCATTACACAACTTTTATTTCCACACAACTTTGCTCTAAAATGAACCGTTTTAAAGTTAGGACTGAGAAAAGTAGGGAAAAACGTTTTTTTTAAATTTCAAACATTTCGATTTATTTTAATGTTCTCGACTTTTTTTGAGAGGGAGGATAAGTCAATTATTGTTATACGAGTTATTCCACAACTATTCAACAACTAAATCTATGTAGTCGTTTTTTACAGATCCGCCCTGGTCTATAAAACATTATTGGAACCTGCCTTTTGTTCTAACGAAGATAACTGTAATAAGATAATGAAGCTTCAATTATTACCATCATATATTTTTGTTTTCATTCTTTTGCATTACTTATTTCTGCAAATACATAGTCACAAAACAAACGTCGTATCCCCGATTCACACAGAATTATTATTATGCAGATTTTCGCATAAATCTCAATCGTACTTCATTTGATAGAAACAGGAAAATCTTTTCCATGGATAATCAGAAAATTTGTTGAATAAAGCAACTATCATTTAAAATTATTCAACTTTAAGAGAAAGTTGAACAAAAAAACAGATGGCCCACTCATCGGAGCTTGCAGCTAATAATATTTGATACCATGCAAATTCATGCAAAAGACCTAATTGATGCGCGAAGAAAGTTTATAAGAAACTATTTACCAGTTTTTCACATTTAGCAAACATAAAAATGATTAATCCTTACGAATTATTGTGCTCTATAAAGAAGAAGAATCTATAAAGATAGTAGCATTTATAAAATATAGTCCTTCTCTTATTGATTTAATCATTAAATGATCAACACGCTGGAATATCAAAACTAGTTTAACATTCCGATCAATTTTTGAAAAATGACTACCGAATTCAAGTCGAATGTGGAATATTTTTTCCGTGAATGGGGATACTGCGAACTCCACGACTTGTTTGCGACAATATCTATACAGGCTAAATCATCTTCATATACTCGTAGTTCTTCATCCTCCGCTTATCTTACAATATCCGTTTTAACTACGCAATCTTCTCTTCTACCTGCGCGTCATCTCATTAATTTGAAAATATCCATAATCCGATGGTGGACCAAAATTCACATCTGCCCATATTTGTTTCAAGCTGTTATTGAGAATTAGTTACTTATAGGCTATTTACACCGTCACGAAACACAAAATTTTAAGATGATTGCTTTTGATTCAAAGTGGTTAAAAAATCTCTGCTTTCGCAAAAATATCAAAAACACATTTAAAAGGGGTTTTTGTCAAAAGCATGTGATCAATTGATGTTGAATAAGCAATCACAGACCGGATTTTTTTTTTTGATTCAATACACATCAACCCTTTTGTCAACAAACAGTTACGCGCGTATTATTCTGACTAAATCTTTTTCCTTCTCGTCAAAAGATTCTAATTTCCGATTTGATCTTCATTATGATATGGTAATTGTCCCATCCATTCATAACCGATGCAGCAGCAAAGGGAAGACTTTTTATAATCTAGAAAAATGTTTGCTTTTTGATTAAGTTTAAGGTTGGAAGGACACTTAAAAAAAGTACATATTAGAAGACACAAAACAGCGAATTTTTATGAATTTTTTTCTCAGCTCCTTCATCGAATATAGACATGCAATTTTTTATTCAACAATACATTTATCTTATCAGAGTACAAAAAAATTTTTTTTTTAATTTCTCATTATGAAGCTACTTTATAGAGGGCGCCAAAATTGACACCTCGAAAAGTACCCCATTGCATGGCCGACAGTTCATCTCAAAGTTTGCAAGTCTGAAACGGAAAGCTGAAAAAGGGGTTTAAAGCTTATGTTTCTTATGAGACAATTCACTGCCGTTTATGAAAAATTGTTTGAAAAAAAATTGCCAAGATTTGACTTTTTTTTAAATCAACCCTCGTTTTTTGCACGTCATTTTTCCAATTTTTTGGTGTAATTGAGGTGAATTGTCTTGCAGAATATGTTTAAAAATAAAGCGCACTAAGATTTATTAAAACCGGTTTTGTAGGTCCGGAAATTAACTAGCGGCCAGTTGAAAAAACGCCATTTCGAGAAAATCGCGTTTAAAGTTTGGCTTCGTTTTTTATTACCTTTTCTATACGTTTTTAAGTATCTTTTCTATACGTCAGAATATAGTGAAACGTGTAAGACGAAAATTTCGTGTTCTATTGTGAATGAAAAGGAGAAAAGAGAGGAGATTTGCGAATGGCACCCACCTTACATCTCAAAAATTATTTGAAAACCAATTGAGCAATAATTGTGTGTATGAGAAGGGATTACTATACATCATTCTAGACTTTTAAAAATGAGACCTTTGAACAAAGATATTTTCTTTCAAGTCTTTAGGAAAAACAGAATTTTCGTTGAAAAGTGTTCTTGACAACTTAAAATTTATTTGATACCTGGGAATCACAAAACTATCGGAAGTAAATAATATGTAAAAAAAATAAAAATATGCAGTTCATCGAAAGGTTAAATTTAGTTTGTATTATCGTCAAAAAGCACTTTTTTCATTTTGTTATTTATGGGAATAAAATGCAATCAAAAAGAGGTTAAATATGGCATTGTGTTCTGATTACTAATGTCTAAAATTGAAAATTCGAATAACTAGTTCAAGAAAGTTGGGATGTTAAATATGGATCACGCTTCACTTTATAAAATACTCCGTAGAAAAGTCAAGCTCGTTTTCCATCGACACAAAATATTAAAAATATTAATTTGAGACGAAATAATATCATTTTTGGAATAGTTTGAATATTTAATTTAGTGTTTCCAATACTTTTCATTCAAAATCAATACCAAATTACATATAATAATTTACTCTCGTCATGCTTTAAAACTTAACTGCCCCATTAGAGATAATATTCAGACAATTCCCATGCGGCCGGCGCTGCGAGAGCAGCCAAAAACGCGCACGCACGTAAAACCGTTTTATACTATTGTAACGCTCGATTTTTTTCAAAATATTGCGAGAGGTCATTGTTAAAAGTGCGAAGAGTTGAAAAATGCTTTAAATAATTTATCAATATTTTGAAATTTTTAATGTGTACTACATACTACCTCAAGGAAAACCATATTTTAAATGTCCTGATGAATTTTCCCTGGGAACGACTCGCATTCCCTTTCTTCCTTAGTCTAATTTGATCATCTCAAGAAATGAGAACGATCCCTTAATATGGAGACTTGAAAGTTCCAGACACTTAAAAAACCCTTTGACTTTTAATTTAATAAAATTCAATGGAGAGCTTAAAAATTAAGCAATTCATAGCAAAGGAGTCTCAGTCACAGTCACATAAAAAAAACATAAAATAAGTTCTGATTTTTTCAATTTATCAACAGAGCGCCTTTTTTTTTGCTCGATCATACTTTCATAAGCTGTGGCCCCTGAAACAGCTCTTCAAAAACAAGGAAAAGGCTTTTTTCGTTTTTTCTTTTCCATTTTTATATTTATTGCTAATTTGTGACAAGGGTAAAAAATTTAACCAATCGTATCTTGTAGAAAATTTAATTACGCAACTTTTGTTTGCTCTCAATTTTGCCCTAAAATGAATCGTTTCAAAGTTAGATGTGAGAAAACTAGGAAAAAATCGATTCTTTTAGAATTTTTAAACATTTTGATTTATTCTTTAATGTTCCCGACTTTTTTGAGAGGAAGGATAGATCAATTATTGTTATACCACAACTTTTTCTGCAAAAATCAGTGTGCCCCCTCTCAACAGCCAAGCGTAGTCGTTTTCTACAGATCCGCCCTGGTCTATTGGTGAAATAGTTGATTTTGTCCAACTTGGATAGGCTTTGACTGCGATCTTTTCTCGGTAGGCGCGCGATAGTTTTTGAATAGAGCAAAATATGAGGAAGAAGAAGAGTTTAATGTTTGGATTTTGAAGTGGTAGATTTTCTATCAAAATTTCGTAATAGAACATCGAGATGGCTGCATCTCCAGAAAAAAGATTCGAGATTAAAGGTAGTGAAACGCACCCAAGACATCATTACGCGCCGAACGGAGCTGGCCTACCAGTAGTCATCGCACTTCCAGCTATGGAGAGACCGAATCCAAATTATTTCGTACGAAAAGTTCGTTGTTTCGTATTCGGAAATGAGCGCCTTTGAGGTCTCGAATTTCGTCGAAAATTTATTCGCAAAAACATAATTCCATTACAAATTCGTGTTGATTTTGTGAACTTCTTCGCGCTCCAGTTGAATAAAAGTTTTGACCACTTTCTTCTTCCTTTCACTCATCAGCAGTAAAGTCAAGTGCCCTCAGATGAAAAATCTTGGCTTCTAAATCGCCAACTCCATCAATACTCGACATCATATAATCAGTTACTGGACTGAAGCGATGTGGACTTTAGAAAGTGTTGGATTTCGTTAAGATATGACATCACCCAATTGGTTACTTGCTAGTATGGTTTAAAATTTAGAATTTTCTTTGAATCTTTCATAGATTTGTGCGGTTTCTTGCCATAATTTTCACATACAGTGACTCGCAGCTTATTTGATACAGTGACTATTTATAAATGCAAATCACTGTTACTTTGAAATAACGAACCTTGTTCAAAAAATTTCAACGTAGGTGACTAGATGCATGTTCCATGAATACAATGCAAACAAAAAAAAAATCCAGAAAAATTCCTCCGCGTCACGCAGAAGAGAAATACCACTGCCGCAGTAGAATCGCACCTCACAGCTTATTTGATACAGCCACTTCAATGCGAATAAACTTCTCGTTGTCGCGCCGTTAATCTGTGTTTTTTTTGTTTCTTGAATTTTTGATTGTGTCTGACATTGGTTTAGGTAATTTTTAGCAAGATCTTGCAAGCTGAAGTGCCAAAATTGAGTAGTTGTTGTAAAATGGGTCGTCTCGCACAACAATTGAACAGCGCGAATTGGTATTAAACCATTTTAAAAAAGGACAGTGTTCGGAAAATTGCTGAAAGTGTGAATTTGAGTGTCTCTACAGTGCAGCACATAATTGAACGCTTTGTACAAGAAAATCTGGTAGAAAATAAGGGCAGAAATGCGCCAAACAAAAATTTCACCGTTCGGACGAACGATACATTGTAAGAAAAGTGAAAGCAAACCCGAAGATTTCCGGTCCAAAATTGGCTACTGAGATTCATCATGAACTAGGGAAGTCATGTAGTACTGAAACCGTCCGACGAGTGCTTCGCGACCACGATTTCAACAGGCGAATAGCTCGTAAGAAGTATTTTTGCGGACGAGTTCAAGTTTAACACTTTTGACTCCGACGGAATGTCTTATGTCTGGTGCAAGGCAAACACTGTGCTAAACAAGGAGAACCTCAAAGCTACTGTGAAGCATGGTGGTGGCAATGAGATGGTTTGGGCCTGCATGTCCACAGCCGGAGTCGGAAGTTTAGAGTTTATTATATTATATGTATACTCAAAAACAATTCGCTGCAAAGTGCTGAAAAACTAAGTGTTCGCAACTAATTTCGGTTGTATCAAGACAACGATCCAAAGCACAAGTCGGGAATTGTGCAGTCCTGGCTAATTTGGAACTGCCCTCATTTGATGTCTCCATCGGTACAGTCACCAGATATGAACGTCATTGAGAATCTGTGGGTTTTGTTGGATAACAGCATAAGAAAACACAAGATTTCTAATAAACAAGACTTGAAGAAAGCCCTGCTAGAGGAATGGCAAAAAATTACTCCTGACATCACACAAAAGCTCGTTGACTCAATGCCGAATCGGCTTCAGGCTTTGCTTAAGGCTAATGGCTATCATACGAAATATTGAAACTAGCTGGAAACCTTATAATTCACAACAGTTTTAATGTTTAATCCAACTGTATCAAATAAGCTGTGATGTGAAATTTGTTATTACTTTTGGTTTTTTTGTTTTTTAAGATGTAAAACACCAGTTTTGTAACAAAAATAAACTTGTTTAACAGACAACAAACATTGTTTTTCAAAATGGCATTCATATCTTTTTGATATTGTTATTACGTTCTGAGTTATTGCAATTTAAATTTTTAAAGAAACACTGCATCAAATAAGCTGTAAGCCGCTGTATATGTTTTTGATCAAAATAGCCCAGCTTTCGGTGCAATTTGTTATGTAGCTACATCCGGATATGCTTAGAGGCCCCTTGATACTAATGTTGGCTGATCCATAAATAATTAGGGTTTTTTGTTAAGAAGTCTCCGTTCGATCGAACAGGTGGAAGCGGTTGTATAGCTCTGTGTAAAATTGGCAAAGATGATGCCAGCCCTCACACCGAAACTGTATATTTCCCATTTAAAATAATTAGGATGTTTATCAGTACGCCCATCGCCTTGTGGTATCCAGGTGATGATAGTGGCGAGCGTGGTACACAATATTCCCACATATCAGCGGGAGGCCAGTTAGCAATCCTTCCTGCTATTGCTTGATCGCTACGAAACATGATCTGGGGCAGTTAGGAATAAGTTTCATCCTGTTCTTCGTTTGTTTGCAAGCTGAATGTTTTTCAGGGCGATACAAAGATGAAGATTTTTTTTTTTGTTTATTGCAAAACGAAATCTGGGATAGAAACCAGTACGGATTCCAGGCGGGCAAAAGCACAACAGATGCCATTCCTGATGTAATTACACTTGTAAATCAGTATTTGGATAAGGGCCACTACGTTGCAGCAGTTTTCGTGGACCTAAAGAAAGCCTTCGACACAGTGACACATGAAACTTTAATCACCAGACTCAGTGAATATGAAATTGTTGGAAAAGCAAATAAATAATACGCAGTTACTTGACGGATAGATTTCAAAACATACTAATTGGACTTGTCAAAAGCAAAACTGCTGAATTTAGCATAGGTGTTCCGCAGGGCTCGATCCTAGGACCAACGTTATTTCTACTTTATATCAACGTCATAAAAAAGCAGACCTCGCTGCGAAAGTGGTTATGTACGCAGATGACACTGTGCTCGTATACTCAGGTGAAACTAATTTCGAAATTGAGCAAAAAGTAAATACTGACCTGGACAAGTATTGGTATTAGCTTCTATAAAGCAGATTGGCAATAAACGCGGGAAAGACAAAATATATTATTTTCAAACAAAAGAACAAGACTGACATACAACCACACGTAAAAATCAATGACACAAGCCTCCGGAGAGTCAAATAAAATATCTAGGACTTCTAATGGACGAGAAACTAACATGAACTCCACACATAAATGATCTAAGGAAAAAACTGGCTGTCTTCATTGGTCTTTTACGTCGTTTCTACTTCTTTCCAAAGAAAAACAAAATCCAAATTATGTATGCACACCTCCTTTCCAAAATTTCCTACGGCATCTTGAATTAGAGCCAAACTTCTAAAGGTAACCTCATGATCATCTCCAGACTAGAAACGAAGGCGTATAAAACCATTTATAATCTCCCTATGTCAACTACAACGAGCGAAGTTTTCAAAACAGCCCAAGAATTGAATTTGGAAGGCATGATTCATACACAAGAATTTACACCCTAATGATAATTAGATAAAATTGAAGGGGAAAACACTTACAGAATGAGAAACATGAATAATATAGCTATCGCATTTGCCAGAACTGATCGGCTAAAAGAAGATCCCTTCAACAAAGCAGCTAATTTCTACAATACACTACTGGGCAAAATTAAAAACATAGCAAATCCAACTTCCTTTAAAACGACACTAAAAAATTACCTCCTTCAGGTTCAACATTCGAAGTCAAAGACAAACATGTAGTTAACATAAAATAATTTATGAACATTTAGTCTGAACGATTAATTTAACTAAAAGGATACTAAAATTTACAAATTTGGTACTATCCCTTATACCGATTTCTTATTGTGTGGGAAGTACTATGTACTGAAATTTAAATACGGAGAATTGCTAAAAATTTATGGAGAGAGTGATTTAAGGAGACGGAGGTGGTTTTAGTCGGTAAAAATCCGGCATGCCGAGAGGCAGGAGCTGATCGGTATCTTTTGAAGATTTCCACCTCCCAACGTTGAAAAAGAAGAAGCGACTCCTACGCCACTTGCAGAATTCTTGGCGTAGTTGCCTGAATCAGGACCCCCATTCTCCAGAGGGAAATCATCAAAATGCTAGGCTATTCAGTCTCCATTGCCGTTGCTGCGCCTACTGACGTCGCTGGAGGCTGCCAACAGTGTGGGAAGGCTCCAAGGCGACCATGACGACGAGCTCACCAAATTTTCGAGTGAACGCGAATTCGCGCTATCTTAACATTTAGAGCGATGCGCTTGAGGGAAATGCTTGAAATTTCATGCAAGGCGCTCGGCAGACGTCACACGATTATGCAATGTACGTTCGTAATATCCATGGCGCAAAGATTGCGTCCGCGAAGCTGTCATACTCTGTTGAAAATTCAACTGGTGACAACCTTCTGCCTCCATCGGCGGCCATATGTGCTGGCGCCGTGCAAAGACCCCACATCGAGCCTCCGTGGCAAGAGGCCGCCGTTCGGCGAACAGCAGGCGGAAACTCTTCACGGAATCGAACCTGAAGGATTCCCTGGCACACACACCAGTCAAGGACTCGCTAATTATCGAGCGAACTCTGCCAGAAATTCACATGGGACCGGAGCGGCACCCATCCGCCCCATATCAGACCCCCTTTCCGTGTTAAATCGATGAAAGTCGGACGGAAAACTTACCTATCTGTCCCGCAAGACTTTGCTACACCCGTGGTCCATTTTTACTCCGTTCACGCGGTGCTCCTGGCTCGAAGAAAGCTGTGCTCTGTTGTCCTTCCACGATAATCGCAAAATGCCTGGCGAAATATCTTTTTCCACTGCACAACAGCACATCCACGATCCACCTCACAATGGAATCACTTTCAACGCCGTTTCCTTCGCTCGCAACCAGTCGTCCTTCACATTATCTTCATCAGCGAGACTTCTGCAGGATTATTATCGGGATGGCGTGGGTTAATTCGACAACTACTTGCGTGGAAAACTCAAAGAAATACTTTTCACGGGCACTGGTGGCACGCACTTTCCGACCGACTACGTTTACACTCGAATGTCCGACATTTCTGTGCGAGCCGAAGAAAGCATATACACAACCGAACAGTTGGAATTAGACGGAGGGGAAACGCGAAAGCGCCGAAGTGGAAGCGATTTCGATTGCGCTGTTTACGTCAGATTCGGATACTGATAAATTTATTGAGGCTTTTGATCACAGCATATGTAAACACAGCAGATAAACTCTACCACTAAATGTTACTATGGACATGTGTTCCTCATACAATCCCTGGTTCCACGGACAAAACTAGCTATTTTTTTCGATGTAAATTGCTGGATTTGATTTTTGGGAGTCTTGAAAAGTACATTTAGTTGGCCCTAGTCATACACACTCCGATTTCATTCTATCGTTGAATTTGAACAAACTTGGCTCAATGGATTTGAGTCAAGAGTCCCTTAATATAATGACCCAGGCCTACAGGGATAAAGCCTTCGACACATATCTTTCCGATATTTATTATATTCAAATTGAAAATGTTCGGCAATAAATCTGACAGTGGCAAATTTGACAGCCAGAAAAAAGGCCCAACTGCCTGCAATAAAATCCCAATTGCCAGCAACAAATTCCCAACTGCCTGGAACAAAGTTCGAACAGCACGGAACAAGTGGGATGTTTTAAATTTGTCCATATGATTTTTGACATTTGTTAATGTTGATTTCATTAATTTCGATTTTCGTGTGGAAAAATACGTTACAATGTGGTTTTGTTGCATGCAAAACGTTAAAATGTGTGTCCAAAGTGTTAGTCCTATACATTTATGGTAAAAATTACATCCATAAATTTTTCATAATATTTTATTTATTCTTTTTATATTGGAAAAAATTCTATTTCTAATATTTTCGACTTCTAAACTACGTTCCTTAATTAATTTTAAAGGTTCGTATGATCTCTGGAAATACGCTAAATTACCATAATTGTAGGGAAACCCCATCTTTCGACCCACTACCTCCATACCCGTCAAAGAAGGGGATAATCTTAACCTTTACCGTCTTAACAAACTAGCTTAAAACTTTACTTTTATCTATGTGTAGCGTTTATGTCCATCAGTAAACAGGCTTGAAAAGTAGTTCGAAGAAAAATGTCACATACTTAGAATATATGTAGGTAGTTTGAGGTGTTTGAGGCTTTCATTGGACAGCTACATACATACATATATATCTCATTCATTATTTTAAGTAAATCAAATCGACTTTATAGGTGACCCGACTATTCGCCTTAACACTAATGATTAATGGTTTGATAAAAAAGTTTCGTCTTATTTTTATTTCGATTTCAAGTAGCTTTTAAAATTTAATAAGTTCGAACAGCATCAGCAACATCGCTTCTTCACTTCCAATATTCCAGTCGTAACCGTCGATTTGGCCTGTCAGCTGCTCGTAATTGTACTAGAAAAGATTCTTGAGGTGTAGTAGTTTATCATAAAGTCTTCCTATTCAATCGCGCTGAAATAATCAACTTCTAACCGTCAAGCTCAGCATTTTATTTTTGGATCTTATAACTTTATTTCTAAATTATGCATTGCAAAATCTTGAATTTCTTTTTATATTCTCGTATAATTTTGTGGAAAATGGAGACGGTTGTTTATTCTTATTCCATTATAAATTTCTAACAGGTGTAACGCATTTGACGGTTAAGGACGAATTTTACCATGAACTGCCATCGTCATTTAACACGCTACAAATGTCCATTCAATGTTGTTAATTATATGTAAAAATGCATCCTTGCTGTGATTATTAATTTTTTTAACTATTTGATAATTAGACCAGAAAAATTTTGAAGGGCGTGAATGGAGATTGTGATCGATATCAACGTAATTGATGGTGGCGATAGTCATTTTAGTGTCGATGAATTTAATTTTTAATGAAAAAACTTTGCTCGTGTTTAGAGTATATAAATTTTATAGACATTGATTAATTGTTTTTCAAGTGAGATTAAACATTCATATTTTATGAAAAAATCCTAATTTTTGAAATTTTTTAATGAAATGAAAAAACGGCTCCAACTTTTTTTGAAAATTTGATAGAATCATGAAAATGTTATTATGCGTCAATTGACACCTTAATGATGCAAATCAAATATTTGAGATACAAAAACTGTCCACGAGCGTACGTACATACGTACACATACAAATATAATGACGTCTTTCCAAAAACACTTTAAATATACTCTTAAAACCTCAAACCGTAAAGATATGTTAAAAATTTCAATTTCGATTTTCGAGGTTACAAGACCTTCCCATATACTGGGAAGTCAAAAACCACTAGCGTGTTACGAGCAGATTTTGTCAGTGAGAAAATTAATTTATTGACACATCGAAAAAACTGTGATTCATGTAACTGACCTAACCTTGCTTACTTTGCCGAACCAAATTCATCTAATATCAATTATAGAAAGTTGTGTGTACTCTTGACGAGGCATAATGTAATAGAATCTTAATAAAATGAAACGTTTGATTTTTTGACTCACAATTTTTTTCAAATTTTATTACGACGCGTTTCGATCCTTAGATCATCTTCACGTATAATACAATTTACAAATGTTTCCTGGTTTTATATTAAATAATTAATGGTTGAAGGACTGGTGAATGGATGGGAAGGGTAATTTCATTCGGCAGGTTTTCCTTATTCGTTGTGACCCGCCTAAGCTCAAGGCATTCCACGTAGTCCAATTTTTCGCCTTGCATATTTTAAGGAGAATATTAAAATTGCTAATACTAAAATTATGACCTGTATCTAAAATGTGTTGGGTTATCCCAGAATTTGGATTTACCTCGCTGGTTGCTTTGATGTGCACATTGTACTTGACTTTAAAACTCCTACCTATTTTATAAGCTGCATCGCAATTATCACAGGATGCACGATACACTCCTGAATGGGGAAGGGGATCATTTTTGCTTTTGTTGTTAAAAAGTATTTTTTTTAAATGAATTCTAGTCGAATGAATGAACATCAGTGTTGTATTCTAAATATTTGAACAATTTATTATTGATGGCGCCTACGTAATTTAACTTATTTAATCATATTTTTGAACTGGATATATTTCTTTAATAGTTTTCAATTTGGTTTTTTTATATGGCCTAAGGCCTGAGTTGGTTAGGGTATCCATTATTTTTGGCTACATTTTCAATGGTGTAAAGCTTCTTTTCCAAATTTTTTTTTTCAAAGTGAAATATTTAGAGCACGATTTACCATGAAATGAAAAGAAGCTAGCTTAATATTTAATGGATGGAACAAGTTATAAGGAATGAACACATCTGAATAAGTATTTGTCCTGTAAATATTAAATTCTAATTTTGATTTTTGACGAGTAATGGTAATGTCTAAATGGTTAATAGTGCGGTCTATTTCTTTTTTCACAGTAAATTTATTTAATTGACGGTATGTACTGTCCCATAAGCAAAATATGCCATCGACATGTCTATACCAGGAGATTATATTAAATGGGGATTAACTGGGAATGGAGGAAAATAAATTTACTATGTCAAGAGAAACTAAGCAATTTTCAGGAATTTGTAAGTTTTGGTGTTTTTGAGTCAGTTCTTGGGATTTTTTAACAGAGAATTCTGGAACAATTTTTGTTTCATCTACAAAGGTTTTCTTGAAAAGTTGGCAAATTTTATAAGTGGGTGCGTTACAAAAGGAAACTACAGGTCTAATAGGTATATTTGCCTTGTGAATTTTAGATAGGCCATAGAGAACAGGGGCAGTAGGGTTTATTGTAGTATATTTAAAACTTGACTTAGGGTCCGAAATGAATTTACAGTTTTTAACAAAATTTCTTACCCCTATTTGAAATTTACTTGTGGGATATTTTTTCAATACAATAGGTTTAGTTTCATCTGGAAAGTCTACAATTTTACTTATATAATCGTTTTTAATAATTAAAACTATCCTTTATCAGCTTTACATATGATAATATTATCTTCTAAGGTTCTTTTCCTTAATTTATTTAAAACCTTACCATTGTCGACATTATTTCGTGGCCGAGTTCTCTGATGGTTGCTTCTGCAAATACTGCTCACGTCAATCACAGCTCTTGACTTGTTGGGGTGAATTTAAGACAGGCGAAAATTTGCGATTTGAGTGTTGGTGCTTCGGCGACAATTTTTATTGGCAATGAGGACGATTGCATCAATTTTGGCGTGGGCGCTGTGGAGCAGTAACAGTGATAGAAAGTGTTTCGGTGTTTGTCACGACTCATATGGTAATAGGAAGTAAGTATGTTAAGTATTTCTTTCTTATAATAAATAGTGTATAATCATTCTTTCATCAGCTTTCATCATTCTCCATCCTATTGCGTGCAGTTATTGCTGTATTTGGTTACGAAATTCCTCAGGAAAGTTACATCGCTGGTGTTGATCCTGAACCTCTTCTCAGGCAGGGTTCGGTGCCTAGATAATTTTGGCGCACAATTGAGTGCCGCCTAAATAAACTAACCCACATCTCTTCGTAGACGAGGTCTGAACGAGACTTTGTAATCAGTGGCCACTTTAGAAATTTTAATAAATGAATTTGTTTGTTGCATTTTTCGACTCCTTAGAATAACCTCCAGGAATATCATTTCAAAATTCGAAAGTTTAATATATAAAAAGCGATTTTGAGTGGGTGCGAGTTTTTGGCTCTTTGCACGTGTTCGATCAGCTGTCAGCCGCGTAGCGTCTCTTTCATTCCCCGTCTCTAAAATATCGGTTTCTCCTTTATACATTATATTTGCGGTTTTTTTACATGTATTTAATGCTTATTTAGACTTCTACATATCAATTGCGTGATTTTAAAAAATACCTAATTTTTCATTTTTCAAATAATATTTATCAGCAAAGTGAAACAAAAACTTTAAACACGTTTTTCGCAAAACAACGTTTTTTAACATGGCATAGAGATAATCTCCGGATCTACCAAACCGATTTTCAAAAGCTTTGATGCGTTTTATTTGTTAGAGTGTATTACACCGTAATCCACCGGAATATGATCAAAAATTGAAAAAAAAAATTGTGGTAAAACAATTACGAAAAAAGGTAGATTTTTGACATTTGTTTTCACAATTCCGCCATTTTTTTAACTGATTTTTTTTGAAAACCATGGTGGAAGAGGCTTTTCTTTTTAAAGTGCCTGCAAAATGTTCGTTTCAGATCTAACTACCCCTAGATTATTTCCCGGCCGTGGAGTAACGATTTTTTCAGAGCTTAGTTTCAGCGCCCTTTATAAAAGAGAATAATAAATAAAAAAGTTATGTTTATTTGTATTACTCAAATATGAAGTAATGTTATAAAAATGTGGTCTAAGTGCGACCCTTGAGGCCCACACGACTAACTTCCCAGTGGGTTGAATAAAAAGCTATAATTTGCTTTTTTTATTAATTACTATTATTAATAATTGCTATTATTAAACATTATTATTCTAAATTAATATAGTTACTTTTATTATTTTTATCAATTTTTTATCCAACCATAAAAGCTTTGGTAGAGGAAAATGTCTCCACCACCTGGTCATCCTCTACCAAAGCCTCGGCAACTTCGTCCTCTTCGTCCTCGTCATCCTTCTTGTCCTCCACTTCGTCCTCAACCTCGTTCTCCATCTCGGCCTCGGAATCCACAACTATTATTGAGGGTATTTAATTATTATTTACAATAATCATTCGTTATGAAGAAGGTTTGACCGTTACTGAATAATTATAATTGACTTTATATATACAATATCAAATTATAACTAATATTATTTGATTGTTATTAACAATATTAATGTATTTATAACAATAGCCAATTATTAACTGCATTAGCGTCTCTACTCCCATTCACCCAAACCTGATAATATAAGTTTGGAATTTAATAAATTAATCTTTTTTTTTTAAATAACATTTTTTACAAATTTAATCACAATTTTGCTAAAACGCACAATAACAACATCACTATGAAGGTATTTGGTATCTGCACGAATTAATAGTGGGTATCAACAGTTTAAAAATATGCAATTTTTAGTCGTTTTTTTCAGTTTTTCATCCTAAATAAAAAACGGCCCAACCGATTCTTGAGATAATCGAGACGAAAAAATATTCCGAACGCACATACGCACATCCGCACATACGTACATACACACTCACAGACATCTCTCTAAAAACGATGGATTTGGATTCTAGAGACCTTAAAACGTGGAGATATGTCAAAATTTGGGATTTGCAAAATCGACCCCATTACAATAACTTCCCATAGGGAACTGGGAAGTTAAAAAGGTTCATATAATAAAGTATCTGAGAAAAAAATTCTTGAAAAATGGTCTCTTTCGCCTTCTAAAGTGGACTGGTACCTACAAACAAGCAGCTGTCCGTGAAACAATTTCAACAATGTTTCTGTCCGCAAATGTATTTTTTGGAACCATATTCCAAAGTAAAACTGTCTTTTGTGTTTGAGTATAAATACCCAAGCAAGGCTTGAGTAAATCGTCAGAGTTGAGATCTTCGTTTTGATTTCCCATCATTCAGTCTACATTTATATTCGAGTGTAAAAATATACAAAAGATTATATCCAAGCAGCTACGCAAAAATTGGGGTGTTTGTTAATATTTTTTTGTATTATTCAAATATGAAATAATACTTTAAAAAATTCACGTCAATAAATATTAAAGTATCTGAGAAACAAATCCTTGAAAAATGTTTTTTTTTCGCCTTCTAAAGTGTACTGATACCTTAATTATTTCTACTAATAGGTACATATGTACATCTCATTCCCAGTTTAGAATCAAAAGGAAGCAAAAAAAACTCAAACTCTTGCTTGTATGTATATAATTTCAAAAACAGCAAAGTTCACCAGCACGATTGGTATTGCTCCATAATTCATACGGGCCCCTGAAAAATTGATTTTTTCTCCCAGAAAGTATTCAATTAACATTCCACGAATTTCTCGAGGCTCATCCCGTTGTTTATATCATTCAATTCTATTCATCAATTATTCACTTGAATCATTTTAAAAGTACAATGACTGACATGCACATTTTTTATTTTCATTTCTTTAAGTGGCTGCGGGGCGCTACAAAGTCGCAATGAAACTTTAAAATGTGGGTGCGAATATGTGATGTTCTATCGAAAACCTCTCGTCACCATCACGCTGATGATAATGGTGATGATGACAAAGATGACTATCGGTCATCAACAATCAATAGAAAGCACCATATTCGCATTCACCAACGCTAAACACATTATATGCCGACATTAGTGCTGCTTACGCGCGCAGATGTTATATCCAAATTGGAAAATCAAAAGGCGGCTCACACTCCCCCATTGTGATAGATAGATACATCAGCCGCAAGACTGCCTTACACTTTTCTTGAGTAGATTTTTCCCCAACGGTTTAATAAATTGGCTTAGCCCTCGATTTTTCTTTAATCTATTTTCCCGAAATAAGAAAACGAACGCTACAAAGTTTCTTTAAATGAAACAGTCTTTTCTTAGACGATTTGATGTGTGTATCTACTCGCCGTATGATTTGTAAGAAGACAGGGATACCAAACAGTGGGGCCAAAAAATTCTTCAAATCTCACTAACATAGATGAAATTTTAAAATTTTGAAACTAGTGCAAAAGAAAGCACTAAAATTGTGTTCTGTTGAAAAATTTCCATCTACATACATTGCGAACTCATTTAAAAATGGGATTAATGCCATGTAACTCGCATTGGTACTATCTGAGGACGATAATTCCGATACCCTTCATAAATATGTGCGCGGGTGCACAAGTATGCATCCCTGCCGCTATTTAAATACATACATCTCCTTTCCGATAGCGCACCACAAGGCTGATGTTGCGCTCCTACACTGTTCTTAGTACGATCGCAGCTGTTGGATACTCGGGAAGTAAGTGGGAATCGTGAAGTGCTTCGGCGCGTCGGCCTTAAAAATTCAAAATAAATATTTTTATTTTACATTTTCGTCATAAATCCCAGACAGTGTTTGCCAAATTGCGAAATGTATAAATACTACAAACACGGTTTCGGAACACATAGGTTCACCCCATTGAGTGGTGCTTGCTTAGCAGTTGGAAGCGAGTGAATCAGCGCGGAAGTGTAGTCGTCCCCAATGGATTTGTGGATCGGTCATCATTCGGAATCAGTTCACTTGGCAAAACTATTAGAAACAATCGACTTAAGTAAGGGTGAGGGAGCGGTGGTAGCGAATGCAATAAAGTCGACCGCGGCTTCGCAGAAGATACTTTAAACGAAAGTATCTGCTAGTTAATGATGCGTGAATTTTAACGATTTCTGGAATATGAGCGTTTAAAGTGGATGTAAATGAAGTGAATATGGTCATTGTATTGTGTATCGGCAGACTGTGAATTAGTCCCAGTGTTTCTGTCGTCTCCTTGAAGAAGTAGATTAGCCGAACGAGTGAGTCTTTGGATCTTTGGTGATACCCACGATCGCGACATCGGCGACACCAGGGAGACTTTGCCCTTTCCTGTAAGTGAGTGTCCCGATCTAATTTTAGCGGATCGTTTGAACGGATCCCCCCGTGTTCTACGAAAACGATTCGATGCGCTGCGGAATCGAAGCGACAAACTTGGCTGAAATAAGAAGTTCCAGCGCGTGCGTTATAAATAAATATGAAACACGGCGGCTTCGCAAAGGCAACACATATTGAAATACAAAAAAAAACCGGACTGTATTTCTCCCCACGAATATCGTCAGCCGTGATCCATCCGCCGTCGTCCCGAGCACCGTTGTTGTTGTGATCCTCGTAACGGCATCATCGCGATCGTGACACCCTTGTGTCGTGGTCGTCATAAATAGCCTTGCCTTGCCTGCCACTAGTCGTCAGGCGGGGGTGAATTTGTTTAAGAAATTTATGTGATCGTGACGCTTTCCTTCTTGATCGCACAACACGGAAATGAAGTGTTCGATTTTCCTTTTGCTATTTTCCGATTTCCGCTATCCTCACCCTCGGAGTGCGTTTATACGGGAGTTTTTTGTGGAAAGTCAATGAACAATAGACGAACGTGTGATCCTTAATAATTGCCCACTCGCAATTGAAGAAGCCAATAGTTTACGCCGATCAATCCCAAGAGGGTGGAATTGGCTAATGTTACTTTATCTTTTTATTAGTACCCAAACATGATTTTACGATCTTCAATTTAATGTTCTTCGATTCCGTTCAATTAATTTTGCCATGGATTCAATGGAGCTATGTGGAAGTCGAACGTCGGTCAACTAATTACTGAAACGCTAAGATAATTCAATTAAGAACAACCTCATAGATCGCATACGATCTAGGACTGTCCGTTGCATTACATCATGGAGGCGAAGTATACGATATTGCTTGTAATATGGCTTTTATTGCCTGTCGATGCAGTCAAAGGTACGTGTGGAATTACTCCCGAAAAAGTCTTAAACATATTTAATAGGGTGTTTTATGAGGGTAGCCCAGCCGATACAGGAAAATGTGATATTTTCCCTAGTTATCATTTCATTTTGTAACTTTCTCTTTATTACCATTCTGTAATAAAATTGAATAAAACAAATTCCATTTGAAATTTAGATTCTCAATAAACATTGATGATTATGAAGCAATCTTCTCCATGTGGATTTGTTTATACGAAACTAAATTTATAACGTAATTCTGAACGTTATACAGAATATTTAATGCTTTGTTTGGAAACGAATTCATGTGCCATAATTTTCTTCTCTGATTACTCGTCATGAATGACTACAATTCCTATTAAGATTAAAAAGATAGCATTGTAATTATGACATGGATTACATACAGTGTTGCAGTAGATAATCAGTGACAACATATCACTTTTGAACG
Source organism: Oxycera nigricornis (assembly GCA_963942545.1). NCBI lineage: Eukaryota > Metazoa > Arthropoda > Insecta > Diptera > Stratiomyidae > Oxycera > Oxycera nigricornis. The sequence goes on along the minus strand of OZ012662.1, from coordinate 31,592,536 downwards.
TGAAGTTCACTAAACCTCTGTACATTTTTAAGTCAAAGATGAAGAGGGGCTATTTTGGACATTTTAACGGAAATTTGCTAGAAATGTGTGCTATATAACTAGCCTAGTCGGACATCCAGCATCAGTATCTCAGTTGCCATGATAAAACTCCAGACGTTTGGCACTACTTGATGAATTATCTCTATGCCAGCACCAAATTAACCTGACCTGATCCTCATGAACAAATGGTGAAGACGGACAAAAAAATGCTTCATTCTGAAAAATGCCCATTTAGCTCATTTCTTTGTTTTATTTTATTGTGCCATATTAAGGGGTTACATATGTCTTGAAGGAAAAAGAAACAACTTTTTCAAAAAATTGTATTTTAAAAACCAAAAAAATATTTTATTTAAAACTGACACACATAAAAGTTTAGCATTTCAAGAAGTTGTAAAAAAAAATTCAGCTAAAAACATTGAAAATTGTCAATTTACCTGCAGTTTTCCTCGTCCAAGCTTTTTTTGCGGTAGGCAGAATATTTCGGTGCAGGTTCATCTCAAATCAAAAATTCAAAAATTTTCTTATAGTTTATGCCCTTGGCTCGTGCTTGAACGAAGGAATTGAAAAAAAAAGAAATTTAAAGTTTTGAAATGGGTTTGAATGAATTTTCGTCTCATATATTTTAGCATTTTTCCGATTCTCATCGTTTTTAAACTATTTTCTTCGTATAAAACAAAAACGAATTGCCCGAATGAAAATCCCTTCGTTCAAGCACGAGTCAATACTATAAAGAGGAACTGTGCAAAGTTTCCACGAAATCGGACGATTCGTTCTCGACAAATCGTGCCTACCGCACGGAAAAACAAAGTTTCGAGAAAAACGCGTTTAGAGTTTTTTTTACCGCGATTTAATGAATTAAAGTTACTTTTTAGCGACTTACATCGAGTCGTCGATTCCAGATCCATACAGTGATTCGTTCGCCTCAGACGCAATGTTCAGAGCATCCTTTTGATGTTGTGATGTTTGATGAAACAGAAAGGAGCTGATTTAGCGCGGTAGAATCGCGCTGCATGCTTATAATACGCTAGGTAAGGCAGAGCGCACGTACCGACCACGCGGTATTCAAATCTTTATAACTCCGGTAATTTTGCTCGAATTTACTTCAAATTTGGTGTGAATACTCTTGAAGTACTAGACTTTCATTAAGAATAATAAAATTTTGATCGATTTTTTGAAAATACGAGACCTTTGTAACCCCTTAACCCTTCGAGTACACACCGATTTTTTCGATCATTGAGAACATATGGGGTCAAATTGACTCCAACCACTTTTGAACATCTATAGAAACGACACCACTAAAGATTTTCATTTGAAAAAAAATTGAGGTATATTTTGAAACCTCTTTTAATAGTTCTCACAAACAAGAATTGCCTTAAATGTCCGCAACATACCTTAAAAAAATCGCGAAAAATCTGTTTTTTTACAAAAAAATTCGTAACTTTTTCAATTTTTATTTATATTTTCGGCTAAAAATTTAGGCGGATACTCCCAAGACATGACAGAATAAAGCAAAATTAACCCTATACCGGCCCTTGAAAAAAAGCTATTTATTTTACATATTTGCGGTGACGATTTTGAAAATTTTGAAATTTGCATATATATAAAAATCATAAGTTTGTCAATTTTCAATATTTTGAGCTAAAAATTTATATGGATACTCTCAACACATAGTAAAATAATAACAAAATTAGCCCTGTATAAAAGATTGCAAAAAAGGTATTCGTTACGCATATTGGTAATGGTAATTTTGAGGGTGTAAAAAATCACTTTTTTTCGTTTTTGAGTTTTATTCATTAAAATATATAAAAATAAGACAAAACAAATAAGAAATAAACAAATTACTCATGTCCAGCACAATCGTTGCACAAATATACCCGATGATCGTTGGACATCGATCGATTGCAGGATCGGCACATCATATTTATTTTTTGGTCCTGCTGACGAGAGCACAAAGCACACCTTGCTCTTTTTCTGAGCTGAACACGTTCCAATCTAAAAATTGGGATACTTATTCCTAAAATATGTTTGATCCCTTTTCGAATGTCTGTACGCATACAGATGTTCTTTATTTTTTCTCGTAGATATGGCTCGACGAGGTGAGCCACAACTTCTTGCAAGGCAACAAGGGTCGATTTATTTTTGGTAGCATCACCGGCATATTTACAAGTGTACAAGCACTTGCCATTCACGATAGCTTGATCGAGCATACCAAAAAAGTATCGCATTGGCCAACGCTTTGTTGCACGGGTAGTTATATAAGCGTGGCACAGTTGATCGAACACATCAGTTCCACCTTTGGTTATTATAGTACAAGATAACCTCCGTTTTATCTCTTTCTCCAATGTTTCAAGTCATGATCTTTGGCCTTTTTAAATTAATCTATCCATTTATAAAGTAAAAAAATGAATTTTCACCTCAAAATTGACGTCGAGTACACAAGGGGGTCAATTTGACCCCACGCTTGCTTCAAAGGCTTCTCAACGACAACTGACGATGTGAGACTGTCTGCAAACAGTGTAAAATTATAGTCAAGACACAGAAATACATTTAGAAGCCTATAGTACCCCCACTCTCCCACAGACCTAAGCGCTGCGATCGATTAAAGTCGCCACTGGGGTCAAATTGACTCCGTGTGTATTCGAAAGGTTACGATAACTAAAATCCTGAAGACAGGGTGAATACATTCTGATCGTTTTTTTTTATCTTATCGGCACGAATAAAGAGCAGAATGTAAACAGAGCGTGTTCTAATCTTATAGCGAATATGTGATTGCGAGCGTGAAGGAAGCGTCTTCATTCTGATGCAGTCATGCAGGCGCTGTTAAGAAATCTGTAAGTAAACAAATCGGGTGTAAAAACGCGAGAAACGATAAGAACAGAATCAAAATGTGCACGGCCAGAGCATGCGAATGTATGGAAATTGCATAGAAGTAAGAGGGTCAGTGCACCATTTACGATTTACTTTCTTAATCGGATCGAGCCGGATCAGAAAGCGCTCAAAATGTTTACGCCCGCGCTAAAAGACACCTTTGTTTTTTGGTGGGTCTTATCTGCGCAATTTTTCAAAATCCAAACAGCTTGAGATCACGAAGTCGTTCGTTAGATCTTATTAAAATTTTGCATTTATATTATTTTTATTTATTGACCATCATATATGTCATTGTTTCGTTGATTTTAGAAAGGAAAGGTTCAACAGCAAGGTATATAAACTAAACATAACAGTCTATTCTGAAATTTCAAATGGGTTCAGTTCGCACATGTCGTCAAGTGAGTGCAAAAATGTTAGAGGCGCTATCAAAACCACGAACAAACCATGCCACCGTATTCAAATAGTGTGCAAAGTTTGAAGTGAATCGGCCGATTAGTTTTCTTACAATTTTACGACGCGCAATGAAAAAGTACGTTTCGAAAAAAAGTTTTTTTAAGAAATTTTCTCACATATCTCAAAAAGCACGAGGGCAAAGTTCATTAAAAATTTGATGATATTGGGTCTTCGTTGGATGATATACGTGAATATATAAATTTGGAAAGTATCATACTACTAAATATACAGTTATTGCACGACAGATGTTCGAGCTGTTACAATGCCTAAGAGCGGTGTAGAAATAGAAGTAATATAAATATCGATCTGGAATTTTAAACACGTATTCTTGAAGCATATACCAATCGTAATATAGAAGAAGAAGAAATCCTACAAACAATTTTTTTTGCAGTAGAGTGGCCCTTAAAGAGAACTAACAACACTGATTAACAAAGCTATGTATCAAGATAAGTCGTTTGATCTGTGTTCATCCTTAGTATAAATTCGGGGGAAGACAACCTGATCTTCGATATTAAGACGTGCGGAAAAATCATCGTCACTATGATAATTTCTAAAATTGACTGCAAGCCGATTTTTTTTAAATTTTCTAATCAAAAATACTTCATATCTTTCCAATCCCGGCTCAACCACTATGCGATTTCAAAACAGCTTCTGCCAACGATCGAATTCTAGCATTTTTTTGCACGTATTAACACAATTTTTCTACGAACAAAACTCACATAAAAAAGTTATATCGACTTTGCTGAGGTATCGGTCGGGTGGTTTTTTGATTTGACCTCTCCAAGGCCATTTATGCTATAGACCATATCTCGCGAACCAAACAATGGATTTGCTTTGTTAAGATATCAAACGAAGCGTATTAGCATTTGTACGATCCTATTAAATTTGATAAAAATTTAATGCAACCGTTTTTTCAATTTAATTAAAAATCGCAAAAATTGGATATTTTGCCATCTTAATTGCACTGCCAGCAATCATTGCTCATAAAATTCAGATACTCTAAACAGTCTCTCTTATTCTAATAGCATTGTTGTCGAGTCCACCAAAGCGTATTAATATATGCATGATTTGAGCAGATTTAAAAAAAAAATCATTTTACCGTTTTTATATACTAATGAAAAAACTGCTTAAGATTTTGAAAAATTTCTTTTTTCAATCACATTTGCATTTTTGGTAACAACGCTTTGATAGGTTAGATGTTTTGAAGATTTCTTATTAAAAAAAATATCATAGTTTTCATGATTGCAAAACATATCCACACAGAAACAATAAACCATTAATATTTTTAAATAAAGGTTGATAAAAATAATATTACCTAATTTCACTTACTCTTGTGACGGGGTTGTGGTATCGAATTCGAATTTCCAATAAACTCAGTGTAGATGTTTTTTCAAAAAAATTTAAGCAAAGTAAATCATCAAAAGCATTTTTAACGATAAAGAAAACTTAATTAATTAATTTAATTTTTGATACCTATTAGTTAATTATTCTTGTTGTTTTCTTTTTTCTTTTCTTCTCGTGTATTCTTTTTATGTATCTTTTTAATGTAAAATTTAAATTTACACTAGGAATTTATTTAATATTTATCTTTCTATTTTTGATTTCAACACTTCAAAATTGAGTGGAATTATTCTGATTTTGATGTATTGAAAAGTTCATCTTACATCTCGCTATTGATTCAATAAAAATAATCTATGTTTAACGCTTGAAATCGGTAGATTTGAATATGTTTCAACCCACATTGAGCTTGAGTGTCTTATTTCCCCCCGAAAATAGCAACAAAAATTCACCCTTGACATTGAGTTTAAGATGAGTTTCTATTTTGTGATGTTTTTGATGTAACATTTTGATTAGAAATTGATCTTAATTCTGCAATGATGGCTGAAATTGAATTTCCATTATTTCCGAGATTTAAGCCCTCTGAAAATGGATATAAAAATTTAAAGAGAAAGCCATTGAAATCTGCGACCAATAAATAAATTTAAAATTTGAACTATTTGAGCTATCTAAAGCTTCAAAAAATAGAATTATTTTTCTAAAAAGATTCTTCTATCTAATTTCGACTTCGGTCAATCATTGCTTATCGAATTCAAAAATTTGAAGTTTCCATCAAATGAAAAATAAGAGTTTTTTTTATACTTGCAAATAACAATCATAGAAATACAATAAACAATGAATATGTAAAATGAATAAAAGAGTGCCCATTAAATACGTAAAGGTCATGTGTCAACTTTTTGATTTCATTTATTAGAAGCGTTCGTAAGACTTCAGTTGGTTCTTCCTCTCTCTCTCTATCATTAGATTTTATATGTTTTACATATAACCAGTCATCGATTTTTTATTACATGTTGTTTTCAAAGTAAAAAAATGATTATACGTTTGTCTAAGATTAATATGAAATAGTACAGATACAAACGTAATCAACACTTGTCAAAATCAGATGCTTTTAAAAGTTCTCATCAAATAAAAAGTCGTAGTTTTTCGTAGTTTATGAGTTTAGCTTTAAAGGGTTCGTAAGATTTCATTTATTTATTCGCCAATTTTTTGTAGTATTTTACATTTCATACATATAACTAAACCGCGATTATTTAACGCATATTCAATAAAAATGGCACGTGTGGTTTCGGGGTAACGGACGGCATTCTCTTCAGGTGGTGTCATTTATCATCCGCCACCAGACAGCACGACCACGACTAGGCTTATTGATGGATTAAGCTCATTATACTTCAACTATATTTATTATTTGTATCCGCGAAGTATAACGACTGTCAAGTTTCGTATATTATGCACACGTAGCAAATTCCATACATATTAGGGTTTTCGAACCTCCGTTTCTAGTCGACAAACTTCTGCCCACTAAACCACACTTGCCATTTTAACAATACACCGGGCTATAAGCCCGGAAACAAGAACCTCCATTAATGTGTAATAATAGTGTTAACAGAGTTGCGAACCAATAAAAAAAGCACACTAGTGGGCAGGAGTTTGTCGACTAGAAACGGAGGTTCGAAAACCCTGACATGTATGCGTATTCAATGTTTACCAAGATCAACTGCAAAATAATAAGTGGTTATTAGTCTCATTAATGTAAAATGGTAACATGATACAAATTCAATGTCTATGGAAATTTCGGAAGCAACTGTTCAAAATGGCAAAATCTAGTTCAGTCGTTGTAGAAACTGAATTGAAATCCCAGTTTCGCGTCCTTTTGTCTTTCAAGCATCGATATGAAAATAACAAGTTAGGTAGAAAAGCCTTTGTAACCTGTTCCTCGCTTCGATTGATCTACGTAAACGTTCAATCCACCACACCACCCCCACCCAAATGCCTTACATAATCAATGGACGCTCCCTAAGATGATAGGATTAATAATACCTCATTTCAATTACTGCAATGAGTTCTTATCATTATGATTATTTGAATAATAATTATTTTCATAATCATATTGTGTTTAATATTTTCAATATTTATGTAGATATTCCTGGGTAATTGTCTGTGTGCACTTCGCAGCTCGCGGTTAATTATTGTTAGTTTATAGGCGTCCACTAAATTTGGGCTAAGATGTTGTATAAAAGAAAAATCGAGACCAGAATAATATAACATTTCTACACGAACTATTGTTTAACTTGATTTGTTCAATCAGAATGCCATTAGCTTTGGTACTCTGCGTTGATAACTAACTGAGATTTCTTCCATTTTTGGATCCATAAAACAAAAAAGGAATAAAAATGAAAGTTATTACAATAGAACTCCACAGGTAATGAGTAATTTGCTGAAAATCACCTCTATATAAACTCGTACATAACTCCATCCTTGGAGGAATCGCTTCTGGCCATATTACACACATGTTCACACATCCAATACCCTCGCTGATTAGCTGGGTATCGAAAAAAAATCACTAGATGAATTTCGATTCTTTATTTCAATAAGACATTAGCTATTTCGCTAGAACGGTACTAATCGCTAAGTACATAGCTATTTTCACAAGCTTATCTCCGGGTCATACGGACAATCAACCATTTAATGAACATTTACGCTAGCCAACTTAATTACATTGTGCTTAGACTTAACAACTTTTTAGGGACACTCCTTTTTGGTATTTTCCTGTTAAAATTTTATTATTTGCACTTTTAAAATCATCTTCCCATAACTTTGTTGCATTGCCAAACTCTTTACCGAATATTTCATACCATCACTGTTTTAACACCCTCACTCAAATCCTGTTTTAGTCCCCTTTGAATTGGCCACACTTCCAACACCATTGACTATATCATGTTCATAGGTCACCTGGTCATTCAGTGTTTTTTGTTATCCCTTTTCCACCTTTTTTCGTCTGCCATTTTCAGCGTTCAAAACGACTTAGTAGTTTGCTTCGATCCTTGCTGATCCATACTGCCTGACGTCAATCAAATTTTCCCTTCAATTAAGTTTTTGACCCCTTTCCCACTTTGAATTAAGAATTGGGTATCAAACTTTTGTAACCCACCCACATGTCCATTCGTTTCAACCGATCACCTCTGGATGTCATCAGGACGTGTAACATAATAAGGCTACTGGCGTTGGGGTCCCATATTGCAAAAGGATGGACATTTATAAGCGGCTCTCAATGCAAGGATGTAATGGGTAAATATGATAGCCGTGCTACAGAACAGATGTCCGATATTTGCTGAAAGTATTCATCGTTTATTTCCTTTTCAATAAGTGTGTCCTGCGAGTCGGGACATATGAGAGCAATTTGTCAATATTTTTGAAATGCACTTTTAGTTTTGCTTCGATGAAGATATTTTGATAAGTTTTTGCGTTAAATTCATATTGAACTCTTCCTATTATAGATAACTTTTAAGGTACTAGTCAGTAGCGTACGCAGGATTTTGATAAGGGGGGGGGTCATATTTTTCAAGTCTTGACTAGGTACGTTTGCTAGTGCTTCTGTGTAGATATGAAGATATAATTATGTAATCATACCTAATCATTCTTTTTCACCGGTCAAAGTTGGAGTCCTCCAAAAATAATTCTGGCAGACTTTAGCCCGATTGCATGCCTGGTTTCATTTACTTGAATCATTCATGATATTTTCATTCAAATTATAAAATTATGCGCTTGACGTGTGAACGAATCTACACTGTATTTGTAGACTTCCTTGGAACCGTAAAGTGTATATGCATGTTTGCAAGTACATATATTGAAACGCCTTCAATACCTACAGGCCAGAAAAGAAAGCAACTAATGAAGTAAATGCCGTGGGAAAGTAAAACTGTCACTAAGCACAGACAGAGTATTATCGTAATCAGGGCTGGCTAAGCTTGTTTACCCAAGAGGGGGGGGGGGTTGAACCCGTAACCCCCCCCCCCCTCTGGGTACGCCACTGGTACTAGACCACTTTATGAATTTCAAAAAATGGAAACTTTTTTTGCATTTTTCGACTGTTTAGAACTTCAAAAATGACCTCCAGAAATATCTTTTCGAAATTCGAAAGTTAAATATACGCGTATACGTGTACGCGTTTTCGGCGCTTTGCAGATGTTCGATCAGCTGTCGGCCACGTAGCGTCTCTTTCATTCCCCTTCTCTAAAATACCGGTTTCTCCTTTATACATTATATTTGCGGCTTTTTATCAGTGATTAGTGCTAATTTAGACTTCTGCATATCAATTGTGTGTTTTTAAAAAAAATGTCTAATTTTTCATTTTTCAAACAATATTTATCAGCAGAATGGAACAAAAACTTCAAACGCGTTTTTCGCAAAACAACGTTTTTCGCAAAACATAGAGATAATCTCCGGCTTTCCCGAACCGATTTTCGGAAAATTTGGTGCGCTTTATTTGTTAGAGTGTATTACACCGTAATCGACGAGAATATGGCCAAAAAATGAAAAAAAATTTGGCGTTAAAAAAAACTACGAAAAAGGTCGATTTTTGACATTTTTTTCACAAGTCCGCCATTTTTTTCAACTGATTTTTTTGAAAACGGTGGTGGATTATGGTGGAAGAGACCTTTCTTTTTAAAGTGCCGTTAAAAAATTTCGTTTCAGATCTATCAACCCATAGATTAATTCCCTGCCGTGTAGTAACGATTTTTCCAGAGCTGACTTTCGGCGCCCTCTATAAAAGAGAATAATAGATAAAAAAAATGAAAGTTATATTTTTTATATGACTCAAATATGAAATAATAATATAAAAAAATGCATGCCAATATGTAATAAAGTTTCTGAGAAACAAATGATCCAAAATGGTATTTTTTCGCCATCTCAAGTGGACTGGTACCTTAATACGACGAAAGTTGGAATCATTTGAATTGAAGCTTGAATTATCGAGAAAGTCTCAGCGTAGGGCAATCCTATAATTCGATAAAAAATATTGTAGGTACTTCCTAGCAAAATTATTAACATAAAATCTAATGCATAGTATAAAGATATTAATGCCTATTTAAGTAAACTACCTTATTGATCACGAGGGCTTCAATGGTCTCATTGAATAAACAGAAAATCTGCTTGCGGTGCATTATGGGACCGATGTACGCTATGACCCTCTTAGCGCAACACAGAAAGTCCATTATAATATTATTTCCTCAACCTCAATATATCCCTACAGAAGCCATTCTGAAATTACATCGGCTGCACTCTTTCAGTTTCCTTTTACGGCACCAGCTACATTACAATGCCGCTACAGGAATCCAAAATGTCGACTAACATACGCTTGAAATTTCGAACAATGCAGGAGAATGCATTAATCTTTCTCGCGGCTGGCCGAACCGACTATTGTCTGTTGCGGCTGGAGAACGGACGAGTTAACTTGAACTACAAAATAGAAACAAATTTTATTCAGGTAAATGTTTTGTCATGCCCGAAACAGAGCGTTGTGTCGCTTAATAGATAGATACACACACTTCTCGTTGCAGATACTATCGCCGAAAAGACTTAAATTCAGTGACCTCATGTGGCACGACATCGCCATCCAACGATATGAGACCAACATAACAATGCAAGTGGACGAGCACTTTATGCGGAAAACGTTAGGTCCTAATTCGAGCGAACTGAACATCCATTTCGGGACATTTTTAGGAGGAGCTGGCGATTTTTCCGAGAGCTACTTGGGCACGATTGACTATTTCCGTGGATGTATATCAGATGTGAGTAAAGGAAGAAGACATGGCCAGGCTTCCTTAAAGTCCGAAAGGATTATAATTATTTATATATACATATACATAAATTTTGAATACATATTTGAAATCAAATACTTGAATCTTATCCGAAACACTTTGTATAGTTTAGAGTACCTAATTATTGCTCAAATTTCAACCATACACTCCAAATGGAACTTCTCATTGGTGCAGCAGCTGTTGCTTATGGAAATGCAGATTCTGGTCTTTATGTAGCCAAAAACATTAATGCTAATTTTTCGTCCAAGGCAAAACGCAACCGAAACGAATGATCACGATTTTCTTCGTCAGAAAAATGGAGTTCTCTTTTATTGTTTAAATCATTTTTCCATAAAGCGTGACTCACAATTTACTTTTATACAAGATATAGGTAAACATTTTATTTTTCCCTCGATTTTCCACTAAATCTACTGTTTGCCTTCGAATCCACGACCAACGCAATTGTCTATGTATAGGGCGTTTTTGGAGGCATCGAACTTTCCAAACATATAAAACACAGATCAAATATTGAAATGGCTACTTTTTGGCATTATCAGCTTGCCATTTTCATGGGGTTTAGTGTTTTATAATAATTCCTGGCATATGATGACTGCGACTGCGTCTTAGGAAGGCCATTTTGTCGATCGAATTTCGCATCACTTTTTCCAGCATAGGTCTATAATAAACCTTATTTCATGAAAAGCACTTCAAATGTTGACTTCCAAGTCATCAATAATTGCTAGGTTATCAGCATAAACAAGTGACACGTGACACAAAAAAGTAGTCCAATAGAGTCAAATCAAATAATCTGGGCGGCCAGTTCACAGGTCCATTTCTTGAGATGATTCTTTCACCAAATATTCCACCCAGTGAAGTAATGATGGTTTCACGCGCTGCATGGCATGTTACGCCATCCTGTTGGAATCATTTGTCTCTCAAACGTCATTGTCATTGATGTGGGGAATTAAAAAATTACGAATCATTTGTCGATAGCGATCGCCATTAACGATAATGTTGATTCCATCTTCAGATTTGGAAAAGAAAGGATCGATTATGCCGCCACCATGCAAACTGCACCAGACAGTGACTTGTAATGATGCTTCCAAAGTCTTTTGATGATTATCCTCACACCAAGAATTGCAATTTTGCTTATTTATGAACCCTTTAGCCAGAAATGAGCTTCATCTCTAAGATTGATTTGACGGTAAAATTGCGAATCAACTTCCAACTCATTCTGAATCCACCTACCGAACGCATGACACAAATGATGGTCTAATTTTTTCAGTCGCTGCACTAATTGGATCTTCTTAGGCTTTAGTCCAAGATTTTTCCTCAAAATTTTCCAAGTAGTGAACGGACACAGATGAAGTTGTTAAAAACGGCGTCAATAAATTTGGATGCTTAGTCACACTACCCTATACAGCAATAGATGCTTCGGTACGCACTGTACGAGCTCGTGTTGGATGAATATTGTCCAATAAAGTATACGTGAACACAAAACTTTCCATCGTATTGCGTATGATCTGCTCAGATAGACGATTATGACCAACATAAATTGGACGGAGTGCTCTACAAGTTTTGTGCACACAACGTGAACTTTGGAAATACATTTCCTTTTTTCCCTTATAGCACGGATACTTCGAGCTGCCAAAATGACATGAGACTCAAGATGTAAAAATTACTTCTTCTTCAAAGAGAGAGCTCTGATTTTCGTTTCTAAACTCGCGTGCGATAGAACGAGTGTAAACACGCAGCCAAATTCCTCCATGTGGAATTGGGCAAATGTATTGTGGCGAGGCCGCAATTGTGTGTTAGCAATTCGTGTACTTATAGAAACCACGACGGAATAATTGTTCGAATAACATGTGTACCGATGCAAATTATAACACTAATACGCGTGCAAAATCTCACACAACGCGTTGTACGAGGATAACAGATGTGCACCAGTTTGGATCTAGTGTGCGTGCTTCTTATAATTTATTCTATGATACTATTTATTCTTTATGCTATGACCGAAACCCAGCAATGACTTCTTATCTGACCTGGTGCTATACTTAACTACCGGTAACTGCACTCTAGAAAGTCAAGGCTGCAGCTGCGAGGTTATTAGCGTATAAAATTTTAGGTATTGAGTAAAATCTCCTGCTACGCGGATGCACAATATTACGGATGCACGTTACATTTCAAACTTATTTTTTTAAATCCGTTAAGCCATTTGTGCGACTGAAATACCTAGGCGTGAATAATTTGTTTTGTTAAAAAATTTCCTGCAACAAACTAAATGCACTGTTTATATGTAAAAGTAAAGTGTAAATTTACCCCAAAAAAAATGCTTCAAAAGTGCTTTGCAAAAAATTTACTTGTGTGATGTTCAAAGCAAAGGTTTAAGATGAAATCACATGACAAGTTTCCCGAAAATATTAGACAAAATATCAGGGGTAAATTTTTCTACACCCACTGAAAATTGTTCGTAATTTTCATTCTTGAAATTTTGAATAAAGTAAGGTTTACTATGTGGAATTCAATTCCGTTTTGATTCCGAACTTTGTCTTTTCGACTACTGTTCAAGGATATTTAGGGCATGTTCCATAATTATTGAGCTTTGAAGTAAATTAAAATTCTAAAGATTATTTTAATACACGGCAACATTTCAACTTGTATTGTTTCGATGTTTTGATTCCAGGTATACTATAATAATATCAATTTACTAAAACGAGCTCGTGAGAAAACAGGTCACGCAGTTAGTGTTGATGTGTCCTGGACATGTAGCTCGGAGTTTGATGCTGTTGCTGAAGACACCATAAGCTTCGTCGAAGCTGATTCTTTTATGATGATGGCACGCTCACCGACGCTCGAGGGTGAAAGGTGAATTTTCATCATAAAAACTGAAACACGGTTCATACTTCCATCGTTTCTTTAGTTGGGCCTTTGATGTTCGCACTATTGAACCAGATGGTGTTCTCTTCTATAACAGTGGAAGCGATTTCATACTATTGGAGATTCAACAGTCCAAACTACAAGCCATTGTTCGCAAAGGACTCGCCACCGTGCAACTGAGTCCTGATCGCAATATATCGGATGGGAGGTGGCATAACATCGTTATTCGATACAATGCCGCAATGATTGAGTTTGTTTTCGATGATTTTGTTACCTCGGCTCCATTCACCAACAGCAGCAACATTATCATTGACCTCAGCAAATACTATTGCTTCGGGAGTGGTTGTCTGAGTGATGCCACGCGAAAAAAGATGTTTAATTCCAGCGTATCTGAAATGTACTCCAACTTTCGGGGATGCATGCGAAACTTGGCGATCAATAATAATTTAGTGGGTTTTCCACATATGAAAGTGACGAGAGGACTGGCTGTTGGATGCGTTTGGAAGTATCCTTGCTTGGAGAAGAGTCCGTGTATTTTGAGCAGTAGTTGTCGTCAGCATGGAACCGAAGAATTTATCTGTGACTGTGATCAATCGTTTTGCATTAAGGCTGAATATTCGCAACCATATAAGGTAAATTTACAAGCTTATGTTCTCTTGAACATGTTAAACTTTGGCATTTTTCTCCTATTGTAGATTTTTGCGCAGTCAGAGTACACAGACTACGAGATCGTAAAAGTAAATCCAATCCAGCTTTTGGAAGGCGAACAGATTTTTCTCTCTCCTGCATACATTGAAATTCTATTCGACTTTAATAAGTACGGCATCCTCGAGCAATCCATCACATTCCACGTAGTTCAGCCTCCGAAACATGGCCACCTGAAGAATCCAACGCTGGATAATGCAGCAACGAAAGTCTTTTCTCTGATTGACCTAAGTACGGACAAAGTAAAGTATGCGCACAACGGAACTGAGCACTTTAGCGATCACATGACGATTGACCTCCAAGTAACGGAAGGGACACAACGAATCCCTGAGTATTTCATAGGAAAATTTCGATTTGTACTACATGCAAACATTACTCCCGTAAACGATGCACCAACGATGAACATTCCCAGTAATAGGATACTTCGTGTTACTCAAGGAGTCCCTAAGACCATAAGATCAGATCTCTTAGATGCTTTCGATCCTGACAGTAACACCAACTCACTGATCTACACAATCTCTAATACGCCATCTAATAAGGACATGAGTTATGGTAGATTCCAATTGAACGGCAAGAGCACTTTGAAATTTTCCCAGAAGGATGTAAATGATGGGAGCCTGACGTATCTTTTTAACACACCCGACAGTAAAGATTATATGTTTGAAATTCCCCTACAAGTTTCCGACGGAATCGAGACAAGTCCAACGATATTTTTACCGGTTTCAGTTCATCCTTTGCAGCTAAGAATGATCAACAATACTGGATTGATTTTAATTCATAAATCGTCAGCCTTGATCACGCCGTGGAATCTTTCGGTGATATCGAATTCCGACGAAGAAAATGTTGACATCCAATACAACATAGTGCTACCTCCACAGTACGGATCCATTCAGAAGCTAAGGACGATTGACTCGTCGTGGGTGCCAGTGAACTCGTTTAATAGCAGTCAAGTGATGCTTGGTCAAATTCGATACTATCATAGTGCAGACATACCACTTCAGGATGAATTCAAGGTGAGTGGAAGGATATGCTGTTTAGAATGAACATTTTGACTTTGAACATTAAAATTCTGTTAAAATTTTCAAATTATTATAACACAATATTTGTAAGCGCCATATTTGCGATGAACATGTTTTTCATAAAGTTTAGATTCTTAGAAAACAAGTAGTTAATTTTTTTAAATATCAGAGCGTATTTATTCGAGAAATTAAAAGGATATTTCAATGTTAATGGATTGGCTGTACAATTTTTCATAACTCACTGCTTCATAGTTTACAGCAGCGCTTGGTCCAATTGTAACGCAAAAATTCGATTTTCGAATAACCTTCACAAAAATGAAAATAGGAATTAGCCGACAAAATAGTGTACCTATGGAAGGAGTGCGCGATATTCTGATCACCAACAATTTCCTACTACACCAAACAGTGCCGCTTCCAACGTTCACGCGTAACATAATTTACACAGTCCGAAAACCCACGAAATATGGTAACATCTATGTCGAAGGACATCCACAATTTGCTAAGGTAAGTAGAATATCCATAGAGACGGATAGCAACGTTCTTAATTCGATGGTGATTTTTGTAGGAAATGGACTCCTTCACACAATTGGATATTGATAAAAACATTATATACTACAAAACCCACCACACATCATATTCCAGTTTTATCGATATCATGGAGTTAAGGGTATCTGTATCTGAATGTGATGATATTAAAGGAAGCTTGAAGATTGTCTACAATCCTGAAGGAGGTCTAACAAGTCGACTGAGCTATCAATCAAAAGAAAGGTTGCACGTTGAAGAAGGCGATCGTGCCTTGCTGACAAGAAAAAATTTCGAAATCCTTTTCAATACCTTCGACAACCTAACATTCGTGGTGACACAGCCTGCGAAACATGGATCTCTTTGCAAATATGAATCTGCAACTCAGCAAGCAGACCATATTGACCGCTTTGTCCTGGAGAAACTATATTTGGGGGACATATACTACTGTCATGATGGCTCCGAGTCGGTTGCTGACTCCTTGGAGATGTTGGTTTTGTCAGACGAGGATACAGACTTTCAATTTGTCAGCGAAGTGGATGTCGATATATCGTTGGTAAACGACAATTACCCTTATCGACAAGCGGATAGAGTTTTTCATATTGTGAAGGATGAAACGCGAACTGTTACGGAACACGATCTACGATACTTGGATGACGATGTGAACACCAACTTTTCAAGCATTATTTACAAGCATGTCTCTTGCATGAACGGCGAGTTTTACAAAAACGGTCGATACACGGACAACTTCAGTCAGGACGACATCAATAATCGAAAAGTGACTTTCCTGCATAGAGGCGCTGACATGGGTGTGGCCTCGTTCCTTGTATCAGATGGAGTTCATGATGTGGCCGGTTCGCTTGAGATTATAGCATCTGATCCTTTCGTACGGATAGCTGCCAGCAATGCTTCTATCGTCCAAGAAGGCAAATTTGCAGTCTTAACGAATAGTGACCTTCCCATTGAAACCAATCTTGATATGAAACTGGATGAAGTTGAGTTTACTATTGTGAAGCCACCCACTTATGGAGTATTGAGAATTCTGAAGAACAAACTGAATAGCACTACTCAATTGAGGACATTGAATATGAGCTCAATTTATAATTTCACACAGATGGATGTAGAGCGTGAACGATTGGTGTATTGGAATACAGAGCCAGCTTCAATGGATAAGATCAGGTAGAAAGAATGAGAAGTTATAAACGTAATAACTTTGAGTGTTATACAAGGATTTCTTGATTTACAGATATCAGGTCAACATCAACAATATAACAGCGGAAGGAGAGATCCTAATGCGAATCTATCCAGCTGCATACTGGGAGCCGTTGCAAGTCTTAAAAAATCAAACACTCTATGTGGAGGAATCAACCAGTGTGGCGATATCTAAGGATATTCTAAAGGTAAATTGATGAGCCGATGAGCTAATGAAATAAGTATAGCTTCTTCATCTTCTGTGAACGAATCACTTTTTCTTAGTCATGTTTTATTAAAATTTGGATGCTACTTTCTAAAATTTTCTTTCATTTATTCGTCATACATTTTAATAACAGATGGTATATAGCGTTAAGCAAATGACATAATGTTTAGATATTTCATTTTCTTGTTTCACGGTTCCTCCAGTACATGCGAGTTTAAATGAGAATCAGGAAAATTCAACACACTTTTTTTTTTATTTTCACTGTACGTCCATCGTGAACAATATGAATCCAATTTTTATTGAAATATATTAATGTAAAATTTTATTGGAAAACATAGAATTAAAAAAAAAACAATTAATTAAAAAATATTTTTGAAAAATAGATCAGATAGATTCGTGAACTTTGGTTGAACTTTATATTCATGTGGGCTTTGCAAAGTGTTCAACCAAACTTAGCTAAAAACTCATTAGCTTTAGTACCCTTAATTGAGGGACACATAACAAATCGAAGCATTTTTCACGAAATGTGATTTGCATGGACTCTACTACATATTATATGTAAATGTTTGGATTTAGTTATATGGCCGTTCCTATCCTTTTTTCATGCTCTCATGTTGTTAATAGTAAAATGATGTGTAATAATACAACTAATAATTTAATTTCCACCAATTTAAAGATAGATTATTTTAATGTTGTGGCAATATTAAGAAAGCTACGAGCTAAAATCTAGCCGCAATCATCGTTTGGTCGTCATAACTTCTTTATTTTGACTTTTATCGCAAAACGCATTGAGAGTTTACTTTATAATTTTGTCATAAGCCCTTTTGGATATTATTTGTTGCAATTACAGTACTCTTTCGGGAGACATTACGTGTCAAATGGGAGAAAGTCCCATGAAAATGTATTTTTCATCGAAACAAATAGCTCCCAAAAACGAACCACCCATTACGCAAATTCATCGAGAGTTTTGTTAGCCAGACAATTTTTTCCTTGATGTAGAAGGACTCCTAACGGTGAGCTTAAATACAGTTTGTGGATCTTCCTATATCTCAGTTACCATTTCTTCCATGAGCAAGTTGTGTATGACAAACTGATAGAAAAGCATTCACAATTTAAAGGAACAATATTTTGTCGAGAGTCGTTTGCATTATCGTTTATTGCAATCGGTGTAGATAGGCGGGAGATAAAGCCTCGCAAAGGGGGACAATCAACTCGAAATTATATGGCTTCTAATATACATTTTTCGATAATTCCCGCCAATGTACGGATTTTTGATCGATGTACGAATTTTCGATCGATATTTTCGGTCTGCTGTTTGTGGGATATCTTAAGGGTTTACATAGGTCTTGTATTTTCAAAAAATCGATGGAATTTTTTTTATTCCATATGAAAATATAGTACTTCAAGAGTATTCACACCAAACACCACGTGTGGTCGGTACGTGCGCTCTGCCTTACCTAGCGTATTATACGCATGCAGCGCGGTTCTACCGCGACAAATCAGCTCCTTTCTTTTTCATCAAACATCACAACATTCAAAGGATGCTCTGAACATCGCGAATGAGGCGAAAAAATTACTGTATGGACCTAGAATTGATGACTCGATGTAAGTCGCTAAAAAATTACTTTAATTCATTAAATTGCGGTAAAAAACTTTAAACGCGTTTTTCTCGAAACTTTGTTTTTCTGTGCGGTAGGCACGATTTTTCGAGAACGAATCGACCGATTTTGCTGAAAATTTGCACAGTTCCTTTTTATAGTATTGTTGTTGTTTTTTCTTTCAAGACCTATGTAACTACTTAAGCCACAAAAACGATAAAAACCGAAGAAAAAAGTTTAGAACTCCGAAAAATTATCCTTCTTAGTAGTTTTTAACTTTTTTTTTATTATTGCCTACATGCAAAAATGATGTACCTATGTGAAAGTGCTAAAAATTAAAATCTACACAAGTTTATTATACACTCCTTTGTTTGGAAGCCATGGTTAGCGTGATATGGAAATGTATCTTCTCATCATCTTATTTTCAAGATAGCCGCCTAATGGGGGACTACAACTCCAAAACTTGAACTAAACTGTATGATCCCCTAAACATCGCAAAATAAATTGACGTCGTCTCACAAAATGCACAATTGAACTATCATGTGGCTGAACTACAAAGATAGTGTAATGTGTTTGCTAGAAAAGCCGCTCTCATTTTAACGTTTATATTTATAAACTACAAGATGAATTTCTTAACAAGAATCGAAGTTGATGCCTCCTTTCGGCCAATATTTGAACAGATTCATTTCTAAGGCCACATCCAATATAAAACAATGCCAATTATGTTAACGAAGTCAGGTATAGTACTAAACCATTGAACCATCCACTGAAAACTCTTCCATTGTTATACATAGTTTAGTCGAATTTCACTTGATTTATTTATGAAATAACATTTGATGTGTGATTATACTGAATAATTCGCTACTCATCCAACAACGAAATATTATTGATAAATGTAACGAATAATTTTTAATAAACATCATAGTCAGATTTAAAGACGAAAGCAGTTGTAACAAAAGTACAATTGGTTGAAATAAAATTTGTCGCCTTTAATTTGCATCAAATATCTAATATTTAACATTAATAACTTAAAAAATAAAGCAAAAAAAATATTTGAACCATGGATTTTATTTTTGTAAAAGTTATTTTTTTGCAACAGCAACTCTTAAAAATAATTGAATTAAGTGTAAACTTTTCTCTCAGTGGAACAATTCAAAAAGTTTAAAAACTATACAAAAATAAATGAAAATAGGATGTTCTTCCATTGACAATACAAATCATCTTTGAATTCTTGATCTCATTATTAGTTCTACATGCAAAAAGGCTATCTGAGAATTTCAGCACCATCCGATAGTAAATTTTATCAAAAATCCGGATCTCATATTATTGGGGTCAAATCGACCCCAGTGGACAGTTTTATCGTTAAAAAGTGTATATTCTTTAAAGCAATCCTGGTGCCCTTATTATTTGATGATTTTATAATCACAAGGTGTTCATTATTGCAGAGGGTGTTTTCAAATAGATGACTGGCCTCTGGTTTCAAAAGACGTTTGAAATTAATGTTCGTCATGTGAACTTAAAATTGTATATGTGTAAATTAGTTCCACCACAAGCTTTGCACTTTTTGCTTAGATAAGATTCACATAATCTTGAAGAAATAGCCTTTCCCTTATTCTTTCCCCAATATTTCGAAATTTCTAACATATGAAATGATAGTATGAGCCTGCGTTAATGGCAAGCCAATAATAATACAAAATTTGAACATTTTTTGCCAAATTTTGAATGTACTACACTCACCAAACAATAATATACCAATGAAAAAATGACACATCAGGTTTCTTTGTGACATCAAAACATAACATTTTTTTTTTTGAAAACTACAAAAATCCTACACTTAGACAAATTATTACTTAATGTACAATATACAGTTATGCTTTTCGTGAGTGTTGGCTCCTAGTAGGACCCTTTTAAGTCGCCAACAGTAATCTGCTAGCATTCCTGGACTCGATTTCCTTTGATAACGCTTAAGGAAATGCCCTGATAAAATCTCTCGCCTTGTTCATCACTCCTAAATTTTCGGGAAATAAATCCAGCATGTGTTTTATTAACAACATGTTACACCCCAGAGCTTTGTGTGAGATTATAAAGTCATTAATAAAATCATTGCAACTTTTCGCTCTATGGTTTCCTAGAAAATTGTGGAAGATCTTCACAAAACATTTCCAGGCGATTTATTCCTGATCATTCAGTTTTTCTTCAAAATTCTTATCTTTAATTAGTTCCTGTATTTGTGGACCAACAAATATTCCCTCTTCAATTTTAGCCTCGCTGATTTTAGGGATTGTTTCTTTCAGGTATGAAAATCCACTACCATCTTTATGCTTTTACAAAAATTTCCTGAGTTTTATATACAACGGTGTTAAAAGTACGTCTTCAGGGTTCACTAAAAGTTCATTTTCAACATTCTAATGCCCTGGAGTAAGTGACTCACGTTTGGGCCATGCTTTTTTGTGTAGTGATTTTTCTGTCTCTTCTGTCCCATTCACAAATAAAACAGCAATATTTTGTGTAGTCCAAGCAAAAGATCAATGACTTTAAAATCCCCATAATTTTTCCAAGTTTGTTCACTTTATTTAATTTTTTCGAGAAGGAGTTTCATATTCTCATAAGTCTCTTTCATATCAAAACCACTGAAGGAAGTGTGTTTCCGTTATATAGGAACACTGCTTTCAAACTAGTTTTTGAAGAGTCAATAAACAACCACCAGTGACTGGGATCATACTTAAAATTCAAGGAAGGAATGTCATTACAATATACTAAATCATCTGCTTTAGAACAGTAAGGTTTCAATTCAATGTTGAAAATAAGAAATTTTCGTATCGGAAGAAAGTAAATTCCAATCGTTAAATCTAGACCCAAAAGCTCAGTCTGTTTTCTAGACAAATTTAAATTACGTAGTAAATCATTTAGATCACTTTGAGTCAATAAGTGTAATTCTTTTGAAATAGACGGTTCATAATTTGGGTTGCTCTCTTGAGATATCTTATCCTGCTGACTAAGATATATTGCTTGCTTTCTCGTCGATTTTTACAAAATTTTCATTTAATAGAGTTTTATGTTTGATATACAAAGTGTTCAAACAGGTGTGGAAAATGGCCAAAATGCCATTTCTTATGTAAAACTGTGTGATTAATCCCAATCCGTGCTCAAAATTGAATTTTCAATGTATGTATATAGAGTCGGAAAACTAATGATTGTTTTGGAAAATCGATTTTTTTAACGATTTTTCGTACTTTTTGCGCGGTAGAAGGCGCGGATGTTAAAATAACCAACAACAAATTATGTCATCTTGAAGTAGAGTGTATTCTGCAACTTTTGGCGGGTGTAAATTAATTTTGCCTAGATGTAATTTTTACTATGAATTTATCAAAATTTTACCTATATACCGGCTTTTACGGCTCTTTCGGAAGTTTTCTGATCACGGGATCGTGATTAGCAAGTCATTTTACGTCGAAAAGCATATTTTGGATATTTTTTTGAGCAAATTAAACATTTTCAATTTTGGGAATCAAAAAAAAACAGTCACAACTTAAAAAATTCACACTTGGGGAATCTTCATGGCTTTACATACAGAACAAGTGGGTAAATTTTCAGCCAAATCGAAAATGGTCAAGTTCCGAAGTTGTCCCAGTTGATATGGAATCGCTCAGTCGCTTATATTTAGTTTTTCAAACAAAAACAAGTAAATGGGTCGGAAATGCTGTCACGAAAAAATTTAATGTGACTAATATTTTTTTTATTTTTTTAATGAGAGTCCACCAAAACATTTGTTTGTTACAAATTTTAAGTCTTTTATTTAAGTACCAAAAACAAGGACATAGAGATATTTATTCATAAAATCAATAAACTCCAATTTTAACTTACTTTAAGGTCACACATCCAAACATATCACCTGGTGATATAACATATCTAATAACTGAGTCACCGATGCATGGATATCTGGAAATACAGTCTGTAACTTCGGATGACGAATACAATTGCAAGGTGTTCGATCAATCGACCATCAATTCTGAAAAGATGTTCTACATTCAAGCTGGTGTAAATCAAACAACTGACTATTTTGTGTTTGACGTCACGAACGGTATAACCTGGCTGAAAAATCTCATTTTAAAGATAATAATAATTCCGGAAGTCATGTATATAAAAACGATGGCCGTAGATGTCGTTGAAGGTATGTTGTCGCGAAATTGGTTGTCTTCATCTCCAAATTAATGAATATTCAGATAAAAAAATAGCCATGAAGTCATTTTATAATTAAGAATGAGTATCCAAATTTTCTTCAGGAAAAACTGTCACAATTCAAACAGACAACATATCTCCTTATGCTGAGTATTACAAAGGGAAAATCTTGGAGTACAAGGTGCTTAAGCATCCATCAAATGGACTTCTTATGGTTGGAAAGTCCCAAGTGAATCGATTCACTCAGAAGCAACTAGAATCGGGAACAGTGCAGTACATTCATGATGGTAGCGAGAACTCATCAGATATAGCGACTTTAGTTGCACATACCCGGAATACCGAAAGTCCCCAGTTTGATGTTCTTATCAATGTGCTGCCAGTAAATGACGAATCACCTATAGTCCTGACAAATACTGGCCTCCAGGTGTGGAACGGTGGAAAGTACATTATTAAAAACACTGATATACGTATGTTAATCTAGTTAAGAACTCACAGCCTCTATATATTAGTATCAATCCTTTTACACAGTGGCCCAGGATCATGATTCACCGCCCAGCAACCTCACATTCTACATACATCATATTTATGGTGGCTACCTTGCATACACAACCACCCCCAACTTGAAAATCGACCAGTTTACCCAGGAGGACATCGACAATGGTAAAGTATGCTTCCTTCACGACTTCGACTCGAAACGAAACGAGATCAGCTTCTTGGTCGGCGATGGTTTGTTCAATACCACCGAACAATTCCTCTACATTGAAGCCAATCCTGTGACGCTCATACAACTGGCCAACGAACATCTGCATGTATTCCCAATGACCCGAAAACAAATCCTCCCGGAGCAATTGTCCTTTAAATGCGCGGATGAAACGCGTGGCGTGAAATACAACATCAGCTTGCCACCGCACCTGGGTCGGATCCTGTACGAGTATACGGAGAGTGGGCAAACGCAAGAAGTCAGTACCTTTAGCCAAGATGATATCGATAACGGAAGGATCCTGTACGAACACACGACCGCCATGCGCGAGCTGAAAACCAACGATTCTTTCATATTCGATGTGGTAGCTGATAGTTCGAATAAATTACACGATCAAAGGTTTCACATTCAAATATCTGTCTCGTCCGGAGGGCTCTTAAGGTTTTTGCCGGTGTCTAAGCTGACTGTGGATGAGGGAGGATCAGTTGCTATCAAATTGGATTTTTCAAAAATACTGGAATACTTGAAAAGTCGAGCGGGAATGTTGTTCCCGGAGCTTTACATTGAAGCGTACAAACCTAACCATGGCCGGGTCGGAATAAAAGATGGTGATCAGAAAATTACTAGGTTCATGCCTGAGGACTTTATGGCACAACGCGTTCTCTACATACATGATCATTCCGATACTCTAGATGATGAAGTGACGATGTCCGTATATTTACAACAAGGGTAAGTAAGGATTATCGAATTGGCAATAGAAGTTCCAACAAATCTTTGAATGAATCAGAATATGTTATTCCTGAGTTGAGTTGCCCCAAACTATACTGTCTATTCTTTTCAGAAATATCTTTCTCTGCAATCTATCAATCGGAGTTTACATACATCCTGTTAATGACCAACCCTTTCATCTTATCACATCATCACCACACATAACCGTTGTTGAAGGTGAAAACAAAACTATAACAACCGACGATCTGCTCACCACCGATACAGATACAGAGCCTGATCACATTCACTACGAAATAATTAGTGGACCAACTTTGGGCGTTCTTTCGAAAAAATCGGACGGTGGTGACTATCAGGACATTCTAGCGTTCGCAAATCAATTCACCCAAGCAGATATCAATGATAACCGTTTGGTTTACAATCATTACGGCGATGTGAAAGCAACTACTTTTTACTTCAAAGTCTCCGATGGAGTTTTCAAGCCAGCATACGAAATATTCAACATACAAATTGTGCCCGTGTCAATAATGGCATCACAACATCCTGAACCGGTGCGCATCCAGCAAGGATCGAATACGATTACATTGAATGTACACACAATACCCGTAAATACTAATGTGAATCGACATAGGATAAAATACAACATAACGAACTCTCCACTAAGTGGCATAATTATTTTCAACCATCAGCCGACCCTCCATTTCACACAAACGCAACTCGAGAAGGGAGAAGTCAACTATATGCAGACTGATATGACCAAATCGAATGATAATATGCAGGTTAGTGCGTGATATGTAGGAATAGCCGATTTAGAGTCCTTCCATCTTTTGTTTCGTTCATATATGCTCGTATATAGACATTAAACTTATCAAAACTGTTGATAGGTATCAATATTTGTCATCAATTATTTTATTTTATCATACAGAATCAGCAAAACCCTTCTTCTAGACCAATAGGCCTTTTATCTTGTTAATATCCAGCTTGAATCTACCATACTAGAGTACACGGAAACAATCATACGAATCAAATAGTGACCATATCTTTTGTTGAATCGCCATTTAAGTGAGCATGGAGAAAGGATCATAGTTGCATCCAAGAATGTCCTGCACATAGGATTTCCAAGGCTAAGAAAAATCACATAAAACTCATTCCAACTTCCATTTACACCACCATAAAAACGCAGTAGTTTGAAACTACATATTCGTGAATTTGGACCTTTATAGGGTAAAACATCTAATTTCCCATATGTATATTTTCAAATCACGTTCTGGAATTTGTTTTCTACAAAATTATAACAAAAACACTTTGGTGATCGATGATGCCAATTGCAACGAAATTTCTAATCGCCCGATCTCCACTCCCGTGAGCCCCGAATCTCCCAAATCCCTTGATCGCCCTAATTCCCTGACCTCCGACCCCCTAATCTCCCAATCCCCTAAATCAGCCAGTATTCCAAAATTTCCTAAATTCCCCAAATCCTCAAATTCTCCAAAATCCGCTAATCCCCCAAATCCTCCAATTCCTACCAATTCCAATCCCCTTGATACCCCAAAATACCCCAATCCTCCAAAATTCCTAAATCCCCCAAATCCCATAATCCCCTTAATCTCCCTAATTCCCAAATCCCCCAAATCGGGGGGATTTGAATCCCTAAAAATCCTCGAATCCCCCAATCTCCAAATCCCCCAGTATTCCGAAATTCCCAAAATCCCCCAATTCTTCAAAATCCCCTAATCTCCCAAATCCCCCAAATCCCCTGATCTACCAATCCCCAAATCCCATAAATACCCCGATTCCAAAATCCCCCAATCCTCAAAAGTTCCTAAATCACCCAGTATTCCAAAATTCCAGCAAACATATGATAAATGACGGATAACATATGATTTTGCCATGTAAAACCGTGGGTCGTACTTCATAATGTGCTTTTATATGACCGATTGCATACTGATGCTTACACTGTGGTATATGTAGATCTCGCTTCAATAAGTAAGGTCACTGAGCCTGCACTCACTAGGCGAGCTGGTACTCCCATCCTGCATCTGCTAGCCGCATCATTGCTGTTCGTTGTCCAATCGTGGACCGTGGAGTTGCCATGGGTAGGCCTCCATTTGAAACACCAGGAACATTTCTGTACCACTTCGGATGACTGCTGTTAGAAATTCTGTTGTGTTTTAATTGACTGCTGCCTTATTTGCAGAAGAAGCTGCAATTCAACATTCTACTTATCTGGGATGTTCAATTAGCCTTCGAATTCTTCCTCGATCTCAAATGTGTAGCAATCAGGATTCTTACCATCCCAACAATGCTGTTTTTTTCTCGTTGTAAGCACGTTTTCTCGGCTGCTTTTTGAACTATATTGCCTTCAATTTACTAATTTTAGACAGCTGATTTGAAAATTGTATGATTTAATTCGGTGTCTCCTTTCTTGTGAGTTCATCAGTAAGCTGGAATAAAAATCATTTTTCAAGTCCAAGCTGCATCCATTCCGTTTCGATTTTTACTTTGAAAAAGTTCTCTTTTTATCCAAACGACTAGCTGATATAACTCCTCGTTGATGGAAAATTAGAATTTGCAAGACTGTTCTGAAGTTACCAGGTCTCATTTTGTTTTCTAGTGCGATTGACTAGCATCTCTGTCTGGTTCTTCACTAATGGGAGACTCCATGAAATTTTTTCATTATTTTTATGTCTTCTCAACTTTTGAAACTATACTTGCTTCCTGACAAAAAATATCTTTACCGAGTTGCGACTGTAATTCTGTCGTGTTAGGTTTGATTTGTTTTTACTGTCTTCTTGTTGAAGTATCTTATATTTTGTTCTTATACTTTCCAGATAAACGCATACGTTGAAGGTACACCTTACGGAGCCCTGTTGGATATCCAAATATCTGTGCAACCCTTCATCACAATTAATGCCATTTCTATCAGATCAGGCGACAAAATTCGTTTGACATCATCTCTAGTTACCGACAATCCCACGCTGACAAAACTCAATCGATACAATCCTAAAATAACGATAACTCGAACTCCGAAACGGGGGACAATACGAAAGATCATCCGAAATTCGGGTGAAATCGAATCTCTGAACAATCGCAACATCAACACCTTCACCTACAAGGAAATGAAAAGTGGAATTATTTATTTTGTAGCCGACAATTTACAAGACGAGATCTCAATTAACGACTACTTCGAATACACGTTGGTGATAAAATCTGTCCAGCCTGGGGAAAGTACGGTTCCTATTGAAATACACACGATCAAAGAGAATATCGTGAATTCTTACGACACCGCCATAACTGCTGCCGATGTTGAAACGCTTCCTTTACCATACATAGTACTCATCCTGGTCATAATAGCATTGATAAGCTTGATCTGCGTCGCACTAATAGTCATCAAGCTGAGATTCAAACGTTTGAACAAGGGTGAACTAGAAAAGGACGTGCCGCCTCCGTTGCCTCGCCCACCAGACTTTGTATCTTTGAATAACAATGGTAGAATGTATTCGGGCTCGGAAGACGAATCGGTGCCAGTAACTGCTGCTTCGACTCCGCTGCCAGGACTCAGCAACATACCGCACTGCAAAGTCATACAAGTTGGAATCGAGCCAGATATGCAGGACTATGACATCGACGACGAAACACTAGATGATTTGGGCGAGCGCCAAAGAATGACCCAAGACAGATACAATCCTTACGGTGAGAACGACGAATGGAGCTCGTCATGTGATATGGCCAATGAACTGGGATACTCTACGGTGTCGCAATGCAATCAAAGTACGAATCCGTTACTCAGGCGGAATCAGTATTGGGTGTAGAAATACAAAGCCATAATTAGAACTCTTTAAGTCTCACCAGGATTGAGTTCACAAAAATGTAGATTTCCTTTGCACTGTAAGATTTACATAGCTTTGCTTCTGCCATTTCTTTACTTAATTTTATATTTAGGCAAAAAAAATCCATTTAACATAAAACTATAAAATTTTATTATTTAAAATATTACAATCATGAATTTAAAAAAATTATTTAAGTACATATCTTAAAGCATTTCTCTTGTATATCCATATACGTTATAGGACGGAGCAAATTACAATATTTGTAGGTGTAGATAGTTTCAATTGCAATGATCTTATCATTGATTCAATTGTCTTCAGTTCTTGTTATTTTTAAATTAATTAAGGTGTGTGATGTGTGTTCCATTTAAATGAAATGTCGCAATACCAAATAAGACAATAAAAGAAACAGGATTTTTTTTTACAGTTTAAAATGTTGTTTCAGATCCTTTCGGCTTATCTGTAGACGGCGTTACTTGAAGTGCTGCATTATCATATGAGTATTCCGTGGTGCTATTCTCAGCAGGATAACGATTATGAATTGGTGTTGTTAGTGTGGGCATTGTTGAGACATCTGTGCCTGGAATGATGAAAATTACGATATTTTTGTAAGTTTGGAATGTTATAATAGAAAGATAAGCAGTAAATCATATTGAATAATATATAAAAATTAGTTTAAAAAAATAGAAAGATGATATCATTTTTCGTCAAAAATAAATTTTCTATCTGCACATCAATCAATGATTTAAAGAGCTGTCATCAAATAAAAAGTTATAGTCTTTTTTAACCTTTCAAAAAATATTGACACTAAAACAAACCATGAATATATATCATGAATGAGGCAGCGACCATTAATTACGTAAGGATTATTTGTCAAATTTTTGAGTTTTTTTCCTTGTAAGGGCTCGTAAGATTTAAGGGGTCTTTCTACCTAGAAATTTTGAAATTTTCAAAATTGTTTGTTTGCCTTATTTCGTTAGTAAATGTCACCAAAAACATGTTTTGAATGTTTTCAAAACAAAATTTAAATTTTAACATAAGTTATACAGAGTTGTTACCGTGAGACAGCACTTGAGTTTTACGCTCTGTAGACTGTGCCCCAGCACCCCACTTTTTTGAGCAGGTGCTTGGATATAATCTTTTGTATATCTTTACACTCGATTATAACTGTAGTCTAATTGATACGGAATCAAAACGAAGATTTCAAGTCAGACGGTTTACTCAAGCGTAACCTGGATAATAATACCAGGGCAGATCTGTAAAAAAAACAACTCCATTTGGCCGTTGAGTGGGAGCACATTAATTTTTGCGGGAAAAGTTATAGAAAATCTCGTATAACAATAATTGACTTATCCTCCCTCTCAAAAAAGTCAAGAACATTAACAAAAATCTAAATGTTTAAAAAAAACTTAAAGAAAAACGTTTTTTTCCTACTTTTCTCACTTCTAACTTCAAAACGATTCATTTTAGAGCAAAGTTATGTGCCAATAAAAGTTGCGTCATAAAATTTTCTATAAGATAGGATTGGTGAAAAAATTTGAAACATTTAACCCTTGCCGCAAAATAGCAATAAATATTTCAAAACAGAGGGAAAAGCGGTTTTCATTTAATGTTTTTAACACTTACAATGCACTTAGGACCTTCATAGTTCACCTATGAAAATTGGTGTGCTGTTTAATTATATTGTAAAGATTTTTAGGCGAGCTATGAAGGTCATAAGTGCATTATAAGTGAAAAAAACGTTTTCCCCCTTTTTTTTAAATATTTATTGCTATTTTGCGGCAAGAGCTAAATCTTTTAGATTTTTTCACCAATTTTGTCTTATGGAAAATTTTATTACGCAACTTTTATTCCCACACGACATTGCTCTAAAATGAATTATTTTAAGTAAGAAAAGTAGCAAAAAAACGATTTTTTTTTAAATTTTAAACATTTTCTTTAATTTTCCCGCAAAAATCATTGTGCCTCGTGCCTCCCCTTAACGGCCAACTGAAAACAGATGCGCCCTGATCTACAAACACTAAAGACAGTTTTAGCTCATGCGTTTGGAATATGGTTCCAAAAAATATATTTGCGGGCAAAAACATTGTTGATATTATTTCATGGACAGCTGCTTGTTTGTTTCATGAAGAATTTTGCATCCTATTAAAAATCATGCAAGTAATGGGCGTGACACGAGGGCTTGCTCCTGAAAATCATGCGGACAGTTTTGATCAATTACTAATCAAGACCGCTAATAAACGCAGCACCGATGAATCAAAAGAGGCAGGAACAGCCTGCAGAGATGAAAAATGAAACCAGCAGGGCATGTTCGAGGAAGAGGAAGGACTTTTATACGCTTCTAGCATCGCTAATTAATGTTAAGTGATATTGTAACAAAAAAACTGTTTGAAAACTTTAAACGTGTTTTTCTCGAAATCATGTTTTTATAACTGATTGACACGATTTTTAAAAAAACCCTAAACCGATTGCTCTGTTGTTTTTTTATATTTTATTGTACACATATATGGCTATCACATGAATTAAGATCTTAGAGATGAGTTGTGAGTCAAGCGATTTCTTTTGGAAAACCGTCGCCGTTTTGTTATTTTTGGCCATTTTTTTTATTCTAGTTCATTTGATACCGATTTCCATACAAAGTGAATCCCGTTTTTTAGAGCAACCAGACATCTGAAATCATATCAAACAGCGTTTTTTGACATTTTTGAAAAAATGGACCAAAAATAACCCCCGAAAAAATTGAAAAATATTTTATTGTGCTCTTTAAGGTACTTACTAGTACGCATTAAAAATTTCAAATATTGATATTTTTGTATTTTTCAACTCCTCGCACCTTTAAAAATGACCTTTTAAAATATTTTGAAAAAATTCGAACGTAAAATAATATAAAACGGTTTTAAGCGCGTGCTTTTTTTCGGCTGCCTTCGCAGCTAACCGCATAGCATCAATTGTGAATGAATAGAAAAAACCGGTATTTTAGTAAGAGGGGATTTACTAAAATACCGGGTTTTTCTATTCATTCACAATAGAAGACGAAATTTTCGTCTACTTACACGTTTCAGAATTTATTCTGACGTATTAAAAAAAACTAAAAAAATGTATAGAAAAGGTACTAAAAAACGAAGCCAAACTTTAAACGCGATTTTCTCGAAATGATGTTTTTTTTTTAAATTGCCCGTTAGTTAATCTCCGGTCCTACTCAACCGATTTTTCAAAAAAAAATTCAAATTGGAACACAAAAATTTGGCGTGCAGAAAACGACTGAAAAGAGGATTGATTTTCCAAAAGCAAAAATTCCAAGCTCCGCGACTTTTTTTTAAATTAATTTTTTAAAAACGGTGGTGAATTGTTAGTCCTTAAAATTCTTTTTAAGTTTTCTGTTTCAGACTTGCAAATTTTCATGGTGTCAACTTTCGCGCCCTCTATAAAATAGGTTTATGATGATTTTTTTTAAAAAAAATGTTTTTTGTACTCTCAAAAAATAGATGTATTGTCGAAAAAAAGTCGCATATTCATATCCAATGAAAGAGCTGATTTTTTGGCCTTCTGATGTGTCAAATAATAGTAAAAGAATATGCAAAATTTTCATACAATAATAATATCTTTTTCTTTCAATTTAAAAAAAATATTTAAAACAGACACTATTTTGAAAAATTGAAGGTCCTTAAGTTACTTATGCTCTTTATCTTACGTAAAATTTTATATTTGTATATATAGCCAACCATGGAATATTTACTGCATGTTAGATGTTATGAAACTGCAAAATAGAAAATGATTATTGGTTTTTCGTTTTTTCGAGTAAATAGTGCAAATGCAATGTCTATGCAGAACTTATGAAAATTTTAAATGCAACTTCCCAAAGTGGTCATCACCCGACAAAAAACTAGTTCAGTCGACGAAGAAACAAAAACTGCGATCCATATCCCCCTTCAATCTTAATTCGCCAAAGTTTTCGTCTATGCCCTTTTCTCTTTCAAATGTCGATACAAAAATATCCTCTTATGTAAGAAAACCCTTTGATACTCCCCTTCTCCCATCAATCGCTCAGCGTTGGGAATAAATTAGACGTCCCTCTCCACAAAAGACTACCGTAATGAATGGACGCTCTTTAAGGGGATAATAAAATTAATATTAACTCATTCGATGAGCTCTTTTCATAATTAGTATTTGAAGCATTATTATTTTCGATTATTGTTATTATTTTTAACATTCATGTACCTACATATTACTGGGAAGGTTGTTGGTGTGAAGCTTAAGGAGGGAAGTACCTTTAGACACTTTTTAAAATCGATTTTTTTAAATTGTTTTAATCGATAGATATATCGCCTAAGAATATCATGTCAAAGTTTCAAAAGCTAATTTTCAAAATTGTGGAAGATATGCATCCCGGAAGTGCCTGGCGCCGAGTTCTTTTTTCTTGACCACAAATTTTAAACGGCCTTTTCTCGAAACCATGATTTTTAAAATTGCGTAAGTGATAATAAAAAAAAAATAGTGAATCGATTTTCATCATCTAGCATTCATTTTAAAGAGCATAAAAAACTGTTTTATATAGACTAAAGATTAAAAAAACAAATTATTTTGGGACTATTTTTGACTGGAAGTACAACGAAATTTTTCGTCAAAATCGTAATTATTTTTTTTGAGCCTGTTTTGAAGGGTTAATTTTCGAATTTCGCAAATATTTTAGTCTATCTACTAAAAAAAACCTCTCAAGTAAGAAAATGTTTGGTTTGTTGATTTCAGATGAAAATTGCAGCCAGCATCGCTTACGCAATTTACGACGTCAGCGACGACATGGTTTTTAAGATCTTTGAAAAATTTGTTAATTTTCAACTTGCACTTTTGTAGAATATGTTTGTTTTCAACCTCAAACATCGCCTAAAATAAATATTATACTGATTTAATAAGAACTGTCTTCATTTCCCACAAATCAGTTGCAAAAAAGACATTTTTTCGGCTTCTAAAGGTACTTCCCCCCTCAAGGGTCGCAGTTCGCGGCTAATTACAAGTATAGTTCAGCTCCTAGAAATCGATAAAATATTTCATTTATGAACTCAGCACAATATAAAGTTCCAATCAACGAAGGATGTGATATTACAAACCAAACCTAGTCTCAATATGCATCTTCAAACTTTTTTGCTTTTTTGGTAAGCTAAAAACTTTGAGGTTCCACATTTATCCACGCTAAATATCGTTTTATTGCCAAATGGACAGCTCTGCTGAATACCATTGCTGTGCACATTTTAAGTACAGAGTCAGTGGAAGTCTCTACTATTTTCCACACTTTTTTAACATCTTTCTAATCTCTTTTTGTTTCCTATTTCACATTATTTTAAACTAACCATGCATTTTAAGAACAGCTAGCAACATCATACCTGATATTGAAAGCACATGTGTTTCAGGACCAATAGCATTTGCTGCATTTCTCGCAATTTCTATATTGATTGGTGACAAATTTTCATGGCCAACAGTTGGTTGTCCAGCATTCGTAGATGTTTTCTCCGACTTCATTTTCTTTAAAAAGCATATCGACAACAGTCGTTTCCTTCGCAACCAATGCACAAATCGTGTGGTACACATGATAAGTAAAATTATTAAAATAACAACTAAAAGAATTGTATTTGTGCGCTGTTGTTGCTGAAGCTGCTTGATATCATCTGTAAAACGTATAAATTATAGTTAGTAATTCATTCTAATTATCCATTATTTTTGTTTAAATAAATATTCTTCTCATTTTAACTTTTAATGAAGAAAAACAATTTACCTTCTAACGTTTGTGACTTGCCGTAGCGCACCTCGTGTAAGTAGTCTGGAAAATGAGAGAAAATAAAAATGTATGAATGAATCAACATCAAAAATTCTTGGAAGAAAATATCATTCAGAAACATGTAATCAGTGGAGATTTCACATCTTCCACGTACAATGAGTAGTTGTTCGAAAGTTATTTTTCATTGGAATCATTTCTTTTGTTGAAACAATATTGAGACGAGTTGGTGAGTTGGTTCCAGTCAGGACCTTATCTAATCATACCATGGTCAGAATCTTTGAAAATAAAACATATTATTCGTCTTCAAGTAATGCTCTCGTACTAAAGGAATTACTATACTATTCTCTCAAGCAACGTTTCATGAAATAATAATCATCCACATATGTACATTTCGAGGTGAAACAGTAATGTTCGAAAACCACATTTTTATGCCAAAATTTTCAAAGTAGTCGTAGCTGAATTGAGAAGTGAAGAAGTTTACACTGATCCATATTAAAATAAAACAGAATCTGAAAATTTCTCGAGATGATAATTTCACTTCATAGTTTGAGAGTAGAGAGCTTTTTTTTGGTGTCTCAATGTTCGATAAAATCCTGCATAACTGATACAAAATATGCCTTGATGTATACACCTTATCATGTCATAGTCGACAGTGCTCATCGACGGCGATTTTCATCTTTTTTAAGATCGCACTTCTTCGATCGGTTATATCTCGTTAGAAGTCTTATATTTTCTTTTGTAAAAGCAAGCAGTCTCCGGATATTTAAGTTCCAGGATAAATAAATAAGATCCAATTGCCTAAACCAGCCAACCGCATCCAGGAGTCTCAGAGTGATCTTGATCTTCAACAAAAAAGACCAAAGAATTTCGACCAAAAGACCGACCTCATTCCTATTTACAAAGATGATGAGAATATGAAAATAGTCTGAGGTCAACCTGGACTCTTAGAAGTTCAAAGCCCCATTGCTTCTTGACTATTCGATAATTCGCTTATCTTGGTTGTTTCAAAAACCCATCCAACAGGCTAGAAAGACGGTAACGAAGCTAAATTGAGTTCAAAGTAAGATTTCAATGTTTTTTACAGGCACATGCACTGGAAAGGATGATGTACAGATTCAGCAACTAAAAGTTACTATTTTAAATCCATTAACATTTTGCTAAATTTTCATGGAAGAAAATTTCAATGAATAGTGGAATCATTTTGCAGCGATTCCACCCCACTGAAGCAGCACGCTTCGAAAATTTAAAACGGCTCCTTGAAGATCCTTAAAGCTACACACAATGCTGTCAAGCGCAATTGGTTATTAGATTAATCCGGGAAAAAACAGTTCCACTTATCGCAGGCTTTTGGCAAGCCAATATCAAAAGTAACTCTAGACTTCGTCTATTCAATCCAAAAAAAATTCTGAAAAGAAGATTAATATAGACGTGCCATAGCAGTGAGAGCAAAAGAAAGCTTTCCTCGTTCTTCTGAAGAGAGGCATCACTCCAGAAAAAAGACCTAGATGAATCTGTATCAGAGCCTTCGAACATGTTATATAGTAGATCAAAATCAACACCCTTTTCAAATAGGAAGACTCAGGCTGCTACTTATTAGTATTACGTCCGAAGGAATGAAACCGTATCCAAAAACGCATCCATCGAATTATTTACGTAAAATCAACAGTCTTTACGTAAATAATTCGATGGAAGCATAAAAGTACTAACCAAGACTGCAGAAAAATTGGTAATTCCAACACAATCAAAGAAATCATCATCGAAAATTAAAATTAAAATTCAACTCAATTAAAATTGAAAACAAGTGTTTAACGTAGGGACCTGGTGGGTTGGTCTGAACTCCACGGTCTTCTCAGGACATGCGTCGTCCATATACGGTTTCTGTTTGCCCTAACATCTAAGAAGGTTTCCCGTCACAGCCTAGTGATGGTATGCACTAGTTTTCTCTCAAGTGCTATTGAACAGATGAACGCTCAGAGAGCCCTCGATTGGCGAACGAGTTTCTAGCTGAATTTAAAAGACTCCTACCAAAGATAAGGGTTGCCAAACCATAATAACCACATTTACTCCTACTATAGAAAGCTGATGTCTCGGGACTTCATGTACCAGATTGATCCTCGCTTACTTTAATACGTTCAAAAGGAAACTTAAATGATCTCAATTTGGCTGTGCCCAATACCGCCAGCACAGCCTCTAGTAGTAGCACAGTCAAAGCGTCCCAATTTTGACGTACACCATGTATTTTGGCTAGGCAGAATTTTTTTAATGCAATGCGTGGGCAATGGTATAGATAACTTAAGTTCAAGTTTCTGGGGTCGCAGTTCCTGTCCTTTGGGCTCCATCTTCAAAACAAAAGATTTTGGGGCACCCTCATCTCCACAACCATGGCTCCCACAAGAAAGTTGTGTATGGCAAACTTGCCTAGAATAAAATGTTTAGCCAATCGTTCATACATCACTTTTACGTTGGGACAATAATAAAAAAGTTACAAGCCAAAACAACACACAAAAAGGGGGGAACATCTTTCGGGCGCCACAGCTTCTTTATTTCCACGTTTGACGCGAAACACTTCGGAATATTCTTCCAATACAATTTTGTCACAAATCGTTTGCGGCATTTATTGATCCAATCACTGTACATTAGCGGGAGATATTCCATCCCAAAGGGGAGCAAGTCGCGTGAAAAACCCGTTTTTAGGCCAAATAATCGACTTTTGAGTCGTGCCAGACACGTGACGTGCCAGACACGGGGCGTGCCAGACACGGGGCGTGCCAGACACGGGGCGTGCCAGACACGGGGAGTGCCAGACACGGGGAGTGCCAAACACGGGGCATACCAGACATGGGCCGTGCCAGACACGGGCCGTGCAAGACACGGGGCGTGCCAGACACGGGGCGTGCCAGACACGTGGCGTGCCAGACACGGGGCGTGCCAGACACGGGGCGTGCCAGACACGTGACGTGCCAAACACGGGGCATACCAGACATGGGCCGTGCCAGACACGGGCCGTGCAAGACACGGGGCGTGCCAGACACGGGGCGTGCCAGACACGGGGCGTGCCAGACACGGGGCGTGCCAGACACGGGGCGTGCCAGACACGGGGCGTGCCAGACACGGGGCGTGCCAGACACGGGGCGTGCCAGACACGGGGCGTGCCAGACACGTGGCGTGCCAGACACGTGGCGTGCCAGACACGTGGCATGCCAGACACGTGGCGTGCCAGACACGTGGCGTGCCAAACACGTGGCGTGCCAGACACGTGGCGTGCCAGACACGTGGCGTGCCAGACACGTGGCGTGCCAGACACGTGGCGTGCCAGACACGTGGCGTGCCAGACACGTGGCGTGCCAGACACGTGGCGTGCCAGACACGTGGCGTGCCAGACACGGGGCATACCAGACACGGGACGTGCCAGACATGGGGCGTGCCAGACACGGGGCGTGCCAGACACGGGGCGTGCCAGACACAGGGCGTGCCAGACACGGGGCGTGCCAGACACGGGGCGTGCCAGACACGTGGCGTGCCAGACACGTGGCGTGCCAGACACGTGGCGTGTCAGACACGTGGCGTGCCAGACACGTGGCGTGCCAGACACGTGGCGTGCCAGACACGTGGCGTGCCAGACACGTGGCGTGTCAGACACGTGGCGTGCCAGACACGTGGCGTGTCAGACACGTGGCGTGCCAGACACGTGGCGTGTCAGACACGGGGCGTGCCAGACACGGGTTGTGCCAGACACGGGTTGTGCCAGACACGTGGCCAGACACGTGGCGTGCCAGACACGGGGCGTGTCAGACACGGGGCATGCCAGACACGGGACGTGCCGGACACGTGGCGTGCCAGACACGTGGCGTGCCAGACACGAGACGTGCCGGACACGTGGCGTGCCAGACACGGGGCGTGCCAGACAAGTGGCGTGCCAGACACGTGACGTGCCAGACACGGGGCGTGCCAGACACGTGGCGTGCCAGGTTCGTGACGTGCCAGACACGTGGCGTGCCAGCCACGAGCCGTGCCAGACACGGGGCATACCAGACATGGGGCGTGCCAGACATGGTGCGTGCCAGACACGGGGCGTGCCAGACACGTGGCGTGCCAGACACGGGGCGTGTCAGACACGGGGCGTGTCAGACACGGGGCGTGCCAGACACGTGAGTTGCCAGACACGGGGCGTGCCAGACACGGGGCGTGCCAGACACGTGACGTGCCAGACACTTTGCGTGCCAGACACGGGGCATACCAGACAAGTGGCGTGCCAGACACGGGGCGTGCCAGACACGTGGCGTGCCAGACACGTCGCGTGCCAGACACGGGGCATACCAGACATGCGGCGTGCCAGACACGGGGCGTGCCAGACACGTGACGTGCCAGACACGGGGTGTGCCAGACACGGGGCGTGCCAGACACGTGGCGTCCAAGACACGGGACGTGCCAGACACGGGACGTGGCAGACACGTGGTGTGCCAGACACGTGGTGTGCCAGCCACGTGGCGTGCCAGACACGTGGCGTGCCAGACACGTGGCGTGCCAGACACGTGACGTGCCAGACACGGGGCATACCAGACATGGGGCGTGCCAGACACGGGGCGTGCCAGACACGGGGCTTGCCAGACACGGGGCTTGCCAGACACGGGACGTTCCAGACACGTCGCGTGCCAGACACGTCGCGTGCCAGATACGGGGCGTGCCAGACACGGGGCGTGCCAGACACGGGGCGTGCCAGACACGTGGCGTGCCAGACACGGGGCGTGCCAGACACGGGGCGTGCCAGACACGGGGCTTGCCAGACACGGGGCTTGCCAGACACGGGGCGTGCCAGACACGTGGCGTGCCAGACACGGGGCGTTCCAGACACGTGGCGTGCCAGACACGGGGCGCGCCAGACACGGGGCTTGCCAGACACGGGGCTTGCCAGACACGGGGCGTGCCAGACACGTCGCGTGCCAGACACGTCGCGTGCCTGACACGTCGCGTGCCAGACACGTCGCGTGCCAGACACGTCGCGTGCCATATACGGGGCGTGCCAGACACGGGGCGTGCCAGACACGGGGCATACCAGACATGGGGCGTGCCAGACACGTGCCATGCCAGACACGTGCCATGCCAGACACGGGGCGTGCCAGATACGTGGCGTGCCAGACGCGTGGCGTGCCAGACACGTGGCGTGCCAGACACGGGGCTTGCCAGATACGGGGCTTGCCAGACACGGGGCCTGCCAGACACGGGGCTTGCCTGACACGGGGCGTGCCAGACACGGGGCGTGCCAGACACGGGGCGTGCCAGAAACGGGGCGTGCCAGACACGGGGCGTGCCAGACACGTGGCGTGCCAGACACGTGGCGTGCCAGACACGGGGCGTGCCAGACACGGGGCGTGCCAGACACGGGGCGTGCCAGACACGGGGCGTTTCAGACACGGGGCGTGCCAGACACGGGGCGTGCCAGACACGGGGCTTGCCAGACACGGGGCGTGCCAGACACGGGGCGTGCCAGACACGGGGCGTGCCAGACACGGGGCGTGCCAGACACGGGGCGTGCCAGACACGTGGCGTGCCAGACACGGGGCGTGCCAGACACGGGGCGTGCCAGACACGTGGCGTGCCAGACACGGGGCGTGCCAGACACGTGACGTGCCAGACACGTGGCGTGCCAGACACGTGGCGTGCCAGACACGGGGCGTGCCAGACACGTGGCGTGCCAGACACGTGGCGTGCCAGACACGTGGCGTGCCAGACACGTAACGTGCCAGACACGTGGCGTGCCAAACACGGGGCGTGCCAGACACGGGGCGTGCCAGACACGGGGCGTGCCAGACACGGGGCGTGCCAAACACGGGGCGTGCCAGACACGGGGCGTGCCAGACACGTGGCGTGCCAGACACGTGGCGTGCCAGACACGTGGCGTGCCAGACATGTGCCGTGGCATACCAGACATGTGCTGTGGCATACCAGACACGTGGAGTGCCAGACACGGGGCTTGCCAGACACGTGCCATGCCACACACGGGGCGTGCCAGGCACGTGGCGTGCCAGACACGGGGCGTGCCAGACACGGGGCGTGCCAGACACGTGGCGTGCCAGACACGTGGCGTGCCAGACACGTGGCGTGCCAGACACGGGGCGTGCCAGACACGGGGCGTGCCAGACACGTGGCGTGCCAGACACGTGGCGTGCCAGACACGGGGCGTGCCAGACACGGGGCGTGCCAGACACGGGGCGTGCCAGACACGGGGCGTGCCAGACACGGGGCGTGCCAGACACGGGGCGTGCCAGACACGGGGCGTGCCAGACACGGGGCGTGCCAGACACGGGGCGTGCCAGACACGGGGCGTGCCAGACACGGGGCGTGCCAGACACGGGGCTTGCCAGACACGGGGCGTGCCAGACACGTCGCGTGCCAGACACGTCGCGTGCCTGACACGTCGCGTGCCAGACACGTCGCGTGCCAGATACGGGGCGTGCCAGACACGGGGCGTGCCAGACACGGGGCATACCAGACATGGGGCGTGCCAGACACGTGCCATGCCAGACACGTGCCATGCCAGACACGGGGCGTGCCAGATACGTGGCGTGCCAGACACGTGGCGTGCCAGACACGTGGCGTGCCAGACACGGGGCTTGCCAGATACGGGGCTTGCCAGACACGGGGCCTGCCAGACACGGGGCTTGTCAGACACGGGGCTTGCCAGACACGGGGCGTGCCAGACACGGGGCGTGCCAGCCACGGGGCGTGCCAGACACGGGGCGTGCCAGACACGGGGCGTGCCAGACACGGGGCGTGCCAGACACGGGGCGTGCCAGACACGGGGCGTGCCAGACACGGGGCGTGCCAGACACGGGGCGTGCCAGACACGGGGCGTGCCAGACACGGGGCGTGCCAGACACGGGGCGTGCCAGACAAGGGGCTTGCCAGACACGGGGCGTGCCAGACACGGGGCGTGCCAGACACGGGGCGTGCCAGACACGGGGCGTGCCAGACACGGGGCGTGCCAGACACGTGGCGTGCCAGACACGGGGCGTGCCAGACACGGGGCGTGCCAGACACGTGACGTGCCAGACACGTGACGTGCCAGACACGTGGCGTGCCAGACACGGGGCGTGCCAGACACGTGGCGTGCCAGACACGTGGCGTGCCAGACACGTGGCGTGCCAGACACGTGGCGTGCCAGACACGTAACGTGCCAGACACGTAACGTGCCAGACACGTGGCGTGCCAGACACGAGGCGTGCCAGACACGGGGCGTGCCAGACACGGGGCGTGCCAAACACGGGGCGTGCCAGACACGGGGCGTGCCAGACACGTGGCGTGCCAGACACGTGGCGTGCCAGACATGTGCCGTGGCATACCAGACATGTGCCATGGCATACCAGACACGTGGAGTGCCAGACACGGGGCTTGCCAGACACGTGCCATGCCAGACACGGGGCGTGCCAGACACGGGGCGTGCCAGACACGGGGCGTGCCAGACACGGGGCGTGCCAGACACGGGGCTTTCCAGACACGGGGCGTGCCAGACACGGGGCTTTCCAGACACGGGGCGTGCCAGACACGGGGCGTTCCAGACACGTGGCGTGCCAGACACGGGGCGTGCCAGACACGGGGCGTGCCAGACACGGGGCGTGCCAGACACGGGGCGTGCCAGACACGTGGCGTGCCAGACACGGGGCGTGCCAGACACGGGGCTTGCCAGACACGGGGCTTGCCAGACACGGGGCGTGCCAGACACGTGGCGTGCCAGACACGGGGCGTGCCAGACACGTGGCGTGCCAGACACGGGGCGTGCCAGACACGTGCCAGACACGTCGCGTGCCAGACACGTCGCGTGCCAGACACTTCGCGTGCCAGACACGTAACGTGCCAGACACGGGGCGTGCCAGGCACGGGGAGTGCCAGACACGGGGCGTGCCAGACACGGGGCGTGCCAGACACGGGGCGTGCCAGACACGGGGCGTGCCAGACACGTGGCGTGCCAGACACGTAACGTGCCAGACACGTGGCGTGCCAGACACGGGGCGTGCCAGACACGGGGCGTGCCAGACACGGGGCGTGGACAAACACGGGGCGTGCCAGACACGGGGCGTGCCAGACACGTGGCGTGCCAGACACGTGACGTGCCAGACATGTGGCGTGCCAGACATGTGGCGTGCCAGACATGTGCCGTGGCATACCAGACATGTGCCGTGGCATACCAGACACGTGGAGTGCCAGACACGGGGCTTGCCAGACACGTGCCATGCCAGACACGTGCCATGCCAGACACGGGGCGTGCCAGATACGTGGCGTGCCAGATACGTGGCGTGCCAGACACGTGGCGTGCCAGACACGTGGCGTGCCAGACACGTGGCGTGCCAGACACGTGGCGTGCCAGACACGGGGCTTGCCAGATACGGGGCTTGCCAGACACGGGGCTTGCCAGACACGGGGCGTGCCAGACACGGGGCGTGCCAGACACGGGGCGTGCCAGACACGTCGCGTGCCATATACGGGGCGTGCCAGACACGGGGCGTGCCAGACACGGGGCATACCAGACACGGGGCTTGCCAGATACGGGGCTTGCCAGACACGGGGCCTGCCAGACACGGGGCTTGCCAGACACGGGGCTTGCCAGACACGGGGCGTGCCAGACACGGGGCGTGCCAGACACGGGGCATGCCAGACACGGGGCGTGCCAGACACGAGGCGTGCCAGACACGTGGCGTGCCAGACACGTGGCGTGCCAGACACGGGGCGTGCCAGACACGGGGCGTGCCAGACACGGGGCGTGCCAGACACGGGGCGTTTCAGACACGGGGCGTGCCAGACACGGGGCGTGCCAGACACGGGGCGTGCCAGACACGGGGCGTGCCAGACACGGGGCGTGCCAGACACGGGGCTTGCCAGACACGGGGCGTGCCAGACACGTGGCGTGCCAGACACGGGGCGTGCCAGACACGGGGCGTGCCAGACACGTGGCGTGCCAGACACGTGGCGTGCCAGACACGGGGCGTGCCAGACACGTGGCGTGCCAGACACGTGGCGTGCCAGACACGTGGCGTGCCAGACACGTGGCGTGCCAGACACGTAACGTGCCAGACACGTGGCGTGCCAGACATGTGCCGTGGCATACCAGACACGTGGAGTGCCAGACACGGGGCTTGCCAGACACGTGCCATGCCAGACACGGGG
This sequence comes from Oxycera nigricornis, assembly GCA_963942545.1. NCBI lineage: Eukaryota > Metazoa > Arthropoda > Insecta > Diptera > Stratiomyidae > Oxycera > Oxycera nigricornis. The sequence goes on along the minus strand of OZ012662.1, from coordinate 31,549,541 downwards.
CGTGCCAGACACGTGGCGTGCCAGACACGGGGCGTGCCAGACACGGGGCGTGCCAGACACGGGGCGTGCCAGACACGGGGCGTGCCAGACACGGGGCGTGCCAGACACGGGGCGTGCCAGACACGGGGCGTGCCAGACACGGGGCGTGCCAGACACGGGGCTTGCCAGACACGGGGCTTGCCAGACACGGGGCGTGCCAGACACGTGGCGTGCCAGACACGTGGCGTGCCAGACACGGGGCGTGCCAGACACGGGGCGTGCCAGACACGGGGCGTGCCAGACACGGGGCGTGCCAGACACGGGGCGTGCCAGACACGGGGCGTGCCAGACACGTGGCGTGCCAGACACGGGGCCTGCCAGACACGGGGCGTGCCAGACACGGGGCGTTCCAGACACGTGGCGTGCCAGACACGGGGCGTGCCAGACACGGGGCGTGCCAGACACGGGGCGTGCCAGACACGTCGCGTGCCAGACACGTGGCGTGCCAGACACGGGGCCTGCCAGACACGGGGCTTGCCAGACACGGGGCTTGCCAGACACGGGGCGTGCCAGACACGGGGCTTGCCAGACACGGGGCGTGCCAGACACGTGGCGTGCCAGACACGTGGCGTGCCAGACACGGGGCGTGCCAGACACGGGGCGTGCCAGACACGGGGCGTGCCAGACACGGGGCGTGCCAGACACGGGGCGTGCCAGACACGGGGCGTGCCAGACACGGGGCGTGCCAGACACGTGGCGTGCCAGACACGTCGCGTGCCAGACACGTGGCGTGCCAGACACGGGGCGTGCCACACACGTGGCATGTCGATTATTTGGCCTAAAAATACGTTTTTCACGTGAGTTTCCCCCCTTTGTGATGCAATAGCTCCCGTCAGTGTACAGCGATCAAAACAATTAATAACGGAAACGACTTGCAACAAAATTGCCTTAAAGTTATTTTCGATGCGTTTTGGGGTTAAAGTGAAAACAATGGATTTGTGGCGCTCGAAAGATGTTCCCCCTTTTTGGATGTCGTTTTAGGCCTATAACTTTTTAATTATTGATGCCACGTGATGATCTTTCTTGTGGGGGCCATGATTTCGGAGATATAGGGGAGCCCCACTTTTTGTTTGTATTCAAGATGCCCAGAGCATGAGAGCTGCGACCCCAGAAACTGGAATTTAAGCTATCTATACCATTGGCCACGCATTGCATTAAAAAAAAATTGCCTAACCAAAATGCACGGTAAAACTCCCATTTGACTGTACTATAAGGTCGAAACAGAATGCAATACTCCCTAATAAGTCTTTAAAGGAAATAAGGATTTGACCTCTAATGTGGTTGACTCCTGCATGATTTAAGCGTTTCTGCTTATCACTACTTCTTCAAACACATGCCCAAAAGTATTAGTTCATGAGGCGACCACAAATAAACTAATCAGTTCGCTCATCGGTAAAAGGATCAAATTTTTAGCAAAGTTAGTAGGTAACGCGACAATACAAGTGCACGATACGTGCCTAACCAATTTTGGTTATATTCGTTTGTTTCTTCACATAGTCTCAAACTATGTACTTAAAATGATAAAAACACTTGATGCATTCCCAAAATCAACAAATTTTCCTGAAATCACTAACACTGATTTTTGAACCAATTGCTCTCTCTTCACTCTTTGTGATGCAGACAACGACACATTTTTTCAGTATAATTTTACCACAACCCTATAATAATTGTACAGCTCTGAGTTTACCTTTTCATTTCAAAGCAATGAAATCCAATGTATTTTGCCTTCAGCTGGGGCGGATTTACGTGAAGACTAAGTGGAATGTAGCCTAGGACGGCAAATTTTCCATCAATTTTTTAGAAATAGGAGAAACAGTTATTTTTATAGTAGCCCAAAAAGTTCAATCCAAAGAATGCCACAAAAATTATTCTAAAATTATATCTCTATATGTCCCTGAGATATGTTTTTTTTTTAATTCGACCATTTCAAATCTGCTATCAATTTTTTTTGTACTCTCATGTACCTTCTGGAAAATACGATTTAATGGTGTTTAAAGGTGGCAACACATGTAACTGCAGGCTTGGCAAAAATGCTTGCTTAAGCTGATTTTGTTCTAGTTTTGAGGAGGAAACCGAGTAAAAGAAACACAGTTCGTGGTGTAAAAAATGGCTAGCAAAAAAATCAGTTATCTCACATAAAACTTTGGAATGAATTAAAGATTTATTGTAAGTATTGTTTCGGACTTAATATTCCTACAATGTAAGACCGAAGAGTCATATCATAAATCTCTAATCATGTTAACTATAAATTAGTTTAATGGTATGCCTTTATTATGAAATAATAGTTTCATTACAAAATAAATAGTGATTTGCCTAATATTATGGTGGATAGTTCTTCACGTTATTGCATGCTATAAGAGGATCGCACCGTATTACTACTATTGAACCATTGTGGATTTTTACTGTCAGTTGTCAGAACATCCATCCATCACTCTACGCCCTAATCGATGAGAATTCTACATGCATTTTTATATCGCAAATAGCAAGACTTTAGAATTTGCATAGTGACAGACTTATTGATTCATTTCAATAAATGCTGAAAATAATGTAAATCAGATTTACGATCAACAAGACTCCAAAGCTTTGATGTAAAAAATTGAATTCGGTACACTATTAACTCCTAAATATATCGGTCTGCAAAGTTAATGGTATTTACTTGAAAAGCCAATCGGTGACATCTGTTTCAAATAATAGTATTTCACAGGATATTAATACCTTGTATAGTTTCAAAAATATTATAACATGTCTTATTAAATCAATGGTTTGAAAAACACGAAAGCAATTGTTCTTATACGGCAAAATATTAAATCAATATTCGTGCTACTGGAAATTTGATAAGATATTTTCTCTGTGTGTGGCAAGTTTCAATGATTTAAATCATAAAAAGCTTGTACAAGCCACGTACACACATTCAGCTATGCTTGCACAAGCGTGGCTTGCTCAAACATGCAGATGAAAATTCGATCCATCTTCATGCCGCTGCACAATCATCATGCTTGCAAAAAATATCATGCAGACGCTCAAGCATGCAATTACATATGTATGTAGGCATCTTAAGTCAATTTGTACAGAATTAATTTTTTCTCAATGAAATTTAACTATTTTCTCTTATGTAAGATCGCTTTCTTTTAAAAATCACTGTCTTTCATAGTAATGAAACATGTAGGCTATTATTAAAATTACAGAGTCGTTATTCGAACTTCAGTTTGTTCTTTGCATTCTAAAAAAGGCGGCATGAGTTCTGAAGTCAATGGCGCCAATTTCGTAAATCCACTTAGACATTAATTGTCTAAGTCATAGTCTATTTTTGCCACGATGGTTTATGATTTTGACCATTCCTAGATACGAAACCACGTATTTTTGCATACTTTTCAAAAACACCTCAGCTAGCAGTTTTTAACAAAAACAAATCTGCGATGTTTAGTAGATATTTTCCAGATTCAAAACACTGCTGGCTAGAACAAGTAATAAAAAAGTAGTGCTCTAAGTCCCGGGAAGAATTTGTTCAGCCTTAAAAAAGTCAATTTCAAATTCGCCTGAATGTACAGACCATCATCCATATTTCGCTTGGTTTGTAAAGAAAATAATCATTACTCGTAATCATCTATATTTGAAAATCGTTGCTATTAAGCAAAACCATCTCAATGCAGTGTAAACGCTTCGAAATATTTTCTAATGCGTGAATCACAAACATGTACTTTCGTGTTAGTGCGAATCAGCTATTACTTAGTGTTAATTGTAATTGAAGTCATGTATGCGTTACAGTTCTTTTAATATGATGTTCGGTAAATACTTAATATATTATGGCACCAAAGAAACTATTAACACTTCAAGAAAAAGTCAGGAAAAGGTAAGCTAAATTTTGGTGTAAATAAGTGTGGAAGAAAATCGCGAATGCCTTTTTGATGATTTGTTTCGCGTCTAAAATTGATTGTGCACCAAAAAAAAAATATGTTTTGTTCGACATCTAGCATTTGCTCCAGTATTTTTTCATGCAAGAATTCCTCTGCTGGATTTGTCCCTTGTTTTTTTCCAAAATGACTTCAAAATAGAGCTTTACTAATTTGTACCCGATATTGCAAAGCGGTGTAAATTATGTGCCATATGATGTGAAACTTAGTCAACACCCCGATCAAAGGAAGTCAAGTTAGGTTAATCTTAAAATAAATTTAATTACATCCACTTTTACAAATAATAAATACGCTAAAATTCATTTTATTTGTTGATTTTGCGATAGAAATGACGCAAATGATCCGGCGAAGTATCAAAGGAGCTATTCAACCTGACCTTTATAAAGTTATACAAGAACTAACGAATGAATGGAGATTTCCAACCGTCTCGTTTGGGCAATCGATCAGAAACTTCTAGGGACGCCGATCAGTAGGAGTGTATACTAACCATATTACGTAACGAAAAATATATAACAACTCGTAGCCTAGTTTTGCGGCTGGGTGTGCCTATAATCACCATTTGGAAAGTTCTGCACAAGAAGAAGATGTATCCTTACCATTTTACGCCTGTTTAGAAGTTGCTCCGCGTAAATAAGGCGAAAACAGTTGAGTTCTGCGAGTGACTCGTAGGACAGACTGCAACTTCGATAGTAATTTTTAAAGAATCGACGGTTTTCCGAGGGATGGTATTATTAACCTACATAACGTCATCTATGGGCTGCTGATAGTGCCAGAGAAACAATAGCTACTTCCACAAAGCGAAGATTTAGTAGAAACATGTGGGCAGGCAGACCATTCCGTCTGTCTGATAGGCTTAATTCCGGCGAATATTTTAACGAATTGCCAATTTTACTATATGATATACCTTTCATCAATTGAAATAGATAGATAGAAATATCAACACGACGATGCTATACACTACACACTTGCTATCGAATCACCCATTGGCTTATATCAAACTATTCAATACGGTGGATAAATCGTAATTGTTTAATTAGACGGCCGTCAAGGCCTCCAGACCTGACTATTCTGGGGGGGGGGGGGGGGTCCATGTTACAAAGCCTTTTCTACGTTACGTGTTGGTTTCATATAGACGCTTAAAAGACAAAAGGGCGCTAGCGAAAATTAATGCAGTTTTTGTTATTACGTCGACTGAAGAGAATTTTGGCCTGTAAACATGGACCGGCTTAAGAGCTTGAACGCTCGAAATTGGAACAAGTTTCGAGTAGTCGAGCGCGTATATGGTTGACCACATTCAAGCTGTACCCGCTCGAAATTGGATCGACTTGTGTGTGTATTTATGCGTACGTCCATAGGTGTGAACTTTTCACAAGTGACAGTTCTTATCCTTAAACACTTAAATTAATAACTTTGTTTCACGGAATTTCACATATTTCTCTTCTCCATTGCTCATTTGTCTTCTGGAGAAACGCAGAAAACAAAAACAATTCGTTTTGATAAACGTTACCACTACCACACACACACAAATCGATCTTTGGATCTCCCAAGCTGAAAATACATGGCGCGTATTTCAAGTCGATCCGATAAAATTTCCTGATCGACTTGATTTGATGTATAATTGAAGTAGGCTTGAAGCTCTCATGTATACTATATGTCGCGTGATGGCCATTTTGAATAGTTGCGTTCAAAATTTCCATGACTGCGGCATAATCACTGAATTTGTATTTTTTCTCGATTTTACATCAGTCAGAATACTAATTGTTTCTTATTTTGCATTTGGTTTAGAAAACCGTTGAATATGCAATCAATAATCGGTTTAATTGCATGTAAACAATAAAAAGTATTACAAATGATGAGGGAGGAAGTAATTGAAATCTTACGAACAGTAAAACACAAGACTACTAAAAATTACAATTTTTCATTTGATGAAAGCCTCTTAAAGCATATGATCTTGCTAAGTATTGACTATAAAACGTTTTACCATTCAAAGCGTTCATTACCACAAATACAAATTTGATTGAAATTTTTTTCTCAAAATTTAAGCAGTTTTTTCATTAAAATAAGAACACAGTACTGTGAAAACTATTGCCCCAATTATGCAAATATTAGTAAGATTGACTAAACAACAATGTCTTTAGAATAAGAGATATAAGGTACTATCATTCGTATGAACCCTTTTTACATGGTGGCTTTTAATGATTTTTTTATTTTATTATCATGAAAAAACAGTTTTACCGATTTTTTTACAAAAACTATTTAGAGTTTATAAGTTTTATAAAAGTTGATTGGTTTTCAGAGGAAGTTGGTACACTGTTCCTAAACTTTTTTAATTTTTTGGTGATCATGGGAAGATTTATGGAGTTATCTTAGTGTTGAATTCATTATGTAAGTTTTCTTTGGTTTATTTTGAAAAAAAAACTTCAATAAAGGAATGATTTTAGTTAATAACTAATATCAATAAAGATGCTTTGTTTCAATTATTAGAAGCAAACTATTAATGTTGTTCACCAGTGTGGGTACTAAGAATAAGTCTGAAGAAGAATAAAAGCACAGCCATTCTCGTGCCTGGAACTTCCCGCGAAGAAGTTGTTTAGCATTTCTCGCTTCCTAGATAACACTACTTTTAATTAAGATTGTTTCCACATCACATACTTAAGAGCTGATAGACGGCCAACTTTACTGTGCGAGCCTTCAATTTTTTTAAACTTTACAGGATTATCTAATTTCATTTCAGTGGTAGCTGAAATGCTATTTGCTATTTCTTGATAGTGCTGGTTCAAATCCCAAAGAAATTAAGGGGTTCTTTTTTAGAAGAGCAAATTTCTTTCAATAGCAATATTTAGGTCCTGGATCAGGGTTACCAGGTTTTTCTCACTCTTCGCCCCCAAAAACTTCAATAAAAACCCCCAAATCGGACGAAATTCTTTTAAAAAACCACAAATAATTTGAGAGCAATCTCTTTTACAAAGTTCATACAAAAAAACATTGATAATTAGCAAAAGATGTTGTCAAATAACTATATGTAACAAGTGAATTTTCATCTATATTTCAGTGAGTTAAAGTCAAAATAGAACAAATATACTTTCGAGACTTAAAATTAACACAAGTAGCAGCATAATGAAGTTAAAGAAAAACTTTTAATATATTTTTGGAGTTTCATGTGTAATTTATTGGAATATGTAAAATTAAATGATATTCTTAAATTGTAGATGGGTTGAAACAAATAAATCTATAAAAATTTATTTAAAATTTAAATATAAAATGGAACACGCACTAACATGATTTGCGTTGCCTTAACGAACTAGAGCTGACTTCCCTTTTATAATTTTAAGGGTGTGGGAAATCATTAGAAAGTGTTTCTTCATCATTTGTTGAGCATAATCGATGTTTAAAACATTACGGCAGCAATATGACACCAAGAGGAACTCAAAATTCAATTGAATTAAAAAAAGCCATAATTTGGCAATCTGAAATCGGTAAGTTTGTGCATAAAATCGCTGAAATAGTTGATCGAGCTCCTAAAACAGTATTGAACAAAATAAAACGTTATAATAACATAACTGACACTGAAAGTAATAAAAAATATAAATAAATCAAATTTGATGAAATCTCCTTGCTAGTGTGGAGTTTTATCTCAGCCATGGTATCAATGATAATTTGCCAATACTTGAAGTCTTCGAATGACACAATAAAAATTATTTTTAGTGTGCAATAAGTGAATCAGATTTCATAAATTACATTTTGCAAACAATTGAATAATTTGATAAAACCTCCATTTCACCCCCAAAATAAAAATATAATTAACTGACCCCCAATTTCTCCCCAAAGGTATGTAAAATACCCCAAAATGGGGGTGAAAACCCCCAACTTGGCAACCCTGTCCTGGATGATTAAAAAGCAAAAAGCACCTTTTGAAAACAAAAAAAAATTGACTAGCCCTATTTTAAGCTGACACTTTCCTTAGTCGAACAATATATGTATTTAGTCCCGATGGTATCCAGTTATGCGAGCGTGCCTTGTATTTAAAAAAACTACTACTTCTACGCATTCTTTCCTGAAACGAAGGGTTGTTTTCATAATTTACGTGGAACACTCAAATAAAAAAGAAGAAAATAACTAGCATGTTGGATTTTTTTCTCAATTTTCCTGAAGTAAGATGTGAACTTGATGTTCCATAGTTATCAAATAAAATGTGCACGTAAACAATCTCGATGCAGTGTAATCAACTTGTACCTACTAACGAGTAACTGATCCACTCAGCAAACACAACAGTCATTTTATGGATGCCAACGTCGTAACGTGGTATTCGTTATGGAAGCAACCGAAGTGCGGGCAACAGCACGGCAAGGTTGCCGCATGAAATCACTTTTCGCAACTGCCTACTCTGATTCTCCTCAAGTTGTGTTGCAAATAGTTTTTCTAGATGTTCAGAGTTTCTAGTGTGGATGGTTCGAATGGTACCATGCAACATGGTTCAGCGTATAAGCAAGGGATAGATACCCTTCTTGTGGTATTCTCCAGGCTAAGATGGTTCAACTTAAAGGGTTGGTTTGGACATAAGCAAACAAGAGCTCATCTTACCTTGGCATTGCTTCACACAAACCTGGCCGTCGAAGTTGTGCGAGGGGTCGTTGCAAACACTTTCACATTTCTCGCAGTGGTTATCGAAACTGTTGCAGAACTCATTCAGCGAGCAATTCTTCGAGCCGCACTGTTGGCCACTGATCGATAGTGCGGCGCTCATCAGCCGCACCTGAAGAATGCCAATCACAAAACATTGCAGATCGAGCATTGCACCAAAAAGGAATCACCACCGCCACGAATTCAGGACTCGCGCGGGACTCTCTGTTGACATTCTTTGCACAGGTCAAACGTGGTTTAGATGTGTTGCCGGAGTTCACTCTTTTAGTGCGGGCCAGCAGAGGTGAGTCATTAGGCACCAGCTCGTAGCTAGTCAAACCTGTTTACTGTTTTGAGAATGAGGTTCTCGCCTCGGTTGCGCTTCGAGACAAGCTCCACGTCTCGGACGAAAGTTGGACCACACGTTGCACTGCACTGCACTGAACCACAGGTGCACGGCCAGCGAAAGCAATTTCTCCACGCACTATTTAACGCCACAAATCACGAATATCACTAACTGAACGCGAATGCATCCCCCAGCGCTTGCTCAGGCTCCGCACGCCACTCTGGTCCGGAATCTGCACTCGGTTGCGGTTTCTGGCACCCACCTGACTTCCACTCCGACGCAAAGATACTAAGATACAGCGCACATGTAAGTGATTTTACCTGTTGCCGCGCTCTCCTGAGAAAATCGGCAGCAACAACAATTTGGGGGCGCAACTCAGTAAAGATCTGAGCGTATCCGCACGAAGCCGAGATGAGACTCTCCGTGAGATGATGGAGCCGGAGAAGGGGTAACAACCATTATGTTGGATACGCTGTGTGTAGGCATGGCTACAACCAGGGCTGCCGATTTAAGGGTAACTAGGCGAATAATGGGGTATTTTAGCCGCTTATGGACGAAATGGTGGGTAAATGAATTTTGAAAGTAGTTATGGACATTTCTCCGTAAAATGAGCACAGATTCTCGTCATGTTTGCTATATTTAATCTTACCAATTTTCTCGAATTTTTCTGAAAAGACGAAAAATACAATTTTCTAAAAGTTCTACTTTTCTAGTAGTATTCAGTTTTTTCTTTCACCAAAAAAATCCCAAATGTAAGTTGCGTAAAAAGTTCGTGTCACGAACATGGGTTTTCGTTCTAGTAAAATTTTAGGCAATTGGTGACTTTCACGTTCGTCTGGTTTTTTGGTAACAAAAATCGGAAAATGTATGGATTTTCAGTTTTTTTTTGTATATATCCCTTTTTAGATCTGTCTATGATAAAAACATCAGGACTTGAAAAATATGAAATTTTCTAATAGTTTTTTGTGTTAAAATGCTTAAATAATAATAACCCCTCATAACTGTCTCCTATGTAGCCAAATTGAAGTATGAAGTGAAAATTTCACACATTTTACGATTGTTTTATTGCTAAAAAACCAAGTGAGAATTAAGTAATAAAATTTCTCAATATTAATTCAATTTTTTGAAAAATTGATCACATTCAAAATAATTATAGCTTGCACTTAGATCTTAACGACCCTTAACCATTTCTTCTGTTAGAGGAGGTTTAAATTATCAATATGAAAATGTGGTCTAAGTGCGACCCTTGAGGCCCAAACGACTAACTTCCCAGTGGGGTGAATAAAAAAGCTATAATTTATTTTTATTATTAATTACTGTTATTAATAATCACTATTATTAATAATTATTATTCTAAATTAAAATAATTCCTTTTATTATTTTTATCAATGTTTTATCTAACCATAAAAGCTTTGGTAGAGGAAGGCATCTCCACCACCTGGTCATCCTCTACCAAAGCCTCGGCAACTTCGTCCTCTTCGTCCTCGTCATCCTTCTTGTCCTCCACTTCGTCCTCAACCTCGTTCTCCATCTCGGCCTCAGAATCCACAACTATTATTGAGAGTATTTAATTATTATTTACAATAATCATTCGTTATGAAGAAGGTTTGACCATTACTGAATAATTATAATTGACTTTATATATACAATATCAAATTATAACTAATACTATTTGATTGTTATTTACAATATTAATGTATTTATAACAATATCCAATTATTAACTGCATTAGCGTCTCTACTTCCATTCACCCAAACCTGATAATATAAGTTTTGAATTTCAGAAATTAATCTTTATTATTTTTGAAATAACATTTTTTACAAATTTGATCACAATTTTGCTAAAACGCACAATAATAACAACATTACTATGAAGGTATTTGGTATCTGCACGAATTAATAGTGCGTATCAACAGTTTCAAAATAAGCAGTTTTTGGTCGTTTTTTCAGTTTTTGCATCCTAAATAAAAAACGGCTTAACCGATTTTGCAGAAAAGTCATTCATTTCTAAGTTACGTAAATACGCGTCGTCTGAAACCGGTCCCACGTCAATAAGATCTTTGGTTCTCGAAATAATCGAGACGAAAAATAATTCCGAGCGCACATACGTACATACGCACATACACACATCTGCACATACGTACATACACACTCCCAGACATCTCTCTGAAAACGATGAATTTGGATTCTAGAGACCTTAAAATGTGGAGATATGTCAAAATTTGGGACTTCTCATAGGGAACTGGGAAGTTAAAAACGATAACTCAGCGTTACCTGAAAAACTTTCTAATTTTTAAATTTCGCGGTAAATTTTTTATGTAGACCTAGCTACTCAAATAACAAGCCGCAAGGAGCAACCTTTGAGGTTCACACGGTCAACTTCCTAGTAATATCTACATAAATATTAAAAATATTAAACACAAAAATATTTAAGAAAATAATATTACTTTCAATAATAATAATTTACTCCTCATAACAGTTATTGGAATGACTTAATATTAATCGTGACATTTACGGGAGCGTCCATTGATTACGTAAGGCTTTTGGTGGATGCGGGTAGATTGATTTGATCAATCAATCGGTGGGGACCTTTTCTACGTTATTTGTTATTTTCACATCGACCCTTGAAGGACAAAAGAGCGCTATCAAAAATGAATGCAGTTTTTGTTATTACGTCAACTGAAGAGATTTTCTCGCGTGGTGGCCATTTTAATTAGTTTTGTTCAAAATTGCCAAAATTTCGGCTTAATCACTGAATTTTTATTTTTTTACGATTTAACATCAATGAGACTAATAGTTATTTCTTATTTTCGGTTGGTCTTGAAGAACATTGAATATGAAGTCAATAATCAGTTTAATTGCATGTTACAAGTAAAATGTTTTACAAATGATGAATGAGGAAGTAATTGAAAACTTACGAACACTAAAGAATCAATTTACTAAAAACTACAATTTTTTATTTGATGAAAGCTTTTTAAAGCATATGATCTTGCATAGTATTGACTACAAAATATTCTACCATTCAAAGCGTTGATTACCACAATAGCAAATTTGATTGAAATTTTGTTGGTTTTCAAAATTTAAGCAGTTTTTTATTAAAATTAAAACACTGAAAACTTTTCAAAATTTGCAAATATTATAAAACTTTGATTGACTTTACAACAAAGTCTTTAGAATAAATGATATTGAGTAATATCATTCGTATGAACCATTTTCATATGGTAACTTTGAATGATTTTTAATTTTTAGTTTAGTTTTTTTTTCAGCATCATGGAAAAAAGTTTTGCTGGTTTCTGTTCAAAAACTGATAAGAATGTATAAATTTTATAAACATTTATTACTGTGGGTAAAATCAGGGTAAAAATTTATTTTTTAATGAAAAACCCTAATTTTTCGAATTTTCTTTTATTAAATTGAAAAAAACTGTTGAAATGATTTTTCATAAAATTAAAAACATCACAAAAATGTTAATACACGTCGATTGACACCTTAGCGATGCAAATACTATATCTGGTTCGTGAGATATATTGAATGACAGAAATGACCTTGAAGGTAATGATGACTTTTAATGGTTTTTTTTATTTTTTATTTAATTTTTTTTTGTAATTTACTGACTTACTGATTTTTTTGCAAAAACTGCTTGAAGTATATAAATTTTATAAACATTGATTACTATGTTTCGTAAATCAGGTTGAACATTTATTGTTTATAAAAAAAGCCTAATTTTTTGCATTATTTTTTAATAAACAAAAAACGGCTCCAACAATTTGATAGAATCACGCAAATGTCAATACGCGTCGATTGACATCATAACAATGCAAATCGTATGATTGGTTCGCGAGATATAACGCATGACAGAAATGACCTTCAAAGGCCAAAACAACAACCCCTCTCCCCCGAACCGAAACGTCCCAAAAACTAATCAGCTCTTAGGATTGTAAAGACACTTCGATTGACACCTCAACGAAGTCGATATGACTTTGTTTACGTGAGTTATGCTCGTAGAAAAAACGATCCACGAACGTTCGTACGTACACACACACGCATTCATCTATCTTTCTAAAAACACTTTAAATATACTCTAAAGACCGCAAAACGCAAAGAAATGTTGAAAATTTCAATTTGAATTTTCGAGGCGATCACAAGAACTTCCCATATACTGGTAAGTTGAAAAGATTATTTTGCAGATACTTTTTACGATCACACATAATATTCGTTGCGCACGAAGCACCAAGCCCAAATAGCTAAAAAATATTTTGAATAAATTTTCTGGATTCGGTTTAAATTCACAAAATATTGGCAACGAGTGGCGTAAATATGTCTTATTAATTTTGAAGAATGTGAACTAGATTCTAGCCTTCGGCGGAAAAGTAATGGAAAAATATTTTTCTACTTAAAAAAATTTGTGGGCGTACAATGCTTTTCCAATTTACAGCAAGAATTTAAACTTTTATTAACCCATCCATTTTCAAATGTATCAGTAAAACTCATTTTTTGTGACTTAAAATTGAAGAAAGAATCTTTAAGAAACAAAATATGCACAGAAACAATTGTGTACATTTTTTTTTCATAAGAAGTAAATTCAGAACCTACTTTCTTGCGTTCTTAAATTTGAGCCCAGTCAAGAAATACATGTCTCAAAAAGATGGAGCTCAAATATGTAAAAAGTTGAAAGATGAGTTATGTTGAACAAAAATTAACCAACAAACAACAGATTTTTTTTTTTTGATTTTACAGCATATACAAATATGTATTATATAGTATATAGATGTAAAAATAAAACATGCATAGATGTAAAAATATAGCACTAGCATTGAGTAGTAGCAGCTGGTTTTGTTTGAGGGATTTTATGATTTTGTATTTTTGTGAAAATTTGAATTTTTTGATATTTTGTTAGTATTTGTGTACATAAATTTTCAAAAGCGAAAAACTTTTTGAACTGAAATTTTTTGCGAGGATTGCAAATGTTGATCACCGGCAACCCTGGCCATATCATATGTAATCACAACAGAAAAACTCGCCCATTCAGTGTTACTATGGATCACAGTATATGTAAGACCCAGTATGCAATCGAGCTGTTAGAATCCAAAAAGAAATTGGGATTTAAGAGAGATTTAAGAGATAATTAAGAGAGAATCATGTGATTTCTATGCGAAACAGAAAATCAAATACGTGTGCTAGACAGAGTAGAGCATATGATTATGTCCCGTAGAACCGCGGGCCGTACTTGATAGTGCGCCTTTATATGAAACATTACATACTGGGTCTACCTATACTGTGCTATGGATGAGCGTTCCATACAATTCGCGGTTTTACGGATAAACCCCGCATGTTTTCCTATGATTTCTATCATTTATCATATGATGAGCTGGTTTATGGGGTCGAGTCACTGCCAGAGTTTATGAAGGTTTTTTCGTTTACAGTCTACACTTTCGTCGCCACAAAATGTTGATAATTAATTACATCATAAAACTGTGAGTTGAGAAAACGTTACTCGAATCAGATTCAAAAGGATTTCCCATTGGGGTCTTAATATTTTCCTCTAGTTTGTTCGGAAGAAACAACACGTGCAATTTTCAAAAAGGCCGTGAAACTATTTAACCTCTGCACAACTGGCAATGCTTAGATCACGTCGACTTTCGTGAGGTCGATTCTCGATTTCTAAAGGCGTTGGTCTCCACTGCTTATTATATACACTGTGACACTTGAAACATCTACAATAAACAGGTAAATATATACATTTTTCTGCGATTGCGTAACTCTTCGGATGTATCTATTTATAAAATGATAAAAGCAGTTATTAGCAAATATTACTCATAATTAAATCAATATTGTTCGTAAACAAACGCAGATTAAAATCGGGAGGAATGCTTCATATGAGCCGTTTATTTCGAACGTGGCAAAAGTCGTTTTGTTTTCAAATCCGATTATTTAAGGCTTTGCGTTTTAGAAACATGTTAAAAATATTGGTGCTAACTTGTGTTTTTTTATCTTAGGATACTTATATTTTCCTTTGCGTAATTAATTTCGTAAGAACATTGAAATATGACCACTCTTTATTACGATAAAGGGATTTAACAACTTTTTCAAAGAATTATATGAATTATCATAATAACTACCAAATTTTTCTTCATATGAAAGTTTATTCAAGGTTTTTTGATTTAATGTAAATACAAAAATAATATCAAATTATTTTTATTTTATTTATCATTGGAAACATAATTATAAGTTTTTCATTATGAAAAGGCATTTCATACGAAATTACATCGGTTTAACTTAACCGTCTTCGTTAATAAAAGGAATAAAGTCCTCGGAAAACTTATTTTGTTTTAAAGTTTTAAAATAACAGGTCTATCATGCCTTTATTTTCAATTGAATTGAATTTTTAATCCATTAACTTTCAGCTTGATTTGTGTTCAGTTTCCTACTTTAAATAGACTTTCCCAAGAACTGTGTTGAAACAAAATCTTATTCTACCTTGTCATGCACTGTGCAGATTTTTTTACAGTAGTTATCAGGCTTTAGTAATCATTTGGAGTGTATAAAACACGTATTTTTTCTGAATTTTCAAATTTTCCTCACAAGTGTTACGACTATAATTTTCGCAACGTTCTCCACTACACCGTAGCCGATCCCAGCCACGGTTCGGGCAATCCCACCCGGCTTCACCCGCGAAGAGGGGTGTGGGACTATGTATTTTAAAAAAGAAAGGGCGCCACCCGTTTCCGCGCCGGGACTGCCCTGTCCGCTAATCCTGAAACGGGAATCGGATTCACGGTGACCCAAAACCACCGATCGATTGGGGAGCACAAGAACACAGCCAGGAACGCGATTTCCGCCTCGCCACTTCACAAACCACCAATTTAACTCAAATTCAAGCACAATTTTATTTTCAGCCAAAAACCTATCTAAACCCTAACTTCTAACTATCTACACTAAATTTACTTACAATTCTTCCTTCTTATTCTATTCCCTCCGCTCGCTGTCCTCCGTCCTTTGAAAATTCTTCAACTCCTCCGTCAAGCCGAAATCACAGCTTCCACCACAAACCGGCGTCCAAAGAAACAATCCCAACGTACCAGCGATCGCCGTCCAACCGACACCCAGCTTCCACAAGTCGTCGACGTGAAAAACCAAAAGGCCCCGTCAGCTGCTCCACCGGCCATATATATGGGATTTCCCTGTACCGTTATCTCCGCGTCGGCGGTGAATGCCCTCCCAGCTGGGCAGTTGACCCCATCGCAGCTTTTAAAAGCTTGGGAACTGGTTTGGTACGAGGTTGTGTCTCGATGCGGGGGGAATGCTGCGACTGCCGCATTGGTGCATAGTGGACTCCAATAGGTCTGACTACAATTGACGTCCGAGCCCGGACGTCGGCCTGGGATGGTACGCATCCTCTCACATCCAGCTATAATCAATTCGACATACGTTTCGTCAAAGTGTGAAACGTTTCGTTAAGCTTAAGTTTCTCGGGTCCGGACCCGAGGAACTTTAGCTGACGTACCGAAAGTGAGGTTAGCGTTCACTCGAAGTGAGAAGAAAGTCAGTTTTAAATATGAAGTTCTGTGAACTGTGACTTAGGAAATGTTATGAATTCGGTGGCTTAATGAATGAAGTGAGTGAAGGTTTCTACATATGCGGGACAATCAACTTTTCGAATAAAATTTTTTGAATTGCAACGGCAGCTGTCAACTCATTTCATATCCAAGACACCCGCCATATCAAAGACACTTTATGCGGTATGACAGCTACTTAGCCTGCCGTAAGTCAACTTAACGAGCTCGACGTCCGGGCTCGTACGTCAATTGTAGTCAGACCTATAGGCGTGTCGTAAACCAGGCGGGGCCTTGATTTGAGATCTGTTGCGACGATTGTTTGAGCGTTGTTGCCGTCATTGCTGGCAACTTATCTGCAGGGTCTGTTTCGTTGACGGTGGTGCATTTAGCTGTTGCTGACTCATCATAGAAACTACTACTACTGCTTAGCTATCTAATCTAAGATCCTTACATCCTACATCTCCTCTACATTCATATAATTCAAACTTCTACCCCTTACCATATAATTCAAATCTCTACTTCCTACAATATAATTCGTTAATAATTGTATAATTCAATAATAGCAATATAATTCACCACTAACGCTACAATTCATTAATAACAAGATATTGAATTTAATAGCAATATGATTCAAAAACAACAATAAAATTCAATAATTGGCTTGGTGGCGTGAAGTGGCGAACGTAGCATCATCAATTTGTGCAAGACAGCGTTTACCCGCACGGTGGTTTGGGGTCTTCATGGACAGGGCAGAACCATATTTCGCCCTTGAGTGTTTGGGATCGATTACGTTGCGTGGCGAACGTAACACAAGTTTTTTCCGGGAACAACCAGTTTAAGAGCTCGAGCTAGTTGCTTTTCTGAGACGTTGAAAGTATCCAGAAAGAATTTTTTCACAAACCAACACATATACTAAATAATTTTGAAATTGGTTTTTGTTGGTTTTGATTTATAATCCCTTGGTATACTTTGCTTCTGTGTTTCCCGTGCACCTGAAGTATTTAAAAATAAATTGTGCTTACTAAGGGGTGCTAGGTTCCAAAGGCTATCAAAAAAAATTGTTGCTTATCAGAACTTATTTTATCTCCGCAGTTTTTCAGTCTACAAGATATAACGGCCATTTGGGGGGGGGGGGATATCATTGGATTTTGCTGTTACAAAGTCCTCATAACTATTAATTTTTTCCTTATTACGGTTTTGAATATCGTTTCTACATCTTCTTCTCCGTAGACGATGAGTATTTCTTTTTTTGTGTTTGTTGTTTCCTTCTTCTAGTAACTCTATGGAAATCAGTAGCATACGCAGGATTTTGATAAGGGGGGGTCATATTTTTGAAGTCTTGACTAGGTACGTTTGCTTTTCTGGAATTTTACTTCCAAAACTTTCAATCAGGTGACCATATTCTAATGTTCCTACCAATGCTTTATCTATATATAAAATTGCTAGGCTTCATACAATAAGTAAAAGATAACGGCACACACGGATCCAATTTGTGCAAATTTTGCCCGTTTCACCCCTAGGTGAGATCTCTAAAGCACCATAGGCCAAAAATCAGACTCAGGACTGTGAAATAGATGAAAGATCTAACTGCGTAGAGATACTGCATCTCACTCAACTCCCACGTTCCAGAGTGTCTCGGCGAATAATTGTTAAAATGGGTGACTTAGTGGTTAACGCTAGTTCAAGGCTCCTTGTCGACAAATAGTTTTCGGGAACGAGATTTGATGCCGCACTATCATTTCACTCAGCTGTGAATGAGAACCTGAAAGGGTAATAATCACGGGTGAGCGTGTTCCTGACTACTTCAAGGGGGGGGGGGGGTTGAACCCGTAAACCCCCCCTTGGGTACGCCACTGATGGAAGTTGATCCTTCAGCTGATTATATTATCCTTGTATGTTTTCGTAAAAATATGTCACAGATAAATAATCACAAATATTTTAAAAAAAATACTGGATTGAATTCACAACCACACTTTACGCTTATTTGACTCTCAGTAAAAATTTAATTCGGTCATTTTTTCACTAAGCCTCGCTATTCATTTTCTGAAAACAGTGACAAACGCTACTATCGAAATAAACATTTTTACTACAGTGCTAATGATTTATTTATTTTAGATTAAAAAAAAACAGTTGAAATCTAATTGATTGTTGTTTTTTATAAAAGAAAAACTTCCTTCTAATTTCGCTGAGGAAAACCGAACGATTACGGTCGAAAATCGATTACAAATCCAAATAAAGATACACAAAATTAAAAGGAAGTTTTTCTTTTATAAAAAACACAACACGTAGTATTTTATGAAGATGAAATCAATTAATTATATCTAATTGATGTTATCATTAGTTTGATTTTTTTTTGGATTTTTCAACGGCTCGTTTATTCTAAGGTAGGAAAATTAACATAATTTTTAAATAAAGCTTTCGTTTTCTTGCATAAAATCGTTTAGTTCACTTTATAAATTTCAAAATACTTTCATACTAGTCCACTTTACAAATTTCAAAATATGGAAATTATTTTTTGTTACATATTTCGACTCATTAGAACTTCAAAAATGTCCTCCAGAAACATTTTTTCGAAATTCGAAAGTTTAATATATAAATAGCGACTTTAAGTGTGTGCGTGTGCGTTTTCGGCTCATTTTAGGTGTTCGATCAGCTGTCAGCCGCGTAGCGTCTCTTTCATTCTCCTTCTCGAAGATACCGGTTTCTGCTTTATACATTATATTTGTGACTTTATTGCATGTGGTCAGTGCTTATTTAGACTTTTACATATCAATTGTGTGGTTTTGAAAAATGTTTGATTTTTCATTTTTCACAATGTATTTATCAGCAAAATGGAACAAAATCTTTAAAAACGTTTTTTAAATCGGCGGACAGATAATCTCCGGATCTGCCGAACCGATTTTCAAAAACATTGATGCGTTTTATTTGTTAGAGAATATTACACCGTTATCCACCAGAATATGAGCAAAAAAAAGAAGAAAAATTTTGGCGTTAAAAAATACGATGAAAGTCACAAGTCCGTCATTTTTTAAACTATTTTTTGGAATTGCGCTGTAATAAACTTTGCTTTTTGAAGTGCTGATTAGAATTTTTGTTTCAGATCTATCAATCCATAGATTATCTGTCTGCCGTGGAGATGCGATTTTTTCAGAGCTGAATTTCAGCGTTTTTCGATCCTTCAAAAAATAGAGCGCAGCACTCTTCGTTTTTGAGAAAAACGCCTTTAAAGTTTTTAGCGTCGTTAATCAATTAGTAAATTTTGCATCCCACAGAAGCGGTGCGGTGTAGGTAGCAACGCTACTAGCTTGCGGTCGACCAGTCGTGTGTTCGATCCCCGTCGGGGTATTGTTTTTCTTTTTGAATAATTGTCATCGTCGTGTGTTCGATCACCGGTGGGTATTGTTTTTTGAATAATTGTGGATGTAATTATTTTAGGGTCAATCAGCAATGTTCAACTGCAAATACGTGTATTTTTAGAAATGAGCAAACTGTTCGATCATTTATATATGTAAATTATACTAGAAACTCATTGTTGACCGAATGAATTCTTAAAAACTGTTGTATTCGAAGCAAAACCATAATTGACGCATCTCTTCTTCCTAGAATCAACACTGCGTCCTCTTCGTGTCTCTTAACCAACTCGGCAAAAGGCAATAAACCAGGGTGGCGAAGCTAAAACCTTTGGAGACGTTTTTCTCAAAAACGGAGGTGTGTGGCGCTCTCATATTTCAAGGATCGAATATCCTTGACGTCTTCTACTTATGTGCCAAATTTCGTCCAAATTTGGGATTCCATAAGCGGAGCCTCTTCTTATAAGATAAGATTATTCTAGGCAACAATACAAAAAAAAAGAATTAAATTTTGCTGCTATATTTATTTAAAAATGCAAAATAATTCAGGCTAAAAATTATTTTGCATATATAGATCGAGAACTGACCACGAAATTTCGAAACTGATCACATATACAAAGAGGATGAAAAAAACATTATGTGCCCGGACGGAAGTTGTTCAATCTTTTTTACCTGCAGTTTTGAAGCATTTTACGACGATGTTTTTCTCTTTCTTTCTTCTTTGTTTCATTGATTTTGGATAAACCACTCAGTACTTCTACTGATGGCCACCGCGAGGCACTGCTTTTAAAAGAAGGATAACAATCGACCTGATAAATTGATCTAGAATTAATATGTTTATTTGAAAAATTATTTACGATGTAAGAACATGATGCACATAAAATGAAAAAACGCCATGAAAGAGTTCCGAACTTTTTTTGTAATTGTCTATTTTTTCATGCTCCCGATTAGTCGTAACCACTTAAGTTGCAATTTAAGAAATCTGACTTGGTCATTTTTATCTGGAAATTAAAGATATGCAGATATATTTTTCGCCTTCATTTCAAGACTGGAAGCATAAATGTAGACTGGACGCACATCAGTAGACTAGAAACATAAAAGTAGATTCCCTACTAAATCAATCAATGAGAATCACTATAAAATCTGGATGATTACCCAAAATGCACAAATGGTCTCTTTTTGCCGCTAATTCACTGAACTATAGTGTCAATCCACATTTGATTCGTATCGTTCAAAACAAAAATTAAAATCAGAAAAGACAAAAATTGATGAATAGTTCGAGTTAATGAAATTGTGTCTCTCAAACATTGAAGAAGGGATCAATTAGGTCCCGAAATACGTATTTCATATTTGAATAATAAAACTCATGTTTAAGAGTAATAACTTGTTCATCAGAAAACTCATAATCAAACTTTAGATTTCTCCTTGAAAATGTATTGGTTTTGTGCCTGCAAACAATAAGATACCGCAGTCAACGATTTTTGCTACTAAAGAAGAGATTGAAAATAAAAGTTAAGTTAGTTTACAATTTGAAGAATGAAAGTCTGACAGGATTTATCCAAGATTCCTAGAAAGTTGCTCGTCAAAGAGCGAATTCACAGGTTGATTACGCCATATAAGTATGCGTGATTCTTTGAATAAACGAAACGCAACGCACCAATTCCTCGAGAAATTTTATAAAACAAAGCAAGCTATTCTTTTAAAAGATAGCAGGACAAGTATAAACTCGTATGTGATTTTCTATCTGGCAGTTTTTTCAGCAATAGGAAAACAGTGTTAATATAAGCTTCCGAGCATATTTATTGATCAAATGAGACATGAGCATTGTACAATCCTGGTGAACTTGCCCAACGTATCCTCGTTAGTGTAAACCAAACTGTCCAGCGGCGCCAACGAAGCCCAGCAATTCGATACACGGAATAAACGCGATAGTCTTCAATTTTTTTGGTCCTAAATATCGTTTTTTGATATTGGAAACTTTTTTCGGGCAGAACGGAAGACATTTAACGATCGAACTGCTGCCCCCCAAACTAGTTCTTAAAATTTTGGAGCATGAATAATTTCACTTCTTAAAGTGCCAACACTTTTAGTGTAGCATTGATAGGCATCCTTATTGCTACTAAATCACTTCAGAGATTAAATAATTTAGACTTTTTGACGAGTCGCCACAATTTAATATCTATAATTTATTTTTTAATTTCACTGTTTACATTTATCAATCTGTGAGTCTTACATGACAGCACAAACACTTCATAAAGTCTATTGTCCATACAATTCTTGAGGATTTTCAATAATTTTGAGTTTTTATGAATTACAAACTACAAAACAAACATTAGTTATACGATGCCGACATCTCAAGTGTATAATTTTGTTCCTTATTTCTAATTTTTCCGAGTTCTTTGTCACCGTACAATTCTTAATTTCTTGATATAATTTTTTTCATTATCCAACACCCTACATTGATCCATGCCACAAAACTGTTTATTGGCCACTCAACGGTAACATCTGTTTGTCTTACGTAATTGTCATGATTATAATGTCTACTGATACATTGATTTATTTGAACCAATGGCCGAATAGTTCAAACTACATAGAATCGATGCAACGTAGCATTTTCTATTTATATTATCATTTGTCATGTTCATTTGAAATTTTCTTTAAGGCACATTTTTTCCTCTATTCAAATTCATTCGTTTCGTCGTATTTCAATAAATATATGTGGTTTTGATTATATAAACGAGTTTATTTTGATATCCCCAATAGGGAACATGTTATTTAAATATTTATAAAACTTTTACATTGTGAGCATTGAATCACACTAATAAAACATTTGGTTTCTTTTTAATTCTCAAAAGAGAATTTTGGTACGTAATATCAAATTCAATAAAAGCTCTAAAAGAAGTTTATCGAAATGCCAGGATTAATTAGTGAATAACGAATGATAACTGGAATTGAGAATTATTTCTGAATTTTGTATACGATCAATTTTCAATGTTGATATGATAACTTACTAAACGGTTCTCAGCACCTCAGAGCTGGGTTTCTAGTAGCTTTCCCATCTTCTTCTGATATTAAAATGGGCCTACCGAGGCGCAAGTGAGCCTCTGAAAAAGAGTTCTGTCACTATAACCTACCCACCTAAGGATTATACTAAACAAGTGTTGAATTTTCACTTGACAACCTTGCGAACAATAAATATTATCAGTTTTATAAGTTTCTTCAGTTGTCCATCTGTGGATTAGTTTGAGCCAAATATAAAAGCCATTCACAGTCTTTGATTTCACTTAATAGTTATCAATCGTTATGTTTATATGTTTTGATTCATAGAAAGTTGGATTAATTTAGTACAGGGCTCACGAGTTCCAGCCTATTGATGTGAGCACTTGTCCTTAGTCTTTTTCTTCTTGGCATCGAGCGAAGCACTTCGTCTTGTACCTTGAATGGGCATATACGGTGGTGCGTTACTTGAAGCGTAGCCTGAACACCATGCAAAAATAAAAATTAGATATATTCCTCACAATACTCAAATCTTCATTACCCAACGAAGATGATAAAGTTGCATTTTGTTGCCCGGATCCGTTACAAGGATAAGTTGGATCAATTACCGCTGCAATATTACCAAAATTATCTGGAGATTGGTGACCTCTAAAAAAAGGGGAGAAACACTTTATCCACAATGTACACGGATATAGTAAAAATCAACTGCACCTCATGTGTTGCTTTTGAACTTCATCTGAGGAGGCTTGTGAATTCGGTCGATTGGCAACCTTAACTTCATCCTCTACAGGAAGTGTATAAATCTCGTCATCTTTAAGGGTCAAATTGGCATGGTCGGCGGATAGAGAGCTCGACATCCTTTCATGACGATAGCTACTTTCCAAAGAGCTGTGACCACTGTTTATTAGATCTATGGGATTCGAATAGGAATCGCCATCCACTAGCATATCAGCAGGTTTTGGCGATTGAGAATGTCCTGGCGAACGTTGCGAATATGAATGACCCTCGAAATCAGATTGCGGACGTCCTTGCATTTTCTTTAGACGAGCTTTTTCTTTTGCTCGTCGCGCTTTGGCTCGTTCCTGAAAAGTTAATGTGTAGATCGCAGTGTAATCATCAACAGTTAAAGGAAAATCAACAGTGTTTGAGCATAGTGTGAAAGCATTTTCAAATAGGATTAAAGCTGATTAAAATAAGCATACCCTTACCCGCTCTTGGAGCATTTTGGCCAACTCTTTATCTTGTGCTTCAATTGCCAATAATCTGTCCCTTTCTTCTTGCGTTAACGACTCTCTGGTTTCTTCTTTCTGCAGGCGGACAGCTAGTTCCTGCATTAGAATTCGCGCGTTGAATTCAGGACAGACGATTAGACTAAGATAATAACATACCTGATCGCGCTTCTCTTGCTCCAGCTTCCGATCCAATTCCAAAACCTCATCAGTTGAGATTCCCAACACTTTCAGTGCCGCCACATTTTTGATATTAGCTAGAGCTGGTTTGTTTGATCGCATTCCGTTATTGGTTATATTTTGTCGCGAGTCGTCAATAGGTTTTACATCCTCGGGAAAAACAACACTCTCCAGTTTATCCATGTGCAGGTTTTGCATGATGTAATCGTACTTCTCAGGCGATAACTGTAATTGATGTGATTTTAAATGACCATTGGAGCGATTGGAAGAGCCTGTTCTTTGCTCGATATGCATGCTATCGTTCAGATTGTACTGTCTAATACTGTCGGCGATGCTATCGCAATGCGGGGAACTACCGTTAGCTACTACTTGTCTTTCAGCACGGGATAAGCTTGGTTGGGGAGAAGAGTTTTGGACAACGGCTGGTGGAATACGCTTGGGCGGCAAAACATTTCTAGCGGGCAATGGAAGCGGAGGCAGCGGTTTATAAGCATTATTCACATTTTCGTAGCTAGGTGAAACCAGTGGATTATCAATTGGTGATTTTGAGTGCAGTTTCTGTTGTTGTAGTTGGACTTTAGGTTCTACATCTCTAGTGGCGCGAATATTTGCTACATCACTGTAATGTTGATGGTGCAATGGTGTACGGTGCAATATGTTGGTGGGTGATGGTGACGCATAAACAGCATTGTCTTTCACCTGAGCCTTCTCGATGTAAGCACGCTGAAAGATAAATTGATTATTTAAACGCAAGACTTAGTAAAAATGATGTAAAAATTATAGTTTATATGTCCAAAAAAATCTTTTAACGTTAATAATCATTGCGCGATTTTTAACTGTTTGTTGGATTCATAGCATCTTGTTCACGTGCTACTATTAAAAGGTTGGTTCAATCACCCATAACTAACTAGGAAAGGCTCAGGTTATGGAATCTCAAATTTGGACGAATTTGGCACATAAGTAGAAGACGTCAAGGATATTCGATCCTTAAAATATTAGAGCGCAACACTCCTCCGTTTTTGAGAAAAACGCCCTTAAAGTTTTTAGCGTCGCTAATGGATTATTAAGTTTTTACAACTAACAGAAGCGGTGCAGTGTGGGTAGCAGCACTACTAGCTCGCGATCAAGGGGTCGTGTGTTCGATTCCCGTCGGGGTATTGTTTTTCTTTTTGAATAATTGTCGTCGTCGTGTGTTCGATCACCGGTGGGTACTGTTCTTTTGAATATTCGTGGATGTATTTAGTTTAAGGTAAATCAGCAATGTTCAACTGGAAAAACATTTATTTTTAAAAATCAGCAAATTGCTCGATCATTTATATATGCAAATTATACAAGAAACTCATTGTTGAACGTATAGAGTCTTAAAAACTGTTGTAATCGAAGCAAAATCATAGCTAATGGTAACATCATCCTTTGTTCTTCGAATCAACCCTGCTTCCTCTTCGTGTCTCAAAACCAACTCGGCAAAAAGCAATAAACCAGGGTGGCGCCCAACCATGAATGCCATGAATGCTATGGTGTTGAATAATTGACCACCATAACATGACTCGATACAATGGGCTTCACCCTGGTTTATTGCTTTTTGCCGAGATATGTGGCGTGAAAACGGTCTAGTAAAGAAAAGTAGCGAATCGCCGCCAGTTCCACAAGTATTGAATTGTTTAGTGAAAAATTGGCGAATGAAGCCTGTTTCGCGAATGCGTGTAATGTTAGCTCATAAAAGAAATATGTTTTCAATTAGCAGATATGAAATTTACGGAAATCAACCCATGCGACGCGAAAATCGACTGGGACGATTAAATATTTTTTGAATGGTTTATGCATTTTTTGTCAATATTCCTCAAAGGATGCTCACCTCAGGTACTCAAGAACAAAGTAAATTTGCGTAATAAAAACCGTTGTCTAATGCACTGAGGACATGATATCCTATATTCACCTATCATTCAGGCTGCTATACTGAATAAACAACTGTAACCAACTAGTCTGTCTCATCAAGAATATTATAGGGCGCACTCTAGAGCCCACTATTTCTTTGGTTAATGTCGAGCAGTTTACAACTCCTCCCTTCCCGCCCAATTCTCTACATTTTTCATTAGATTCCATCCAAGGTGACCTCTTTGGCAACCGATCGGGGTGAAAAAGTCGGAGAAAATGCGAACGAGACGCCGTTACATTTGTTACTTCCGTTTTTACGCCTGTAATAAATAATTGCGTAGAATTACTGCAAAACTGTGACTTTTCGCGAAGATTAAGTGCGCGAAATGTATTTTTGATGATTGTGTAGACAATTTTAACGAAGATTCAAATATTAATAAGTAAATGGAGATCAGGTTTATCTATAGGCAGGCGAAGAGTCGAGCGAATACGATTTTAAGAGCTTAACCTAAAGTGGGAATTTTTTTTTCATTGTTGGAAGGTGGGAATCTTCAAAAGATACCGATCGGCTCCAGCCTCACGATATGCCGGATTTCTACCGACTAAACCCACATCCGTGTCCTTCTAGGCAATGTATCCAAGACAATAGAACTATTTATTTATCCATCCATATAAATCTTCCAATTGATTCCAGGATTAAGACCATATTGATATTTGCATTACGCGAATCGACTTTAACATGAAAGTTTTTGATGGATTGAATATACGGGCCAACGAGCTTCGAGGCCATTCGGTTAAGGCGTGATTCGTGATTTGTCAGTATTCCGGAGCAATTGAGGAAGATTGTAAAAATGAAGCTGTGCTAAACCAATTGGTTGGTTGTAGCGGTAACCCTCTTTATCAAAAGATGGCTCACTTAGGCCACGACAAGCCCATTGTGATACCAAAGAAGATTGGGACGGCACTAGAACCTAGCTGCAGCTGACTATGCAGCTAATATTTTAATTAGCTAATACCGTGAGGTTATCTAGAAAGGATAAGCCTAGAATTTGCATGCGTCTTCTGGATAGTGCTGGACATTCGCGCAGAAAATGTCGGATCGTTTCTTTCCCTTCTTCCGCTCTGCATCGGTAGAAAACGTTGATGGGAACGTCCAATTCTGCATGTATGCCAATCAGACAGTACCCCGTCAGTACAAATTTGATGAAACTTAATGTTTCACGGCTCGTATTAAGGAGCTACTTATTGCGTTTGAAACTCAGGGTGTGCCAAGTTTGCCTGGTTGTCCTACAAGTTTCTTCCAGTAGTCATTCCCAATTTGCAGGCTCTATATAATGTTGCTTAAATCGTAGCTTTATGGAAGCTATAGGTTGGCCGAGTTGAGGTGTAAGTTTATAATCCTGGAGCTTCGCAATTGCGCGCTAAACCAATGCTGATTGAATTTTTATAACCCTGGTGGAAAACAATCGCAAATAGTGAAGCAAATATAATCATCAGCCTTTTCTGACTCTGCTCTTCCATTAATATTACGGGGATGCCAAAAAAATCGTGTCAAGAGGATTCCACCTTTTTGAAACTAAAACTATTCGTAGCGGAGCTTTGACTTTAACTAACTGGACCATTTTCAACAACTCGATAACGAACGTATCGAAATGTTGATCGTTTTATTATACCAGTGTCATTCAATAACCAAGGACGTTGGAGACTTTCATTATGGAATTAGTAAAAGTGACCTGCTTTCCGAATAGAATGGCTATGTCCAATGCTGGTGATATTTTTAATTGGCGATTCGCACGGTAATCGTTTTCATGTAGCTTATTTTTCCTCATGCAGTCATTTTTAACTTCCCAGTTCCCTATGGGAAGTTATTGTAATGAGGTCGATTTTGCGAAGCCCAAATTTTGACATATCTCCACGTTTTAAGGTCTCTAGAATCCAAATTCATCGTTTTTAGAAAGACGTCTGCGAGTGTGTATGTACGTATGTGTGGATGTGCGTACACGCGTTCGGAATTATTTTTCGTCTCGATTATCTCAAGAACCAAAGATCGGATTGACGTAGGACCGGTTTCATTTGACGCGTAATTACGTAACTTAGAACTGAATGACTTTTCAGCAAAATCGATTAAGCCGTTTTTTATTTAGGATGAAAACAACTGAAAAAACGACTTAAAATTACTTATTTTTAAACTGTTGATACGCACTAATTATTCGTGCAGATACCAAATACCTTCATAGTAATGTTGTTATTATTGTGCGTTTTAGATAAATTTTGATCAAATTTGTAAAAAATGTTATTTAAAAAAATAATAAAGATAAATTTATAAAATTCCAAACTTATATTATCAGCTTGGGTGAATGGGACTAGAGACGCTAATGCAGTTAATAATTGGATATTGTTATAAATAATTTAATATTGTTAATAACAATCAAATAATATTAGTTATAATTTGATATTGTATATATAAAGTCAATTATAATTATTCAGTAACGGTTAAGCATTCTTAATAACGAATGATTATTGTAAATAATAATTAAATACCCTCAATAATAGTTGTGGATTCCGAGGCCGAGATGGAGAACGAGGTTGAGGACGAAGTGGAGGACAAGAAGGATGACGAGGACGAAGAGGACGAGGTTACCGAGGCTTTGGTATAGGATGACCAGGTGGTGGAGACGTCTTCCTCTACCAAAGCTTTGATGGTTGGATAAAAAATTGATAAAAATTATAAAAGTAATTATATTAATTAAGAATAATAATGTTTAATAATAGTAATTATTAATAATAGAAATTAATAATAAAAGCAAATTATAGCTTTTTATTCACCCCACTGGGAAGTTAGTCGTGTGGGACTCAAGGGTCGCACTTATACCACATTTTTGAAATCTGAATTCAAATGTCCGTAGGTTGTTGTGGACTGAAAACAACGTCTGAGGACTATGTCGTAACTTAGGCCCAAAACAGTCGACCATTTCTAACAATTTCATTCGGAATTGCCCAACGGAAAGATCTTTTTAGAATAAAAAAAACATGATTCGCCCTAAGGTTTTTGAAGATTGACTATCCTAGAACCTAGTAGGAACGTGACGATCGATTTCAAGGGATTGACGGAACGGCTGCCATCATTCACAAAGTCATAGTTGATGGCAACGAAAATACCTGCTGTAGGCCACGGCCATCGAAGAGTGGACACAATTTCACAGGGAGTCAGAAATTAGACATTGAATTTCAGTTGAAAACAATGGCGAAAACTATTAAATGAACATTCTGAAGGACGCCGTTAAGCCACTCGGCGCAATTTCATTATCTGGAAAGCAGAATCGTGCGTTTACACATAAAACTAAAACCCAACTTAAGTGGCTCCAGATGAAATGTTTACAGTTTGTCACAACAGAACATTATCCTGCAGAAAGCACTGCTTTGAAATCGATTGATTACTGGCTTTGGACTCTTTTAGAGGATATAGGTTCAAAATCAGGGCCGCATTTGTCTAGGGAAGAACTCCCTACATATGTTTTTGAGGCAGCAGTTGCTAAGTTCAAAATTCACCTGTAATAATTTCGCCATTGATTCGCTTTCGCTAGCTTCCCTCAAGCGCTCCCTTTCACGATCGCGCTCCAATTTGTCAGCAATTTGTTTAGCAATTTCTGCATCTGCTCGTTCCCTATGTAAAATAATTTCATGTATTATCACTCAAATTTGTTTTTAACTCGTAAATGACGTCTTACTGATCTAAAAGATGCCGATGTCGCCTTTCAGCTTCGTGTGCGGCATCCTCCTCTTCTTTGATTTGTTCATTCAGTGCTGTTGGAAAATCCTGCCGAACAACGGCATTACGCACTCGATTACCATTGTAGAATTCACTTACTGAAATACGGAAGCATAGTAGGCATTATTCCATCTGATTATGTTGATTATGTAAACTTACTTTCTTCGGATTGAAGTTGATAAGCTAACGCACCATCTTCCCGTACCAGCCACTCTTTGCATACTGGAAATGAAAAAAAAGATAATCATTTGACGTAATTGCTTACATGGTCAAGTATGATTGATAAACAATCCAACACCTAATAAAAAACGAGGAGGCAATCAACTCTGTGAAAGTTCGATTTGTCGACATTAGCGTTAACCAAATACTTTGCTCGCGATGAGTACCTCGATTTTTGATTTATTGAATCATAATCTTCACGAGAAACGATACTTTTTGTGAACATGAATCCATTTTATGTGCAGTCAAAATACGACTAATAACTATCACTAATAATTTCTGTTTAGCTTATTTATCGACACCATTAGCGATAGTAATAATCCACTTATCATTCATCGTTCCATTGGAAAAAAAATATTGACTTTTTAAATGTATTTATCCTATCTTTCAATATTTGTACTAGCCATCTAAGATATGCAACAACTGGTTCAATTTCTCAAAATCCCATGAATAATCGCAAAATCTCCTTAAAGATTTTGAGCTCTGAAACACAGACATGAGTAAAACTGAATTATTTGCAAGCTATACATTTCAAATTATCACTTTGAATTTTCTTGGAAATATTATTTTCGGAAAATTTGGGTTGACAGAAAAACGTTTGATAATACAAAGTTTTAAAACTCGTTTCGTAGGGCGGCAAGCAACATATTATTCCCAACATGCGCAAGAGCGAAAAAGTGTAGAAGCAAGTTCGATTTGAAGTCCAGTAGCCCCAGTTTTGTCTCTCTTATACATTATTTCGAAATAGTTGCATTGATGAAAGCCATATTCTTTAAGACTTTACACTACTGTAATCTTAAAATTAAGAAATTTTTGATAGTGTGAACGCCGCTTCGCCTTTCGCACTGAGAGTCAGCACGATTCGTTACATCTTCTGGATGGTTTCGATGACCATTGATATGCCGCTAGGCCCCTATTGTAACGTCGATAAAATTGTCGACCTAAGAATTTCCAATCTTCAGGAGAGTAGGTACCAAGCATATCTATATGGAAAAACTAGCCCTACATCTGTGCACTGTCCATTGAAACTACAGATCAAAATTTAATGAAGGTTTTCTTAACAATATTGTCTTATCATCAGATAATTTTTTCTATAGTAGTTTTTATACAGGGTGTCCAGAAATTGCCGCACAGGATCTTCACCATGTGATTTTTTGGACAACTTTAAGCAGAAAACATTATGAATTTTTTTTCGATTTCTTAACCCTTTAGCTGCCACAGGCGTTTTAAAATTTTGAAAAAAATACCGCTTTTAAATTAGTAAAATGGCAATATCTTCACAGTTATTAAAGATACAACACTCAAACAAACAATAAAACGCAGATAATAATTTTCCGCAACTATTTAAATCTATTTTGTAAATATGAATTGAGCATATTGGGAGCGACAGTTTTCGGACGTCAAAGAAATGTTTTTTTTTTCTATACGAAAATTTTGCATTTTTCCTTACTTTCCTCGAACTTTAACGTTCATAATGCAAAATTAAATCTCTGTCGTGTTATTGTTAGAAAGTTAGAATATCATTTTACTCTAAACTATCAAACTTTCGTTGCAAAAGGACTATAAATGCAAACAGTTTTTACCAAAAATTCGCGTCTAAAATAAAATTTGCGTTCTTTTGAATGAACAATAAAACAAATATGTGTTTGAAATGTTTTTATTAAAATTATTTACAGCAAAGTGGCTTCCTTCCATTGTTAAAGTGGCTTCCTTCCATAGTCAAACAAGACCTACTTCTCTTTTTTAAGCTGCGTATCGAACTTGACAACATCTCGTTTGTTATTTGGCCGCAGGCATTGGTAATTTTCGAAGAAAGTTGTTCCAAGGTGTCAAGAGTCTCCTTGTAAACAATTTCTTTTAAATGTCCCCACAGAAAATTAATCCAACGGGTTTAAATCCGGAGATCTTGCAGGCCACCGCACGGGACTATAACGCCCTAGCCAGCGATCCTGGAATTTTTGGTGCAGCAAAGTTATAACCTCTCCGAAATTATATGGAGGTGCTGTACTGTTTGATCCGACAAGGAAGAAGCAAAAAAACACTTTCATGCATATTTTTCGCTTGTACTGATAAATTTTAAGTGGGTAGTACCTAATTTTCAATATTTTTTTTCTTAACTCCTTTATTGTATATAAATTTTAATTTTTACATGGGTAAAATACACATTTTGACGATTACAAAAACAAATTTTAATTTTTTTCCCCATTTTTCTACGTATTTATAGAGGGCGCCAAAGTTGATGTCTCGAAAAATACCTCATCCCACTGCGGGCAGAAAATCTCAGGAATGAAGAATCTGAAATAAAAAAAACCAAACCGCATTTTAAGAGGCATGTTTCTTACGTGATAATCTACCACAATATTTTGAAAAAATGATCAAAAAAAAAATAACGGTTGTTTGAATTTTTCCTCGAAAAATCGCTTTTTTCACTTTCTTTCGATTGTCAAATTTTTTGGGATTGATTTTTGGCTTGGATTACCACACAAGATACTTGAATAAAGTATCACAGCAAATTTGACTTCTAGCCAATCCGAAGAATAAGTTTCCGCAGTTGGAAAAACGTCATTTCGAGAAAAACGCATTTAAAGTTTCGATTACCGAAAATATCGCTTGAAAAACGAAAAAAGCGTGCACGCTCAAACTGCCGTAACTTTTTTATTTTTGGGAATATCTTAGTAAAATTTTAAGACGTGATTTCCGAAGGTATAATAAATTAAAAAATTAAAAATTAGTTTTTCAAAGTTATAACCGGTACTACCCCCTTAATTAATTTTCGTCACTTAAGGAGGGGATAATGTTAATTCGCACAAAAAAAGACATGTTTTTGTGAATTTTTTGGAGCACTTTGAAGGAAAAAACGCGATTTTTTGCGGAAAAATTCGGCTAATTCGTTATTATAAAATAAAAATTAGTAACAAATTTGAAAAAATCTCTCCAGCATTACCTCGTAAATTATGTACAGAGATAATGTGCGAAATTTCAAAACGATTGGTGCAGTAATTTTGAAGTTATGAGGGGCATCGACTTTGAAACCGTGAGTTGTGGGGAAAACTATTTTGCTCGAATCGACTTGAAATTATGACACAATATTCTTGAGATATTATGCATTCAGTTAAAAAGAATTTTAAAAAATGCCTTTAATACCTTCACCCCCCCCCCTTAATTCAGGCAATTGACTTTTTCCCATTCGGTAAGACCGCAACGAAGTCCTTTAATTTTTTAATCTATTGATGGAAAAACCTCCCATAGTCAAACAACCCTCCTAAAGAATTTTTCTTCTCTTTTATATGTACTGATCCTTGGGTTTGATTGCTATTTTTTTCACGATGCATTGCAGGGTGCCAGCTTTTAATGAGATCAAAAAGTTTAATAGTGGGAGATATCAAGAGATTTTTTCTGAGGAAATACCTGAAACTTCTCAATCGTCCCCGGGAGAAGCGGTTTCATTTGAAAATACTTTAGTGTTAAAAACGCCCAATTTTGTTGTTTTAAAGGGCTAATTTAGCTCACCTTTTTTGAAATTGAGCCTTAATTTGGGCAAGTAGAAACTAATAAAGATATTTTTTTTCATTTTTCAGTACTAACTCCTTAGCTTCAATAATTTTTTGCACATATGAAGGTCCAAAAACGATTTCAAGTCATCTTTGGATGCAAAAGAATCAAAAGTATTTTCTAAGTTAATGGAAAAATTGATGTTTTGTCATGTCTTGGTACCTTCACTCCTTAAAAAGCGCCTCGATAGCTGATAGACTGAGAAAGTCGCATTTTCAGTCGTACAAATGACACCACCTTTCAAGATATTCGCATTAAAATATGTATCAGGGGCTCATTCCTTTCAACAGAATAATGCTCCCAAACATGTCGCCATCGGAAGAAAATGTGACTTCTCTTCAAACATTCTGGAAATGTTTGATATGTACATTCTTCCATAATCTTGACTTCAAGATTTCAGTGTACCAGCCACGTGGAACACATGAACGATTGTAGAGCTTGCAGGGACAAAACGAAGAACTGGCAGCCGCACTCTATGTAATTAAGGAAAGCAATTTAAGGATCCAGTAGACACAGATAACAAATTGCTATTAAGATTTGCAAACTGGAGGACGCGGTTGTTGGACTGACTCAACTCAAGGCATATTAAAAGGTTTTGAGCTGATAATCCATTAATGATTAATGTTTTTTGGTAAAGATTATGGCTCCCACCCCTCGCGGGGTGTCTCCAAAGTGTTACTCCTATTTATATGACATTTACGATGAAAATAACATTCATCAATTTTCTTATAATTTTTCTTTTATTTTTTACAAAAAAAAATCTTTTATTTTATAATTTTTTCGACTTCCAAACAAGTCTAAAAACCACTTCCCAGATCGGTTTCAGATGATCTCCAAAAATAGGCAAAACAACCATTTTTTAGTGGGCGAGCCCCCATAACTTCTCATGGGGCCGCCGCCGCGAACTTTTTATACCATAATAGTAGGGGAACATCCTCCTTTCGATCCTCCAAACTACCCTTCGGGGGTGGGGGCATAATCTTAACCTTTACTGTTTTTTTCATTGAAATTAGTGTTACGGTTGTTGTTTTTTTTTGCTTCACGATACAGTTGACTTCTATTTTTTGGGGTTTTATCGGCTTTAGTTATGATATTGAATCCTATGTTTTCTTTTTACGCTTAGAAAACCAAATATGTACACATTGATAACGGTACCGAAACGTTTCTCCTCATTTACACAACTTCTGAATACAATTTATTAAAATATTACTTAGTTGCGGCTGTACTACCCAAGTTCAGTTCATTTGGAGCATTTCCACCTCATCAATTACTACTTTACATCAAACAGCATTTATTTTCATAAAGTTCAATGAAACTTGTAAGTAAATAAACCATTCGAATCAGTTCTTCCACACCAATTGAATTGTGTCGATAATTTTTTCGCGAAAGTTTGAATTGCTGCTGGGATTGGAACACAACAAATTATTAATGAGAAAGGTCTCTTTCGAGACCACAATATCAAACATATGAAGCAATATCTACCAATTAAATGCTTTCAAACAAAAACAAAATACGATTATTACATCAAATTTGTAATCACAGTGAAAGTCAATTAAATATCGGAAATTGCCTAAAATTCAAAGTCTGATAAGTGCGAACACTCATAGGTATTTTGAACAATCAAAAGAGATGTTTACATAACGCGTGTGCACGCACACACGGAATCTATTGATGGCAAAACACTTTTCCCGGAAAAACCACATAATAAGCAGCATCTGAATGTTTCGATATCATGATATTATAAGGGTTCGTGAACGAAAAATATCGCTGGTGGCAGATGTGTAAGGGGAAACGAAGATATACCCAGAATGACATTTTTTTCGAATTAGTAATGAATTTCAATAAAATAGCTATAAATGTATTATCTTTTCGTCTATAGAATTATATATAAACTGCGTACTCTGTGAAATCGAGAGATACAAGTGTATGATGGGCTACGACAGAAGCCGAGCTTGGACAATATAGATTTTAAAAATAGTAGTAATCACTTTACAAAAACTATTCTATGTCCGATTAACATTCAAAAAACTAGATTTAATCTTCCGAAATTGATTCTGGCGAAGTTTTGTAAACAAGAATCGAAGATACACTGACCGAATAAAGTATTGGCACAATCAATATTTTCAGGAAAAAAACCTTTTAGTTTGGTAATTTTTCGTGAAAAAAGTGTGATTTTTTACTCTTTCGCTATTTTTTTCATTTCAAATCATTGCAATACTTAATAATTCGTACTAACTAGGCAATAAGTTTAATAATATATTACCGATATTGCTCTTCTCCAAATATTTGCAATAACTAAATTAAGAGTTTATTTGAAAATATTGAGTGTGCCAATACTTTTTCCAGTCAATGTACATGCAGAGAACTCTAAAATAATAAGAACGTGTTTATTTGGGTAAGACAAAATATAATGCGTAGGATCTATTATTTTATTGAATAAGATGGGACTCGCTTTGAAAACCTATTGTCAAGGGAAGTTAAAGAATCTCTTAATGATTGCGTTTCTTATTCAACAATTCATTTGGTCTATATGTATGTATGTATTTATTAATTAAGGGGTATGGCCACTGTAGCAGATGCAAAATCATGTGTTTTTTAAATAATTTTTTTTTTATGAAAATTTTATTTATTTATAAAAATAATTATAAGTACATAAAACTACAATATCGGAGAATCGGAAAAAATTGTATAAACGCATTTTTCAAACAAAATGGCCGACTTTTCGTAGCTCCAATCCGAGGTGTTTTTTTAAAGCGCTCCGCGACCGGACAGCTAGCAGCCTCAATTTTGAACCTAGCTATGATATTTTTTTCAATTTTTTTTTTCAATTTTTTTTTA
Organism: Oxycera nigricornis; assembly: GCA_963942545.1. Taxonomy (NCBI): domain Eukaryota; kingdom Metazoa; phylum Arthropoda; class Insecta; order Diptera; family Stratiomyidae; genus Oxycera; species Oxycera nigricornis. Next base: position 31,513,061 of record OZ012662.1, on the reverse strand, counting down.
TTTCATTCGATTCCCTATTTGTTTAGGAGTATTGTGTGAAAATTTCAAGTTGATTTGAGTAAAAATAACGGATATGGTATTTTTAATATCAGTACCTCCAAACCGTATTTTCGCGCCTATCGCATGCATAGCGTCAAATCGCTTTTGCGGCCTTTATGCGCATGCGGCCTTAATAGAAAGTCTCAAAAGGGGCCCTGTGGGTGCTCTCTATAATTCTCTTTACTTTTTCTGTGTGTATGTAGTTATATATAATTATATATGTGACTGACAGCTGTGTATATCTCACAAAGCAGTTAAACAGGTGCGGAGTAAACATTTATCAATTCAGTTCAAATTTTTTTCATATTATATTGTAAAATGCCAAAAAAAGTTAGTAGAGATGACAGAAAAGCTACTAAAAAGTATTTATGTAGAAATAAAAAAAGGTACCTCCAAAACGCAAGGCAAATGAAGTTGAATGCAGTACATCGTCGAAAAAAAATAAAAGTAAATACTAGTGCTAACATATCTGAAGATTTGGATAAACACTACAGGATTATTGACTTTGTGCTTGTTTTCTCTACTCTTTCTACATAAGTAAAGTGTGCTAATTGTGACAGTGAAGTTAGTTTTCATTAATGTAAAAAAGAAGGTCTCGGTTTTAGTATCAAAGTTGACTGCAAAAATTGTGAAGCTCGTTATATTCCATCCAGTGAGAGAATTAATTCTAATCAATACGAAATAAATACGCGTTTTGCTTTTGTGATGCGGATCTTGGGCTTGGGTTTAGCTGGCTGTAATAAATTTTGTGGCCTGATGGACTTATCCAGTAAATTTCTGGCGAAACGTACATACTATACATACGTAAATTATATGTATCCATCTATTAAAAATGTAGCAAAGAGATTTCTATTGTCTGCTATAAACCAAGAGAAAGATGCAACAGCTGCGGAAAACAATCAAAATAATGCATCAGAGTTGACGGTATCAGGCGATGGTACCTGGAAAAAACGCGGTTTTTCCTCCTTGTATGGCGTAGCTTCAAGAATCGGATATCATACCGGAAAAGTGCTGGATATTTTAGTGAAAAGTGCCTTCTGTCATAATTGCAAGTATTGGGAGAATAAACTCGAATCTGCAGAGTTTGAAGAGTGGAAAGAACAGCATGTGAATGATGGAAAATGCTTAGCAAATCATGTTGGAGCATCCGGAAACATGGAAGTAGATGCCATCAAAGAAATGTTCCAACGTTCGGTCGAAAATGAAGTGAAGTACAAAAATTATATTGAAGATGGTGATTCGAAAACGTATACCGGTGTTCTGAGTTCTAAGCCTTATGGTGAGGATTTCTTCGTAACTAAAAAGGAATGTGTAGGGCATGTACAGAAACGAATGGGTACTCGTTTGCGAGACCTTGTGAAAAATACTGTGAAGGATACCGTAACTTCTTGACGATTCTGTGTGAGTAGAGAAAAAAACAACACAAAAAAACTTTAAACGCGTTTTCTGAAACTTTACATTTTTCCGGTGTTCAACGTAACTTAAATTCTATTGAACCGATCCTTTTGAAATTTTGCACACTTATTCTTTAGTCATTTTACCAGGTACTGACGAAGAGTTTTTTATTTTAGATTTTTTTTAGTAAAAGATCGAATTTTCGAAAGAAAAATTTTGTTTTTTACCGTTTTTTTTTCACTTTAAACTTATGCCAAAAATTCAAAACTCAAAATAAACGAAAAAACTCATAGTCACTACCTGAAGAAACTAATTAACTAACAGATTCTTTTTGGTTTTTTGGTTACAGATGATCCAGTCATTAGATATGATGAACACCGGTTTTCTAGCGCCGTTTTTTTTTCAAATCACTGTCGATGGTTTGTTTTTTAATATTTTTACTTCAAAATTTCAGAAAATATTGTTTTTATATTGTACTTTAAGATGTCCATTTATAAAATAAACTGTTCTTTACTATATTTCAGAAAAAAATTCTTAAATTGTTGCTAAAATAACACTAAAAATACCATACCCCCCCCCCCCCCCTAAACTACATCACAATACCTAGAGAAGTACCTGAGGAAATTTACAAATATTGATTTTCCGGAAAATGGGAAGCATTTGAAGTGAAAATTCTTTTTTTTTCGAAAAAACAATCGTTAAAAAAGTCATAAAATGGAAAGTTTCTGATCTATAAAAAAAATCTCAGGTATTTCTTCGCGAAATGCAATTATAAATATGTGATTAAAATTTTAAGTCGATCGGATGAAAATTGTTCGAGTTATTTGTCCGGCCGATTTGAAAAACACCTCGGAATGGAGCTACGAAAAGTCGGCCACTTTGTTTGAAAAATGCGTTTATACAATTTTTTTCCGATTCTCCGATATTGTAGTTTTATGTACTTATAATTATTTTTATAAATAAATAAAATTTCCATATAAAAAAAATAATTAAAACAAAAAAGACTGCATCTGCTACAGTGACCATACCCCTTAAGCCCAGCGACGAAATTGACTTTCTTTAACAAAGTTCCCATTGTTGCAATATAATAAAGTTGGAAAGAATGGTTCAAATTATTGGTATGTATGTATATGGATAAACTTTTCCCTCATATCAAAACACGAATTCTATCTTATCAAAGCGTTTGATTTTGACTAGCAAAGTATATTTTTGTATTCGGACAACCGAAACCAAACTGAACAAGCCGCGAGGTGCGACCCTTGAGGTCCACACGGTCAACTTCCCAGTAATATTTACATAAATATTAAAAATATTGAACACAAAAAATATATTAGAAACTAATACTAATTTAAATAATAATAATGAGAGGTGCTCATAACAGTAATTGCAATGAGTTAATATCAACCATATCATCTACGGGAGCGTCAGTTGATTACGTAATGCTCTTGTTGGTTGGGGGGTGGATTGGTTTGAATGAATATTCACGTGGATCAATCGGAAGGAGGGTGGCAGGTTACCAAGCCTTTTCTACGTTATTTATTATTTTCATATCGACGCTTGAAGGACAAAAGAGCGCTAGCAAAAATGAATGCAGTTTTTGTTATTACGCCCACTAAAGATATTTTCTCGCGAGGTGGCCATTTTGAATAGTTTTGTTCAAAATTGTCATGACCGGCATAATCATAGAATTTGTATTTTTTTTACGAGTTTACATCAATGAGACTAATAATGATTTCTTATTTTTAGCTGATCTTGAAAAACATCGAATATTCAGTCAATCATCAGTTTAATTGCATGTAAAAAGTACAATGTTTTACACATAATGATGAAGGAAGTAATTGAAATCTTACGAACACTAAAGCGTTGATTAGCTCAAAAGCAAATTTGATTGAAATTTTGTTGGTTTTCAAAATTTCAGCAGTTTTTTATAAAATTAAAACACTGTGAAAACTATTCAAAATCAGCTCAAATTATGCAAATATTATAAAACTTTGATTGACTTTATAAAAAAGTCTTTAAAACAAAATATATAAACCCTTTTTACATACTAACTTTGAATGATTTTTTTTAATTTGGTGTTTTTTCAGAATCATGCAAAAACAAATTGATTGATTGATTAAATTTCTCCTCAAAAGCTGATAGCAATGTATAAATTTTATAAACATTTATTATTTAGCTGTGTAAATCAGGCTAAAAATTTATATTTTATGAAAGAAATCCTAATTTTTCGGATTTTCTTTTATTAAAGTAAAAAAACGGCTGAAACGATTTTTTGATAAAGTTAAAAACAGCAGGAAACTGTAAGTACACGTCGATTGACACCTTAATGATGCAAATATCATATTTGGTTCATGAGATATATTGAATGATAAAAATGACCTTTAAAATCATGATCACTTTAAATGATTTTTTATTTTTAACTTAATTTTTTGCGTAGTTATGAAAAAAAAATTGCTGATTTTCTTACAAAAACTAGTTGGAGTATATAAATTTTATAAACATTGATTACTGCGTTTTGCAAATCAGATAAAAAACTTATCGTTTATGGAAAAAAACCTAATTTTTAGCATTTTTTTTAATAAATTAAAAAACGATTCCAACGATTTTTTTAAAAATTTGATAGAATCACACAATTGTTAATACGCGTCGATTGACACCTAAACTTTGCAAAACGTATGTTTGGTTCCGGAGATATAACGCATGACAGAAATGACCTTCAAAGGGTCAAAACAACAAACCCCCCCGACCGAAGTGTCCCAAAAACTAATCAGCTCTTAAAATTGCAAAGACGCTTCGATTGACACCTTAACAAAGTCGATACGACGTTATTTACGTGAGTTATGCTCGTAGAAAAAACTGTCCACGAACGCACGTACGTACACACACATACATACATACTTCTTTCTAAAAACACTTTATATATACTCTATAGACCTTAAAACGTAAAGAAATGTTGAAAATTTCAATTTCGATTTTCGAGGCGATTACAAGAACTTCCCATATACTGGGAAGTTAAAAATGTAACTCATAACTGAACAGGTGATTAAAAGATCAGTAATATTCCATAATAAATTACTTTTGGGAAATCAAAAAAAGCTATTAACTGATCAAACAAGAATTTTTATCAATTTTATGTTTAAAACGGGGCGTTTTCTTTACCAATATCATGAACATTGAAGAGTAAGTTCCATAGTTTACATAAATATTCTTGTACTGGCGTAAAACGCAGCGGGAGATAATTTATTTATTTAACTATTTAACAAAACACCGTATTGAAAATGTTGCTCAAATGAACTAAAAAAATCTCCAAATTCAACATTAGAACTAACCAGCTTACCAAGTCCAGTAAAATTCCTTGAATGTCATCGTTTTCTCGCTTGTAAACTTCATGACGCAGTATAACAAATGTGACGGGTAGGAATTTTACTTTCTTCTGCTTAACGATAGCATAAATAATATATACCACGGATTCTCTGAGCTCTCAAAAAAACATGAGAGAGCGCTCTTATTTTTGTTTCTAAGCCTTCGCGGGAAAGAACGAGTGAACACACACAACGAAATTTGTCCATGTGGAATTGGGCAAATGTATTGTGGCGAGACCGCGATAGTGTGTCGGCAACTCGTGTACGAATACACGCCGCGACCAAATTAGTGTGCGAAAACATGTGTACCGATGCAAATTAAAACACTAATACGCGTACGAAGTTCCACACGGCGAATTGTATAACAGAGTTGCGGCAATTTGGATCTAGTATCCGTGTTATATATTCTTTATGCTATGTACCTAACGTTAAATTGTATAAATAAATAAAATGTATTGTTTTAATTTTTTCGTAAAATTCAGAATTTTCCAACAATGCAGGAGTTATTTCTGCATTCATAACACTTAATTTTAAATGAGATAAAGTAAATTTAAGCTGATAAGGCTCAGCCGTCGTTACCAAAGACTGAATCGATGATACCTGGAAAACTAAGCAGTTTTTAAGATATTCTGATAAGGTCAAGCCGAAGAATCTTGAGGTTAAATTTTACATTTTTAAAATTTTGAAAAATTTGTACGCGTTCGTTCTTGACACGTAATTAAATTAATCTGTACTTGTCTTCTTTTAACACTTTCAAATTCAAAATTCATACAATTCAACTATTGGACGCAATGATTGATAAGTGAATTCATTACACCGCCTTTCATTATGAAGTAAAATGTATCATTTGTATTCATTAATCATGAATGATCACGAATTCTTTTGTACAACTGAAACACTTAGATGTTATACTTATTTCATTATTTTGCTCCAGCTGATGAACGAAATAAAAAATTTTAATTGGAGCTACATAAACGAAATCCTTTAATTTTTATTCAATCCAAAACTTCGTCGATAGAATAAAAAATGCAGATTTAAAAATATTGATTTCAGCTGACGGATACCTCTAACAGTGTATGTACCAAGAGTTCGTAAATTTTATTTTAATGCTGTTTTTCCTTAACCCTCCTCGGTTCTTCGGGTCAAATTGACCCGAAACTGAAATTTAATTCATCATAAAAGTCTTCATTTTGACCAAAATTTATTCCGGCTTCGTAACTATTATTAATTATACGTTCACCAAATATTAGTGTTGTAACATTAGAATCCATGTCTCCTTTGTTCGGAAAATAAAGTTTTTTCCATCTTGGGTTCCTCGGGTCAATAATACCCGAGTATGAAAAAGACCAGGAGTCTCAAATTTATGATGCTATTCAATCAATAACCGTTTGCAATTTGGCAAGTTTATACGCTTCCAAATCCACAAGTTGAGTGAACAATTTTCTCAGTTTGAGTTCCATAGTTGTGCTACTCTCATTCAGAGGTCGATGTCCTTTTCGACAATACATGCCGAGCAAACCAAGTAAATATGGAATAAAATTTTGGATTTTATGTGACAGTGAAACAGGATAAGTTCGTGCCATTCAGTGTTATACTGGAAAACTCCAGGGAAGTGCTCCGGAAAAAAACCAAGGAATGCGTGTAGTTTTGAATCTGACAAAAGGTTTAGAGGGCTACAATCTTACATGTGATAACTTTTTTACATCTTATGAATTAGCTGAAAAACTTTTAGATCATAAACTTACAATTCTTGGAACTTTACGGAAAAATAAACGTCAGATACCCACAGCTCTTTTAGATACAAAGAAACCTGTGTTTTCATCCACTTTCGCATTCAATTCAAAAATGGTTCTTGTCTCATATATTCCGAAAAAAATAAAAACAACATTTTGTTGAGCACCAAACATAACAGCATCGAAATACATGATTCAGAGCAGAGAAAACCTATAATGATTATGGACTATAATGCAACAAAAGGTGCAGTTGATTTTTTAGATAAAATGGTGGGGGCCTATAGTTGCAAAAGAATGACTAGAAGGTGGCCTATAGCCATATTTCACAATATCATTGATATTTCATGTTTCAATGCTTACATATTATACTGTGACATCCATTCGGACTGGAAACAAAAGAGAACATTACAAAGACGGCTATTATTAGAAAAGTTAGCCATGGAATTAGTACATGACCACATCGAGCGTCTGAAGACACTTCCTCGGACAAATGCATCGCAGGAATTCGTACAATGGGTGCAGGCAGGTTTTACAGCATCAACGAATACTTCAACTTCTTCTAGTTCTAATAAAAGGAAAAGGTGTATGGTATGTCCGTCTTCAAAAGATGTAAAAACTTCTAAAATTTGCAAAAAATGTAAGAAACATATATGTCCAAAACATTCTGAAATTTTGTGCCTGGCGTGTTGCAATGAAAATAAATAATGGTGTTGTGTGTTGTTTCCTTATTTTTACTTAATAAATACATATTAAATGGATGTTGCACTTAATTTTATACATATTTATGGAATCGGGTCAAACTGACCCGAAGGCCTTTAGTGAACGCAGTATTTCAGGAACCGAGGAAGGTTAAAGGCGCGTTAATATCTAGCTTTCCGCTACTAAGATTTGCCTAAGACAAAAACGATAGACGATTAATCATTCTTGTTTTAAACTAAATTGAATAGGTACTTGTGTCGACAAATTTTTTTTATAATGTATCAATGTTTGAATACTTCTTTTCCACACTGTACATATGTATATAAAATTCTGAATTGCAAACAAAACTCTTGCATTCAAGTGTTTTGGTCAATAGCTGCAAAAATTCGCAAGGCCATAACTTATTTAGGGTGAATCACAATAGATTTTGCAAGAGAATTTCATATCGTGGAAAATCATTTACCCTTGTATTGAATAATTTACCACGATTTACTCGATGGAGTAACAGTTGTGAGAAGCACACATTAAATGTGCGGAATGGCGCGAAGATTGTAGATTTTTCTTGTTTCGATTACCACAGTTACCTGCGTGAAAGTAATATAAATGTGAAGTTAATTTCAAAGAGATATCATAGATACAAACCCATTTGTATTATTAAGTAAAAAAATATCAACAACAAAAATTCAGGACTAACAATTTGGTACATAATACAAACATTGCCAATTCGTATTGCGTATCCTATCAAATTCAGAAAACATGTGCCTTTTGGAGGTCAAAAAGATTCTTCTTAATCAAACGGATCATCATGACCTAGTGCTCTGTTGCTAAATAGGCTCCCTCCAAAAAAGATGGAGAACATGATCATCCTCATTTCAAGTGAAAGCAATAGTAAACATTTTTTATTTGCACTTTCGAACTGTTTTGATGAGAATGCCTTAAAGTGTTTTACAGCCATTTTTATATGATAATTACTTCTGAATAATTCAAACGCATTGTATTTAACATTCATGAATCTTAGAGCATTTTTCTATGCGTTTGTGGGTTAACGATTGTGTTAGGTTAACGGGTAATAAATACGAGTATCAGCACGTGATTTTATACTAAATAAATTTGTATGGGTTTATAACTTTACGCGTTTCATTAAGCTGCAACGTCGTTTTCATTGACAAATAAGTAAAGGTTGTTTTTGCATGAAATTTACCTAAATTGTCACGTATAAAAATGGCAAACTGTAAGATGCATATTCTTGGAAATATACATACATACATAGCTCTGCCGTGCAATGGCCAAATCGTCTAAATGACATTTTCAAGATTTTGAGATATGTGCGTTTAGGGACATTATACCTTCCCTTCTTTCATATGAGCTTAACATTTTGTTTCATTTCCCTCCTCTTCAAGAGTTATGACCCTGGCCATTCCATCTATAATACATCTTGCTGCCAATTTCACATAAAAAACAAGTGGCAAACCATCTAAAGTCCTTTAGACGGTTTGTCCATTGTACAGCTTTACAAATCAGAAGGAAAATAAACGTCTAGAAGCATTTAGTTCGATTTTCCGTTGTCCAGTCAATTGGGAGTTTGACCGTGCATTTTCAAAAGGCAGAATTTTTTTTATTGCAATGCGTGGGGAATGCTAGAATTAGCTTAAGTTCAGTTTCCTGGGATCCCCCATGATGGCGTTCGGGCTCCATCTTGAAAACAAAAGAAAGGGGGACACCCCCATATCTCTCAAACCGTGGCTTCCACAAGAAAGTTGTGTATGGCAAACTTGCGTAGAGTATAATTTTTAGCAAGTCGTCCATATACAACTTTTGCGTGCTGTCAATAATAAAAAAGCTACAATCCAAAAACCGTACCCAAAAAGGGGGGAATAACTTTCGGGCGCCACAACTTTTTTAATTTCACGTTTAACGCGAAACACGTTGGGATACTTTTCTAAGATAATTTTGTCGCATATCGTTTGCGGTATTGATTGTTCCAATCACTGCACATTAACGGGAGAAAAAACGAAAAGCATTTTAACACCTGTTTATCTGGTCCTAAAATGCTTTTTTCCTATGACTTGACCCCCTTCAAGGCGCAATAACTCCCGACATGGTACAGTGATCAAAACAAGCAATACCGCAAACGTTTGGTGATAAAACTGCCTAAAAGTTATTTTCGGACGAATTTCGCCGTAATAGGGGAAACCAAGAAGTTGTGGCACGCGAAAAATGATCCCCCGTTTTCAACGTCGTTTTTGGCGTGTAACTATTTTAATATTGACAGCACGCGAAAATGATGTATCCACAACTTACTGCAAATTAAATTTCACACAAGTTTGTCATATTAAACTTTTTTGTGGGGGCGTTGCTTTCCAAGATATGGGGCCGTCCCACTTTTTTTTTGTTCTCAAGATGGCGCCAAGGAGATTGGAGCTATAACCCCAGAAACATCAATTTAAGCTCACATAAAGACATACTACTCATTGCAAATAAAAAATTTCTGCCCACTAAAATGCTCCGTGAGTTTTGAGATGGGGGGTTTGCCATCGGAATCCGATTAAAGTTATTTTCAATGTGTTTTGGGGTTAAAGTGAAAACAATGATGCTGTGGCGCCCGAAAGTTATTCCCCCGTTTTTGGGTACGGTTTTTGGATTGTATTTTTTTTATTATTGACACCACGCAAAAGTTATGTATGGACGACTTGCTAAAAATTATATTCTACGCAAGTTTCCCATACACAACTTTCTTGTGGAAGCCGAGGTTTGAGAGATATGGGGGTGTCCCACTTTCTTTTGTTTTCAAGATGGAGCCCAAACGCCATCATCGGGGATCCCAGGAAATTGAACTTAAGCTAATTATACCATTCCCCACGCATTGCAATAAAAAAAATTCTGCCTTTTGAAAATGCACGGTTAAACTCCCAATTGACTGGACTACTAAGAACAGTTGGAGCGTTTGTTTGTTGTTTTCTTAGGCAAGTTTTCCTTCTACGCACACTGGACAAAACGTTTAATTGCTTTTAGACGGTTTGCCGCTGTATCTGCAGATGTGTTCCAAGCGAGAAAACAAATCTAAAAATAAGTTTCCTTCGTTTTCATCCCCGCATTGGCGATTTTTGTGAATCTTGAATTCATATTGCATTCTTTGTACGTCGATTGAAAGGTTTTGGCAAACAAATTTGGTAATGTAGGCAAGACAGGGGAAATGCGGAAGCGTTTTCACGCGAAATGTTTGAAGCCATTTATCTCGATATCGAGGAAACTGCAGTTAGACGGTTTGGCCATTGCACGGCAGAGCTATGATAGACCAGGGCGGATCTGTTTTTATTTGACTGTTGAGGGGGGTGCAAACTGATTTTTGCAGAAAAAGTTGTGAAATAACTCGTATAACAATAATTGACTTATCCTCCCTCTCAAAAACGCCCGGAACATTTAAAAAAATGATTTTTTCCTACTTTTCTCACTCCTAACTTTAAAACGGTTCATTTTAGACCTAAGTTGCGTGGAAATAAAAGTTGCATAGGTAAATTTTCTATAAAATATGATTAGTTAAAAAATTTAAAACATTTTACCCTTACCGCAAAATCACAGTAAATAAGGTAAGGAAAAAAAGCCTCTTTTATTTAATTTGTTTTTACCACTTAGAATGCAGTTAGAACCTTCATAGTTCCCCTTGAAAATCTTTATAGTATAATAAAACAAAAAATGGATGGAAGCATGGCCCCAACGACTAAATTCGCAGCCGCCCAACATTGTTTTAGAGTTTATTATCAAGTTTAGCAAAAATCTTTGAGGCCGCCTCAATAATCCGATTTTAATTTTGTAAAGTGATAGGTAAATAGGTAATGCTCTTTTATACGTATGTGAAGAAAATCCAAACTTTTATATGCTTTAGTTTCTGATTTGTAAGATTTCAAAAATTTTGAATTTTTTAACCCTCATCGGTCCCTCCAAAACATTGTCGAATTGGTTCTTGCGTATACGATCATATACACAACGACTTCTTACCTGCGCAGAATATATCTAAATGAATTGTATTGTGTTTTTTTTTGTCATTTGTAAAGTGTTTATTATTATTATAAGGCAAATTTATGATCATACATATGAAATTTTTTTTGAAAAAAATACTGATTGAAACATCAATTTTTCACTACATTCAATTTTAAATACGAAAATTGTATACGGTCGTATACAAAGAACCGATAAGGGTTAAATAAATTTAGATTGCACAATTATTATGGGTAATCTATTATACATCGATTTAGATGAAAATTTGTATGCTGTTTTATTATATTATAAAGATTTTCTAGGTTAATTATGAAGGTCCTAAGTGCATTCTAAGCGATAAAAAAAATTAAGTAAGAAAAGGCTTTTCTCTCCTTTATTTATATTTATTGCCATTTTGAGGCAAAGGTAAAATTTTTTAAAATTTTTAACCAATCATATTTTATAGAAAATTTAATTATGCAACTTTTATTTCTACTCAAATTTGCTCTTAAATGAACCATTTCAAAGTTAGGAGTGAAAAAAGTTGGAAAAAACGATTTTTTTATATTTTTTAAACATTTCGACTAATTTATTAAAGTTCCCGACTTTTTTGAGAGGAAGGATAAGTCAATTATTGTTATACAAGTTATTCCAAAACTTTTTCTGCAAAAATCAGTGTGCCCCCCCCCCCTCGACAGTAAAATGTAGTCGTTTTTTACAAATCCGCCCTGGTCTATGATTGGTATGATCATGTGCCTATGCTACATCAACGTTTTTGGTTTCAAAATTTCATGCAAATATGAATTGAATACAAGATTTTGACTTGTTAACGACAGTGAAGGTAAATCCTTTACAATAGTGTACAAATTAACCATCAAATAGCAATCAAGATGAGACAGTATGCATTTTTTAATTGTAAGAAAACAAAACAAAACATCTTTATAAAAAATGGACGAAGCATAAAGTGTATTATTAAAATGAACAGTAATCACCCGAAATTAATTGCAGCCATTCCAACAAAATATTATAGCTTAGAAAACAAATAATAAACAAAACTCAATTCAACAAGTTTTTTTTCGTATACGCCCTTTGAATTTCAATTATGTTTATGTGCTTATCAAAAATGTGCTGCGCTTACGATAAAAGCAACTATTTCGTCCCCCATTTGAATCAACAAATGCAAACGGTGTTGAATTACACAAACAAATATGTTACTTTTCAAATAATATTGATAAGTATGTCGAAATCAATATTATTTGCGGTTGTGAAATTTTGTATGCATATCAAAGAATTTTGAGTCATGATGTCGTATGTTCATTTCAAAATGATGGACACAGTATGAATGGGTTTGGATTGTGGGTAGGGCTGCCATCTCTAAAACCTGCCCCCCAAGACCGGAAGCGTAAGTTCCCCGGATTTTGGACCTTTCACCCCGGACATTTCAATACCTTTTTTCATTCACTTACATCTTGATTAAAATATATTTTACTCCGTACTTGATAGAAAAAATCTTTAATTTTAAGTCTCTTTTGTTGCATGAAATAGTGTGTTTAATCGTTGTTGTGACGACAAGTGAGTAATTTTGCTTTATTTTTTAACCTTCTTAGGTATTAAATAAAAGATAAACAAACCCAATATTAGTTACTCAGTTAATAAAATTAAATGAAAACTTGTTTAACTTTTTATTTTTCCATACAATTAACAATATTTACTTTAGTTTTAAAAGAACTTAAATCTTAAATCAAATTCAGAAAGTTATAATAGTTAATATTTATCGGAAATACCAATAGCATTGAGAACTTCTTTCTTAGTTAATAAAAATTTATAGAATTCGGTGCAATCCTTATAGCCTCTGAAGTTGAATTTAATTTTGAATAGTGACGACACTGTATCAGGATTCAATGCATTCCTTTCTTTTGTCCACTGTTGCGTCATGAAAGAAAATATTCTTTCAACATGCGCATTGTGCGCAGGGATGCAAAAAAAATATTGAGCTATGAATATAAATGGGCATTTGGTGTTCTAAAGAATTGTAGCCATAGTTGATTAGCATTTAAAAGCTTATCTTCTGCGCTGAGATTTTGGCAAAAAGATTTTAAATTCATCCACTTATCTATCAATTTCGTGTCGTCAATTGCTCTATTCTTGTCTTTCAAAAATGCAATAGTATCTTCGATAACAACCCATTGAGTCTTTTCATTTATATTCGGCAAAAACATCCAGTCAAATTTATCAAATTGTTGAAGAGGCTGATTCCAATCTTCAATGTACGTTTTTATTTCATTATAGAAACTCAGAGTACAGTTTTTGAACTCTTGTTTTATGTTCTCGTCGTGTTTGTTTAAAATGCTTCTAATACTTAAGGGCACGAAGCTTTCTTTGATTCTATCGTCAAGGCTTTTTGTTATAGATCCAAGAATGTTTCGAGTTTCTAAGACGGAATTGCCGCTTTTTCCTAATTTTTCTATTTTGCTATGCAAGATATGCATAATGGAGTGGACTAGAAGCAAATAAGCCTCTGACAGCGGATTTTGGAAAAAATCTTTGATCACGACAGGTGGTTTTTGTATATTTTCGAAGTAGTCTTTCAGTGGAGTAAAGAGCTTCAGAAGTCTTTCTATTGCAGGAAACAGACTAAGCCACCTAGTTTTGGAATGATATAGAAGCTGTTTGTATTCGACATCAGCTGTCTCACAGAACTCTTTGAGGGATTCGGTTCGAACTGTGTATATAGAAAAATAATTGTAAATTTTCAAGACGATAGTCTCAGCGTCCACTGGCAGTAAGTTACATCCATGATGAATGGCGTTGTTAATAACGTGTGCAGAGCAACCAACACCAACCAGGTTAGGGTTCAGATTTATTTTTAGCTTATAGAAAACATTGTTGACTCCTTGTCGTTCTATTCCCCCAAAGTTTGTATTGCAGTTATCTCCTCCAAACGCTACACACTTAGACAAAAGATCATGTTTTCGAAGCTGGTTTATGATCAATTCAGAAATGGTCTCGGAAGTTTCATTTACTGTGGTCTCTACTTCGAGGAACTTCGTAGTGATTCCTTCATTTCTAACATCGAAATATTGAACTACCAAAGGAAACAGTTTCTCACTGCCATAGTTGCTAGCATCAGTAGCTGCGCTTATAAACGGAATGTTTTGTAAGTCATTATTTAGTTCGGCAATCGACAAAGGACTTAAAACTCCTGTAGCTATTGCTGTAGCTTTAGTACGATTACATGAATATTTTTCAGCTACTTCTGACCCCGAAAAGATTTCGCGATTGAGAGCGCAAGTACAATCCAGAGAATTGAAAGACATGTGATGGCTGACTGTATGATAAACGAGTGCGCCTTCAGTTGCTCGAATTTGTTGGGTTGTACCCGGACTACAATTTAAACCCCGCCCGGACGCTCCCCGGACGTGTTCCAAACTAGGACAAATTCGGGGAAACCCGGACGGATGGCAGCCCAAATTGTGGGAAACAATACAAATTCTTGTTTGAGACATTTTCGATATTCAAAAAAATCAGAGATCAATGAACTTGAACTGTATTATAACATACAATTCTTACGATTGAATGCCTATCATTATATTAAGTTGGTGAAAAATACCCATGAACGACTCAGCACTTTTGAATAATTGAAGCTATGGTGCATACATTTTTGTGTATTTTTAATATTAAGTTCAAAAGTGTGCATGTTACTAATAAGATAACCACAAATACATTATAGACCAGAGCGGATCTGTTTTCAGTTGCCTGTGGAAAGGGGGGCGCACATTGATTTTTGCAGAAAAAGTTGTGAAATAACTCGTATGTCAATAATTGACCTATCCTCCCTCTTAAAAAAGTCGGGAACATTAATAAAAAAATTGAAATGTTTAAAAATTATAATAAATGTCGATTTTTGGTACTTTTCTCACTCCTAACTTAAAACGGTTCATTTTAGAGCAAAGTTGTGGGGATAAAAAAGTTGCGTAATTAAATATTCTATAAGATATGATTGATTAAAAAATTTAAAACATTTTACCCTAGCTGCAAAAAAGCAATAATTAACAAAAAAAAATAAGCCTTTTCTTATCTAATTTTTTTACCACATAGAATGCACTTAGGACTTTCATAGTTCGCCTAGAAAATCTTAATAATATAATTAAAAAAAATGAAAGTTACAAAAATTTCATTTCATTTCATTTCAATTTCATTTTATTGAACAAAGAACCTAAATCTGGTTTAAAGAAACTCACTGTTTCAAATCAAGAGTCCCTTGCAGGCATTCTTGCTATCAAGAAGTGTCGTGGCTATGGACAAATCGTTACTGACGAGTCCCTAGAATGACTAATGATACTACTAGACTTACATGGTAGGCTAGTCAACTGAGCAGGGCTTCAAATTCCCCATCTTTCATCATTTAGAAAAGAAAAGCAGAACGAAGGGCCTGATTCATTGTCCCGAACTGTCACCCTAGAGATATAGGAACTGGCTGCATCCACACTGCAAGAATATTCTGCGCTAGTGCGAAAAACTTGGAAAAAACCTTGGCTGAAAATTGTTTCTAATGGATTTGCGAGGCTGTCAATATGGAATGGAAGATCAAACTGTGGGTTCATCATGGTTCGATGGCCCAGTTAATCAAAGGAACTCATGGAAATCGTGTGAGTGCATAGGAGGTCATCGAGACGTCTCTCAGGAGTGTAAAGAAGGACGTTTTGCTTTGGCCTAACATTTTTAGATAAACAGTGGACTACGTCAACGGCTGCGAGTTTTGCAAACTGACCAAAGCTTCGAATCGTATTCTCTGTACCCCTATGAGTTAAGGGGGCAGACCTAGTTAGAATTTTGAAAAAATCGATTTTTTACATTTTCTGAAAGTAGAATATTTCAAAAGTTCACTTTAAAATTTTGGAACAAATCGGACTATTATTTATGGAGGTGAATAACTTTCAATTAAGCTAATTAATGGAGCCAACGTCAAATTATTAAACATACATATGTCAAATTTGACAGTAGACGTATCGGTTGATCTTTCCTCGCGAACGATACGTTGTAGTGCACACGTTATATGCGAAAAAGATGTAATTTCTTGATTTATATGGTCCTGGCGTAGACGATTCAGTAAAAGTTACTAAATATTTTTTTTAACTGCATGCAAGTTTTACTCAAAACTTTAAATGCGTTTTTCTCGAAACCAAGTTGTCGAAGTCGATGACCAATGTAACTTGAAAACCGCTTTCACGACTAGTTTGAAATTTTTCTCACTTATTTAATATACAATTGTCCTCCGGATGGACGAAGGATTTTTTTTGGACGGTTACATTTTTTCTTAAAGTCGAACATGCGAGTGAAATTTTGGAAGAATAAACAATTTTGAATTTCAACATCCGCCATTTTTCAAAAAATAAAAATTGTTCAAATCCCTTCGTCCATCCAAAAGACAATTCTTTTTGTTTTTTTTTTAAATTCAACTGATCCAGTGATGAGCTGCAGTGATCACGACAAAATTCTTTTATTTTTTGGACCCATCAGAAATTTGCTCTATCCTACCTGTTTCTCAATATTTAGACTGGAATAATTTATAATTCTTTTTAACTTCCCAGTTCCCTATGGGAAGTTATTGTAATGAGGTCAATTTTGCGAATCCCAAATTTTGACTTATCTCCACGTTTTAAGGTCTCTAGAATCCGAATTCATCGTTTTTAGAGAGATGTCTGTGTGTGTGTGTATGTGCGTTCGGAATTATTTTTCGTCTCGATTATCTCGACAACCAAAGATCGCATTGACATGGGGGGTTTCATTTGACGCGTAATGACGTAACTTAAAACTGAATGACTTTTCAGCAAAATCGGTTAAGCCGTTTTTTATTTAGGATGAAAAACTGAAAAAAAAATTGCTTATTTTGAAACTGTTGAAACGCACTATTAGTTCGAGCAGATCTCAAATACCTTTATAGCAATATTATTATTATTGTGTGTTTTAGTAAAATTTTGATCAATGTTGTAAAAAATGTTATTTAAAAACAAATCAAGATCAATTTATATAACTCCAAACTTATATTATGAGGTTTGGATATTGGATATTGTTATAAATAATTTAATATTGTTAATAACAATCAAATATTATTAGTTGTAATTTGATATTGTAAATATGAGCACAATAATAACTATTCAGTAACAATCAAACAGTCTTAATAACAAATGATTATTATTAATAATAAGTAAATACCCTCAATAATGGTTGCGGATTCCGGAGCAGAAATGTAGGACGAGGTGGAGGACGAGGAGGAGAAGGAGGATGACGAGCAGATAGACGAGCAGGAGGACGGTTTGCCGAGGCTTTGGTAGAGGACGACAAGGTGGGGGAGGGGGCGTCTTCCTCTACCAAAGCTTTTACGGTTAGATAAAAAATAAACAAAAACAATAAAAGTAATTATAATAATCTAGAAAAATAAAAGTGATTATTAATAATAGTAATTAATAATAAAACAAATTATAGCTTTTTTATTCACCCCAGAAGAAGTTAGTCGTGTGGGCCTCAAGGGTCGCACTTAGACCACATTTTTTCAAATACATATCTTCTATGTGCAAAGTCATTTATAATTAATTAACTTCCCAGTATATAGGAAGTTCTTGTAATCGCCTCGAAAATCGAAATTGAAATTTTCAACATTTCTTTACGTTTTGAGGTCTATAGAGTATATATAAAGTGTTTTTAGAAAGGGAGATGTATGTGTGTGTGTGTGTGTACGTACGTACGTACGTACGTACGTCTGTACGTTCGTGGACACTTTTTTCTACGAGCATAACTCACGTAAACAAAGTCGTATCAAGTTCGTTGAGGTGTCAATCGAAGCGTCTTTGCAATCTTAAGAGCTGAGTTTTTGGGATACTTCGGTAGGGGGAGTTTGCTGTTTTGACCCTTTGAAGGTCATTTCTGTCATGCATTATATCTTGCGAACCAAACATACGATTTGCATGTTTAAGGTGTCAATCTACGCGTATTAGCATTTGTGTGAATCTATCAAATTTTAAAAAAAATCGTTGGAGCCGTTTTTTAATTTAAGAAAAAAAAGTGCAAAAAATTAGGTTTTTTTTTATAAACTATAAATTTTTAACCTGATTTACGAAAGACAGTATTCAATTTTTATAAAATTTATACATTCTAAACAATGCTTGTAAAAACAACATCAAAACTTTTTCTCATGATTACGTAAAAAATTAAATAAAAAATAAAAAAGCATTAACAGTCATCATGATTTTCAAGGTCATTTCTGTCGTGCGTTATATCTCGCGAGCCAACCATAGGACTTGCATTATTTAGGTGTCAATGAACGCGTATTAATATTTTTGTAAATCTGTCGTATTTGTAAAAAATCGTTGGAGCCGTTTTTTTTAATTGAAGAAAAAAAGTGCAAAAAATTAGGTTTTTTTCATAAACAATAAATTTTTAACTTGATTTGCGAAATATAGTAATCAATGTTTATAAAATTTATATATTCCAAACAATGTTCGCAAAATCACCATCAAATTTTTTTCTCATGATTACGTAAAAAATTAAATTCACAACAAAAAATCATTAAAAGTCATCATGATTTTCAAGGTCATTTTTATCATTCACTATATTCACGAACCAGATAAAATATTTGCATCATTATGGTGTCAGTTGACGTGTATTGACATCTTTGTGAAGTTTTTAACATTATAAAAATTCGTTTCAGCCTTTTTTTAATTTAATAGAAGAAAATGCAAAAAATTATAGTTGTTTTCATAAAAAATATTTTTTAACCTGATTTGCACAGCACAGTAATACCAGTTTATAAAATTTATACATTCTTATCTTTATACCGGCAAAATTATCTTCCGTGATTATGAAAAAAAACTAAATGAAAAATAAAAAATCATTCAAAGTTTCCTTTTAAAAAGGGTTCATACGAATGCTTTTACTTTATATCTTTTATTCTAAAAAATTGTTGTAAATTCAATCAAAGTTTCAAAATATTTGTATAATTTGAGCAGATTTTTAATAGTTTTTATAGTCTTTTAATTAAAAAACTGCTTAAGACCAAAAAGGCCCCCACCGATTGATCCGCGTGAATATTCAATCTGTCCTCATCGACCAAAAACCTTACGTAATCAATGGACCCTCCCGTAGACGAAATGATTCATATTAACTCATTCCTGTTACTGCTATGAATACGTCTCATTGTTGAAATGTTGTTGATGTTTATGCAGATATTACTGGGAAGTTGACCGTGTGGACCTCAAGGGTCGCACCTCGCGGCTTGTTATTTTGAAGTTCGTCCAAAAAAACCTAAATAAAGAGATTTTTTAGACGCCTCAACTAGGTCTGCCCCTTAAACCGTACGAACCAAACCGCATCTTCCATCCCCTGCACATAAATATGATCATCCCTTGCTTCAAATTGCCAACTTCATTGGTTTGATGACATACTAGATATAACCGCAAAGAATCTGTAGCGCATGAAAGAAACACAAGGCAAAACTGGGCTTTTTATCAATTTCCGCAAACTTGCATTTCCTTACAATTTCCAACATTCTTCGCCGAACACATACTAATGCTGCGATAAAAACACGCTATGTTATATTTTTTTATGGTTTCACATACGAATATGTACGAACGAGCTGTGCAGTTCTTGGCGTTGCCGATCAATCGGATTCGATAGCCATCAAAAGCTTCTTCGCTCGAATTATGTATGATTCCCACAATTCAATGAAATTGAAACTACATACTCAGATTGTGATTGGACGTGTTGACCGTTACCTTGAATGTGTTTTTTTTCGTTATAGGTATTTTATACGCTCTTCGTCGTCGTCGTACATAATTTAAATTGTTTATCGCTCGAGCATATCATCGTTGTCGCTCAGGGCCGCCTCGCTTATCCGCGCAATTGCGTTTTCGTCGTTTCTAGTTTAAATGACAATAATTCCGATTCCAGACCGGTTACAGATTACAGATTATAGATTTTAGCTTAAAGCCGTACGACGATACCTGCCACGGAGGAGAGCCGACTCCGAGCCAATAACAATTAAGTTGAAGACGACAGGTGTTGTGTATGCTGGCCGTAGTCCGAAGTGCGCGCGCGGAGGCCAAGACCACATCCAAACAGTCTTCACCGTGAGGTTTCCACGTCTGCTATTATGTTGCCTCATCAATTACAGTGAAATGTAGAGCCAAATTATTCGTTTCCGATGTGAAGCAAAAACCTGTCTTTGTTGTGGATACCTGCCATGCCACGAATTTAGTCAGGGCTCCATCAGCGGACAACAATAAGTGCCAACTTTTCATCCGTGATAAGCCGCGGTCGATTAAAGTGAAACTCCATATGGTCAGCGAGATAATGCATAATGGGGCGGTTTTACTTTTCTATTTCGTTGCAAACGATATAATTAAATAGATAGTTAAAGGTGGTCAGCAACCTCAACTGCGGTACATAATCAGATATTCTCTACGAAAAGAAATTCATTCACTCGCAACTTAACCGCTCAGCGTATCGGTTTTTATCAAAGCCAACTACTTCGCGGGAAAAAGCAAGACTATGAAGACTGCAGTTAAGTCAGATTTATTTCTATGCAAAATGCTCCCGTTCCTAACAATAGTTCGCTTCGTGGTTTGAAAGAAAGTCATCGAGTTACGAAAATTAACTCACACATTTACGTACGGAGCTTTCCCGCTAAAAATCGAGGAGTTCTCATGAAATAATTTCCACTTACTTCCACCTAAACAAAACCAACCTTCGATTATAGATTTATTGTTTAATCAACAAATGCTTGGAAAACAATCCAGGATCATCCACTCTAATTAACGGGGTAGTACCGGTAAGAATGCAGTCTAATTTTCAATATTCAGCTCCTTTATTGTATATAAAATTTTTTTTAAATCAAAGTTAGGCTAGTTTTTGCGTTTGGCGCATTTTGGATGACGGGAAAATCGCTAAAAATAGCCAAAAATAGGGTTTTCCGAGTTTCTGAGGGTGGCGCACCTCACGGTAAAATCTGAAAAAATTCACACAGATACTTTGCAATAAAATATATCATTTTCTGCTGAAATTGAACATGCACCGGCTTATTTCGATAGTCGGAAAAATATTACAATTTTTTAATGGTTTAGGTTATATAGAATGCTCTAAAAATTCTGAAAAAAATCATGCGTATTTGTGATCTAAAGATACAGCTCTCTGAATTTTTTCAGATTTTTCGATTAACTCAAATGATTTTTAAAAAAATAAAATGTAAAAAACTTGGTTTTTGGTGGATTAAAATTTGCAAGAGCACCGCCGGCAGGATCACAATATTTTGTATGGTGGCACTCAACGTGTTAAGTCTGACCATGAGCTCAAACATTTTTAACGAGTGTTTCATTGCAAATACTGCCTACATTGTTAGAAGCAATAGGAGTTCACGTTCTGGTAAGAGCATCTTCGATAAACACATTTAACTATCTTAAAGAAATATGTTTGGTCTTGGCCGAAACGTTTTATCCTTTTAACTGCTGCAATTCTGACATAATTCTTCTTGCAAATGATCCTTACAACCGGGCTCACATAAAATTCAAAGAACACATGTGGTGAACAGGATATACAGGCAATTTCTTCGAACATATTTCAAAACCAATTGTACAGAACAATATGTAGACATTTTATTTTAAGATAACAATCACTAATAGACAAAAGTATGAACGAATGTTAATGTTGCCAGTTTCATTGTTTTCTATTTTTAATTTTGAGGGTTGAGGAGTTTACTTTTAAGTTGCCTTCCTACAGGCTTTAATACCGCGAAAATAAATATGAATAACATTTTTGGTTGGGTGTAAATCGATTGTTTGCATGTTAGCAATCCTGGCATCTAATATTTTATTTATTGCATTTCTATGCAGGTCAACACTTCAGGAAAGTATTTTGTTTGTCTCGACTTTCAAAGTAAAATTCAAATGCGATAGCCCATTTCACTTCTGTGCACATTTTTTTTGCAGGCCTATTGTTGCGTTCGTCACGCAGTGCAGCCGATCATGCAAAAAAGTCATAAACAATCCTCATTGGGAACGAGAATTATTCAAGGCGGAACTGAGGACGATGCTCCCCTTGTTAATTTGATGCGGCCAAAGACATAAAAAGAAAACACCCAAACACTTTTCCGGAAATCATTAGAAGACGAACAGTTCACAATCTACCAACCGAGAATTGTCAGTGATACGACTTAATAACTAGGTGCGACCACCAGCTACCCACGGTCGGAAATCGACATAGCCCGGCAGAATGGAACGCACGAGTCGAAGTTCAATCAAAAACGATAGCGCAACGAAACCAGAAAAATCTTTATGGGAGTGAAGCCGGCGGCCTTTTTGAAGATAAGTCGTTTGAGAATTGTTCGCTTTTTGGGGGAGAGAGTCGTTTGAATGATTAGTTTTTTGGACATTTTTTTCGGGGTTTTGAAAATTGGTAGGAAAGCTAATTGCGGCAGGATGACTGAATTGATATTTGAGCCCCGGCGGCGTACTTGGAGTTGACGTATTGTGAGCAGCGACAGGAAGGAGTTCCTTCGTTGAAATATCGAAAGACGGACAGCAAAGAGCCAGCGTTCGAGTGCAACGACTAAAAATAAAAAATTTACGAAGCCAGATTCGCCTTTTTTGAATTAAAATTTACACTAACAATTAACTTCTTCTTTCTTATCGACAACGTGAAGAGTGCGTTTGTGTGTTGTGGAAATATTACCTTCTTTTCTCCGAAGTTTTTTTCGCTTAATTAGTTACAAATGGTTGAGAGTCGAAGCAAATCTATTTCCCGTTTCGGGATTAGCAGCCTGAACAGTTTAGACGCAGAAACGGGCACTCTCGCCACCGGGAAGAGTGAGGAACACTTCAAAATATGAACCTTACCAATAACCTGATTTGAACCTATTGAGTATCAGAGGAATGATCTGAACTGAAATGGCTGAACTATGCCCCCTGTAAACTTAGAACTGAATTATAAACATCTTCAAACATCAGGAGGAAAATTTGGGCCTATAGTTCTGCGAAGTTATTGTTTCTACAAAAGAGGATTATTTCAAAGAATCAAAAATATAAATGTAAACCAAATTCCTCCATCAATATGATTCGTCTTAACTAAAATGAATTACGAATTATGAATTCAGTTGCTATTGTCATAAACAATGCGACTCGAGTTAACATGCAAAACTACATTTTGGTATCATTTAATGAAATTATAAATGAATTGAAGAATGCACCAAAAATTAATGTGGAAAAAAAAAAAAATATAAAAACTTAAACTATATTAGTACAGTAAGACCTGTCAATAATGGAATCCCGTGGGGAATTTATTTTTCCCACTATTGACACAAATTGCACTATTAACAGGTTCCATTATTGGCAGGTATTTGAGTCGAACCAAAATGATTTTCCATTATTGAGAGTAAAATTAAATAAAAACCAATGCATATATTTTCATGGCCATTTAATGATCAAATCAAGTCATATAATGCACGTGAAAAGGAAATATGTACTGAGATAAAACTATTTTTGATAAATGAATGAAGGAAAAACTGAAAATGAAAAAAGGAGCGAATGACAAATTTAATTTTTTCTATTAGAAGATTGTTTTGTACTAAATTAGGTACTAGGTACTATTTTATCGAGTAAAAATGTATTTTCAACATTTTGCGATGAAAGGTATTCGTCGGTAATTTTATTTTTGTTTTCAATAACCATGTACACAGCAGACTTGCCACATTTGTATTTTTCTTTCAAAATTTCGATTCCAAATTTTGGCTTCTTGATCTTTTATCAAATTGTACTTTTGTTTTAACGTAAGACGTGAACGTTGGATTGGTTTATTATCCCACTTTTTTACGATTCATTTTCAATAGCGACTGCGAAATGTGAGAGTAATGAAGTTCTAATTGTATGTTCAAAGTGTTTTTCGCTTAAGTGCAATTGACGAACTGAACAATCTATGGTCTCACACACAAAGACAGTGCATAATTCATAGCTATCGAATCAGCAAAAAAACTGAATTTCGATTTTTTAGAAGTTTTGATTACACGATGTTGTCCAAACAATAAAGAAGTCTAAACAATGACTCGAAGTGAGAAAGTAAACGATACATTTTTTTGCGATGCCAAATTGCCGCAACAGAAGCGATAAATTTTGCATTTTACGAAATGAAACAGTGATTTTAAAACGATTTTTATAATCATTGGTTGTGAAATTGGAAAAAAAAGACAGTTTCAAATAGAAAAAAAGACGAAAATTAACGAAAAAATTGTTTTTCCACTATTCGGAGTTTCGATTTTCCGTTATTTACAGGTCAATTTGTATGGAAGAGCTCAACGGTCAAATTTTTTTCCACTATTGACACGAATTCCACTATTGACACGAATTCCACTATTAACAGGTTCCGTTATAGACAGGTTTTACTGTATAGCTATAAAAATACGTACGGGATTTTGAAAATATTCATTTTTGTTAAATTGTCGAGCATTTGAAAAAAAATCATTTTACTACCAAAAACGGGCACTTATTTATACCTAAAATTGTTGTTTTAAAGATGTGATATTAATTTGGAGTGAAAAAATAGAATATTGAGTTATGCTGCGTGCGGATTAGAAAAAAACGTGTTTCAAGAAAAACGAATTTAAAGTTTTGACTTGACTTTACTTTACGTCTTCTCTCAACATCAAAGAACGCTGTACTAATGTACTTTGTGTTCAACATCCTTGAAAATGTTTCTAACAACATCTATCAGTGTATTAGAGAAGTTAGAAATCGTAAAACATAATGCTGTACCCGACGAGCAGGTGCCGTATTTACCGCAGGTAGCCATTTTGGGAGTCGAGAGGGGTCGAGAAAGAGCACGAAACTTCAATGAAAACGATTTCTGTCACATATAAAACCACTTGTCTCTTATTCTAAAGGGTTCAAAGGATTTTTTAAGCCAATAAATAAATTTCCACCGTGGTGTAACGCCTTAAGGACACTTAAACTGGCCACACATTGCAAAAAAAATGGCTGCCAACCCAAAATGCACGGGCGAACTATCATTTGACTGGATACTTTTCCACATTTTCAAAATGCTAATGGGCCGTGTGTGAAAGTTTGCGCGCCTCTGCTTTTGGCCAATGGGTGTTTATCCGTTTCCGAAGAAAACACTAGTGACGAGTGCCTGCTTGCTACACACTCCGTTCTTCCTTTCCCATTTACCGTGCGAACGCGAATTGTTGATTGTCGGGCGCACTCGAAAGAATGTTTTAATTGGCAGCTCGGCACTTGAGTTCGTGGACCATTGGAAGCCGTCCCTGCTGCTGTCGCGACCGCTTTTTACCACGCTACTTTCTTCACTTTCTCCCAACAGCCAGCTTCTGAGGCGGACACACCGTTGACGTCTCGCTGGGACCTTGGGAAGCACGCTCGCAGGTGACAGGACGGGTTACTCGCCGCAGGACGAGTTGTGGTAGCCTGCAGAGTTGCCGACAATTGGATGCTGGTAGCATTGTTCTGCGCAATGTTCGCTCACAAAGGTAAAAGAACATCCCAGGCCCTGCCCCGAACCCCTTCGTGACAAATCAGATGACTGCAGGTGCAAGAATGCGAAAGAAATGCACTGACCTTCGTTCACATACCCCGACCTGGGCAGGGTCTCCTTCAGCTCCGTCATCTCGCGCTGCGTCGCCTGCCTGCGTTCTTTCTAGGCCCGCAACCTTGCTGGGTCCCGCACGGAAGGAATTCCACACAAATGTCGGATCCACTCAGAAGTGGAGCTGGAAGGGTTTCACTCACGTCGGGACGAAAGCACTGTGGCCCGCACTACGCACTCCAAGCACTGCTCCACTATTTATTTACTACGGCACAATCGCAAACCGCGAAGTTATCGATCGGATTCCTGAATTGAGCGACTTCGCAATCTGCACAAGATGGAGATAAGTTCACGGCGCGGCCCGCGATTCCGGACACACACGCAACAACAGCTCACGGGCGAATTCTTTCTTCGACTTCAGAAGCTCCAGCAACACAACACGGCTGGCTCTTCGACTTCCACTTGGACCCTCCCGCTCGACGGCTCGCACCGCCGCTTCTATCGTGTGTGAAGTGAACAAGGCAATCCACAAAAGAAGGGGTGATGGCGGCGGATGTAGATATAGGGAGAGGGGCAACCCAAAGGGCAGGGGTGACGCGCACAATAGAAACAGCGGCATGCGGGACAAGTTAGTGGGGTTTTTAGAGCGAGGCGGCCGCGGAGAGCAGAGCCAACCAAAACAATTCTTTCTGACTTCTGATCACAGTGTATACAACGTACAGTGCGCAATCGAGGCCTTCAAATGTCAAATTTTGTTTGAAGAAACGACGCCATGTGCTTGTATAAATTGACGTCTCCTGAGCACTGCCAGATGTGTTGCGGATAAAGCATTTTCGCCGACTTTATCTGTCACTTCCACACATGTGACATATTTATAGTCATTTCGACATTTTTCTAAACCTATTTGGCAAAACAGAATAACCTTAATGGCCGCAAACACGTTTTATCATGCAATTCAAAAACCGAAGTTTCTAAATAAATATTTTTTAACGCGTAAAATGAAAAGCACATACACGAACTCTGGCAATTATTGTGTTTACAAGGCCCATAGCATAAAGAATACATAGCACTGACACTTCAACCAATTTCTCACATATCTGTAATACAACCAAAGTGGCCAGGCTGTGCCTAAGTATAGGTAAATGCATATCCGTGTACCCTACCATGAGTAACAGAGTAAGCAAATTGCATGTGAATGGTTCGTGCACGAAGGACAGAGATGCACATAGGAGCTAGTTTCGTTAATTAGATAAATCGCAACTGTCAGCGAGAAATGCCAGTGTATTTGATAATTCGCGAGTGGAATATCACGTGTAATTAGATTTTTGATGTTTTCAATGAAAATTGAAACAAATCGTAGTGACAAGTGCGCAAAAACAACGCGGTCAACATTTGTGATCGCCGGTGGCCCGCGAAGCAACGGGAAGTAACTGGCGAAGTGTTTTATGGCCATAATTTAAATCAGTGGTTCTTAACCTTTTCTTTGCTCGACCCATATTTCAAGTTTACGTTACTCCTGGCGACCCTCGCATCCAAACCTTCAGCAATTTGAATAATTTTAATAACATTATTAATTAATATAGTCATTAAGTAAATTATATTAGTTATTAATATTTTTAAATTTTAAATTAATATAAAAGTTTACAGTTGGCATAAATTAGTGAGAGCCTTGGCTTTGTTTGACAGAAGAAAGTTGCTCAAATCTTGGTGTCGTCTGGGATGCATGGTGTGATGGTATTCTTTTTATTATGATTATAATATTATTATTTTTTGTCAGGGCAACCCGCGACCCAATAGGAAATGATTCGCGATCCACTTTTGAGTCGCGACTCAAAGGTTAAGAACCACTGATTTTAATCAATGTGAAAAGTGGCTGATACTTTTCAAAAAGGAAATAAAGTCCCTTCTTCGGTTATCACAATGGGCCTCTCGTGGCCTAAGTGAGCTACCTTTGGATAAAAGGGGGCTGCCACTACAACCCTTCTTCGGTGCTTTATTTGTTTAGGAATATAGAGCAACGAAGAAGGGATTGCATTTCCTTGGAACTGCAACACAGAATCAGTGATAACTCCTTGCTAGTGAACGTTTGCAAGTATCAATAGTTGGGTGAAACTATAGTGAAAGACTCCGCGGTAACGTTGTGTTTGTATGGTTTTCGCGCTCGTTTCCGATTATCAGCTCTGAGTGATGGGTAAAGCGCGCCAGAAACCGAAAATTTGCAATTCAGTGAGTGAGAGAGATTACAAAGAACTTTAAAACCCAATAAAGTGTCAAATTAATGAGTTCTCAATTTAATTGACATGCTAGAACACCTTATTTATGTTTTTCAATACTCACATACAAAAATTTTCAAAAAAATTTATTGCTTTTTTAAATTGCAATGCCGCGTATTTTCGACGTTTCTGTTGATCGGGCAGCCCTAAATGCGTCGATTAGTCGCGTATTCGCATCGGATACTAGCCACATTCGTTGATTTTACGCACACTAGTGTTAGGTCAGCTGATTTTGGCATGCACACGTGCACGGTTAACTTTTATAAAATGGCTCGTCTCTCTACATATGCACATGCTGGCCTGAAGAAACCTATTATTTCGCGCGCGAGCTTGGGAACAAAAGCCAGAGCGCTCTTTCTGATGGGTAATTTATGCATGTTTTGTCTCAAGTCTACTTTGACACACACACACACAATATGCGTCTTTGCTGGGCTTCGAACAAGGTATATAAACTATTCCCGATTCCCAAATGCGTTCACTACTGCTCATGTACGTCACTGTAGCCTGAAGTCGCCGAAAAGTGCCCAGTAGGAATAGCATCAACACTTTTTGGAAAACATGTTCCGCCCAGTAGGAAAGGGAAAATGGCAAGTGATCTTGGAAATAAGTTTAATTGTTGCTGCTATTGCACCCACGCACCGAACAAGTCACCATCGTCACTTCACATGTCTTTCGTTTACACGTTTCCCACGCAATGCACCGACTATCCGCCGCCGGTTTCCACCATTTATACATTTTGAATTGTGGCATCTCGTTTTCTTTCGCCTTGCCAGATGTGCACCCTATGTTTTGTTAATTTGGCATTCCAATTTTTTTTGGGAAAAATGGCGCACGAAAAGCCGGCTGTGCGAGCGAGATGGAAGAAAAGCTGCGCATGGGTTTACCATGTCTAGTTTATATACCTTGGGCTTCGAACGCGTCACCTTGCGTTGCTTCTCAATGTATGCGTAAATTTGAGTACGAGAAGGCTAGCATGTTGCCAGTGGCGTAGAACTTCATTTCAAATCCAAATATTTTCATATGATGGTTTAGAACTTTTCGTTTCTACGGTCACCTGCAACTTTGGAAACTAATGTGATTGTGAACTAATCATGCATTTACTGTTATTCACTTATCAGCCTAAGCCAGTAGTATTTTCTGTTGTAGTTGTTTTTGCAATATTGTTTATAAATTTTGAATAAGGTGTACCAGATTTTTTTTAGAGATATTTTAGTTTTGAATATTTTTCCTTTGGTTGTGGATTTGTTTGAACAGCTAAAGTATTCATAAGTTTTACATCTCGTGAATAATATATTGTTAAAAACATTCTTCTTGAATTCGGGCTGAGAACAGAACAGAGTTAGAGCGTGGAAGAGTGCGCGCGTACTCTTGCTGGACTTGTTTTACAACGCGACGAACTAAATATTTCATTATTTTGGAAAGTACTTGACGTACTTGCCAAAATAAAAGTGAATATTAACTTAAAAATAAATGACGCATAGGCTAAGCAGGCATGTTGAACAGCTTTAAAAAAATTAAACATCATAAAGAATAATAATAATTATAAATACTTTCCTAACATAATAACGTAATTTCCCACAGCACTTTAAATAACTTCTCGAAATTTTGTCGTTTCTGTTGCATTTTATAAATATATTTTTAGCAACTTGAAATATTATAGTACCTACCTAAAGTGTCCGCAAGGGAAATTAAAACAACAAGAAGTAATGTTGACCCGTGAATGATAGAGGCAGTTCGCAAGTTAATCAAGAATGGAGCCGGTAAGCGAAAAGTTGTTGCATGATTCGGTATCCCGGAGCGTATTTTTTGAAATTTTATTTAAATTGACGGTTACCGAGATATTCAATTTGTTTATTATCAAAACAAAAGTTTATTATTTCAAAAAACTCCTGAGGCCGCCCTAATAATCCGATTTTAGTTCTGTAAAATGCAGATGATTTTCTATATGTAAAAAAATTCTATGCGCTTTAGTTTCTGACTTGGAAGATTTCAAAAAAATTTGAATTTATTTCAATAAATCTTGATTGCTAAGCTGTTATGTGAAATCAACTCATACGATTTTGATGAAATTTTTTGTGTGACTTTATTTTATTAAAAATTTTTTTAAGGCGACCTATAAAGATCCTAAGTTCATTTGAAATGGTTAAAAAAAATTGAAAAAGAAACGGCTTTTTTTCCACTTTTTGTTAATTATTGCTATTTTGCGGCAGGGGGTAAGATGATTTAAAATTTTAAACTAATTTTATCTTGTAGAAAATTTTATTATGCAACCTTCATCCTCTAGCGTTTTTACCCTAGAATAATTCGTTTTAAAAATAGAAATGAGACAAGCAGGGAAAACACGATTTTTAAAAAAAAATCAATCATTTCAATATTTTTTAATGTTCCCGACTTTTTGAGAAGGAGCATAGATCAATTATTGTTATACGAGTTATTACACAGCTTTTCCTGCAAAAATCAGCGTGCTTCCTCTCAACGGCCAACTGAAAACAGATCCGTCCTGGTATATTATATATATGTATGTTCCGTTTTTATTTTCTCGTCGGAAATATTAATTTCGCCTAACATGCTGTAAAGCACAACATGCATAAATACCCAAAATGGTGTAGAACGGAAACAACAACGAAAAATTTAAAATATCCTTGGTAGCACTAGTGCATATACGGCCTGAAGCTATGCTTTGCGAAACTAGAGGTTTGATGAAGCTATAGATGTCACATGCATTACTAAAGATAATGGTTCGCATCTCGGCTAAGCTTTTGACATCAGCACAGCACACAAGGCGAATTCACCAGCTCCTCTTAACGCCTTCCAGGAACGGCATGCGGTTCTAGCGGAGGCGCCTTCCAGAAACGGTGTGCGGTTCAACTCGAATAATAAGAGAAAAGAACAGATTGCAGTGCATTTCAATCCACTTCGTGCGCTTCTCCACCCTTAAGCCCGTGCCCCGTGTCTGACTCGATTGCTTTTAGTACTTTCGCAGCCTTCGCATTGGAAATATCTTTTCTCACTTGGCCGAGCAGCAAGTGCAGTTCTGTGCAGCCGAGTTCCTCCCGATGTTCGCAGCTCGAGCAAAAGTATCTGCAGTTACAAGATGTGCCTGCCCTTTTGCACTCGGCCAGTCTCTCCCGTTGTAAGTTCCGAATTAACCGTGCGCTCAGACTGTCGCTCGGCCGAGAAAGTACGTAAGTTGCAAAATTCCTTTGAACACACAGAAAACTCATGGTCGGAGTGAATCGTCGAAATCGCGGTCCGAATTGTGTTTTTCGCGGTTTGCACGTCATGGAGTTGTTACGGAGAGGAAAAAAACGTTAAACAGTTCTCGAGATGCAATTTTCTGCACGCCACGAAAATGCATAGACGAAAGTTTGCTCGTCCTCCTCCCACTCGGCACTGCTTTCTTCGCACGGTCGGGCCGGAAAAACGGGAAATTGTTACGGAAAGGAAACGGGCCAACGCGGAAAACGGCCGAGCGAGCGGAAAGCGAATGCAGGGGCGGCAAAAAAAGCCAGAAAGCAGAAAAGAAAGGCTGCTCGTCGCTCGCCAAGCACTTCTGCGTGCATTTCACCCGAAACGAGTGCAACGGTCGCGTGCCAGCGTGAACTTTCTCCGCGTGAAAATTTTCGCGATCGCGTCGCGCAACGGAGTGCAGTGCGCGCAGCTGGAGCGGAGCGGTATTGCAGGCGCCGTCGAGTGAAGGTCCTGGCGGAGTGCGAATCGAACGGAGCTGAGCTGTGCGGCCAAGGAGCCGCGCCAGCATCTGGCGACCCTGCGACCGGAAGTAGCCGCAACAAAGGTTCTCATTTGCATTTCAGTATCTAGATTCTAAGATGGAAGGTTTCAGCTGATCGCGACCGCTTGCTGGTCGCAGATAGTACGGAGCCGCAATTAAACGCGAGGTCTGTTGAATTTTCGTGAAAGCGGGCCGAGAAAATCGTTGTCTCGAAACGGAAAATTCAAAAATTTTCCAGAATTATTGATCCTGCGCGCTGGTGCAGTTTCCTCTAGGACATCCAACGGTCGGTCGTCAGTCGGTTCCTTTGTGCTCGCTGCAAGGCCATCGCCTCCGTGGCTCCCGGGTGTCGTCGCCCGCGTGCATCGTGGGTCCCAGCAGTGGTGGAGGCACCCTGTCTCCTCACAGTCGAGGAACCATGCCAACAGTGCTCCCAGCGCCGCCCTTGCTTCTTCTTGGCCAGGGGCGAACGATTCTAGTGGCGCTGTCCCCACTCCTTCGCGGGCACAGCACGGCACTCCGCACCGAACCCCAAAATGCAATTCCTGTGCAGGCTCCGCACGACGACTCCAACGTTTCTGCTGCTGCACTTGCCTGCGCTCTCGTGCTGCACAATCTTCCGTGTTCGCTTCTCGCTGGGCAGGCGGGGAGTCGACTGAACCCTTTGTGGGTTCAATTTGGATGGCGACCTGTAAGTTCTGGTAACCTTGAGGGACGATCCGAGGAGGCGTTCAATAGTTGCTGGCAACCGCAGGACTTTGTTCTTCTCTCGCCTTTCGGCTTTCCATTGGTGTTGAAGCGCTCCCTGCAGATTCTCGGTACAATGCCTCAACTTTTCGGGAAGATCAAAGGAAGCGCTTCTGAAAAGGAAAAAAGGAAGAGTTGGGTGTCAGACAATCGCTTCCTCCCAGAATTGTTTCCGAAACCCGAACAACCTTGCCGTTTCAATTGCAATTGCGATTCGAGGACGGAAAATATAGAAACTGGATCAGGCGATGCTACAGACTTCACTTAAAGTAGGAATGCAATATTCTGCAATTAGGTACCGAACACCGCAAATATTTCTGAATATCCAGAAAAAATAGAAAGGACATTTATCACTCCTTCCATTTGACTTTTTGAGGCCTTTTCACACTCTTAATGTATCTTTTTATTTTTATCTGATTCTAGGCAAAGGATCCGGACATGAAAACGTCCAAATTCTTGCCTGCAAACAGTAGGTGTTTGATGTTTCTCTTCTGAAATTCTCAAATAGTTGCGTTGATGTCGCAAAGAAAATTGATAAATAACAGACACTACTCCTTATACACGATTTCAAAATTCTTTATTTATTACAAATATATATTTCGGACATTAGTTGTGTCCTTCTTCAGTGTTACACTGTGTCTGCAGATGAATGTGGCATAATCTATTTTAAATATCCTAAACTTATTGCTAATTAGGTCCCCATGTCTTTACCTGAGCCCTGGTTTAACTTGATCTTAAAGGATTAATTTAATTAGCTCTGAAAAAACCGTTCCCAAGATCATGATTCAAGCGTTTCGATTCTGGGATTCTTGCTATCATCAAACTCTTATACGCATCCAGTTGAGACCGTTTGTGTACCATTTTCAAACATTTTGAGTTTGACAATGTGATCGTGTGATTCTCCTCAATTATATGTTTTGCTACCGATGATCTGACCTCCATCCTTCCATTTTTGATGGCTAGTTCAACTTATTTGATGTGCTCCTGCATTCTTTTATGAATCCACCTAATAGTCTGTCTGTCTGTCTAAACCCAAGCTGCTAAGTGTTTGCAGTGGAATTGAATTCTTTCGGGGCTGATACTGACAAAGAAAAAAGTAAACGCACTTCACTTGAGATGAAACTCAACTAATTACTGATTAATTTATTGCTAATTTTAGCTCCTTCCAAACGCTGGAATACTTCTCGTTGTGGTCGCTATCACCACTGCTTCCATTGCTTATTCTTTTCTTAAATATAACCTTGCATGAACGCTATGTAAACTTCGGTCCCAATTACTGAACTAATCCTCGAAGACAGTTATAGCTTGTTCACATCGCACCCGATTTCGACAAATCGGCAGATTTCGCGAAATCTAACCGAAAATCTATCAGATTTTCCATACTACAATCAAAATCTAGTCGATCTCAAATCTCCTAGATTTACACAAAATCTAGTCGATCTCAAATCTCCTAGATTTACACAAAATCTACTCAAAATCTGATGGTTGCGTGTGGCAGAACTGCAAGAAAATTTTTCACCACACTTTACCACACTCATTCGGATGAAATATGTCGAGCAGTGACAAGTGTCAAACATATGAGAATTTCATTCACGATGTCTCCTTTTTTTGGTAGCGGGCAATATCCCCCAATTTACTGGCTATGAGCCCATCTAATAACTTCAAGCTCTCACTCAATATAATTTCATTCAACAAAACACCTTCCATTATTTTATCCATTTTAATATGCACTATTTATTCACTTCTGTCAAATTTACGAAAATGTCACAGCCAAATCTAGACGAGGCGATGTGAACACTTGACAAGATTTCGAAATCACAATGACCAAAATCTAGCGATGTGAACAAGCTATTAGCAATTTTCAAACTGAAATCACTCACACAGGTTCTGGATGTCATGATAGGTTAGCTGGCTTGGTAATTTGCGTTTTATAATTATTTTCTTGTTTTATTTGCTGCGGTAGTTTCGAAGCCTTCCTATTTCTACGGAGATGATAACATGCACCAAATCTGCAACCGTACTTAGCCACACAAAAGAGCAGATGTATAAAAGAAAAAGTAATTTTCCTGATAGCACTGATTCACGTCTTTTTTCCCTTTTTAGGGTGGCTCAAAGATTCCAATTTTTTACAAAACTTTTTTCCGCTAGCGTTTTTGTGGTGAACTTTGAACTTCGGTCACAGGTGGTTTTGCTACGATCTATCGATCTACGATATTTCTGAGGAAGGCCTATAGCGCCGTGCAGGAACTGGCACAGCAAAATTTCCTTGTTCTCTCTGAAGTAAATTGTTCTAAAACCCAGTGACGATCAGCTTGAAAACCTGAATTGATATTCAAGACCACAGCAAACTCGGGTCATATTCCAATAATTCATGTTGTTCACAAGGTTTAATGTGATAATTACTGCCGACGAGAAAGGACTGTATTCTTCTGATCATCAGGAAATTCACCAATCAATATCCTTGTGTGGCTCGATTTGAATAAATCACTGGTAGTATGCTGCACGATCACCGAGCAGGAGCGCTTCAGAACTTCGGAGTTTCTGTTGCTCCCAGGTTTTCTCAATCACTATCTAATAAGTCTTACCTTCTCATATTGATGTTCACTTTTCTTAACCATGCATCTATAATCAATGCTTATATAAAAACATTTACAACTTCAAATCGTTCGTCTACTATGCAAGCAACAGTGGAGTGGTTAGAATATGAACAAACCTGGGCTTCTTGTGACGTATGAATGGTAGCTATGCTCCTCGGGGTGGTTTCCATTAATCTTGAGTATTTTCTCACCGATCAAAATGCGTGGCGAACCACGCGACCACGAGACGCTTCTTCAAAAGAGGCTACTGATAATAATTATCGTTTATTCGCTAACTTCCATCCGATTTCTTGTTCTAAAACAGTCATTTCGAGAAAAAAGCATTGGCGCAAATAAAAGCGTGTAATAAAACAATCAATTGAAATTTACACAGAAAAATCAAATAAGGAAGAAAAGAACGGTTGCGTTTGTTTTTTTAATAGTTAGTTCCTAAACTATCCTTTAAATTCCCGACCGGTAGCGTATTTTAAGCGAAGATCATAACACCCACGAGACGATAGATTGGCTGTTAAATCAGAAAATTTTTCTGAGAAATTCATGCTTTTTTATTGACAGCCAGATCGCTAGTTAATGACTACCAAAGGTATTCAAGTAAATGATAAAGATGTCCCTACATTCTGAAGTGACCCTGATTACATTCTTCGAACGCGGCTCGCAAAGACACTCAGTCGAAGGCCTCACCAATTTGCGAGCTCGTCAACCGGTCTTTCACGAGATGCTGCATCTCGCGTAGAATGACCCCACGTTGGCTGCGGCTGCGGTTTTTATTTAAAAATATTCACGACCTCTTCTAGCTCAGAAGAAGAATTAATGAATTTGACTTTCAGATCCATTTCCGCAAACGTATTGCAGAGGTGGTCAAGTACAAATTAAACTATTCACGTTCAATTTTTCTTTATTTTCATTCCGAATAAAATAGTTAAATTATTCACATTGATTAACTTCACGTATAGATTATTATTTCTTCATAATTACATTTTCATTTTCGATCTCCTTAAATGTTAGACTGTTTAACATAAGTATAAACCAACTAATTCATGAAGTGCTCCCAAGACAACAGAACAGCCCATGTTTCTCCAGGCTTGTATTATGAAGGAACAAAATGCTATAATCGAATCTTACCCCATTTACTCGTCCAATTTCTCCGGCGGTTTTATCACCATTCTTCCAAATCTGATATCGCAATGTGATATTTTCTCACTAAATTTCCCATTGTTTTTCTGTTTCTTACTATACCCCGTTTCCATCTACGCCAAATCTCTAGATTTAGGCAACTTTCCCAAATCCTCATCGAAATCTTGTAGATTTCCCATATAAAAATCAAAATCTAGTCGATCGTAAATCTTGTAGATTTCATCGAAATCAACTCAAAATCTCATGGTTGCGTGTGGCAGCATTGCAAATAGTTGTATTTCAGCATATTCAGCAAGTGTCAAATTGTGTTTTGATTACGAATGACAAGTCATTTTGGTGTCACATAAAAGTAACGAAATTTTTATCGTTGATATCCATGGCAATTCCACTCTCTATTAATTGTTAACAACTACGCAATCGCGAAACACACACCACGACTTCAATAACGAGAATTATCTACTTTCAAAATTTTATGTTCTCTCATGCAATGACAGTGACAGTGACAGCCAAAATCCGATTTGTAAGTGGAAACACTACCAAATCACTTCGACGAAATCTAGAGATTTGGCGTAGATGGAAACGGGGTATAATACCCCGTTTCCATCTACGCCAAATCTCTCATCTAGATTTTCATTACTGTGCCAAAATCCCCTATCTAATACGTAAGTGTGAGAGGAACAGATATCGGTTGTCAGCACAAACATGTGGTTTTCCAGCGGTGTTGCCTGAAACAGGCAAATTATCTTTCCGGGATGCATTTGACAGTTACTATCCTATGTTCAATCGAGTAGTTGAGTTATGGGAAAATAGATTGTGAACAAATATAAATGACGGATTGTGGCCCGTACTCAGAAATCTCCATGTTGACCACTCTCTAGTGTCTTTGAAAAAACTTATAGGAACATCAAGTATACCTCACAATCTCAATATTGACAAGCCATTGTCTAAGGCTTGTTGCACAATGTCAGAGATTACCAGATGAACAGACGACTCATTCGGTACATTTCGCCGACTAAAAATTGAACAAAATTGGCAAACCGTCTTAAAAAACTTTCACTATTTTTGCGTCAAACTTTAAGAATAACAGTGTGATGTTAGTTCGGTGTTCAATTTTGACGACTTACAATTGTTTTAATAATATCGGTTATAAATGAGAGCAGCCAATAAAGCAAATAAAATATTGTTAAATTTACAGCCAGCGTTCAATCTGGGAGCTATTTTTATATAAAAATGACAATAAAACTGATTTAATTCCTTAAAATTGCTGTTAAGGACACATTATTTTCAATCGAAGTTCCAATCGGGCTGACAGGTTTCTTCTCCTTAAAAACTGAAACTAATATGAATTGAATTTCCGTAATTTTACTATTAAAAATCCTTGGGTAAAATTAAATACTCCCGTGTCTTCACATCGATGCCTGTTATGGGAGTTTAGCTTCACATTGCAATTTGGGCATAGATAAGTTTGATAGAAAAATCCGATGGGTGCCCTATACGCCAGCAGATCCTGAGTACAGGCTCAGTAATAATAATAGATGAACACGAGGCCCACCTAACCCTGCTTCGCTTCGATGATTAAGTAGCATTTACATTACTGTGATCCTGTGTTGCAGCTTCTCCTATATGTTAGAAATTAACACGAGCTTAAATTGAGATCGCAAGAACTCTGGTCTTATGTTTTAATTATCCATAACCAGCAAGTTTCACGTGGTTCCTTTGAGGAAGACTTCGAAGT
This sequence comes from Oxycera nigricornis, assembly GCA_963942545.1. Lineage (NCBI taxonomy): Eukaryota > Metazoa > Arthropoda > Insecta > Diptera > Stratiomyidae > Oxycera > Oxycera nigricornis. Next base: position 31,475,059 of record OZ012662.1, on the reverse strand, counting down.
ACTTGGCCTTTACACAAGTGCCATTTCAGTTATAGTGTCAGGACAAAAGGTACAAGCCTATGATATTTGTATAAAGCGATGTCTGTTGATGATCACTGGCAACAACACAATCTTCTTGTAGGTACGACCAGTTTATATCGGTGAAATATGCAGTTCCATTAGCGGTTCATACAGCTCCATTATTATCGATAATAGACTGAAATTTTTTGGTATAACTCATGGTTGATTTCTGCATACATTCCAATCCAAAGATCTCCTAAAATTGCTACAAACTCCTTGCTGACATCTTTGTTCTTGATAGAATTCACATAAAGGCTGCATCATTCCCTCCAACCAGTTCCCTAAAATTGTGAATAATATGCAAACTTAGATATAATTTTGAAGTATTGAAATCTGGATATAAAGTCTATTCTTCCCAAAAATCCAATTCTACTTCAAAATATACTCTATGTGTATCCCATTTTATGACGATCACTATCAACTCGTTGTGAAACAGTCTTTCGAACGAATTTTAGGTATGTTGCATCCAAGCGTTATTGTAGACTTGCAAAATCAAATTGTATCTTCAATTTTCAATAATGCACGTTTTTTTGTTAATATAATACATTTATTGGAAAGTTTCGAAAAAAATTGTGATTGTTGATCATAAAATTGCTTTCTGAACAACAACAGCTCCTACTTCCGTCCTCCCTTCCTTCTGTTATTTAATTTAATTCCCCGTTTCCAAATTTTCAAGATATTAGCCACTACCAATTTTTGCTGATTTGATTGTAAAGAAAAATATCATTTTGCTCTGAATCTTCCAGAGAGCTTGATTCAAGCATCAATTGCTGATGCTAAACCATTAAAAAAATTCTAAGGCTTTTTGTGCTTTCTACAGTCAGAAGAAACATTCTATGAAATCGTAAATGCTGCGCATATTTAATAGATTTGGTTCGCCGAATGGAACAATAGTTTTCTGATTTTTCCATCTCATCTATGTAGCTATACCGGTCGAATGACTTCATAAGTCTATACTATTTACTTTACACTGTAGACAATGATTAATAGCGCATCTAATTAACCATTTGATATTGCACCCATGAAATTTTCTTACTCCACAATCCACTCCACATTAGTTTCACTGTTCCTTGCAATGACTCCATGGGATTTATCCATGTGTACGTAGCAAGTTGTTAGCATTTCCTCGAAATTTATGTTGGTGATTCTCTCATTACCGCAAGCGTAGAGTGACGGATTTCTGATCTGACATATGGCGGTTCAAATCCTTGTTACGGCAAGAATATTTCATCAATGGTAGTGACATAATGGGATCCTCCGTAGAAGAATGGTAGAGCATTGCGGGGTGGATTACAACATCTGAAAAATTAATCTAACCTATTAGATTAAAATTTTAAATATTTCCAAAGTTATGTTGTTGATATACGATATGAAAAAATCGTCCCTTAACCTCAAAATTAGAATGAAAATATGTTCAGCTCCCAGCGAAAAGGCAGAATATTTTATTGATTTCCTGTTCTCATCCACCTGTCCTGTACAATTTGTGTAACGGCTCTGGGGATGTTTTTGCTTTGATGTGCCCCTGTTACCAATAGTGAAGTTCGATCATGTTGATACTGTTTTGTGATATTAGGATTAAAGATAGTCATTCGAGGCATAATCACCTGACAGTATAAGATTTTAAATGCCATTCGTTTGTAGTTTAAGGGAAGTGTTTTTTTTTCTGTTTCAGAATTATTAAAATTATAAAATCGAATAAAATCTTCGTCCTAAACAAAAAAAGTTTTGAGGGCGCTCTTATCACTATACATCAAAGTTATTGGAAATAGAATTTGTATCAGGATAGTTTCGTGTTACTTTAATCATAAAATGAATCTAAAAGGAGCATTCGAAGTCCTCCAAGCCTTATATGTTAAAAAACCTAACCGAGATGGTTGCTCATCTTCATTTTTAAGCATGATTTCACAATGCACATTCGCATAGACGAAAAATAGCTGGAGACAATCATGAAGCAATTCAAAACATTTTCAAATTCACTTGTCAGTAGGTACTTTCTGGTACCAATTTTTAATATTGTGCTCAGAATTCTGGCCAAAAAAGAACAACGCAAGAAAATAGTCTGCAGGATTTATTCCTGAACTGTTTGAAAGTTTTTCTTTTTTTTTGACTTCAGTTGTACATCAACATTTATTTATTCGTCTATCGTCATGTTTCACCTTTAACCTTCAAGCGGGCGCGCGGTCATTTGTAACGGGAGCGGGCGCGCGTAACCGAAAAAACCTATGGAATGAATTAGAGAAATGAAGTACTAATTATTCAATATTTATTTATTTATTTGTACTCAGATATATTATCATTGTCTTTAAAGTCCGATTTGTCAAAAAAAGTAATTAAAATTATTAAAAAGAAACAATTATTAAATTAGTTAACATAACTCAAATATTCTTTGAATCAGAACAAAAATTAGGAACACAAAACCCTTTTACATATCTCAGACTAGTTTATATACCTAGTCTAATAATAAAAATTAGTTTAGTTTTCAACAGAATCAGTTCCTTCGTCCATATAACATTGATTGCAAATAAATGTTGTATGACTTCTGCAAATATTTTTCATACATAACTTACATTGCGTTTTTGATTGCCTTCTTTTTTGGCTGGACATATTATACAGGTTCCTCTGCACGTGCCAGAACTACCTGCTTCTGTATCAGCAGCACTATCCTCCATATTCAAATGCTCCCTTATGTTACTTTCTAGTTTTCTTGGAAGGCCTAACATCGTTGATCTTCTTTGGACGTACTCGTTTGTCAATTCAGTGCCTAATGCCCGTAAATACATTCGCCTTTTCCGTTGAGTCACATTATTTGCCCTCAATATCACCATACTATTTATTCCTGCAATATCCAGAAGACGAAATTCGTTGGTAAATCTAACAACTTTTTCAATAATATTCTCTGAAATGAATAAACTCCAGGCTTGCGTAAATGTTGTCACCCCCACACCATTCCTACGAGTGCCCGCATCTTCCGTGAGAATATTTTGAACTTGCCTCTGTTATTGTTAGATTTTTGCCACTTCGTTACTTTATCGCGCCCTGTAAAACAGCTACTTATTTCTGAAAGTGGCAAATCATCCTCTTCTGAGTCCGAGCAGTTTGATTCCTCAGCAGATCGAGGTTCCTCTGCAACGATGTGGTCGGAAGTTTCAGAGCCTTGGTCGCTGAGCTCTGATTCACTCTCTTCTTAGTCTTCTCTTAGTAATTCCTCAAGTATGTACTTTGTGGTAACCGTCCACGACTCATTTTATATAAAAAAATCCAAGCTTAATTCGATAATATTGAATGATGGTCGAAGAACTACTACGATCGTTAACGAGGGTATGTCGCGTTGAGCGTCGCGCGTAACCTTTTCGACGACAGGCGCGTGTAGTCTTTTCGACGACTGCACCGGAACTAAAACAATTGCGATCTGTGGAGGTGGGAGAGCGCCCCGAGCGACGGTTTATTCTCTATTTTACTCCCAATGACATAGCGACAGGCTACTAGAAATGAGAAATAAATGTGATGGGTAATAATAATAATATGAACGAAAATGTACTAAGCGCGGTCGATTCGACTACGCGCGCCCGCTTGAAGGTTAAATGCTTCTTCGTAAAATTAGTAGATTTTCACAATAATCTATAACGAATGACGCTAGGAAGTTAGTTCGTCGCAAAGCGTTACCTATATAACATTCAAATCAAAATGGCGATGGAGGCATGCGTGCATTAAGTTCAGCATCATCTTTAACCGTTGGTAGCTCAAACATTCTCTTGAGCAAATATCGAAAGATGCAAGTACTTACTCACCTCCGCACATAACTATCTAAATGGAAGAGGAGTGTATCGCGTCGCGTTACTGGCTCGTTATAATCGAAAACGGAACTGAAGCGAAAAGAGGAATAAGATATGGTGCAACGCGCTTTATGCAGTTCAGTGCCTTCTGCATCATCTCCAATACACATACTAACCTAATGCAAACGCAGTAAACTAAACATTTTTCAGTCCAAGGACCTTTTACAATGGCATTGTTCGGTTTGAGTGGTGTTTGTTCACTTGAACCTAATATTGTCGCTTAAAGACTGCTCCTAGAAGAGATCAATATCGTCTCAATAAGGATGAAGAGTTTGCCAAATGAAAGTCAAGTGCTTGTTGAAGATTTCTTGAACTCTTAATGCAAATAATTCGAGTCGCAGCCATCGTCATTTAAGCAAATCCGAATAAATTGTCATCTTAATGGGAATTATGATGAGCAGCGGATTTGGTGAGGTCCGGATAATAGCGAGCAGAGCCATTAATATTGCGACGGAGCACGACGTCTTTAAGAATTTCAAATGGGAGCTAGTCGCGGCCCTGCATACGTTGAAAATCATCCCTCCAGTGTGAATGGAACATTGTATACCGCCCCATCCATCGTTTTCAGCGATGGAAGCATATCATCTTCGCTGACTTTGCCAATTCGATTGGTTTCACCAATAACTTTCTTGTTGTTGCTCAGCTTCGGTCCTCATCCCGTCCTATTCGTTCGTTCTTTCGTTCGCGAAAGTAATGTGAATTTCTTCGGTCGATCCATCTTTGGGGGCTACACAGATACTTACCACTCTGTGGCGGCCAAAAGCCAGGCCAAGACCACCATCATCATCATCATCGAAGCCCCAATGCATTGGATTCCATCGGATCGAGCGCGAAGGTCATTCACATTCGATGCGATTCGAATGCCAGGCACACAAAACACCAAAAAAAAACGAAGAAAATTTATAACAAAAAGACTTCGCGTTTCGCATCGCGACTGCAAGGTTTGAACTGAAAAAGCAAAAGGAAAGTTAAAAACGAAGATGGCAATCTCTGCACATTTTCGAGAGCTTCGAACCGAGAGTTGCATTCGGAGGAGCATCATGCGCAACGCAGTGTTGCCAAATGCATGAAGGTGGTGTGCCGATGCACACATTAACAAAGAGGTCCTTGTTCCCGATGGAGCTTGTGGTGATTTGGCGTAACGTAGCATCGCTTTGGGTTAAGGTTGAGTGACTTCTCTTCTTGCACGTATAGTGGTGCTTGCACTGGTAATTTAGTTTCTAGTTCACAGTCTTGGAGAATATTTCTATACTACTGTTCAGTAATAGTCACTGTGAAGTTGGAACAGCAAAATAATCCAAGACTTTAACAGTTGAGAACCAAAGATTGTGGCTTTTTACTGGTACAGAAATGTGTTCGGAGCAATGACCCATCCAACAATTGTTTAGTAGACCCTCTTCCCTCCATGAATCGCTAAATCTTCATCGCGCCGTCCTTGCCACGAAAACTTAGACCTATTTTTCACAACTATGTCTAGCCGAAACGCAACTAAGTTGCCACAAATCATCTTGGCTCCTGCTAATGGATATTACGTCGTACAAGCAGTTATAAGTTCGAGAAGGAAGGAGTTGAAGTGACTATATTGTAATTTGAAAGATGAGCATTCTCATCAGGACGGTCTGGCGATAAAGCCAATGATATTCTGCCAACTTAATTGAAAATGGAACTAATGAAAACCACACGTATTCCTTGGATAGAGAAAAAGGAAGGTGCACAATTCGAAGTGAAGGATACGAAGAATTTTGAAATTACACTAAGGTATCCAAATTAGTGTCATTCGTTAGCCTGTGGTGTTAAAGAATCGCACTTGGGCTGCCATTTGTCTAGAAAATCATAACATTTAGATTAAAGTATGGTTTTTATAAGATTTTATCCTGGCCATGAAAATCACCATATCGAAAGCGCTTCCACTGGAACAGGGAACATACACTGGAACATACACCCAGTATGGAGGATTGTTTGGTTGCTTTAGAAATCGATGGTAACACTGTCAGTTTTTACCTTACAGTCAGCCACCAATCCTTGAATCGATACAAACCAGGAATAGAGTAATGCCCTTCTCCACCTCCTCGACTCTTACAGCGCTGACTTGAATTATTATGTGCTCAACCGGGTGAACTTTCCGGATGGAATGAGGACACGAATCAAACTAGAACGGGGCAAGTGCACGAAGGGGCGAGCACAAGCGAACTATAACTAGCTAGCTGAAACTAGTTCCCAGTTCCCCAGATGAGCTGCAACGAAACTCGTATGACCCTACACCATCCACGTTGTGTATGCACGACGGATGCCAAGTGCATGGGTACACCTATACGAGTGGATATCCATCTTTTATACAATTTCGCCAGTGCATACTCCAGCAGTTTGGCGCATTTGGCTGCTTTTACAGAAACACCAAAAAGAGAATTCGCATCGCAAAATCAAGATGGACTCCGCAACGAAACAGCGGGAGCTCCGCGTCTTTGGCTTCTTGGTCGTCGTCAGCACAAGATCTAAACACGTACTTGAGCCGCGGATTCGATTGGCTCTTCCAATTACTCGGTTTGCAAGACGATGCCAGAACTAATAAATACTAGTTGGAATAATAGTGTTCCGAAAAGACCTGGTGAAATTCTTCAATCTGCGCAGAAATTTTGCATTCTGGATGCATTTTCACTAGTAACGATATTATAATCGATAGCGAAGAAGTAAGAAATAAACCGAACAAGACAAAGGAACTTAGATGGGGAAGCGTATTTTTTTATGGTTTCTAGGCAAGCAGCAACTAAATAGTCGTTGATGCCCATCTGCCAAAATGGAATGGCTCTAGATGCAAGGCTCGCTAAATATAGAGTACATACCTATCTAAGAAAACGATGCTTGCATCTAATGCGATTAAGCTAAGAAATTGCCAGAAAATGAATTATGCTGCACCCGTTGTTTCGTTTGGAAGTGATAAATATTTAGCTGATTGGGTTTAGCTCCTGTGAAACTTATATTTCATGCATTAATTCGAACAAAATTTTAATTGGAAAATTAATTTTCTGTTTAATGCAAACAGTCAATTAAAACGAAATAAACATGATGATGATGATTTTTATTGGGGGGAAATCACAATCGGAGGCCTATTTTCACTCTTTTTCGTGGTTTTTCTTGATAAGAACTAATTGAAATTAATAGGTTATTTTACTCATCTTTTGAACTGAATCTCATAATTAACTTCCCAGTATATGGGAAGTTCTTGTAATCGCCTCGAAAATCGAAATTGAAATTTTCAACTTTTCTCTACGTTTTGAGGTCTACAGAGTATATATAAAGTGTTTTTAGAAAGAAGTATGTATGTGTGTGTGTATGTACGTACGTACATACGTGCGTTCGCGGGCAGTTTTTCTACGAGCATAACTCACGTAAACAAAGTCGTATCGACTTCGTTGAGGTGTAAATCGAAGCGTCTTTGCAATCTTAAGAGCTGATTAGTTTTTGGGACACTTCGGTCGGGGGGGGGTTTGCTGTTTCCACCCCTTGAAGGTCAACCATGTTATGCGCTATATCTCACGAACCAAAAAAGCGATTTTCATCATTAAGGTGTCAATCGACGGGTATTAACATTTTTATGAATCTATCAAATTTTTAAAAAAATCGTTGGATCCGTTTTTTAATTTTTTTTAAAAAAAGTGCAAAAAATTAGGAATTTATTCAAAAACACAAAATTTTTAACCTTATTTTCAAACCTAAGTAATCAATGTTTATATTATTTATATACTCCACATAGTTCTTGTAAAAAAAACATCAACATTTTTTTTCATGTATACAAAAAAAAATAAATAAAAAATAAAAAATCATTAAACGTTCAAGGTCATTTACATTATTCATTATATCTCGAGAACCAAATATAATCTTTCCATCATTAAGGTGTCAATCGACGCGTATCAACATCTTTATGATGCTTTTATATTTCAAAAAAATTGTTAAAGCGTTTTTTACGATTTATTAATTTTTTTTTTAGAAAAGTAGTGTTTTTTTCATAAAAAATTCCATTTTTAACCTGATTTGCAAATGGCAATAATAAATGTTTATAGAATTTATAAACTTTTATCAATTTTTGTAGAGAAACCAGCAAAAACTTTTCTCATGATTACAACCAAATTAAATTAAAAATAAAAAATCATTCAAAGTCACCATGTAAAAAGGGTTTATTCGAATCATTATACCTTAAATCTCTTATTCTAAAGACATTGTTGTATAGTCAATCAAAGTTTATTAATATTTGCAAAATTTGAGCAGATTTTCAATAGTCTTCACAGCACCATGTTTAACTTTAATGAAAAAACTGCTTTGTAACCTGTCCCCCCTCCGATTGATCCGCGTGAATAATCAATCAAACCTATGCACCAAAATCCTTACGTAATCAATTGACGCTCGCGTAGATGTTACAATTAATATTAAATCATTCCAATAACTTTTATGAGAAGTACATTTTTATTATTTGAAGTAGTATTATTTCCATAACTATTATTGTGTTTAATATTTTTAATATCTACATATGTAGATATTACTGGGAAGTTGACCGTGTGGACCTCATGGGTCGCACCTCACGGCTTGTTTTTTCAAGTGATTATCATGAAAATTCGCAAAATTTGAAGCTGTTCTTCAGGGAGGTCCGTCGTCCGAGTCTTTCATTGCCGTGCATGATGCATTCCCCAATTTTAATGTGAAAGCAATCCAAGCAAATTTTTCATATTTCATATATGTATAATTCCTGCACGAACTAGATTTTGAGAGAAAATTTGAAAAATAAAAATTTGTGACGCGTTTGATTAAAAATTGAATTTTTTTCCATTTCTTTGTCATAAAAAAAGTTCTAAATCGAAAATATTTATCCTTATTTCAAATTCAGTTAGACGAAAATTTCACAAAAATTCCAAAAGTCTTTGGTTTTTGAAGATCGTTCAAAAATTCGTCGTGATAGAATGCACGCCAGCCGGAAAACCTCTTTAAAAACAAATTACCAAAAACTGAGTATTGAAGTGACTTTTGTATTACTCCTATATACATAGGGATACCAGGAAAAATATATCTTCTTCAAAAAGTTATGGGTCTCGGATTATTTTCCACTTTATTTTAATAAAACTTTTAAAAAACACAAGGACGGTAATTTCCTTCGAAGTGGATATTTTATTTTAGACACAAACATATCGTTCGGCAGCTACTTGCTACCTTCCTCAGTGTTGTATCGTTACTAAAATTACAAAGCCTGTGATGCCTATATATACCTAACATAAGTGGGTATAATAAAGGCTAAGTTTAAATAATGATGAAAGGCAGTTGCCTGTGTCGGTGTTTAATCTGTTCGCCACTGGTTCTTTGTTGATAAAAAGGCTTTCGTAGGGGTCGAATTTCGGTTGCTTGGAGACATCCTTGACCACTGCTATATGTTCCTTCGATATCTCGTGGTTGCTCTCGATGATGTGTTTCGCGATCGCTGACTTCAATCCTGTTGGTTGTTTTCGCCCCTCTCGCACCAGTTCAGCCTGCCTTACGTGCTTCTGGAGTCTTACCTCCACTAATCGCTTCGTTTGTCCTATGTACGTCTTAGAGCATTCAGGGCAGGTCACCTTATAAATACTGCTTTTCTCCCATACACTTTTTGGGTCTTTAGGGCTACCTAGGACCGTTTTCGGCTGTGCATCTTCACTTGAACCCACGCTTTCTATATTCCTTCTTTTCAATATTCGTTTACTGAGGAGTAAGTGACGGCCACTCGTTGTATAGTGTTCGGTTGTGTTGCTAGATTTGTTAAGTTCTTGAATCGATCTCTCTTTTGTTTCTGGTTTACTATTTGCTGGATATCGTTTCCGGTATAGCCGTTCAGTTCTGCTGTGGCTTTTATGTACGCTAGTTTCTTGTTGAATCTATCGTTGCTTAAAAGGACGGTCAGCAATCTCTGCACCATGGAATGGTAAGCAGCCATTTTTTGCTGCATAACATGGCTTGATGACGTCACGAACCAGATATAATATTTGCATCATTAAGATGTCAATAGACGTGTATTAACATTTTTGCGATGCTTTTAACATTAAAGACAACTTGTTTCAGCTGGTTTTTAATTTAATAAAAAAAGAGAAAAATTAGGGTTTTTCATAAAAAATATTTTTTTAACCTGATTTGCACAGCACAGTAATAAATGTTTATAAAATGTATACATTCTTATCAGTTTTTGAAGAGAAACCAGCAAAACAATTTTCCATGATTATGAAAAACTAAATTAACAAGCCGCGAAGTGCGACCCTTGAGGTCCACACGGTCAACTTCCCAGTAATATCTACATAAACATCAAAAACATTAAACACAATAATAATTTTGAAAATAATACTACTTTAAATAATAATGAGAGGTATTCATAGCAGTAACAGGAATGAGTTAATATTAATGATATCATCTACAGGAGCATCCATTGATTACGTAAGGCTTTTGGTGGATGGGTGATGATGATTGATTACCACAAATGCAAATTTGATTGAAATTTTGATGGCTTTTAAAATTTACCTATTAAAAATCTGCTCAAATTATCCAAACATTTTGAAACTTTGATTGAATTTACAACAAAGTCTTTAGAATATTAGATATAAGGTAATATCATTCGGAAGAATCCTTTTCATATGGTAACTTTAAATGATTTTTTTATTTTTAACTGAATTTTTTTTTCAGAATCATCAAAAAAGTTTTACTGGTTTCTCTTCAATAACTGATAGGAATGTATAAATTTTATAAACATTTATTACTGTGTTGTGCAAAGCAGGTTTAAAAATATTTTTTATGTAAAGTTTTCGTATTTTCTTCTATTAAATTAAAAAAACCGATTTTTATAATGGTAAAATAATCAAAAAAAATTTAAAACACGCCGATTGACACCTTAATGATGCAAATATTATATCTGGTTCGTGAGATACAGTGAATGGAAGGAATGACCTTGAAGATCATGGTGACTGTTAATGATTTTTAATTTTTAATTTAATGTTTCTTGTTATCATGAGAAAAAGTTTTGATGATGTTTTTTCAAGCATTGCTTGAAGTATATAAATTTTATAAAAATTGATAACTGTGTTCCGTAAATCCGGTTAAAAATTTATTGTTTATGAAAAAAACCTAATTTTTTGCACTTTTTTTCTTAAATTAAAAAAACGGCTCTAACGATTTTTTTAAAAGTTTTATGGAATCACATAAATGTTAATACGCGTCGATTGACATCCAACCCAGGCAAATCGTATGTTTGGCTCGCGAGATATGACGCATGACAGAAATGACCTTCAAACGGGCAAAACAGCAAACCCCCCGCCCGAAGTTTTCCAAAAACTAATCAGCTCTTAAAATTGCAAAGACGCTTCGATTGACACCTTAACGAAGTCGATACGACTTTGTTTACGTGTTTTATGCTCGTAGAAAAAACTGTCCACGAACGTAAAGACGTACGTACGTACACACACACACATATATATACATCTCCCTTTCTAAAAACACTTTATATATACTCTATAGGCCTCAAAATGTAAAGAAATGTTGAAAATTTCAACTTCTATTTTCGAGGCAATTACAAGAACTTCCCATATACTGGGAAGTTAAAAATAAAAAATCATTCAAAGTTATCATGTATAGAGGGTTCATACAAATGATATTACTTTTATTCTAAGGAAATTGTTGTAGATTGAATCCAAGTTTTACAATATTTGCATAATTTGTGCAGATTTTTAATAGTTTTTACAGTGTTTTAGTTTTACTAAAAAAAATGCTTCAATTTTGAAAACCAACAAAATTTCAATCAAATTTGCATTTGCGGTATCAACGCTTTGAGTGGTAAAATGTTTTGGAGTCAATACTTTGCAAGATCATTGTTTAAAAAAGCTTTCATCCAATAAAAAATTGTAGTTTTTAGTAGATTCATTCTTTAGTAATCGTAAGTTTCAATAACCATCATCATTTGTAATACATTTTAGTTTTCATATGCAATTGAACCTTATTTTGACTGCATAGACAAAATTTTTAAAGACCAAAAAGGCCCTCACCGATTGATCCGCGTGAATATTCAATCTGTCCTCATCGACCAAAAACTTTACGTAATCAATGAAACCTCCCGTAGATGATATGATTAATATTAACTCATTCCTGTTGCTGCTATGAATACTTCTCATTATTTTTAACTTCCCAGTATATGGGAAGTTCTTGTAATCGCCTCGAAAATCGAAATTGAAATTTTCAACATTTCTTTACGTTTTGAGGTCTATAGAGTATATTTAAAGTGTTTTTAGAAAGGGAGATGTATGTGTGTGTGTGTGTGTACGTACGTACGTACGTTCGTGGACACTTTTTTCTACGAGCATAACTCACGTAAACAAAGTCCGATTGACTTCGCTGAGGTGTCAATCAAAGCGTCTTTGCAGTCTTAAGAGCTGATTAGTTTTTGGGATACTTCGGTCGGGGGGGTTTGTTGTTTTGCCCCTTTGAAGGTCATTTCTGTCATGCGTTATATCTCTCGAACGAAACATACGATTTCCTTGATCAAGGTGTCAGTTGACGCGTATTGACATTTATGTGATTCTATAAAGTTTTTAAAAAATTTCCTGTAGCCGTTTTTTAATTTTAAAAAAAAAGTGCAAAAAATTAGGTTTTTTTGAATAAACAATAAATTTTTAACCTGATTTACGGAAGACAGTATTAAATTTTTATAAAATTTATTTACTTCAAGCAGTGTTCGTGAAAACAACATTAAAAATTTTTCTCATTAACATGCAAAAAATTAAATAAAAAATAAAAAATCATTAACAGGCATCATGATCTTCAAGGTCATTTCTGTAATGCGTTATATCTCGCGAACCAAACATACGATTTACATTGTCAAGGTGTCAATCAACGCGTATCAAAATTTTCGTGAATGCCTTGAATTTTGAAAAAAAATCGTTGGAGCCGTTTTTTAATTTAAGAAAAAAAAAGTGCAAAAAATTAGGTTTTTTTGAATAAACAATAAATTTTTAACCTGATTTACGGAAGACAGTATTAAATTTTTATAAAATTTATTTACTTCAAGCAATGTTTAAAAAACGCCATCAAAACTTTTTCTCATGAAAGCAAGAAACATTAAATAAAAAATAAAAAATCATTAACAGTCACCATGATCTTCAAGTACATTTCTTCCATTCACTATATCTCACGAACCAGATATAGTATTTGCATCATTAAGGAGTCAATCGACGTGTTTTTACATCTTTTTGATTATTTTAACATTATAAAAATCCGTTTCAGCGGTTGTTTTAATTTAATAGAAGAAAATGCAAAAACTTAGGGTTTTTTCCATAAAAAATATTTTTGAATCCTGATTTGCACAACACAGTAATAAATGTTTATAAAATTTATACATTCCTATCAGTTTTTGAAGAGAAACCAGCAAAACTTTTTTCATGACTCTGAAAAAAAATTCAATTAAAAATAATAAAATCATTCAAAGTTACCATATGAAAAGGGTTATTCCGAATGATATTACCTTATATCTTTTATTCTAAAGACTTTGTTGTAAAGTCAATCAAAGTTTTAAAATGTTTGGATAATTTGAGCAGATTTTAATAGTTTTTGCAGTCTTTTCATAGAAATAAGCGGCTTAAATTTTAAAAACCATCAAAATTTCAATCAAATTTGCATTTGTGGTAATCAATCATCATCACTCATCCACTAAAAGCCTTGCGTAATCAATGGATGCTCCCGTAGATGATATGATTAATATTAACTCATTCCTGTTACTGCTATGAATACCTCTCAATATTATTATTTAAAGTAGTACTATTTTCAAATTATTATTGTGTTTAATATTTTTAATGTTTATCTAGATATTACTGGGAAGTTTACCGTGTGGACCTCAAGGGTCGCACCTCGCGGCTTGTATTTATATTATTTTCATAATGCCTATTAAAATTTTTGGTATTTTCTGTCAACTACAAATTTTTTGGCAAATATAAGTTGATTTGTTGAAGTTTGTGCAAGAGAAATTTTATTTTTTTGTTTTAAAAGTAAAACCAGTGATTAAAATGTACTTATTTAGCATCTAAAGTCTCTCATTATCCAAAGAAAAAGAGCTGCAGAAATGTTGCGAAACTAATTTATAATCTAAACAAAAATTTAAGTATAGAGGCTTTATTAGATAAACGTAATAAAATATGGCAACCTGCTAAAGTTTTCGCAATGTTTATTTGCGCCCCAAATTTAATAGAAAATTGTTAATTTTTCCCTTCATTACTCGTGATAAATGAATAAGGGATAAAGATTAACTTTGTTTTTATATGCACTCATTGAAATATTAACGTTTTAAGTAAGGCAGACCTTATTTGTTTCAATTACCTTATAATAATATTTCGGGATTTGGAAAGTTGAAGAATATACGGTTTCTATCATGATAAAAATAATTTTGGTGCGTACTTAATTTCTCGATAGAATTTGACCAATAATAAATTGGTAAATTTTAATAAAATTTCGTCCCTTAAAATACAAAAAAAATTATTAAAAAAATAAACGCGTTCCACTTCGAGTACTCGAAAATCTTTTCGACTAGTTTCCTTCGGAGTAGCATATGTATCTAGATTATGCAAAAAATAAACACTGTCAATCGGAGATTTTCGATTTTAGGAGCTTCAGCAAAAAAATTTAGGTACTACTACTGGGTGCAATGCTAGTACGTATTTTTGGTTTCTGATTAGAATCTCTGGCAAGGAGGGAGATTAATTGAACAGGCAAACACACTGACTTCGTCTTCGGAGACCGTCTACTCCGTCAACCAACTATGCAAACAAATCACGTAATAACTCGAAGGTGTTTCGTTGAAACCCAGCACCAAATTCCTTTTTAACCACCGAAACTCCAACTTCCAGGCAGCATGAATAAGTGATGGGGAGCATCTTCAATAAACTGTATTCATTTTGTTCCGGGCGTCAAGAAGAATATCTTCCTCGTAATGGATTATCCGCAAGGACACGTGGGTTTGGGTAGCACAAGTCTGGCGTTCATCGAGTGCCGGCAGACAGACACGGAGCACCTTGCCGGGCTCGCTCCTCGCAGCTTCCCTGCAATTACATGACCTACACGGCTGTGACGGCGGCTATCTGAATGCGTTTACTGTGGATTTTATTACGAGAACGTCCCGTCCCGGCCCGGCCTCTCCTTCGCTTCCAGCCCCGCGCCATACCGCTTCGCTTCCATGCAGCAACTCCGCACAGACGAGTCTCAGACAGCTCTTATCGATTTGCAAGCATTTTATGCTTTTGCTTTTTTGCAACAGACATGCTGGCCCGACCGTGCATGTGGCCCAAAAGCGAAGGGGAGCCGCCGGGCGGGGAGGCCGCCCCGCGCCCTTGGCGCTCCCCTTCGAAGCAACGATAACGTCACACTTTCGTACACAATCAACTTAGCTATACGATAACGTATCTCCGATTTGCAACGTCTTGCGAAAACGGAACGGCGAAAAGTGTCATTGGCCGAGAAAATCAGAGATTCTGGGGCAGGGGATGCGAATCGCACCCGCCGTGCTAGAAGGGATGAAAACAATGTAGAACTTTTCGCGTTTGAGTTGCCTGTAGCTCAGCTGAGTGGAAAAGGGGATGATGCCCGACTGCACGAGTAAGTACAGCATCAGACGATTGCGATTGTACACACTTTCAAATAATAAACAATTCAACTAATTTAGAATTCGGGCGCTGCACAGTTCCCTGCAAGCTCACGAAGATGTATTGGGCATTGGAGTGTTTGAAATAAAACATCTAGAAGTGTTTTTACAGCAACAAAAAACACGGGAAGGTACTCTAGTGATCAAGCGTCAATATGTTTAAAATTTCCACGATTACAGTTAGAAATTTTGCCATTCGTCTTACAGCTGTCTTCGAAAATCGAGAGTACCTCGTAATGTTGAAACTTCAGATCCTTAAGCTTTTGCGAAAAACGACAACAAATAAACGAAGTAACTACATATGTATGTAAGTAACAACAATTTTTCCAGTCATTTTAGACATAAAACAGACCAAACTTAGGAAAAAAGTGGTCTTGGTGCGACCCTTATAGTTGACACGACCAACTTCTCAGGAGGGTGAAACAATAAACTGTAATTTGTTTTTATTATTAACTATTTTATAACAATATCTCTCCCAAACCTGAATATAACTTTGGAATGCTATAAATTAATCTTGTTTTTGTTTATAACGGTCTCGCGTCAATATCATCTTTGGTTCTCGAAATAATCGAGACGAAAAATAATTACGAAGGAACATACGCACATACGTACAGTGTGACATGAATGTGTTGATACAAAAAGAATTTGATGGGGCTATGTAGTTAAAACCCAAATTTATTTGTATTTATTTATTATTTATTTAACTTATACAAGTAGTACTTTCCGAAAATATATAAATCATTCGATAATCCCACCTTTTGCCTTGATGACTAGCCGCAATCTTCTCTCAAAAGCGTTATGCGCACGACCTCAAACGGTATTGAGTCTCATATTCTCGAAATAACGCTTTTAAATTCTGTCAATTTTTAACTTCCCAGTTCCCTATGGGAAGTTATTGTAATGGGGTCGATTTTGCGAATCCCAAATTTTGACATATCTCCACGTTTTAAGGTCTCTAGAATCCAAATCCATCGTTTTAAGAGAGATGTCTGTGAGTGTGTATGTACGTATGTGTGTATGTGCGTATGTACGTATGTACGGATGTACGTATGTACGTATGTGCGTTCGGAATTATTTTTCGTCTCGATTATCTCGAGAACCAAAGATCGGATTGACGTGGGACTGGTTTTAAACGACGCGTAATTACGTAACTTAGAACTGAATGACTTTTCTGAAAAATCGGTTAAGCCGTTTTTTATTTAGGATGAAAAAACTGAAAAAAAGAGTAAAAATTGCTTATTTTTAAACTGTTGATACGCACTATTAATTCGTGAAAATACCAAATACCTTCATAGTAATGTTGTTATTATTGTGCGTTTTAGCAAAATTGTGATCAAATTTGTAAAAAATGTTATTTCAAAAAAAAATAAAGATTAATTTACAAAATTCCAAACTTATATTATCAGGTTTGGGTGAATGGGAATAAAGACGCTAATGCAGTTAATAATTGGATATTGTTATAAATAATTTAATATTGTTAATAACAATCAAATAATATTAGTTGTAATTTGATACTGTAAATATAAAGTCAATTATAATTATTCAGTAACGATCAAACATTCTTAATAACGAATGATTATTGTGTATAATAATTAAATACCCTCAATAATAGTTGTGGATTCCGAAGCCGAAATGAAGAACGAGGTTGAGGACGAAGTGGATGACAAGAAGGATGACGAGGACGAAGAGGACGAGGTTGCCGAGGCTTTGGTAGAGGATGAGCAGGTGGTGGAGACGTCTTCCTCTACCAAAGCATCTATGATAAAAATAATAAAAGTAATTATATTAATTTAGAATAATAATGTTTAATAATAGTAATTATTAATAATAGTAATTAATAATAAAAGCAAATTATAGCATTTTATTCACCCCACTGGGAAGTTAGTCGTGTGGGCCTCAAGGGTCGCACTTAGACCACATTTTCGATATTTGTAATTCTTTAGCTGCTGCTGCATATGCACTCAAATAGAAAATCCAGGAGGTTTAGGTCTGGTGAACTTGGCGGCCATTCATCTTTTGGTATAAAATCCGTTAAAATATGCTCACATCATGCTTGCACAATTTTGGCTGTGTGCGATAGGGCACCGTCTTGTTGAAAGCAATAATAGTCGTCGCCATAAATATTTTGAGCTGCAGGAAGTAAATTTTTTTCAATACCTCTTCCAGCTAGTAGCCAGGATTTATTTCGACACCTTTTTCGATAAATACCAATGAAAGGGTTCCTTTTCGCGAAATTGAACCCCAGACCATAACCGATGAGACATTTTAAAACCTTGGTACATGCCATTTGTTATATGGAATATCCTCCATAGAAACAGCCCACAAACGATTATTTTGGGAATTGAGAATATTCTCCAAAATAAAAAGTTTGCTATTCGAAAAAATAATGTCGTCACCACCGTGCCACGATAGTAACACTTTACTCCTTTTTTCCCTGTATTTTTAATTTTTTTTTGCATCCGTAAGTCCATGAACTTTTTTTTAATAAACTCGAACAGTAGCGTATGCAGGATTTTGATAAGGGGGGGTTCATATTTTTGAAATCTTGACTATGTACGTTTGCTAGTGCTTCGGTGTAGATATGAAGATATAATTATGTAATCATACTTAATCATACTTTTTCACCGATCAAAGTTGGAGTCCTCCAAAAATAATTCTGGCAGACTTTAGCCCGATCGCATGTCTGGTTTCATTTACGTGGCTAAACTTGTCTACCCAGGGGGGGGGTTTGAACCCGTAAACCCCCCACCTTGGGTACGCCACTGAACTCGAACACTTCAAGTCTTCTCGTAGAATTTTCCGCTCACACTCCCGATTAATATTAAGATTTGCTGCCATTTCTCTTGCGGATCGTTCTCAATTTCTACGAATTCATTCACGATTAAGTTTAATATTCTTGACGGTGCGCACTGTTCTTTTACTTCCCGTTTTCTTTTTATTTTCATTAGATCCAGTCTTAAGGAATCTAGTTACAGTACGATAAACATTGTTAGACGTTACGCCAAGGTTTTTCATTTGCCGAAAAATGTTGCTTCTTGTCTTACCACTTTGGAATAGAGCAACAATAATTTCTCTTAAGTCCGACATGCTCATTACAGGTAAACCACGCAACTGATAATTAGTTTCTTAATCAGGATTTGCCCTACAGCAGTACTCGTATTCATCACCAAGAACTGGTTTAGTCCTTATACATAGATACATGCCATTTGTATGGGAAAAGTTGTACCAACACATTCATGTCACCCTGTACATACATACGAACAGACATCTTTTTAAAAACGATGGATTTAAATTCTAGAGACCTCAAAACGTAGAGATATGTCAACATTTGGGATTCGTAAAATCGACCCCATTACAAAAACCTCCCACTGAGAACTGGGAAGTTAAAATCCCTAACTGCTGCTAATGGAATTGTGAGAAGTCTCTATCTGTAAAAATTATGCGAAATCAGAGGTCACGAAAAACGTTTCTGTGTTAATACCTCACTAACGATAACTTTCATAGAAAAAACAGTTTGTTGTTTTAGAAACTTCCTACAATAAGGATTTTGTGTCTCTCATTGCAGTAACCGTTATGAAGATACAAAATTCATTTATCAGGGTTCTACATAGAAACATTTCAAAATAGGACATGCAATAAGTGTATAATTTAATTGTGAATATTTACTATTTAAAGTTTTCATCAACATAATTATTCAAGCTGATAAATGAGCTTCTACAAAAAAAGTAGCTCGTGCTCCTGTAGAAAGTTTAATAATGTAATATTAATTACAGATTTTGTATTATTTAACAACTTACTTACTTCAAATGCATTTACTTTTGAATTGTAATTTTCAATTAGTGAAACTAATATTTTATTATTATTATATATGCATATATTTTTAACCTTTGCAAATACAAGCATATTACCTTTGTTGCACTCCTACAATATTATAATTTTGATGTTCCGAAAAATATAGTTTTTGGAGATCGTATTATTTCACACGTGAAATGATGAAACCATGTAAAGCTAAATCGTGTTCTCTCAACACGTGTTTCAACATTTTGTAGATTGTATAATACGCTTTCCGTCATGATTGAAAATCCATGTGTGTTGTCACTGATCAACTCCACCGCTTTTAAATGTTTAGTAAATAATTTTAAACGCCATGAGCTTCAACCACGTATGTTGATGTTAGGAACAACATATTTAACATAAAAACGTGAAGAAAAGTAGATGCCATCAAGGATGCTTTGGTAATATATCAGACTTCGGCTTGTACATTCATGGGTTCAAATACCTATCGCGGCATGACTATGTTCCTAACCAATAGTGAGCTCTTAATGAAGTGACCTTGACGAACATATGGAGTATATATACCAACCTGATGTTATCCAGTATGACGAATGATTGTTGCTTAACATCTCCCTCTCCCCGCAGATTTATCGAACACGTTGAAGTGTGTTCAAAACAACTATATGTTCAAACTCTGGCGATTGAAATATCTTCAAAATGGCTACTTTTATGAAAACAACCACATAAATCAATTTTGTAGAAAATTTCCTTAATCACGAAATAAATATCCTATTTTTTTTGTCTTTGTGGCCGTTTGCGAGATATTAACGAAGATTTGTTTTTCGCAATATGACATCCTGTGTACGTTTACAGCGGCGCTCAGATCGATACTTTTTACATTTCAATAGAACCACGTAATGATGATGTATACCAAAACCAGCTCTCCAGGAATTTTCCCGAAGTTCAATGTCTATAATCGCTGGACTTAATGTAGAACATCGGCTTAAAAATTTACCTACGGTAAGTCCGAACTATTCACTCAGCCTCATACCGTATCGTACGCAGGATTTTGATAAGGGGGGGGGGGTCATATTTTTGAAGTCTTGACTAGGTACGTTTGCTAGTGCTTCGGTGTAGATATGAAGATATAATTATGTAGTCATACTTAATCACACATTTTCACCTTTTTGGAGTCCTCCAAAAATAATTCTGGCAGACTTTAGCCCGATTGCATGTCTGGTTTCATTTACTTGAATCATTCATGATATTTTCATTCAAATTATAAAATTATGCGCTTGACGTGTGAAAGAATCTACACTGTATTTATAGACTTCCTTGGAACCGTAAAGTGTATATGCATGTTTGCAAGTACATATATTGAAACACCTTCAATACCTACAGGCCAGAAAGGAACGCAACTAATGAAGTAAATGCCGTGGGAAAGTGAAACTGTCACTAAGCACAGACAGAGTATTATCGTAATCAGGGCTGGCTAAGCTTGTTTGCAGCCCATGCAGGGAAGCAACTCTGCGCTCTCAAGCAAATTTGTCGTCATTTCCACGTAACCCATGAGGTAGACATTTGTACGCGTTTTTTTAATAAAGTGTTCCCAATAGGCCTAATCCTCAGATATCAAATCATATGACAAATTAGAACAATCCATTTTTTGAGGGTTCTGATCAAAGATAGAAAGAAATGTTCAAAAATATAACTGTTGCTACTAAGATATGGGTGCGTTTTAAATAAATTACACTTTTCTGGAATTTTACTTCGAAAACTTTCAATCAGGTGACCATATTCTAATGTTCCTACCAACTCTTTATCTATATATAAAATTGCTAGGCTTCATACAAAAAGTAAAAGATAACGGCACACACGGATCCAATTTGTGAAAATTATGCCCGTATCACCCCTAGGTGAGATCTCTAAAGCACCATAGGCCGTAAATCAGGCTCATATGGGTTTTACTGTGAAATAGATGAAAGATCTAATTGCGTAGAGATACTGAATCTCACTCAACTCCTACGTTCCAGAGTGTCTCGGCGAATAATTGTCAAATTGGGCGACTTAGTGGTTAACGCTAGTTCAAGGCTCCTTGTCGACAAATAGTTTTCGGGAATGAGATTTGATGCCGCACTATCATTTCACTCAGCTGTGAATGAAAACCTGAATCAAATCAGGGTAATAATCACGGATGAGCGTGTTCCTAACCACTTCAAGAGGGGTTTGAACCCGTAAACCTCCCCCTTAGGTACGCCACTGGACTCATACGATCTGCAGTGAAGCGCATACAGTGGCGTACCCAGGGGGGTTTACGGGTTCAAACCCCCCCCCCCCTTGGTTAGCAAGTTTAGCCACGTAAATGAAACCAGACATGCAATCGGGCTAGAGTCTGCCAGAATTATTTTTGGAGGACTCCAACTTTGATCGGTGAAAAAGTATGATTAAGTATGATTTCATAATTATATCTTCATATCTACACCGAAGCACTAGCAAACGTACCTAGTCAAGACTTCAAAAATATGAACCCCCCCCCTTATCAAAATCCTGCATACGCTACTGAGCGCATATATGGGTTTCTCCAGTGTTGCATCAATATATGTTACATTAGTGAAACCATTGCTGCATGAGAATTGTTATAAATAATAAAAAAAGGATAGTTTTTCGGGTGAATATTTTGTTCCTGCTTTTGTGTTTTTTTCATGCAGTTCTCGAAAATAAGGGATGCTTGCGATTTAAAAATTATGAACTCGCATTGGTGCCTTTCTGAACGTAAATAATCCCGAAAGACACTACATTTAATTTGTATATTAAGTAATATAGACAGGTTCATATTAGAAGAAATGGCCCATTAAATAACATAAGGTGTAAGTACCATTTCAACCATACAACCGTTTATTTGGAAGCTTGTTCTTGCAATATTCGGAAAAAACAACCTTAATGCGAAAACTGGAACTGATTTGGTTCTTAGCAATATTAAAACGTATAACCACGTTTATTCCTTCTTCACTGTCTACGTCTAGTAAAAAAATGTTAACTTTGAATATGGTGATGATTCGAATGATTCATGAGATTTTGGAAACTATATTCGAATAGACTGCGGAGAGAAATAGATATTGGAAAACAATGGAAAATATGGATGAATTGAGGATTTCTTGTAAAATGTCAAAAGTAGAATTTAAGGTGTGGTTCTTGTTAGGCTCAGACGGGATTCACCGCACTAAAAATAAGGCCACGCTAAGGACATGAAACAATTGACCCCATTATGGTAACAACATAAATTCCACATGAAAATTATATATTATATGAATTTTTATATGTTTGTATATGTTCCAAAATCTCTACGTTCAAATTTAGCGTTCGTGGTTAGTAGGAAGTGCAACCAGATTATTAAGCCAAAAATTTGTTCTTGTGGAAGATCCACGTTAGCCACCATTTGGAATAATTTTTTTTATTATTATCTTGGAATCGTGGATCCTACGGAAAAAATATAACCACCAGTTTTTGTAGAAAATTGAATTTGTTTTTTTTACAATGTTTCTTGATAAAATTTGTAGTTTTACGAATGAAACCTTGAATCGCAGATATATATTGTCAAATTATTTTTCGAACGTATCCTGGCAATTGTGCTGTTGGACTGATCGTTTCCGATTTACAGCGCACTGAATGTGTCAATTGTAGTAACTCCTAATTGCTATGTTGAGGATCACAACGCCGTTAGGCAAACCCCAACTGCGGCACATCTCATCTCAATCCCATGCGAGTCCAAGGTGAAGTGCGCCTCAAAATTTTACTCGACAATGTAGTGCTATCTAGTCTCATATTTATGTACATAAAAAATTGCTTATCAACCCCTAAAGAAGCATAACGTTCTATGCATAGGTACTACCTAAAAACTATTTGCTATTTTGGAGAGATTTGAGATAATTCAAAAACTTCACGTGAGCTACGAAAAATATTGCCGGATGTGAATTACCCTTTGCCAGTAATTGGCACGCAAAAGGTGATGTAAAAGGAACCTTATGTTTGCTGTATTTTATAATGCTCCTTCCGAGACTGTTTGAATAAAAAACGAGGAAAATAATAGTTTTCTTTTGGAAAAAACATGGAATGATTCAATCATTTTCTTTCAAGTAAAAATGTCACATTCATCACAACAAGATGGGTGTCCATGTCAGATATTAGATTTTTTGAGTTTCTAAGTTATCTGTTGCAAGGTTCTGTCGGCATTGCTAGTGTAGAAATAAAACGATACAGAATTGCTTTTTTCTCCACAACTCCATCCAACAGTTTGTGGCAAAGTTAGCTCAAGTGGAAAGTCTATACTTCTACAGATCACATTTTTTCTTTAGTCGAAAATTAGACTTTCTGTCGGTTTAGGTCATTTTCCCGTTTGACCCTCATAGAGAAGCACGGTTTAGCATGTAACGTCTTTGCTTATCAAGTACTAATTAGAAATGCTATATGTGAACCCGATTGTAAAAAGTCAAGAAATCCACAGCATCATCATTTACAGCTATATCGAGCACATTGATGAACCAGCCTCTCTTGCATACCTATGCTGTTTTCGTTTGTATCCATTCTTGGCGTTACATACAGGGATGGTGAGGAGATATCTTACCACCCTGCCGCGTTGTATGTTGAGTTACACCATTCACTGAAGGAAAATCTACAGCGGCCAGGAGCTAAACAAGTCGTGATGGGATTCGAACCAAGGAATAGAACACTTTCTTTAATAGGGTCATTTTCTTTAATTACATGTATGCATAGTAAGGGTCAAATGACATGTTACTATTTTCGATTCTCGCAACCATACTGGGTAATTATCTGGCAAACCAAATAAAACAATGCACCTATTCGCTTTAGGATTTAGAAACGACCCCGATCATTGACATTAAGATACATACTAGTACACATTAAAAATTTAAAAATATCGATCTACCTTTTTATAGCATTTTTCGTCTCCTCGCACCGTTAAGAATGACCTCTTAAAATATTTTGAAAAAATTCGATCGTTAGAATAGTATAAAATGGTTTTAAGTGAGTGCGCGTTTTTGGCTGCCTGTCGCACAGCATCGATTGTGTATCCCATCTTCCTATTAATCGACAATAGAACACGAAATTTTCGTCTTCTTACACGTTTCAATATTTATTCTGACGTCTCGTTTGCTCGTGTGTCGACAATATTGGTTCTTATAGAAAAGGTACTAAAAAACGAAGCCAAACTTTAAACGCGATTTTCTCGAAATGACCTTTTTACAACCGGCCGCTAGTTAATCTCCGGACCTACCCAACCGATTTTAGTAAATTTTAGTCCATTTTATTAACTTCCCAGTATATGGGAAGTTCTTGTAATCGGCTCGAAAATCGAAATTGAAATTTTCAACATTTCTTTATGTTTTGAGGTCTATAGAGTATATATAAAGTGTTTTTAGAAAGGGAGATGTATGTGTGTGTGTGTGTGCGTACGTACAACGGTACGTACGTACCGTTGTACGTTCGTGGACACTTTTTTCTACGAGCATAGCTCACGTAAACAAAGTCCCATCGACTTCTTTGAAGTGTCAATCGAAGCGTCTTTGCAATCTTAAGAGCTGATTAGTTTTTGGGCCCGTTTGAAGGTCATATCTGCCATGCGTTATATCTCGCGAACCCAACGTACGATTTCCTTTAACAAGGTGTCAATCGATGCGTATAAACATTTATCTGATTCTATCAAGTTTTTAAAAAATTGCTTGGAGCCGTTTTTCAATTTTTTAAAAAAAAGTGCAAAAAATTGGGTTTTTTTTCAAAAACAATAAATTTTTAACCTTATTTTCAAGTCCAAGTAACCAATGTTTATATAATTTATATACTCCAAGCAATGTTTGTAAAAAAACATAAAAATTTTTTCTCTTGATTACGTAAAAAATTAAATAAAAAATAAAAAATCATTAACAGTCATCATGATCTTCAAGGTCATGCATTATATCTCGTAAACTAAACATATGATTTGCATGTCTAAGGTGTCAATCGACGCGTATTTATGATTATGTGATTCTCTCAAGTTTTTAAAAAAATTCTTGAAGCCGTTTTTTTAAATTTTTTAAAGAAAAGTGCAAAAAATTAGGTTTTTTTCAAAAACAATAAATTTTTAACCTTAGTTTGAAGTCGAAATAATCAATGTTTATATAATTTATATACTCTCACCAATGTTTGTAAAAACAACATCAAAACTTTTTCTCATGATTACGTAAAAAGTTAAATAAAAAATAAAAAATCATTAACAGTCATCATGGTCTTCAAGGTCATTTCTGTCATGTGTTATATCTCGCGAACCAAACATAAGATTTACATTGTCAAGGTGTAAATAAACGCGTATTAAAATTTGCGTGAATCTCTCGAATTTTGAAAAAAAAAATCGTTGGAGCCGTTTTTTAATGTAAGAAAAAAGTGCAAAAAATTAGTTTTTTTAAGAAACAATAAATTTTTAACCTGATTTGTGAAGTATAGTAATCAATGTTTATAAAATTTATATACTCCAAACAATTTTTGTAAAAACAACATCAAAACTTTTTCTCTCTCTCATTACGTAAAAAATTAAATAAAAAATAAAAAAATCATTAAAAGTCATCATGATTTTCAAGGTTATTTTTATCATTCACTATATCTCATGAACGAGATATAATATTTGCATTATTATGGTGTCAGTTGACGTATATTAACATCTTTGTGAAGTTTTTAACATGATAAAAATTCGTTTCAGTCGTTTTTTTAATTTAATAGAAGAAAATGCGAAAAATTATGGTTTTTTTTATAAAAAATATTTTTTAACCTGATTTGGACAACTCAGTAATAAATGTTTATAAAATTTATACATTCTTATCAGTTTCTGAAGAGAAACCGGCAAAAAAAATTCCATGATAATGAAGAAAAACTAAATTAAAAATAGAAAATCATTCAAAGTTACCATGTAAAGAGGGTTCATACGAATGATATTACTTTATATCTTTTATTCTAACAAAATTATTTTAAATTCAATCAAAGTTTTAAAATATTTGCATAATTTGAGCAGATTTAGTCTTTTAATTAAAAAATATGCTTAGATTTTGAAAACCAACAAAATTTCAATCAAATTTGCATTTGCGGTATCAACGCTTTGAATGGTAAAATGTTTTGTAGTCAATACTTTGCAAGATCATATGCTTTGAAAAGCTTTCATCGAATAAAAAATTGTAGTTTTTAGTAGATTTATTCTTTAGTAATCGTAAGATTTCAATAACCATCATCATTTGTAATACATTTTACTTTTTATATGCAAATGAACCTATTTTTGACTGCGTACACAATATTTTTAAAGACCAAAAAGGCCCCCACCGATTGATCCGCGTGAATATTCAATCTGTCCTCATCGACCAAAAACCTTACGTAATCAATGGACCCTCCCGTAGACGATATGATTCATATTAACTCATTCCTGTTTCTGCTTTGAATACCTCTCATTGTTATTACTTAAAGTAATATTATTTCCAAAATTATTATTGTGTTTAATGTTGTTGATGTTTATGTAGATATTACTGGGAAGTTGACCGTGTGGACCTCAAGGGTCGCACTTTGCGGCTTGTTTAATAACATATTCTACAAACACAATTCACCACATTTAAAGCCAAAAATCCACGAAAAAAAAATATGACGTGCAAAAAACACGACTTAAAAATAGGGTCGATTTCAAAAAAAAATCCAAGCCACGCAATTTTTTTCAATCAATTTTTCATAAACGGTGGGGAATTTTCACGTAAGAGACCTTAGCTGTAAACCCCTTTTTTGAGTTTTCCGTTTCAGACTTGCAAACTTTGAGATTAACTGTCGGCCATGCGATAGGGTACTATTTGAGGAGTCATTTTGGCGGCCTCTATAAAATAGCTTTATAATGAAACATTTAAAAAAATATATTTTGTACTCTCAAAAGATAGATGTATTGTTGAAAAAGGTTGCATGTTCATATTTGATAAAGGAGCTGAGTAACAAATTCATAAAAATTCGCTACTCTTAGGCCTTCTAATGGGTGCTAGTACCTTAAGGCTGGCACAATTTCGCTAAGCTCCACCTTCTCTCTATTAAGCATGCATGGGTCTTTAGTCTTTCCTAAACAAAATTTCAGCTGATTGAATGCAATCTCGTGCTTAAATGGCGGGTCAGCTTGTAACTACTCTAGATCTAAATCTGCGAGCGAACTACATGAGATATGATCTTGTTGATCTTGTTATTGAACCAACTTCACCTGAGACTAGTGTAAACCAAGGTCTTTGCGGAAAATGTGCCAAGTTGATTATATATAGATTTCCGTTTGTTGTGAATGATGAATAATCCCGAAACTTTGATCCTCTTCCACCATTTTAATTGTAGTGACAATGTTGGAATTGATATGTTGAGATGGTTGCATTGTGCAGAAAGTACATGGTATGAAATCTTTCTATAGATCTATAGATTATGTGCACCATAAAAATCACGAAGTTGTCTATACGCTCCCCATGCGTGCATTCCAGGCTATATTGAACACCAGATCAATAGGCACTGTTAAATTGGCAGCTCCAATTAACAATGATTCCTATTGAAAGTTTTATCTAAACTGAAAAATGTTTATATGATATGAGTGGATGATGCATTTATTTACTTTCTTGTTTGCCATACTTTTATTGCAGTCCTTAGTTTCTTGATGTTCCAAGGCAGAATTCCAATTATCAAAACATACTTATGTTAAAATTTTATTTTCCTATCAATACAGTCCAGGCGAGCAAATACCATAATCCTGCACTGTTATCATATCAGAAGCATCCTTTATCCACTCTATGACACCGCAGTTAGCCCGTCTCCGCAACAACCTGGAGATGCTCGTGAGTTGTCATGGAACCTCGTCGTCGTCGTCGTCGCGGCTAGACAGGCTCATTGGCAAGCAATAGAAGAGCAGTTCCCACGAGCTGAACATTCCATAGACAGAAATTGCAACAGACAATTATCATCACAATAGGTGAATCCTTCAAAGAGGTGCACATGTGAAGCAGTCACCTATCCTATTTGATTGCAGCCTCGCCATCGTGAGGCGATAGGCATGCATCGGCCGGCTAGCTAAGTTCTTTGTTTGCCACGTCGAGGACGATGGTGTGGTCTTTGCTCGCCCTTGTGGGCATCATCACGTGAAGTCTGCAATCTTTCCTATGCGAATTCTTGTTTCTTGGCTCTCGACTCCATAAGATTCAATGCCCTTGCGGCTTGTCCTTGTACCCACCGTCCCGTGCACGTACTATCGTCTATTCCACCGGCCCCGACCCGGCCATATAGCAGTGATTATAGGGTCAATGGCAATGGGATAGATCTCCTTTCGCATGCAGAGATTTAATCAAGTCCGTAGTTGGTGCACGAAGGAAGGATTCGACGGTGGTTTCTACAAGAAGTGCCGGCGTCTGAGTGGAACGCGCACAGATTTAAGTACCTATGCCTATAGAGACTGGTGCAAATCGTTTAAGCACTTACTGCACAGCGCCTAACTGCCTATTTGTCGCGAAAATATTACTTACTGTTGTAGCCGATGTATTCAGGTTCAGGTTGAAAAAGGAGAATAGAACCGAATTGAATTTGTCTTCGAGGTATTTTGATTACCTTTCATATGCATAAAATATCACTTGTGACGAACATTTGCGTGAATATTTTAAGCATTCATTTTTCACTATTTATTATTATGCAATTAAGAATGAAAAAACAATAATTCTAAACACCTACAGCTGTTAAAAATTTATTTAGGTGT
Source organism: Oxycera nigricornis (assembly GCA_963942545.1). Lineage (NCBI taxonomy): Eukaryota > Metazoa > Arthropoda > Insecta > Diptera > Stratiomyidae > Oxycera > Oxycera nigricornis. The sequence continues at coordinate 31,445,934 of OZ012662.1, read as the reverse complement.
TGAGAAAAGATTTATTAGAGGAGACTGGAGATGACTGTCTCAGTTTTCAGAAATACATTTGAGAATTCAACAAAGGTTTGTATGCCAACACTTAAAAGATACTTTTGCATTTTGGACAGGTCGTAAGTTAGTTAGGTAGTTTGGAGAGTTTGTTTGAAACTGAAACTGAGATAACCAAATGCAATGACGAAATTGAGTGTCACGATGAGCGAAGTTACTTCTCCCATATAATTCAAATTGAAAAATCGTCAATATTTTACTGGATTTTTTTGGGCGAATAATAAAAATAATACTTAAAAATGTTGAACATAATTTTTCAAATTTTACTATCATCGCCTTTTATGAAATATGTTAAAAACTTTTGGATCAGGAACAAAACTAATCTATTTTTTTCTTCTAATTTGAATTTACAGACAAAATTAAATAGTTATCATGATTCATTTCTCAATAGATTTTGTAAACTAAATCTTAATAAAATTAATGTGAGATAGCTGAGAAAACGTTTCCAATATAGTAAAACGAAACAATATCTTCCTGTCACTACTAGAGAAAATTGGAATATCGCAGCTAGGGCACAAGAAAGTCTGCACTCTTGAACTGAATACTACGCAGGCCCCGCAAATGCATTCGATGGGCTGTTCGTTTGGTGGATTGCTAGAATAAAGTTCAGAGCCAATTAAGCATCGATAGTCTTCATCGTTAATATCAAAATTTTCCTTGTATTTTTTGTTTTGTTTCTGTTGAATCGTGTTCCATATTTGACTATATTTTTCGATTGTAGCGCTTAGATTTTTTCACATTAATTGGAAATAGGCCCGTAATATCTTTTCTTCGACTTTACTTCTCTGCTGCTTTCATGCAACTTATTAAGTGAAACACGGTTCTTTTGGAACTATAACTTTATTTTAAAGGGACTAACTGTTTCAGGTATTTTTTCATTGTTTTTTAACTTCCCAGTATATGGGAAGCTCTTGTAATCGTCTCGAAAATCGAAATTGAAATTTTCAACATATCTTTAGGTTTTGAGGTCTTTAGAATATATTTAAAGTGTTTTTAGAAAGTGAGATGTATGTTTGTGTGTTTGTACGTATGTACGTACGTACGTTCGTGGACAGTTTTTTCTACGAGCATAACTCACGTAAACAAAGTCGTATCGACTTCGTTAAAGGGTCAATCGAAGTGTCTTTGCAATCTTAAGAGCTGATTAGTTTTTGAAACACTTCGGTCGGAGAAGTTTATTGTTTTGACCCTTTAAAGGTAATTTATGTCATGCGTTATATCTCGCGAACCAAACATGAAATGTGCATCGTTAAGATGTCAATCGACGCGTATTGATATTTGTGTCAATCTATTGGATTTTTTAAAAAATTGTTGGAGCCGTTTTTTAATTTATGAAAAAAGTGCAAAAAATTAGGAATTTTTTTCATAAACAATAAATTTTTGACCTGATTTGCAAAACACTATAATCAATGTTTATAAAATTTATATATTCCAAACAGTTTGTGTAAAAAAAACGCAAAACTTTATCTCTTGATTACAAAAAAAATTAAATTAAATATAAAAAATCATTAAAAGTCATCATGACTTTCAAGGTCATTGATGTCATTCACTATATCTCGCGAACCAAATAAATTAGTTGCATATCTTAAGTTTCAATCAACGCGTATCTACGAATTTGTGTTGTTTTCAAATTTTAAAAAAATTGTTGGGGCCGATTTTTAATTTAATAAAAGAAATCTCGAAAAATTAAGCTTTTTTTCATAAAAATGAAATTTTAAACCTGATTGACACAATACATTAATAAATGTTCATAAAATATATAAATTCTTCTCAGTTTAGGTGCAGAAACCAGTAGAGTTTTCTTCCATGATTACAAAAATAAATAAATTAAAAATAAAAAATCATTCAAAGTAAACATGTATAATAAAAAGGGTTCATACGAATGAAATTACCTTATATCTCTTATCCTAAAGACATTGTACTGAAGTCAATCGAAGTTTATTTTTATTTGCATAAAATTATGCAAATATTAATAAATTTTGCTCAAATGAACAGATTTTGCATAATTTTCACTGTACCGTGTTTTAATTTTAATTAAAAAACTGCTTAGATTTTGAAAACCAAAAAAAAAAATCAAATTTGCATTTGTGGTAATGGACGCTTTGAATAGTAAAACATTTTGTATTCAATAATTTGCAAGATCATATACTTTAAAAAGCTTTCAAATAAAAAATTGTAATTCTTAGCAGGTTTGTTCTACAGTGTTCGTAACGATTTCAATTACTACCTACATCACCATTTGTAATAAATTTTACTTTTTACATGCAATTAAACCGAATAATGAAACCCAATGAACCTGCCCCCCTCCGATTGATCCGCGTGAATATTCATCAAACAAATCCACCCCCCATCCACCAAAAGCCTTACGTAATCAATGGAGGCTACCGTAGCTGCTACGATTAATATTAACTCATTCAAATTACTATAATGAGTACTTCTCATTAGTATTTTTCAAAGAAGTATTATTTTCATAATTATTATTGTTTTTATGTTTTTAATATTCATGTAGATATTGCTGGGAAGTTGACCGTGTGGACCTCATGGGTCGCACCTCGCGGCTTGTCTTTCCTTTGCATTTAGATAGGGTCTTACGTTTTCAAATGTTACCAAAAGTCGGTAATTTCGCGTTAGCAACTAAAAGAAACCTTCGCAAGCAATTCATAACCTTTTTAGAAAAGTCTATCAAAGTAAAACTTCGAAAATGAAATAAATTGATCACTAATTATTCCTTCAGACACAGTCCCGTATCTTTGCATGATTAGAATTGTTTTTGTTATATTAACTTCCTAATATATAGGGAAGTTATTGTAATTGGTCCGAAAATCGAAATTTTGAACATTTCTCCACTAAGGTTTTAGCGGAAATTTTAAATTATTTTTAGAAGGAAGTAGATATGTAAGTATGTGCGTATCTACGTGCGCACGTTCTGATCATTTCTTTCTAGAACGAAATCTCACGATGGTAAAGTCGTATCGATGTGGTAGAGGTGTCTGAGCATATACGTGATTTGATATTCATATAAAAACACACATACTTATTCTACTTAGTGTAATGTCTCATTATCATCATCATTACATAAAGTATTATATTTTTAAAATTGTTTTTGATACCTATGCAGATATTGCTTGGAAGTTGTTTGTGTGGCCCTCAAGGGTCGCACCTCATGGCTTGTTGTAGTTTGATTTTAAATCGATTTGCTTGGTTTTGATTGTTCAAACGTAAATGATCGTTTTTTATTTTTCCACATCTAATAATGCTTTATCAGCCCTCCAGTAATTCACATTAAATACATTATTCATTATGAGCAAAGATTCTCATTTCTGTTTAATAGATATGTTAAGGATATCTTCGATCAAATCAACTTTATTTATGCTCCGTCTCTTCTAATAGGCTTTCACAAAATGGAATATGTTCTATGACTTCAAACTAGTTTACCATTTTTAACTATGAGACCACACCCACCATCTAAGATAAAATAGGACAAATGGTGGCAATAGACCTCAGGAAGCCATTTTCTGCAGTCACGATGTTGAGTAGAATACTCGAAAACTCCCCTCACAAAGATCGTTTGAAGTGTTTACCTGATTCTATCCAAGTCAGGTCATTCATTTGTTGGTTGATTAAAATGGTCGATTGTAATTTCTTGAGACCGATATGGGCTGATTGGACGACCCATGAGAGGTAGGTAGATATCTTTAATTGGGGCAAATTTGATGAGATTGACTAGATGAAAACTTGAAGCAGTTATGTTCAGCCGGTATATACATACGTAGGTAGCGTAGTGTGTGGATGCGTTGATAAATCGTAATGGTAGCATTGCAGGAGTTCGTCTTTTCAAATTTTTATCAGCTCTATTTCATACCAGGGTGCCCACTTAAGTATAATAGTACTAAAGCAGCTCATCCTTGAAGTGCACTAGGTATGTACCAAAAGATATTCAGTACTATTCAATAGATGAAAACTCCTCGTATGAACGAAAAATGTTACACATGAATTCTGCAATTGGTCTGCATTTTTCAGCACCTTCAACATCATCGAATCACACATTTTTTTCGAAGCTAAACAATACAAAATTGTATCAAGCAAAGACATTTATTTTGTGTGAATGGAAGTCTGTTTCGTTTTAAACTGATCATTGATTTACTTTAAACTGATAAAGGAAGGATGAATTGTGGACTTAAGATTCGGTTTCAATAATCATAATCACTATCCAAAACTTCGGTTTAAGTAAATTTTCAAGATTATTTATGGAATCTGGTGTAATTATCCTAAAAATCACAGAATAAAGAGAAATATGCAGGTTGTATCAAGAATATTGTCGTTTTACTTCTTATTTAAAAAAATAAATCAAATTTTTATTTACGATTTTTTATTATTTTGTGCATACACAAAATTTACGGGAAGTAGGATCTCCGTACCACACTATGGTAGGTCAGCATAACTGAAATTTTTTTGAGCATTTCGTGCAATTTTCCGAAGCTGATTGTTCGTCGAAACTGGGTATAAAATGTTCTTTCATAGTGATTGAGCGCATTTCTTAAGTCTATACCCGCACATAAGTCAAGTAACGTCTTGGTGACAGCATTGTGTGGTTTTCAGTAAGTCGCACACTTTTTGTTACTGCAGACTAACGACACAATTAGGTACAGTAAAAAGTAATTGTAGTAAGACTGGAAAGCTTTGAAGCAACTGATTTGTAATTTTTTTTCAACGTGGGGAGGTGGAAATCTTCAAAAAATTCCGATCAGCGCCTGCCTCTCGGCATGCCGGATTTCTACCGGCTAAAAACACCTCCGTTTCCTTCAATCACTCTCGCCATCAAATTTCAGTAATTCTCCATATTTATGTTTCAGTACATAGTACTTCCCAGACGATAAGAATCGATATAAGAGATAGTACCAAATTTGTAAGTTTTAGTGCCCGTTAAGTCAGATTAATAGTAGTAGTATATGTTTATGAATTATTTCCAGTTGATTACATGTTTGGCTTTGACTTTAGTGAAGCTGATTGTACTTAGTAGCTCATTTAGGAAAAGAACAAGAAGTTGATCTGGGTTAAATATGTTTTACAGTTGCAAACTTTCAAAATTGCAATGAGTGTTGAACCACATCAATTTCTTTCTGTAACTTTTGTAGATTTTATCTTGAAACTAGTGAAACACAACACAACACACCAGTAAAAAAATGAATGCCAAAAATGTGGGTAACTAGATGAATAGAGTGAATTTACCAAATGTCGGGCACATGAGACATTTTCTAACTTAGAAAATGCGTAACTATTGAATATCAGACTTTTTTCTGTAAACTTATGTTTATTTAGGATCTTGACAATATAAAATATGTTAGTTTAAAAGAAAATGGTCTTCAGTGAGCGCTAACACTTAAATTTAGTTTTTGAGTACGAAAATCTGCTAAGGGGTTACATAGGCCTTGAAGGAAAAAAAACAACTTTTTAAAAAAATTGTATTTTAAAAACCAAATATCTATCTATCTGCAACTTCGCTGTCTATGGTTTTCCACGGTCAGCATTGCCTTTTAAGTGGAACCATCTAAGATAATTATTAAAACATATGTTCTTCAACATCGCTCAACTCACTATTGATATTTGTTGAATTGAGAATGTAGTTTCACTACCTTCATTGAAATGCGCTAGAAGGTGCTATGAGGTGTTTTTTCGTTGTTTTACGCGTAAAATTGCTTTCACGTTCCTTTTTGTGATTTTTTTCCTAACGGCTCAGACTTTCGTTGAAATGGTACTTCTTATGTTTGGTATTCTGTCTTTTCTTTCTTAGCATGTTTCAATAATTTGATATAGAGCATTTTCGTTTTCTTTCAAAAAGATTTACCATGCTTCTGATGAACTGCCAATGGCATTTTCTCCCTCTTAAATGTTTTTGTGGTCAGGTCAGGAAAATTTAGAGGAAAGCAGATGAGTTCTAAAACAATCTGATTTACTTCGAGAACCTGATGGCGATACATTTCAACGGAAGTTTTAAAGAAGCAACGAAACGATTAGCAGGAAAGCCCGATTTTCTTCATTTTTGATTGTTCAAAGAGATGCTAGGAAGGTTTAATGGTATAAATTGATGGCGCAATCATCAGCATGATTCTTCTTAATAATTTACTTAAAGTGTGTTTCACAAAAACGTGTCAGCAAAAAATCATGAAAAACCACTATGAATTGTTTAGATTAAATTTATTTCTTCAATTACATAGGAATACATTTTTTGCAATTATGTCAATATGGAATCCAGTCGCCGATAATAATCAATTATCGCCTGACATCCTTTTGTGCAACTCTTGCTCAATTTTTGTAGGTATTCCATAGTGAAATCTTGTCATATACTCTTGAGGACCCGCGTGAGCTGCCATGTGGTGGTTATATTTTTGCCTTTTAGTTTCTTCTTTATTCCTGACCACACGTTTTCTATTGGGTTCGCGGTTGAACTGTGAACTGCCAATCCAAAGTCGTGACCCCATTTTCTTTTTTCCAACTGATGTCTAGGATCGTTGTCCCCTAGCAGAATACAATCACGGTGGTCGGCTCCGTATAAACTCTTATCAGATTTAAGCAAACCATTTTTATAAAGTTTGATCATTAATTTAGCAGTCAGGGTTTTCGTCCAAACGGTTAGCTTCCCGAATCCGCTTTCCGAGAAGCATCCGTAAACGTGCACCTTTGCCGGGTGTTCTACTGTACACCACGAAATTCTTTCATAATTTTTTCGTCCAGACTCTGCTCCAGTAATTATATAAAACTAATGAAGATTCATCAGTAAAAATCACGATGCTCCAATCACGGCCGAAATTTCCCTTAGACCAACTTAGTCTCTTTTCGATATGCTTTTCGGTACACAAAAACCTTGCAAGTGTACGTTTACTTTTCATGATTTCCGCCTAATCGTACTAACATAGTTGATACACTAACTCCTTTGTTCACCAGTTTCTGTCTCGCATTTCGTAAACTCAGTGCCGGGTTCTTCTCAAACAAGCTGCAGATGACCTGATCTGGCCTTTTGGAGGTCGCTCTCTTAGGAACTCATCGTCGAACGAAGCAGAAGTTTTAGTATACCTTGCAGGCCGTGCCAAACTCATTCTTGGTCCTTTCGTATGACTTACGAAGAACGCTGCCTAAAACTGCATTTATCAGGACTAAACGCGTAACGCTTACATAGTGCAGGCATTCATTTGTCAAAGTAATTAATTTTACTAGCAAAACCGGAGATATAATTAGCGACACGTTTTAGTGAAACACAATCTATGAAGTGGACCTGCAGTTTGTAAATTTCGTAGGCGAATTTTGCCGAAACTGGGAAAGTCACGACTTATATTTTTATCGTGCTTTCGAGACGAGCAGTATTCGACTGAAGTGAAAAACTTATGAATATTTAAATTAAACAAATCGCTACTGGATTTTGAAAAAAAACAGATGATGTTGGAGTTAGCACGGACTGAAATTTGAAGAAAATAATCGTGAGTGGCCGATTTTTAGCAAAGGCCAATTTTTTCTTTTCAACGTTGGAAGGTGGAAATCTTAAAAAAATACCGATCAGCTCCTGTCTCTCAGTATGCATCAGATTTATACCAACTAAAACCATCTCCGTCTCCTTCAATCACTCTCTCCACCAATTTTCAATAATTCTCCGTATTTATGTTTCAGTACATAGTATTTTCCAGACGATAAGAATCGGTATAAGGTATAATACCAAATTTGTGAAATTTAGTGTCCTTTCAGTTGAATTAATAATTCAAAATATGTGTTTATAAACTATTTCACGTTGATTACATGTTTGGCTTTGATTCTAGTGGAGCTGATTGTAATTGTAACTTACTTCGATAGTTGGTCCTGAAGGAGATATTTTTTAGTGTCGTTTTAAAGGAAGTTGTGTTTGCTATGTTTTTAATTTTGTCCGGTAGTGTATTGAAAAAGTTAGCTGCTTTCTTTTAGTCGATCAGTTCTGGCAAATGCGATAGCTATAATATTCATGTTTCTCATTCTGCAATTCTATCTAATTTTACAGTGCTATACTCATTACGTTGTAAATTCTTATGTTGAATTTAGCTCTTTCTATGGAAATCTTGCCTTGCAAATTCAATTCTTGGGCTGTTTTGTAAGCTTCGCTGGTTGGAGTTAGCATAGGGAAATTGTAAGTCGTTTTACACGTCTTGGTTACTTGTCTGGGGATCATCATGAGGCTATCTTTAGAAATTTGACTCCATTTCAAGATGCTGTTGGAAATTTTGGAAAAGAGGTGCGCATACATAATTTGGATTTTTTTTCTTTGGAAAGAAGTAGAAGCGGCATAGAAGCCCAATGAAAACAGCCGGTAATTGGACGCATTTACGACTCGATATAAGTTCCAGAATCGAAGCCGGATTGATTACTCATCATCCCGGAACTATTTGAAGCCGCATTATTTATACATAGAAGGATTTTCTTTATTTCGTGAATGCATATTGATATCAGACGCACGGTTTAATCAGCATAGTTGACGATCCTTTAGAATATTGAAAAGGTGGTTTCCATAATTCATGCAATATTTCGGCACCGTTCCAGCCATTTCGTTCAACATGCAAAAAGCACTTGAATTCTAGCCAACTATTGAACGAAACAGTGCAAGACTCGCGGGGGCTAGAACTCAATCACTCGCGAGATGAAAAGCCCCATTTGTTATTCCATGTACGTCCGCCACATTCCGCGCTCACTCGCGCTGCTAATGCAAAACTTCGAACAATTGCATGCATGATGAATTAGTTGCTCGGCGAACAATCCACCGCCCGTGCCCGTAGCATCGTTTTTAAAGGACTCTGCCTGTAAATGGGTCAAACGTTCGCCAGTGCATTCGCCTGCTATTCAATGAGTTCACTTCCATCCACTTCCAGCGAACCGCAAGGCGAGCATCATCCACTTGATGTTCCGGTGCGTCCCTCGTCCCGCGCACATTGCTGCATTTTGCAGTGGCTGGTGGGTTTTTTCTTGCATTCACTCCCCACGCCAGCCACCATCATCATCGTGCGGTGTTGCGCGGCGGTGGTACAATCTATTACAGCGACGACCGTGGTTACATTGTGATGTGGATGTTCGATATTGAGGCTATGATCCGGTAAATTAGACGAGAACTGAAAAGTCATTGGATCTTCCACGCACACCAAGGACGAATGACAGGCTGACGCTTGCTCCTATAACCACATGAAATGTCACTTCCAGTTGGGGTGCTTGGCGAGACAATACGAGTCGTCTGTACACTGGAAGACGACGAAAATTAGCATCCTGAGCAATTATGGCGATTAGATGACATCAAATTGTAAAGGTTTTTCCGGTTTCACATATTTTGAAAAATAATGACTAATTTTGTATTGTTTTCTCATACATAATTACATAATACATAGTTTCATAATTCATTATAAACTAGCCATGCGATTCACTGAAAGAAAATAATAAACATTGTGAATGTATTTAATTTATTTTTCGAAGAAGCCAGTTATGGGAAGTTCTTGTAATCGCCTAGAAAATCGAAATTGAAATTTTCAACATTTCTTTACGTTTTGAGGTCTATAGAGTATATATAAAATGTTTTTAGAAAGAGAGATGTATGCGTGTGTGTGTGTGTGTGTACGTACGTACGTACGTCTGTACGTTCGTGGACAGTTTTTTCTACGAGCATAACTCACGTAAACAAAGTCCGATCGACTTCGTTAAGGTGTCCATCGAAGCGTCTTTGGAATCTTAAGAGCTGATTAGTTTTTGGAACACTTCGGTCGGCGCGTTTTAAAATTTGCTCAAATCTATCAAATTTTTCCAAAAATTGTTATAGCCGTTTTTTAATTTAAGAGAAAAAAGTGCAAAAAATAGTTTTTTTTCATAAATACTAAATTTTTAACCTGATTTGCAAAATATAGTAATCAATGTTTATAAAATTTATATACCGCAAACAATTTTTGTAAAAACACCATCAAAACTTTTTGTCACGATTACGTAAAAAATTCAATTAAAAATCAAAAATCATTAAAAGTTATCATGATTTTCAAGGTCATTTTTATCATTCACTATATCTCACGAACCAGCTATAATATTTGCATCATTTAGGTGTCAATAGACGTGTATTAACATTTTTGCGATGTTTTCAATATTATAAAAATTCGTTTTAGCCGTTTTTTTAATTTAATAGAAGAAAATACGAAAAATTAGGGTTTTTTCATAAAAAATATTTTTTTAATCTCATTTGCACAACATAATAATAAATGTTTATAAAATTTATACATTCTTATCAGTTTTTGAAGAGAAACTGACAAAACTTTTTTCCATGATTATAAAAAAACTAAATTAAAAATAAAAAATCATTCAAAGTTACCATGTAAAGAGGGTTCATACGAATGATATTACTTTATATCTTTTATTCTAAAGAGATTGTTGTTAATTCAATCAAAATTTAAAAATATTTGCAGTGTTTCTACAGTCTTTTAATTAAATAAAACTGCATAAATTTTGAAAACCAACAAAATTTCAATCAAATTTGCATTTGTGGTAATCAACGCTTTGAATGGTAAAATGTTTTTTAGTCAATACTTTGCAAGATCATATGCTTTAAAAAGCTTTCGTCAAATAAAAAATTGTAGTTTTTAGAAGATTTCTTTAGTTATCGTAAGATTTCAATTACTTCCTCCATCATCATTTGTAATACATTTTGCATTTTACATGCAATTGAATCTATTTTTGACTGCATATTCAAAATTGTTCAAGACCAATACGAAATATGAAGTAATTAATAATTTGATTGATTTAAAATTGTGAAATTTTTTAAATTCAGTGATTATGCTGAAGTCATGGCAATTTTGAACGGAACAATTCAAAATGGTTATCACGCGACAAAATCCCTTCAGTGGGCGTTATAACAAAAACTGCATTCATTTTTGCTAGTGCTCGTTTCAAAAGATACCGATCAGCTCCTGCCTCTCGACATGCCGGATTTTTACCGACAAAACCACCTCCGTCTCCTTCAATCACTCTCTCCATCAATTTTTAGCAATTCTCCGTATTTAAATTTCAGTACATAGTACTTCCCAGACGATAAGAAATTGGTATAAGGGATAGTACGAAAGTATCTTTTTAGTTAAATTAATCGTTCACTCTATATGTACATATGTTCATAAATTATTTTATGTTAACTACATGTTTGGCTTTGACTTTAGTGGAGCTGATTGTACTTGTAGCTTACTTCGAATGTTGATCCTGAAGAAGGTATTTTTTAGTGTCGCTTCTTTACGTTTTCAGGTCTTTAGAGTATCTTTAAAGTGCTTTTGGAAGAAAGTCTGTATGAGTGTGTGTGCGCGTATGTACGTACGTACGTACATACGTTCGTGTACCGTTTTTTCTACAAGCATAACTCACATGAGGTATCAATCAATGCGTCTTTGCAATCTGAAGAGTTGATTAGTTTTTGGAAAACTTTGGTCGAGTGTTTTTTTTTTGTTTCGACCCCTCCAATGTCATTTCTGTCATGCACTTTGTCTCGCATATCAACAGTTTTTGCAAAAATACCAGTAATTTTTTTTCATGATGGCAAAATGAATTAAAAATAAAAAAAATCATTGAAAGCATGTTATAAGTGCTCATACGCATAATATTACCTGATGTCTCTTATTTTAAAGTCATCGCTGTTATGTCAACCAAAGCGCTTTAATATTTGCATAATTTGAGCAGATTTTCAATAGTTTTCACAGTACCGTGTTTTTATTTAAACATAAAAACTGCTGAAATTTTGGACAAAAATATTCAATCAAATTTGCATTTGTGGTAATGAAAGCTTTGAATGGTAAAGTGTTTTGAAGGTGACGATATCTTATTAAATAAAACACAGTTTTCCCGATTGCAAAGCACGGTCAACTTCCCAGTAATATTTACATAAATATTAAAGATACTAAACACAATAATAATTATGAAAATAATACTTCTTTAAATAATAATGATGTACATCTCAGAAAAGTTATTGGAATGACTAAATATTAATCGTAACATCTACGAGAGCGTCCATTGATTACGTAAGGTTTTTGGTAGATCAATCGGAGGAGGACAAGCTACAAAGCCTTTTCTACGTTACTTGTTATTTTTATATCGTTGCTTGAGCCAAAATAAATGCAGTTTTTATTATTACGCCTACTGAAGAGATTTCGTCGCGTGGTGGCCACTTTGAATAGTTGCGTTCAAAATTGCGCCAATAATCGGTTTAATTGCATGTAAGAATGAAATAGGATTACAAAAGATGAGGGAGGAAGTAATTGAAATCTTTCGAACACTAAAGAACAAAACTACCAAAAACTACAATTTTTTATTTGATGAAAGCCTTTTAAAGCATATTATCTTGCAAAGTATTGACTAAAAAACATTTTACCAGTAAAAGTGTTGCAAATTGCATGCAATTTTGATTGAAAAAAAAATATTTTCTTATTCAAAATTTAACCAGTTTTTTCATTAAAATAAAAAAAACGGTACTGTGAAAACTATTGAAAATCTGCTCAAAGTTTGCAAATATTAATAAGCTTTGATTGACATAACAATAATGTCCTGTCTGGTCATAAATGATTTTATTTTGCTTTGCTCAACAGTGCGTTCTTGACTGCTTCCAAAATGTCGACCTTTTTATCAACAACGCCTTTCTTCTTATCATAGTCATTTCATGTCATAAATGATAGAAAATAATTTGACTGGTAAAAACCAAAAGTCCTACATTAAAACCATAGTATTCATAAGTTATCATACACAAGGGAGTCCAAAAACTTTCAAAATGATTATTAACATGACGCAACTAAATATGAAAATTTGATACGAAAAAAATCATTAAATAAGCTGAAAATTTGAGGCTGCACACCGCAATGTTGTATTATATCAATCTTTAACTATTCACTTACTGAATTGTGGTGAATATTTGAATACATATCCATCGATATAAGATGAAAACGCCTTGGTTAAAATGGCATTTAAGTGAATTGATACAAACGTTTCCAGTTCAAACAAATTGTTTATAGGCCAATTACTTTCTCCCGAACTGAAAATGATTGTATCCATACATCCAAATGACTAAAAATGTTAAAAGTACAGACTAGACTCAATTTTTATTTTTTTGGAACCATAGACGAATCATTTTTTTATTTCATCGATTTTTGATAAACCACTAAGAAGAACTAACACCACTAAGAAGAACTGATGGTCACCGTGGGTATAAAAGAACAGTCAACAATGCTCGTTTGCCTACTCATTATTTTTCATTACATCACACATCATTATTTTATTTGTAATTTTCGCGAAAGTTACTAAAACTGTAGTGCCTAAAATTGATATTATATAAAAAGTAAAAAATATTGCAAAACAGTACCACTTTTTTTCCAAATTGTTGAGTTTTTGGTTTGTGACTAGCCAAAGACCCTTAATATTTCGAAACTATTGGTCTGCCGTAAAATATGATGCTAATATTTTCTGTAGACACTATTGTGATGAATAATTTGTACCCTAACAAAACTTTGTATGCAACCAATCAAATGCGAGATTCGCAAAAAAAATATTCCTTTGATATTTGGCTTTGAATAGCTCGCATCGATCGCTAGGTTTGGGAAGGGAATACTAACACGTTTTGTTGTTGTTGTTATTGTTGTTGTTTAAATAAAGAGACGTGCAACAAAATAACCTGATTTACTTAGAAGCTAAGCCTTTTTCATGTAATTTGACTTTGCTAATATGCAACTTTTACGTGGCGAATTTGCTCGAGATAATTGAAATACGAAACTATTCTGAAAAAAATTAAGCTTTTGGAAGCATTTACTAGAACTTGAAGATCGTATACACAATTTCAAAAGATCAAACACGTCCGATTTATTTGCTCGTCATTTTCAACCACTTAAACATTTGCAATTATTTTTAAAATCGAAGCTTACCATACTTTTTTTATGTTTCAGATTTCATTTGGCCTATGGAAAACATCCTGAAAACAACCAATGGATATTCATCACTTTTGAATATTACAAAATAGGTGAAATAATTCATGTGCTATTTATTTGATATTTATAGCAATAACTTGCCTCGATATAAATGTTCCACGTTGAACAAAACTTTTATAATTACATTTTTAGAGTCAATAATTTTATAAACTATAAAATATCAATTTACCATTCAATTTGCCTTTAACAGTTCAAATTAGAGAGGTATTGATATTTTTGCACTGATTGATTGGTGTTTATTCCGTCTCACAAATTCTTATTACGTCTACTTGTTTCTTTAAAAAATTGTAAATTATTTTATTGCCTCCTTATCATACTCTATCAAATGATTTTTGAAAAGATCTATGAATTTCATTACAAAGAATTTGAATAGAAGGCGCTAAAAATGAGTTATTAGGAGAGTTAGTTTTGTCATGAAATTTGGAGTAAAGTGAATTTAAGATCAAAAACAAGATTATTGACTGGTTAGCAAGTCACTAACACTATTATTGCACATTGGTGGAGGTTCTTATGTTCCAGATTTTATGATGGTTGATCATTAATTTAATGGGAAGCGTGGTTTCGGGGTGTCGGATGGCATCCTCTTCAGGTGCTGTCATTTACCATCTGCCACCTAACCTATGCTAAATAACTAATATAGAATAGCGACGTAGGCAGATATACGAAAAACAAATTGACAGTCGTTTTACTTCGCGGATAGAAATAATTATACAAACCAGTTGAAGTACAACGAGCTTAATCCATCAATAAGCCTAACCGTGGTCGTGCTGTCTGGTGGCGGATGGTAAGTGACAGCACCTGAAGAGGATGTTATCTGACACCCCGAAACCACGCTTCCCATTAAATTAATGATAAACCAGCATAAAATCTGGAACATAAGAACATCCACCAATGTGCAATAATAGTTTTAGTGACTTGCTAACCAAAAAGCACACTAGAAGGCGAAGTTGTCGACTAGGCTAGCAGGTTCTAACCTATGCTAAATAACTAATGTAAAATTGATGTTAGAAGTGATTTTTAGACTTCATTAGAAGCCGAAAATATTAAAAAATTAAAAAAAGTATTTTTTTGTATAAAATTAAATAAATAAAAACAAATAAAAAATATATCTATTTGTTCAAAATTATAAAAAAATTGGTAAATGTCATTTTTACCATTAATGTAATATAATAGGGGTAATATCTCCCACGCGCCCCGGGCTGGGAACCACATAACTTCTTAAGAGGCCATGACCGCCACGATTCCTTCTACTGCCACCCACTTCCCGGGTTGGGCCATGATCTTAATCTCTACCAATAAAATTATATTACATTGATTCATCTTCCAACCTAGCTATTCTCATTACTTTTCGGAAATCCTCGTAGTAGCAGTTTTTTGATGTCGACGTCTCTTCAAAAATATTCATAGGCTTTTCGGTCGATCAACGTCTTCAAATTAGAGAAATCTGTTCCAATATCCTCTTGTGGTCTACTCTTATAGTAATCCCATAGTTCTTCTCTGTTATTGAGTTAAAAACATCTAAACTCCAAATTCTCCTTGAAGAATCCTAGCATCCGAGGTGCTTGCTATTCGCATTCTCGAGGTCCATGGATCTCTCATGTTGGTGTTGAAGATTTGCAATCAAGAACGTCGGGCGGCCGATTATGTTTGCGATTTTCTGTAGATACGCGCATAAGCACGGGCACGGGAGACTTGCCCAAGTTGCACACACAAGTACACAATCTGCATGCAAAAAGAATGCAAAAGAGGTAAATTTACAGACGCGGTGTTGCCACGCGTCCGCTAATTGTGCATATGTACATATGTACGTACATACATCGCATCGCCGGTCACTTGCACGTCACCGTCGCCAGCCCTGGACACCCTCCGACGTATCTATTTACAAATACGCCACGGCAGCCGTCGACGAATTTATTTCCGCAATTTGTTGGCGAAAACGACGAAACGGCCCAGCGGAAAAGCGGCCAAGGAGCTTTCTGCCGGTGCAGCCGAGGCTGCAGCGCCCGGCCAAGTTGACGTGCTTGAGACTTGCGGATTTCAATTCTGGGCCATTGACAAACGCGGCCGTGGTTCGCGATGCATTTGGCCCGCGGCGGCTGGAGTGCATCCTCTTAGGCAAGGGGCACACGGCGCGGGGTGGTTGACTGACTGGCTGGTTGAAGTCTTGGCAAGGGGTTGCACCGCGCGAGAGAGGCAGTGCAGAGACAAAAACACGTTGACGTGCAGAAGTAACGGGGTCATCGACTTGGCGAAAAGGAGATTTGCACGTAAATATTTAGAAGTGGCTCAAGAAGTGCCAACCCGTTTGTATTGAACGGGCCCGGGGCGGGGTGAATTGCCGTTCCCAGACCAAGCCTTCGTCACGAACACATACAGTCTGTCAAAAAAGTATGGACTCTTCTTATAAGTTTTATAATACCGTTCGACTAAACAAAAAGCATACAGAATATATCTGTGCTTGCAGCGCAAAGGGTGTGAAGTCCATAATTACTAACTTTGGGAAATCCCAATTCAAAGTTTGGCGATTTTTACTAAATAAGGACGCGCATACATTTTAAACTTTTTTAAACTTCACTTACTCACCAAGTTTATGACATAATAAAATGTGTTTTTTGAATTTTACATCTCACCTGCAGTCTCTTATTTTGAAAAACGTTCATTAATTGATGGACTTAACACGTTATTCACACATGAACTACTAATTTGTAATGTAGTCATTTACTAATAAGGAACAAGTCGGTGAAATGAAGAAACCTTGTTAAAAATGTGTTTATTTTATTTTTTTAGCATACCAAAAAAGCTATACAAAAGGATAAAAATAGAAAGAAAGAACACTAAGAAAATTATGTCTTGTAATTATTATTAAAAACTAATGTTAGCAATAAAAGATAATGAAAGAATAATAACATTAAAAGAAATTAAATTTAATCATCTTCGTCATCCGAAGCAGGATAAAGTTCAGTTGCCTTTTTAATGGTGGCTTATTCTTCATAAAATTTATGAAAAATAGGAGATATGAAAGGACACAAATCCAACAGGTTTTTTTCCGCTGTAGAAATTAAATTTTGTCCATCGTATATTTTCCTCATTTTCTGAAATTCACAAACCTAAATTCGTGTTCTTGAAGTAAAGAATTCCAGGCTGTTCTTTGATATACCGGAGCCATCTCACGTTTTTCCAACTGAACAGATTTTTATGTACGTCTTGCGAATGGAAAACAAAGGGATAATATAGAGAATATTGCGATTCTGATTATTGGGGTTTATTAGGATTCTATGAAAACTGGAACCGAGTTGAAACTTGTGCATACAAAAATTCTAAGAATTTCGGTGGCCGATTCGTTCTTGTGAGATAAACCAATTTCTTAGAAAAAAGTCCATAACACGTTTTTTACTCAAGGAATAGGGCATCAATTAATTAATCAAGTCCGAAAAGAAGAGGACATAACACTTCCTTCGCAAATGAATCGCTACATAGTTACGTGAAAATGGTGATATGTAATTAAAGATGAACATAACACCCTTTTCACTGCAGTCACCTGGATTTTTAAAACATAGCTCAAGAGACACTCGTAAATTGCTCCGTGAAGAATGAAAGAAGGACTTAGCCCTCTATCCCCACATGAAGAGGAAAAAATACTTTAATTTCGAGCGCACATAATTCATTTTTCACAAATTTGGACTTAACACCCTTTGCGCTGCAAACACAGATATAAAGTATACGGTGAAAATTTCTCAAAGTAAAATTGAAGTCATGAAAACGAATTATATATATCTTTACGATAAAATGAAGTACATAACTATATAGTAGAATGGAATGAATGGTATTCGAATAAATATTTGTAATCTATCCTCCTCCCTCAAATGCCTTATGTAATCAATGGACACTCCTGTAGATGATACGATTAATAATTACTTATTTATTTATTTACACCAAACAAGGCATCAAGTAAACAATACAAAATACATAAATAATTAATAAGTTAAATTAAATTAGTTTAATTACAACTTAATCAGGCTTAGTTGGGGAGTGCGTGATTATGATGACAATAGGGCCTTTGTCAAGTTACGTTTAAAGGACGATTTAGGAATACCCGGAGAATAGTGGTTACTAATAGTGTTGAATATTCTGCAACATCTATTTATCGGTTCATTATGACCATAGGCCGTGTGATGCCGATATTATTTAAGCAGGGTTGTGTGTCGAGTACGTCGTTGTTGGTCATTAAATTTTATCCTTTTAGCGAAGGTCGAAGGTGAAACTGTCACTAATTAGTGTTCTTCTAGATGAAAGAGGCATTAAGTTTAGAAGGTCTAGTCTATATTTGTAGGAAGGAAGACTATGAAAGACACTCGGGTTGTAGAGGTCCCTCAAGGCGAAAAGTAAGAATTGTTTCTGGATAGATTCAAGTCTGTCGCTGTGGAGCACAAAAACGGGGTTCCAAATTATGCAAGCATAATTCCAATTACTGTTATGAGGACCTTTCATTATAATTATTTCAAGAAGTATTATTATTTTTATGTCTAATATTTTTTATATCTATGTAAATATTACTGGGAAGTTAATCGTGTGGACCCAGAGGGTCGCAGCTCATGTCTTGTCCTTTCATGTTGTTCATCTGCTTTTCTCCACATGCGTTTCCTTCGAGATGAATCGAAAAACTGAATTTTGGTGATAATAAAATAAAATGTCGTTCCGAAACTCAATAGGCTTATTTGCACGCTTGTTTGCAAATGCTGCCTTTTTTCGCCTATTGACTTAATTTCTTCCTCACAATGGGACCATGTACCCCGGACTTTCTTATAGATCATCAAACTGCCTCAACACATTTTATCGTGAACTTGTGAAGCCACAATTTCCAGATTTTTCTTTACGCCATTCTGTTGTTTCCTTTAAAATTTTCTGTCACCTTGTTCGCGGTGTGTTTGCTACCGTTTTAGCGTCCTTATATTGTTTTATTATGGTTTTAACCGTGCTTTGTGGCATCTTGAGCTCACTGTCAATTCTGCACTATAAATATTCGTTTTTGAGAACAGATATCATTAATAAATTTTTTTCAGCAGGTCTTTCACATTCTTTTACCATATTTATAGTTTTGACTGAATATTCGACCTCGTTCAAGTACTGATGAATCCTGAACTCGTCAGTGCTACTCAATTAAAAAAAGTGTTCAGTTTCATATTTAAATAATTTAGAATGCCTATCAAAGAAAACACGTGTGAGTCAATACTTTCATGAGGCCCATTTCACACCTGCCGTGCTACTTATACCGTCAATCTTTGTTATGAGCAACATGTGTAATTTACCAGAAAATAAAAATCATGTAATGTAGATAATGTATGTAAGAACTGCTCAGACCTGGGACACGGATAAAATTCGAAATTCATATTTGGAGACTATACTTTTGTGGTTGACTGTATATGTTCTGGATGTGGGTCTTTCCTGTCCCGGTTTTCGGCGGCTCGGTGCATTGTGCTCGACTTCTTCTTCTTCTTCTTCTTCGCACGGTGCTGTGCACATATCAGCCGCTACACATATGCACAGTGTGCACGGAAAACATACATGAATAATGAACGAGCCACAAATAAAAACAACAGATAACAGAAAACACAACACACACACCGCAACCTCTCCGCCGGCATTGTTATGCCCATTATTTTTGTCGGCGGCGCGACAGTGCATCGGTGGTGGTTTTCGTAACATGCCACTTTGCAAAATAAAGTGTGCACGTGTAACCCGGGCTTATTATTTTGGATAATGGCGCGCCAAGCCCCATTAGCGGCGCGGAAGGAATGAATGACGCCATGTTGTTTGCGTACGCGAGGATTCCGTTACTTGCATTACGGGGAATTGACACGAATACGCTTTGAATCTTTTGAAAGCGAGGCCGATGTGGGTGAATCACTGATTGGGAATCCAGGCTAACGATCAATGGAGTGGCTTTTATCTTTCACCAACATAGTCATGAGAAAATGCTCTTTATGATGCATTGAGAGTACTGGCGGTGAATAGCGAAAAAACAAGCCGCGAGGTGCGACCCTTGAGGTTCACACGGTCAACTTCCCAGTAATATTTACAAAAATATTAAAAATACTAAACAAAATAATAATTATGAAAATACTACTACTTTAAATAATAATAATGTACCTCTCATAACAGTAATTGGAATGACTTAATATTAATCGTATCATCTATGGGAGCGTCAATTGATTACGTAGGTAAGGGGATTAATCGGGAGGGGGGGGGGGCAGGTTACAAACCCTATTGTACGTTATTTGTTATTTTCATATCGATGAAAGCTTTTTAAAGCATATGATCTAGCAAAGTATTGACTACAAAACATTTTACCATTCAAAGCGTTCATTACCACAAATGCAAATTTGAATTTTTTTTTTGATTTTCAAAATTTAAGCAGTTTTTATATTAAAATTAAAACACGGTACGGTGTTTAAATTATGCAAATATTAATAAACTTTGATTGGCTTAACAACACTGTCTTTAGAATAAGAGTAGTCAGGTAAAATCATTCATATGAACACTTTTTACATGGCGACTTTGAATGATTTTTTATTTTAAATTTAATTTTTTAGACATCATGAAAAAAGGTTTTGCTGGTTTGTCTCCAAAAATTGATAAGGATTTATAAATTTTATAAACATTTATTACCGTGTTGTGCAAATCTGGTTAGAAAAAAAATTTATGAAAAAATCATAATTTTTGCATTTTTTTGTTAAATTAAAAAACGGTTCCAACGATTTTTTTATATGCAAAAACATAACAAAAATGTTAATACACGGCGATTGACACCTTAATGATGCAAATACTATATCTGGTTCGTGAGATATAGTGTATGACAGAAATGACATTGAAATCATGATGACTTTTAATGATTTTTTATTTTTAATTTCATTTTTTTTGTAATCATGAGAAAAAGTTTTGTTGGTTTTTGCACAAAAACTGTTTGGAGTATATAAATTTTATAAACATTGATTACTGTGTTTCGCAAATCAGGTTAAAAATTTATTGTTTATGAAAAAAAACCTAATTTTTTGCACTTTTTTCTCTAAAATTAAAAAACGGCTTCAACAAGCAAATTTGATAGATTAATAATACTTTGATAGATTAATAATACTTTCCGATTTGCAGAGCACCGTATATTTGTGTCTCCCGGAAAGTGCGTCACAATTTCAATTATACCATCAAAACTCCATGCGGTGAGCATTAGGCAAACCGTGTTACAACCCCATGCGGGTTGCAATTCAAGTGCGTATCAAAACTCTACTCGCGATGTGATTTTCAATTTTTCGAATTTTTTTAATGCTGGAAAGATTCCGGAAAAGTCATCAATGAAAAGTATCCGGTCAAAAATATCTACCAAAGTCTTTATTTCGGGAATAAGAATATCGGACGATGTTTGAAAGACACTCGCAGCGACGCTGTTTTGCAAATGATTAAAGGATGTGTGACTGAGGTAAATGAAATAAAAAGAAAAGGAGGAAAGATTATTTTTTCTATGAGAAACAAAGTGCATTTTCGATAAGAGATTTTGGTTTGGAAATTAAATGACTAAATCTTAAATCTTTTGCTAATTTACGTTATTTTCACAAGAGAAGCAGAAAACTCATCTTTTAAATCTCGGACGGGATTCCGGCGAATCAAGATTAAAAGTTACTAGCTTAGCTCATGTTTTTGCTTCCTTCGTTTTATGATTCTATGCTCGCAAAGGCACTGCAATTCCACTTTCAAGCAGTTTCCATATGACCCAACCTGCAGCCTATCCATACTTTATTGAAGGTCACACATAAAGCCATGCCTCCCAGCCGTTGGTGAGCAGCAATCTCTGCGGCAAAAAAAATATCGCGTGATGATCATTTAATGAATGCTTTGCTTCCTGCTAATTGTATTCTGGATTCTAGCCGGCTTAGCGCTCCTCCTCTTCACCTTGAAGATAGTTTCTCAAGCGATTGAGTGCAGTTTAAGCAGCTTATTCGTTGCTTGTGCAAGTCGTCTTTTATTCAAATTAACTTAAAATTGCGCAGTCGCACTTCAACCGACTTTACGAACAAAGATAACAGTTAAACGGTGACCATTGCATTGTGTCCCTAATTGCCATTCTGATAGAGATACCCCGGTGCAAAAGGTATTGTGCGGGGTAGCACGGAAGCGCTGAAGTGGTTGCTATTACAGCAATGACATCATTTCGAGCGTTGAGCATAGTGCGAGTCGCAAATCGGAAAAATCGGGCTACGAAGGCAATCCAGAGTAAAGTGGTGGCAATCAAGAGTATTTACATTTTTCGCATTTGCCTATCCTCCGCACACTGCACAGCCCCGAGTAATGATCGTCCACTTTATCACTGTAATACCTGCTACACAAAATTGTAGTGTGCGATTGTGCATTTTCTGGCTGCAGCGAATTGCAGTTGCAGCTTGCATTGCTTTTCACCTCGATACCAGCGACAATCAGGTTGTAGCTTTTGATATGTAGGATGAATTTAATTTGGTTTGCAGGATAGCGAGTCCTGCGAATTTTGTAGAGGGCAGGTGAAAGACGGCCTCGGTGAATTTATAACATTGAAATGCACAGATCCTGCTCAGTGAAAGATTTCATTCCTCGAGTGTCGAAAAAACAGAATTTTTGACTAAATTGAAAATAAATTCCCTTTATTTAATAAATGCATTTTCACCATATTGTTAGGGTCCATTGTTCAAAAATTTTATAAATGCATTTCCACAATATTCTTAGTGTCCTGAAATGCGAATATCCAGTGGAAACTTTTATCGCGAATAGTAATTAAGTAATCTCCTATACAATGATTACACTTTGGTTTTTGTGATTTCAGAATGAATTTGCCTAACGAAAGGAATCTATTAACCTTCCGAAGAAGCTCTACATCAAGAAACTAAACTCCAGTGCTCGGTCCTAGTGAACTCTCAAAAGTACGAAGTTGCATATGGGTGGTGAAGAAGTTGATTTTCTTCACTAAAGAAACATTACCAAATCAGTGTTTCATTCACTGTGGAAGAACATCCGCCTGACTTCCCAAAACACACTTTTGAACTACGATCTGACTGGACTGTTAACCGTTCGACCATTTTCTGTTCCATTTCAACCAATTCAATCCTAGGCCATGCTCCAGGGTTTGTAGCAACTAGGTTATGCCAGGAAGAGTTCACAGCCTCTTGCTGAGCATCATACTCTCGCCACTGGCCACTGGATATTCAGTAAGAACCTCGAGGATTTAACTTCTAGACCATCATTACTGATGAAATGTGAAAAGAACTTCCATCACCTTCGTTAATTCTTGAATTTATTCAACATCAAAGGTACTTACCAAAAATGAGCTATTTGCAAACGTCTCCTTAATGATAAACGTTTTTGCAAAAACATAATATTGTGTAAATCACGCAAGTCTCAATAAAAGATCCTGAAAAAATAACATCTTTTTAATAAATTGACAACTGTTTGACACTACTATCCGTTTCCAACTTACGACAGCCACTGCGTTTGCGATTACCCCTAGTTTTGAATTACCCACTCCATTGACCCCTGTTCCTTACATCAATCGGATCAATACAGCGAACAAAGAATATTCTTACGTTCGCCAACAAAATTTGGAAACAGATGCCTTGAATAATTCTCACTGCAGTGAGAATTGTTCAAGACGAAACACTCGGCTGTCCTTTCTTTGTGGAATCTCTACCACCCATTGGCACACCGTGCAAGTAAAAGTCGCAGAATGAAAATTGAATTTGCAAATCGCTATCCACACAAGTCACTAGGAAGAAATTTAATTGAAATACAGAAGAATTGAATGGAATTTTGATTTTAAAGTTAAGTATTTTGGGTTACGTACATAACTAAGAGTTCAGCTAGAAAAGGAAGCTCACGGATCGTCGAGCCGGTGATACTGTTAGCTACAGCAAATCGCGGTAAACTGTAGGTATGAACAATCTTAGCCAGGTCTCCGACGATAACGCATCTTACAACGAGCGAAACTTCCACATATGATGCGGGACGAAATGGATCTCGAACACATATTACAGAACGCGAGCTTGTCCGACACTTGACCAGGAACAGTCGAAGTGATCGTTTACATACGCGAAAAAGACAGATTGGTAAGCAGGTGCCTTTATCGGTACCTTCTTTAGAAGCTCCCTTTTGTCAGGATGTAGGCAATATAAAAAAAACCCACTTCACTTTGAACGAAACTATAGCCAGTAGCCCACATCTCCGTGGTGCATGGAGTCTCAAAATCCATTGCTAGGTTGGATACAGCGACGTTGAGATCGCTGTCGTCATCGTCAAAGCCGAAAACAAAAAAACACAAATCACTACAAATGGCTTCAAGGATTTTTTGTATAAATTTCAAAACATCACAGAAATGTTAATACGCGTCGATTGACACCCTAATATTGCAAATATTATATTTGGTTAGTGAATGACTTAATATAGATATAGTGAATGACTTAAATGACCTTGAAGGTCATGATGACTTATTGATTTTTTATTTTTAACTAATTTTTTTTTATCAAGAGGAAAAGTTTTGCTGGTTTTATGCAAAAACTGTTTGGAATATATAAATTTTATGAACATTTCGCAAATCAAGTTAAAAATTTATTGTTTATAAAAAACCTAATTTTTGCTAACGGCTCCAACATGTTTTTTTAAAAATTTAATAGAATCACACAAATGTCAATACGCGTCGATTGACACCTTAATAATGCAAATCTAAAGTTTGGTTCGCGAAATATAGTGCATGACAGAAATGACCTTCAAACGGGCAAAACAACAAACCCCCTCGACTGAAGTGCCCCAAAAACTAATCGGCTCTTAAGATTGCAAAGACTGGCTCAACAAAATCGATACGACTTTGTTTACGTGAGTTATGCTCGTAGAAAAAACTGTCCACTAACGCACGTACGTACGTGCGTACATACACATATACGTCTCTCTTTTTAAAACCACTTTACATATACTCTACAGACCTCAAAACGTAAAGAAAAGTTGAAAATTTCGATTTTCGAGGCGATTACAAGAACTTCCCATATACTGGGAAGTTAAAAATAACAAATTATTCCTCGTTGAGGTGGCTATCGCATAAACTAGTATACTTTTTTCTTATCCAAAAAATAACAAAATGGCTGCCATTTTTCGAAGAAAAAAAAACAATTTTTGACAGCCGAAAGTCAGGTGAAAATTGAAAAATTCTTAACCAATCAAAACGATTCTAGTTCATGCGGTAGACATACATGTGTACAATAATATATTCAAAAATCAGAGCAATTGGTCGAGTAGTTTTTCTTAAATCGTGGCGCAACCCTAAAAAACGTTGTTTTGAGAAAATCGCGGTCAAACACTAACACGTTGTGTAATAACGAGCGAGATGATTTTATAGAAAGAGATTCTAACGGTATTTTCAGTCTCCCCACTTATTTAAATAGATGTATATTATAATATAATACTTCACAGTCTAGAGCGAATCAGATAGAAGCAGATGTTAAAAACAAGTGAAGAGCAGCACAGCGTCTCATTATATACGCTTAAAAATAATTTTAAAATCAAGATATCACTCCAAAACCTTTTGTATCATGTTTTCGAGGATATTTATTAATAAAATCCGTAAAATTCGCACATGAATACATTCTTGGAATTTGAATTTATCTAAGATTTCACATCAAAAAGTTTCTCTCTACAAGAGAGAAGTTCGGCTAGTGTGCATCTACTAGTTGGATGTTACAAGTGATGATTTTCAAAATTTCACATGCAGAGGTTAACTAGCCAAAGGGTCCCCTTATACAGGTCGTGTATTTGGGTTTTCCTGTAAATTGTAATATGAACGGTTTATTTCCACTAATAAATGTAAAATCATTTAGAAAAGACTAGCAAATTTCTTGCACTCATGGAGTTTGTAGCTGAAATTTCGCTTATACAAGCTGTACTCATTCAATTTCTACTGTAATGTAGATGATGGATGGTTGTTCCATCCTTTTTCTGTTGTTATGCTAGAGAACATTTTCGAAAAGCTCCTACGAATTTCCTCGTAAGGTTTCTGACATCATCCTCCACATAAAAACTTTCCTAAATTCGCAACGCTCGGAAAACTAGTTCAGAAAACTAGCAATCCTTAAAAATGAAGAGTTGAAATCCCTCATCCGTGGAGCTACCCATCGCAGGCGGCTACTGCCCACCTTAAATCCGATAAGTCCTGCTGCTTGCGTTGGTCCATCTGCAACCGTCGAAGCATTATTCAAAATCGCATGCAAACCGGAATCGCCCGGATGCCATCACGACTCCGCGCCAAGGTGCCGCTTTCACCGACGGCAGCGCTAATCCATCTTTCCCCGATTAGTGGCGGATTGCGATGCATGCAACTGCACCATGCACTCGATTGTGTGTGATATTCGCGTTTCGCTGAAAGTCACGAGTCCGCCGCGGACGGGTCCGGATTGGAGCCGCGGCGCCCGCCTCCCTCCTGCTGACGGCATTGGCACCAGCAACGGCAGCAATGACGATGGCTGATGCACTTGGGCCGTTACTGCCGGCAGCAACGGATTTTCGAAACGGATTACTACGCGGGCGGGAAAGTGGGAAGGGATGGAGCGTGGGTCAGGGACGCCAACGACTGGAGGTGACCGCATCTCAGGGGCCGCTCGTTTGCAATCTGCATGCGAAATTCTTGAGTGGACCGAGTCGGGATCCGCCGAGGGAAATCTGCAGCCTGGAATGTTCCTTTCCGATCGAGTGTGGGCCGCCTTCTCCTTTGCACGCTGCAGTTTCGGTTTCGACTCCGAGCCGCTCCACGTCATCGTCTTGCACCCTTGCTCTTGCTCGCTCCGCGTTGCAACTTCTGCAATTTCAAAGGTCAATAATCTCCGCGAGCTGTGCTGGATGCGAAAAGCAAGTGCGCGGGCAGGAGGCGCCTCGCGAGATAGGTTGTTGGCCGGGTGTTGGGACGCGGGCGTCGATGCATAGCACAACTACAGCTGGAGGCGTTCGATGGCCCGAGAAACGACCATGAGAGGAATGCGCGAGTGCAACGGTCAGGTTTTTGTTTTGTTGTGTTTTGCATTCGAAGCGAGCGCTGACTTCATTTGTTATTTCCATCGCCAGCGATAAAAACTGCAGCACTACGCACTGAGTCAGCCGGGACGTTCGCATTCCAGTCCGAGCTCGTTTCGTCGTTAACTGCATGCTGTTACCTTCAGACGGAGAGTGCATTTTTCGCAAAAGTGCAGAATTGCAAAAAAAGCTCTATCGAATTCGCCGTGACTCTCAGTAAGAATTTCTCCTCTACCGATGACAGCGATGCTATCAGTTGAGAGCTGGAACTCGGCGCGCATTCCCTAGGCGCACATCTTTCGGTTCGTGTCACTGCTTCCATCTGGGTATTTCAAATTTCTGAAATAAATTTTACCCAAAAATTAAAAGATTTCGGGAATTTCGAGGCGAAACTCCGAATTCAAATCATCGAGCAAGACGAAGCCACGTGATAAACAGACATTATGTGGCCTTGTGGAATTCACCTGCTCGTCGCAGTGCCGTGACCTGCCAAATATACTGCAGAGTATATCGAAAACCCGTAATCGGAACATATTCCAATTGAAAGTTGTGCAGGGAAATTCAAGAAAAATTGGCCGACCCGAGTTCACACAATCGTTCCATTATGTTAATTTTGAATCATGTATTTGAAAATTCAAACTTTGCGAACCTCAAACATGGGGTCACATCAATCCTAATCGCACTTGGGAGGTAAACTCCCGCCCATTTTCGCCATTTGCACACGCCCAACAAACATGGCGAAGTGGTGCCGAAATTAATGAATGAAATGTCAAGTTTGTGGGAGATGAAAGCTTACTATGAAGTGATTGTGAACTAATGTTGCTGGAAGTGTAAAAATGTTTCTTAGACGACTGCCGGAAATTATATCACTTACAGCTGTGGACATATATGTAGAACACAAATGCCGAATTTATCCTGCATCACGACATTTCCTTTATAATCATTTAAAAAAAGAAAGCCCTATACAGTTGCTTAGCGAAAAATAAATTACAACAAGCCGCGAAGTGCGACCCTTGAGGTCCACACGGTCAACTTCCCAGTAATATCTAGATAAACATTAACAATATTAAACACAATAATAATTTTGAAAATAATACTGCTTTAAATAATAATAATGAAAGGTATTCATAGCAGTAACAGGAATGAGTTAATATTAATCATATCATCTACGGGAGCATCCACTGATTACGTAAGGCTTTTGGTGGATGGGTGATGATGATTGATTACCACAAATGCAAATTTGATTGAAATTTTGATGGTTTTCAAAATTTAAGCCGCTTTTTTTTAAATTAAAAGACTGCAAAAACTATTAAAAATCTGCTCAAAGTATCCAAACATTTTAAAACTTTGATTGACTTTACAACAAAGTCTTTAGAATAAAAGATATAAGGTAATATCAATCGGAAGAACCCCTTTCATATGGTAACTTTGAATGATTTTTTATTTTTAATTGAATTTTTTCAGAATCATGAAAAAAGTTTTGCTGGTTTCTCTTCAAAAACTGATAACAATGTATAAATTTTATAAACAGTTACTACTGTGTTGTGCAAATCAGGTTAAAAAAAATATTTTCCATGAAAAAACCCTAAGTTTTCTCATTTTTTTCTATTAAATTAAAAAAACGCTGGAACGGATCTTTATAATGTTAAAATAATCAAAGAGATTTTCAAACACGTCGATTAAGACCTTAATGATGCAAATGTTATATCTGGTTCGTGAGATATAGTGAATGGAAGAAATGACCTTGAAGATCATGATGACTGTTAATAATTTTTTATTTTTTATTTAATGTTTCTTGTTATCACGAGAAAAAGTTTTGATGATGCTTTTACAAACACTGCTTGAAGTATATAAATTTTATAAAAATTGAATACTGTCTTTCGTAAATCAGGTTAAAAATTTATTGTTTATAAAAAAACCCTAATTTTTTGCACTTTTTTTTCTTAAATTAAAAAACGGCTTTAACGATTTTTTAAAAAATTTGATAGATTCACAAAAATGTCAATACGCGTCGATTGACACCTTAAACATGCAAACCGTATGTTTGGTTCGCGAGATATAACGCATGACAGAAATGACCTTCAAAGGGTCAAAACAACAAACCCCCGCGACCGAAGTATTCCAAAAACTAATCAGCTCTTAAGATTGCAAAGACGCTTCGATTGTCACCTTAACGAAGTCGATACGACTTGGTTTACGTGAGTTATGCTCGTAGAAAAAAGTGTCCACGAACGTACGTACGTACGTACGTACACACACGCACACACACACACATACATCTCCCTTTCTAAAAACAATTTATATATACTCTATAGACCTCAAAACGTAAAGAAATGTTGAAAATTTCAATTTCGATTTTCGAGGCGATTACAAGAACTTCCCATATACTGGGAAGTTAATAAATACTTACTAGTTATACTGAATTAATGCGAATAATTATACCTAATTTTACCTAAGGTAGATGTGCCTAATTCCGCTCGCAACCTAACTCCGCTCACCTTTCATATTTAAAATTTGAGGGCGCATATACACTCACTGTATCGAATTCCACTCATCTCGTAAATTAATAATTTAACCCCGGTGTTGCCACCCGGGTACCCATCGGTGAATGTGTTATTAAATTTTTTTTTCCAAAAAGATTGAGCAAAACCTTCTCGAATCCCCCATGATTTGAGCGATTTCCTATCGAAATTTGTATTCGACATATTTTTAAAAATGTTTCAACTTGAAAAATGATATTTAAAAAAATAACACGTATGAGCCATCCGGGTATTTCGCAATGTGATTGTTGAGCAAAAATCATGGAGTTTGCGTTTTTGCAGAGCAATATACAAATACAAAGTTAATAATTGTAAAAATAAATAAATTTAATCTTTTTCACAGATATATAAGCAATCAATGATTACAATTCAAATATTTTGTGATTTTTGCTGTGTGCTGATCACAAACGGGCTTATTACATTCGACGCAAGACTTCCTTGTCTTCCTTCTCTTTCGAATAGGATGCTCGTTGCAAATGTATATAAATATATAAATGCATAACTACAACTTTTCTAATGCTAGCGTCTCGTTAATCGGTGTTATCAGTTACCATTTCTGTTACTGACCTTTATAGTAACTCCGCTTCCCGAAAGGGGAACTGTCCCCAGCCAGTGTAAAGGAGGATGGACTCTGACCGATTCTCAGGTTAAACATAGACAGCTGAGTTAAAGGATATGACGAAAAATAGGTGACATTCTGATAATTTGATGAATATCCAAAATATGGCGATCAATCCAGAGCTTTGCAGGGGCTCAATTGAAGGGGTTGTGTCTGTGCTTCCTCGAAACCTTACCAGGGGTATACTGGTACTAAGGAATCCGGGGCCCCAGGGACCTAGTCCCTGCCGGTGTCGGTGAGGAGCCTGTTGGCTGCAACTTAGGGGCTGTGGTTGTACACCCATTAGCGGGTACTTTCATTGTTAATACAGCTTGGAAACGGTTAATGCACGATAACTGGATCCTTCTGTATTGCGATGTATTGGCGTGCTGTTGCGCTTACGACAGGGGTGCCGTTGCCCAAAAAGCGGCATGGATGATTGATAGGTCCAATCTTGACCAAGGGTTAGCAGGAGCCCTGTCAAGCTCTGAAATAAAGTTGGTACCCATTTTCCCAAAGTTAAGTGGCTCATACTTCGGTATGGGTACTTGGCGAGTAAGATTATGGGGGATCTGGTGCGAACATATCGCACCCGTAGCTTAAGAAGCTCGTGGTGTTAAGACTAACATGTCAGGTAACCACGTAAATCTTAGAGTCTACTTGACCTTTATAGTAACTTTCGATTGCGATTTTTGCTGCGTGATTTCGCATAACTTGCTGATTAAAAAATCGGCCCTCTATTATTGGCATGGCTAGTTCTTCTGAGAGCTGGCGTAGGAAAAGTCTGCGTCTGTTAGTTTTTTTTTTGCAAGGACATCATTATTTTAATAGTAAGTTACATACGCAACAGCACCAGCGATATCCAAAATATTGTAAAAAAAACTTAGTGGCCATCTGCACGTTCGTCCACTGAACGAAAAACATGTCGAAAATCAATGAAATATTGCATTATACCAATAAATGATGTAATCAATTTACCACCGATGAATGACATCTTCAATATTATGAAACGTCTTTCATAAAAACAATGAATTCCAAGTTCATTTGATTAAAGAGCTGATGTGTTGGTTGAATCATCCACATTCATTGCATTTATTACTACGCTCCTTAACATGATTGACACAAGTTTGCTTATTAATGAACATGGTAATTAAAAGAATGTATGCGGGTTTATTATATCAATGAATGATATAATTAACGAGAACTATAAAGTTCATTGCATTGAGGAATGTGGACTTTAATATTATGTCAACTATTCGTTCTTTTAATGAATGCTTTTCTTGGTCGGATGAAAGTAAAATCATTAACTCAACAATTCATTTTTATTACTATACATGAACACAATCAAAAACCAATCTGAAGGTAACTATTTTTTCCTTCGGTTCTTTTTCAATAATTTTGATGTCTTGTATCGTCAGATCTATAATTGAAGGTATATTCTCCTATAAAATACCTAATGGAATATCAGAAGCAGAAGAAAAGTTAAACAAATTTATTTGAACACGAAAGTAATTCCTCTGGTTTTTATTATTGTCGAAGAAAAATAGATAGTCAAACTTTACAAATGTAACTAATAAAATTTTCGTATGCAGTGTTTCATTTTTGAAAAAAATGTAAGTATTAATCAAAAGTATTAAAAAAACAAATTCAACAATTTTTCGATAAATATTCAATTAAAATTTGCACTTTAGGTGATTTTTGGTTAGTCTTAAATTCGTAGAAAAATAATTGAAAAACACTATAAAATAAGATCGATTCAGCAAGAAACTTCAAGTCAAATAAATGAATAATTTTAAAACAAATATCAAAAACACATGTGTGAACTTATATCTAATATCTTCAAATAAAACGAATATTTCGGTGATGGAAAAACGTCTTGCCTAATACAATAAATGGATGGCTGTACATTTTGCTTGGTTTTCTGGACGTGCATGATATGATCCTCAACTTCCTGCTGGCTTGAGGCAAAAAAGATTACCGATTCTTGCGAACCTTTGATTGTAAACTTCGTGGTGGTTTTTTTCCCGTAGATTTATCTTTTTCACTATTTTGTAGTAGCCATGTAATGCCCATATCAATGCTGCGTTGCGTCCATCTAGAAAATTATTAAAAATGTTTACCTAAGCATAAGCCAAAAGTGTAGCATAATATGAAATAGTTGATAGTACCATCATGTGGAATATTTTCATACTTAGTTTCAGTAATATCGTTTACATTGGATGTTTTGGTCAGCAAAAGCCTTAAACGTATCCAATAAAGGTTTAATCAAAAAAGTGTTTGCATTTGCTTTAATAAGTAGAACATCTTTTCTTGAAAAATGATCTATATTGTGTAGAAAAAGCAAATATTTGGCAGTACATGCCAGCATTTCTTTCTGAATGCTTTCAAAATTAAATTAAATTTTTCCGGCGTAGCTGCAATGTTCTCTTCCCTACTGTTGTCCAAATTTTCTTTGTTATTATTCAAAGCTAATTTATTAGAAATATTTGAATTTGAAGATTGAGGTTTTGGATTAGAATCATAATAATTTAATGAATGATTAGTAAAATCGTCGCCAGCTTTGGCCATATCGTATTTACGATGTAAATTTCTTTTGAAAACCCACAAGTTTTGAAACGATTGACTACATTCTAAGCACCGCAATACCGAATTACAGCCTAGTTTGTGAAAAGTTTTGATATGCTTGATTAAGCCGTCTACTCTACTTTATTCAGCTTTACAAATAAAACAAAGCATATTCAATGAGATAAATATAATTGCTGCTACTATTTGACTTTTCAAAGTAAATTTAAAACATTAAAACCGTCAAGATTCAAAATATGTCTGAAATCACTTTACATGTACTTACCGCGCAAAGTCACAAATATTCACCACGCAATCACAAAAATTCACTTTGGCTAAATAATTCGAAACGAACTCGAACCTCCAAGAGCCCAACTGCAAGTATGTATCTAAACACAATTTCCATTTGTGAAGAAACGCACAGCTAAAAACTATTCGGCATCAAAGTTTACCGTTAGTAGACGCAATTGGAAAATGATTCTTTGCGTCAATGTATAGCGTTCATTTATTTTATGAACTGATTAGTCTGCTTAGTATTAATGAATAGTTACATTAAAATAATGTATAAGAACATTGTAGCAACGATAATCGTTCATCAATACCATGTTGAATTCAGTCGAGGGTTCTATATGAACAATTAATGTATTGTGTTCGTAGTATGAATGCTCCTGTCTTCATTATTTAACTTACGATGATATATTTTCTTGACAACAAGGCTTATGAATAAATTCATTCCCAGAATGTAGCAAAGTTTGGCGTTTCATTGAAATTGCATAATATGTATGACTTTTTTACATTAAAACAAGTTCAAGTTTACATTAAATCAAGGAATAGCCCATCATAAAATAGATGTATGCAGATATGAATCAATAAATAGTAGGTCATACAAATAAGAAATAAATCATTATATTAATGAAAACTAGTCTATAATAGCCTTTTATTAATAGCATGTCGAACATTTTTTTTAGTGTCCTTGGGTGGAATATGTCATGCACATTTGATCCATGGTATCAACGCCAGCTTTGGTTTTGTTGTAAAACAAAATCATTTCTGGTTTCTGGTGAGATACATCCGAAATCGTAGCATCATTGTGCATTGTACTGAGAGGAATCACCGCTTTGTTTTTCTTCGGAACATACGAACAGATGGTAACCTCCTCGTGAAATCCAAAAAGCGTTGACAATAGCGATCTAGAGTTTGGCGGTTTCATTTCTTGAGGAATATATGTTTTATTTTTTCTGAAAGTACCGACGATAGTGAGCTTCCATGACAAAAAACTCTCTGCCAAGGGTAAGGTCGGGTAAAATCTGTTCATGCTTATGTTCCGGTCAGATCCTTTATAAGCGGCGACCAATTCTTTCACAACTCGTTCTTCTTGATTTACTTCTCGAA
The DNA here is from genome assembly GCA_963942545.1 of Oxycera nigricornis. Taxonomy (NCBI): domain Eukaryota; kingdom Metazoa; phylum Arthropoda; class Insecta; order Diptera; family Stratiomyidae; genus Oxycera; species Oxycera nigricornis. The sequence continues at coordinate 31,411,732 of OZ012662.1, read as the reverse complement.
TATTATCTTGTTTACCTGTATAGAAAATCCTTTTGAGTGGATAAGCATTACTTGCGTCGCACAACCAAAATACTTTTAGACCGTATTTAGCAGGCTTCGATGGCATATACTGGATAAACTTCGTTCTTCCTCGAAAAGGAATGAGCTGTTCGCCGACAGTCAAGTGCCCCGTTGGCCTAACCGCTAGGTTTTCATTCGACAAGTTCCAAACTTCGGAAATAGGTGCAGCTTTATCATCAATCGCCAAAACGTATAAAAGTATAAGCGACTGAAATCGCTTTCGTCCCATCGTCGCACGATATAGTGGATAAGAATTCTTCTTCCACATTTCGTCTATGTGGTCTGTGCTGGAGTTGCTTGCTCCAGCACCTACCAAGATTCCAAAAACAGAGTACATTTCAGCTACCGTAACTTTCTTCCATACACGCGGCTCGTTCTGTGGATACTTGCTATTGTAATCTTGATACTCGACTTGTGCTTTTTTATTTGTGCACCAAACGATAATGTCAACCATTTTCAGCGTGATAAAGTTTTTGAATGTGCCAGACATCGATAACATCGATTGCGTGGTCCAGTTCTCTGTTTAACAATATTTCAAGCCGGAGTTTGCTGGTTTTGAAGCGGTGTTTTATTCCAAACCGTTCTGTCCTTTCCACAAAAGTTGTAATAATGCTGGCTGAAATATCTGAAGCTACTTCGTAGTCACTTTCATTCTCAGCGTCTCTTTTGTCGTCATCGTATTCTTCTTCTTGAGTTCCGTTATCAATTTCAGCTTTGTCATCAACGCAATCTTCACTATCCGATGCTTCAGTACTGGCAGAATTCGGAGCACTATCGTTGGGAAACCAATCTTCGTCTCCACTGTCCGAAAGGCCATCTCTTTGGTCATCATCTTCGGCGAGTAATCACTTCAAGTACTCGTTTTTCCAGCAACAATTATGTTTTTTACACTAAAACTCGGTGATATAACATCAATTTTGAGCATCAGAACTGATGAATCAGACATGAGCGGAATTATGTAGGTACATAATTTTTTATGTGTCGAAAAATTTAACTGATTTTAAATTGCTGTCACAGCCCTCAATGTTAATATTTTTTGATGGTTCAGTGATTATTTGGAAGCTCTTGGACCAAATTTTCAAACGACAGTTTATGGTTTAAAAAAATATTAATTTGGAGAGCTACGACAGCGATTTTTGCTTAGGTGTACGGAATTAGGTTGCGGTACCTTACCCTAACAATGTGGTTGTTGTATTGATCTAAACGTATTTTCATTTGTATGATTTGGTATTTTTTAATAATAACATTTAGTACAGCCATTATTGAATTCAATAATAAATACAAAAAAAATGTTGATTCCGATTTGCGGATGCTTTATAGACCAGTCAAACACAAAAAAATAGTTTTTTACTATCAAAAAATAGTCTCGTATTAAAACACAGACTCATTCCACTTATTGTAATATCTCAATATTATTATTATTTAAAGTAAAATTATATTTTATATTGTTTTTTTACTGGGAAGTTGTCCGTGTCGACCTTAAGAGTCGCATCTCGCGGATTGTTTCAATATCACTTGGAAGATAATTCTCCTATATATGAAAAATCTGAAGGAACATCTTCCCTCCTAGCTTTTCAATAAAATTCCCACAAACTTTTGAATCGACTTATCTGAAAAAGATATTTTGGAGTTTGGAAAATTTCTCAACGCCTTCAACATTCATCTGCATACACAAAACTTGTAGCTTACTACACTGTTAGAAATTTAGGCATAAATATAATACGATTTTCGTATTCATATAGATCCATAAAGATTTCATATGCAAATAATAAATCCTAATATTATACATAGTATAACAAGTTCTTATGAACTCTATACCAGTGCTTGAAATACTAACGTCTTATAAAAAGTATATGATAAAAGTATATACTCTGCTTATACATTTGGTATATAATTTTAATATATTAAATATCATACAAGTCGATAAAGAATATTTATGAAATTAATACTACATAATATACAAATTTTACTCACCTTCCAGTAAAATCTTATTTGTTTCGAAGAAATAAATTTGTTTGTAATGCAACAATAATGTATTTATTTTGTACTTACTACAGTGTTTATGAATATTTTAATTAGAGGCTAATAGAAATATCGGTTTGTTTGACATCTACGTGCTTTTCAAAATATATAATTTACCAGTTCGTATGGAGGAAAGCTTAGTGTATAAAATAACATCGAAAATATTTGAAAACATAATTGGAATCATGTCGTCCAAGTTCAAATTATTAGAGATCTCATGGCTATAAATTGAAAAAAAAATTGATCAAAGCAAACAATTTGCAGTCTTGAGCAAAAAAAATACTATTTCATTCTTAATTTTAATTACATGCTTGATTTCATGAAAAAAATTCGCAATCAATTCATCATTTCCACTTGGTAAGGAAAATATAAGAGAAGGTCTGTAAATCTTAAATAATTCAATGTATGAAACAAAGTGTGCTTCATCACTGGTTGCATAATTAAGACTTTTGAAAATTGCCAGGTTCTGTTTCACAAAATCTTTATCTACACTTGTTAATTTTCCAAATTTAATATTATTTGACATAGGATTATTCATCCAAATGTATGAAAACTGTTGCTGATGTCTTTTAGCCAAAGTCTTGGGTAAATTTATAAAGAATAAAGAATGGATCAATTTCAAATGAGAAACAAGTTTAGAAATCAAATCGGTTTGCCAATTACATATAAAACAAAACTAATTCATGTTTTTAAATCGTCTACAACAGTTTGAGTTCCAAAAATTATGTAATAACTATTGAAAATATAATGTTGCAAGATGTACAAATTCTAAATATTCCTACGTCATTAGTTCTACTACAAATGTATATAGGTAGCTCAATATCTCAAGTTTACCATAGAATTCAAAAAATGAAGCAAAAGTTTGCTTTTACAGAAGTTTATCTAAAATTCTTGGCTGGCGTTTTAGAACTTTGCATAAACTACTTTCACGGTCGTGGGAATGTTTAAAGTTTCAAGTTTAAAAATATATTTTTGGATAAATGTGAAAAATAGTTTGAGATTTTTATCATATTTGATATCAAAAAGAAAATGCAATTTAAAAACTAAGTCAATAACCTCGGGAATCGTTAATTCTAAGGGAAGGCTTATTAACTTACTGTCTAAAACTATAAACTATTGTGAAATCTCCGATTTTGTTGTTCCTGATGCTATAACGTATGAAGGTCGACCAGAAGACTCCTTTAGGTACTCCGAAGTGGGTAGTTCTGCCTACGAAATAAAGAAGCTTTATAATAAAATACATTACATTCGATAAATGCTTATATACTTTTTGGAAAACTATCAGCTGATTTACAGCTTGTTCATCACTTAGCTGGCTGCATTTGATTCTTCCGGATGGTGGTAGCAGTCGAAGCAAATTTAATATGGATAAAGTAGTAGAATCCCAGTCTGGTAATAATTAAAAAAAATATATTTTCGTGCTTTTTTGGACCGATTAGATGTTTACCAAGTTTTGTATGGCACTCAGTTGAAAAGCATTGTTTCCCTGTTTTTCGTAGCACTGTGTGAATATATTATTCATATTTAGACCATTCAGTTGCTACACAGTGCCCTCTATTCAAGAAACGTAAATTAAAGTCGTACGTAATCTGAAAAAATAACACATTGCATATATTTTAGGAAATTAAAATTAAAAAATTGTTACTAATTCCGGGCAAATAAAAAAATATCTACAGCATTGAAAAATATCAAAATGATCTTCTTTCATTTTCTTTTTCCTAGCTGCTACTGTGGTTCGTAATTTAAACTTCACAATCTCAATTTCGCCTGGTAAAGTCGCATTTTTTAATTCTAGAAGGTGACCGACTGCTTCTTCGTCATCAACTTCATTTTCATTTTTGTTATCGTCTCCTGGATTGCCGATTTCTTGTTCTAATTTTCGTTTCTTTACACTATCATTTTTCAGCCTTATTTGCAAATAACCGGTATTTTCATTGTTAACTAATATGCCCTTAAATGTAAAACATAATGACTAAATTCATAAATCTTAACACAAATAAAATCACACCAGCTCATTTTCACTGCAAGCCTTAGGCGAGGGGAAAATGGCAATACAAGCCTGCGCAGTTGCCATTAGTTCGTTTCGTTTTGGTTTGAAACCAAATGTTTCCTCCACGTAAGATGCTAGAAATCCAATAACCTGTTTCCTTTTCTGCATCGGTTAAAGATGGGTTCCTAATATATTCTTGAAGTAAAGGAGCACCGTTGGTTTTTCTTTCGATGAAATGTTTGAGCGCCTATCATGAAAAGTTCAGATATGAACTAAAATATATTTATTTCTAAAGTATGCTATACTTCTGGTGTGACAATCAAACCGGACCCTATTCGTGCGTCACAGCGTCGTAATATTCCTGCTTGCATTGGCGAAGAAACATCTCTTTCTGATAAATTTATTTCCGTACTGCACCCCAGTTCTTTATAAGTGCTATTTTTCAAGCGCAAAAGGAAATTCGGATGATACCCAAAGAACTCCAAATATTCCACACACAAATCTGGCTCAGTTGTAGCACCATTTATGTTTTCGAAACGGTGAAAATCCTTCTGACATATATTCATGTCTTGCATTACTAATAAGCAAACATATTTGTAAATAATAAATAAAAGCTGTGTCTATAATTTCACCATTAAATGTTTATGTACTATTATCTTGATTTTTTTTACTAAAATCATAAGTTTGTGACGTGAAAAGCAAATGTTTACTTAGTATCACGAAACAATGCGGGATCAAAGCTGAGATAAACGTGTAAACACACTTGACATTCGAAAAAGTGCAAAAATCGAACGTGAATAGAAATTATTTTTCACTGCTTTAACCACACAAGCTTTCGTATAACTGAGTAAAATATCCATTTTGCTTCATTTTAATGCTCACCACAAATTTCAAACACAGTTGCTTTGTACAACACATTTACATATATGTTTACATGTAGTTACTTACTTGATCTTACGAAGTCAGAATATGTTAAGCCCTCTCTGCCATCATCATAGCTTTTCACGATGCGCACTATTTTCACTAAATTTTTTATTTGAACTGTAATCAACACTCCCGAATACATTTCGATAACCTTCCTTCCCAAAAAGTTTCAACCGACTGATAAAGAACCTTTTGCTTCAACTCTGTATCTAGTAAGATTTTCATACGATTGACTTATGACAGTGGAAATCTGTTCCATGAAATTTCGTTAGAGAATAGTGTGTCATACTAACTCCGGCGAATGTCATATTATGTTTCGTATATAGACTATAAGTACGTCATATCAAAATTGAACTTATATGTTTTCCCTATTGAAATGATATAAATTTCATTATAAGTATACTTCATAAAATAAAAAAATATAATAATGATACCAGACGTGGTATACATATCAGCTATACTAAAATTGGAATACTAAAATATACCTAAATTTCTAACCGTGTAAGAAAACCTCAATTTTTCAATGAATCCTTTGATATACGTTAGTTTTTTATCTGATTCGATGGCATTTGAGGGAGGTAAAGGAAAGCGTTAGTCGAGGCCACCTCGAAAAGGGTGACAGGACAGTAAAGTCTTGGAAGACACAAGATTTCCAGGGGACACGTGAATAGAAGGCGTTGATTTCTGACCCTAGAATTTTTCGGATAGGCGGAGTCTAAGCGGAACCAATGAGATAGCTCGTCGCAACGATGCAATGGCAGAAAATGGAAAAAATACAATTAATTCATTTTTATTAGACGACACAGAGCTCTCGCATGGCTACGGATCGTTACTTTTTTCAAAACGCTGGCACCAACTCCATTCAGGCTTATCTGCGTAGATACATATTGCAGTTAAAAGTACACAAATTATTCCAGTTTCGGGCGCCCACATTTAGATACAGATACTTGAGACTCTAATTTCGCCACCAATAATGTGCACAGGATTTTGAGAATACTTTTCGAGAAATTACTGATCTTCACATGTAACATGTGTCCCGAATTTGGCAAGATCTTATCAATATTGTTGAGTAGTAAGAATAAGACTGTTTGTAGCTAGCGATGCACACAGCAACCGCGTCGAGGCTAGTGTCTAACTATAGACTATAGTTGGCTTAGGAGAAGGAAACTCGGCGCTAGCTGATCGCAACACTATGGACAAGTGGAATCCTGCAGGCAGGCCTGTAGAGAGGGTGGCGGGAACGGGGGGATTCCCCCCGGGCCCAGAATTTTAAAAGGGGCCCGGATTTTAAGACAGAAGTTATATTTTAGTACATCGTTATGTTGTGTCTTTCATATTGAAAGAAAGAGAATTGTCTAAGTACTATTCCATTATGGTTGATACAACACCTGATTCAGGCCATGTGGAGCAAACTACTTTTATATTGCGCTATCTCCGCACTGATAGTATTAGCCGAAACTATTCCGTCGAAGAGCGTTTTTTGGCATTCGTGGACTGCCACAACAAAGCCGGGGAAGCAATTGTTTCTTCAATTCGTCAGGTTTTGGGTGAATATAACATCCCTCTGATGGAATGCCACGACAATGTCGACAATGGTAGTAACATGCAAGGGCGTCGTCAAGGGGGGTCAAGTTGGGGCAGCTGCCCCCCTAGAGATTTAAAAAAATGTAACCAAATGCAAAGCAACCAAAGTCCTAATATAAGGCCAATCAGTTGGCTTGCTTTGCCGACCAATCCCTCACGACAAAACTCGAATGAGTTCATCAGGTGCAATACAACTTCCAAATAGGGCTGCCAAATCTGAAAAATAATAAATCTATAAAAAAATTAAATGTCGAGATTTCGGCGAGGTTGTCGGGAAAATTGACATCAAAAAAATTTTTTTTTTTTTTTAAATCTGCTCTTACTTAAAAGTACTCAAAAGGAAATTTAGCCTTTTTCAAGTAATACACTAATCTGTATTTTGTTGCCAAATGCATTTAGTACAGTAAGGGCCTTAAAATTGGACAATTCAACTATTTTTATGGCTTCGGCTTAATCTGTTTTTCGGGAGATATGGTATTTTGTCGGGAGTCGGGAAATCATATGAATAGCCGGGTGCTCGTCCCACAAACTGAATTTAGTAATCAATGATCTCAACACACTTCCTGAAATTCGGAACGCCATGGGAACCACCAAAGATAAAATTAATTTTTTTCGGGAATCTGTTTTGAGGAAGAAGTTAATACCTAATATTTCCAGGCTCTGCGAAACAAGATGGAGTGAAAAACACAAAACTATCAGAGTTTTTAAAGAAAATTTTTCATACTGGATGCCTTAGAAACCTTATCTCGCCAGGGAAATAGTGCGACCAGAAAAAGTGTCTTCAAACTCCATGCGGCTGCTTCCAGAGTTTCGTTTATTCTTGGAATTATGTTGATAGCCAAATATTCCGCTTTGATGGAACCTGTTGTTAACGTACTCCAATCTGTAGCTTTAGACGTGGTCAATGCCTCAGAACATGTTAAACGGATTATGCAATTACTTAAAAGCCACCGTGACAATCTCGAAAAAGTGACAGACGAAATTATAAAGGAAGCTACTGTTGTTGCGGAGAAAGTCGGGCTGGAGGAGGACATTATATCAATGCCGCGTATTATGGGGAAACAACGTCATCGAAGCAACCAACCAGCAAAAACCCCTTCAGAATACTGGAAGAAGTCTTTAATAATACCATACTTGGACTCTATTATTGCATCCCTTGAAGTACGTTTTGCTGAAGAAAACACTTCATCATTTGCATTGCCTAAATTACACCCGGCGCAAATGCAAGCGACATCAATTGAAAATCTCAAAGAAATTTGCGAAACTATCGCCCAATTTTATGATTTACCGAATATAAAAAATGAAATCGAACTTTGGCAGCAATTGTGGCACGATAAGCCCAACCCAACAAGTCTAGCAGTTGTTGACGTCCTACGAGAGGCAAAAACCTTCTTTCCCGAAACGGGAAAAGCGTTGAAAATTTTGATCACTCTACCGTGCATAACCTGTACGTACAGTAGAGCGATCGTTTAGCAGTCTCAGGAGATTAAAAACATGGCTAAGAAGCACTATGGGGGAAAATCGCCTTAATGGTCTACAAAATCCTACAAAATTTTCGTCACAAAGTGGTCGAAAAATTTACAAAAACCCCCGAAGATTGTGTTTTAATTAACTATAATTATGTCGTAAATTCTTTTTGCTTCATTTTTGTAATAAATATAATAACTCTTTTACAAAGTTTTATTTTTTGTGCAATCGAGAGCTCGTGCAGCTTTACATATTGAACTTTGATTTTTTTTTACATTCTCCATAATATCAACTTGCCCCCCCCCCCTGGGTCGTGGGCTGGCGACGCCCTTGGTAACATGAGTGGTAAATACACTGGGAAAAAGGGGGCCCGATATCAAAATTCCCCCGGGCCCGAATTTTCTCTCCACGGCCCTGCCTGCAGGTCGACTGTGAGGCATGAATCACGAATCGCTTACATGTTATGTTTAAGGGATCATTCTAGTGTTTAACATTCATAAATCTATTTAGATTTTTTTTTTGACGAATTCCGAAAGAAAATACCTTCAAAAATAACGTGTTAAAATTTTGCAATCATTGAATCAGTCTAACTTTATTGATTTCAATATTATAGGAGTGCGTCTATGGTGTGCACGAAACACACTTACACTTATATACATATACACTAATAGTAAGCTGTTTTCCCAGTTTTGCTGATTCATTGCTACACAGAACGATACACAGATTTTTTTTTGTATTTTAAAAGAGAAATTTGGCCTTGAAATGTTTCATGTCAACGTTAGTCTTGCTTTAATGATTTTACGATAAAAAAAGTTTAAACGTGTTTTTCTCAAAACCACTTTTTTAAACAGGGTACGCAACTGTTCTCAAAAACTATTCGAACGATTTTCTTGAAATTTTAACCACATGTTCATTACATGTAAAGTCATCGTTAGATTAAATAAATACTTTTCATTTTTATATTATTTACCAACGAAAAATTACCAAAATAAGTATTTTTGAAGCGTAACTATTTTTTTTTGGTTTGCAAAAATAATTATTTTAAAGGTTTGTGCGATTGATGATTTCTTATCTCTAAACAATGATTACCGTTGATGTCACGAAATTTAAGATATTTATACAAATGCCGCCATTTTGTTTGTATATATAGTATACAGCATATAGACAAGTTTGTTTTGCACAATTCAAATGTATATTCAATAAGCCCAAAATGAGGAGGATTTTAAAATTCATTATAATTATTTTTTCATAAAAATAGCTTTTTTTGACGCGTTCACATTAGAATGATTTTTTAATAAATAACAAAAACGATAAATAATTTTCGAAATAGTTTTTTCGTGTTTCTAATTGCGTGTCCGCTCCAAGTTTTGGGGTTTCTAGGACTCTGTTGTCATGTTGTCTAAAGATATAGAGAGAAATAGAAATAGAGATAGCATCGGCTAATTGGCGTTGCCATTAAATAATGTAAAAAAAAACTAACCTAAGGAGAAGGAGTTATATCGAAGGATTTCCTAAACTAGTACTAAATGTGTTTTTCTTAGTAAGTTAGAAGTGTTTTTAATTATATGTCCGCAACTGTATTTGATCTAATTTTCGACAGTCTAACAAACATGTTTACACTTCCAGCAACATTAGTTCACAATCACTCCATAGTAAGCTTTCATCTCACAAAAATATCACATTTCATTCATAAATTTTCACAGCACGCCGCCATGTTTGTTGGGCGTGTGCGAATGGTGAAAATGGGCGGGGAGTACATGACCCAGGTGCAGTGGCATAGTATGACCCGATGCGAGGGCGCCAAATTTCAAATTGTAAAATATTGCAAATAAATAATAAAATAATTCGTCAAAGTGTAGCTGTTTCAAGTGCAATTTTACTTTTAAACAATGCTTGCAATAGAGTGGCATTCGACACATATCTAGTAAATAAAACGTATTATAAATAATGCAAGTAAGCAGATCAATATTAAAAATTTCTTAACGAAAAGCAAAGTCCTTTCGAAAAGCAAATGGAATGATTGTATGAACTCGTGTTGGCCATTTGTCTTTTTGGATAACTGACTTTTCACTGCACGATTTCGGTTGGAATGTGTTCCGATTACGGCGTTTCGCTTTACTCTGCAGTTTATTTGGCAGGTCGTAGATACTTCCGAGAATTAGCATAAACTTTGCACATGACGAAGTGGTTGCGGACGGAGCGTTGACCCTTTTAGTGAAGCAGAAAAACGTATGTGCACCTTACAATTGTCAACTGCAGTCATATTTGAGTATATTATACGAATTGGTAAGTTTTAGGGTCGACCTACTTATTTAAGAGGTTGTTGACCTGCGATCCGAAACGATAGCGTGCTGCAAAGAACAGGAGTCGAAAGGAATCGTTTGCCAACGGTCAAGAGGAAAGTGGAAGCAGCGCTCGGTGTTGCGGAGAAAGTGAGCAGCTGCTGGATCGATAGCAATCAGACATTGCTCTGTAGCAAATGGAATGCTGGAGTTTTTTTTTTTGGAATGAATTGTCCGACATTTATTTTCAGTGAATGCATGAAAATTGGATGGTTAAGAAACAGTTACGCGCTGATTAATGCGTATGGCGAAATGGTAGTACGTTTGTGTTGAGGGGCTAATTGATGAATTCCGCACATTTTTCAGTGTGAAAATGGAAGCTCTTTCTGTGAAGCTGCAATATAAGGTCGATAAATATTAGTTCATCTTCCATTAGTATGTATCTACGTTAACTACAAAGGTCTTCAGGTTGAAAATGACTGAAATCATGAAAAGGATACTTTTACTGATTTTTACCGACTGGAAACTAAATAATATAGATGCAAATTCTACACTGCCAAATATTTCTACTGTTAAAAAACGCTATTTTAACACCAACCTGAAATAATTCAGATCGGTTAACTAAGTTTTTTATAAATATATGTAAAGCATAATTTAGCGATCTTGAAAAACTTTTCGTATGTGTGATTTGATTGAAAAGATATGTGAACGAGAAAATACGCGCAACTTAATTAATTATTTACATTATTGCTTTGTAACTAATGGTACGATTTGCACACCTAGACAGGTTTTTTTTGTTTTGAGTGTAAGCCATACGAAAAAAATGGTATAGTGATTATTCTTAATCCAAAATACTTGTCTCCAAGATTAGCCAAGAGCTAATAACGAGCCAAGTAAAGGAATCAGGCTACTTGAACGAAGCGAAGCCCCTTTTTTTGGGCAAATGTAAGAAAAAAACATATTGATATCATTTCCATCTTAGGTTACGATAAATGAATAATTATACAGTGTTGTAAGTTTCCATTGGATAATTTTTTTGAATACAATGATTACAAAGAACATACCGAAGGGCATACTTTTTTCAATTATGGAAAAACTTAACTTTAATTTTAAATTACTAAAGACTCTGATCTTTTGTAATAATTGACTGTCAGAAGTGCAAATGTGTATTTTATGTTTAGTTTTTCCAGTTTTATTGAATTCAAAAATGGCTGTATTGCATTTAATAAAAATTAGATGAGCTCGTTAAAATGTTAACACTTATGATCGATGCCTCAATATGAGAGATATTATGCGGAACAGAAGTTCCTTGGGTTTGTCAAAACAAAAAACCCTATCGAACCGCACCAAAATGTAATCAACTCAGGTCATTGCTAAGACGATTCAATAGACACCTCAACCAAGTCGATATGACTTTTCTTTCGTGAGATATCTTTCTAGATATCTCCCCACGCACATACATACTTCCTTCTACAAATACCTTTAAATTACTTAACTTCCTGGAGGTTATTTTTTTAAAAAAGTGTGAAAATCAACTTTCCACTTGATGAATTTTAAATTTGCTGAAAGCAAAATGTGTACTTGCCTCGAAAGTAACCAAAATCGATTCTGCCTGTTTTTTCGCTAATACTCTTCTATTTATAACAACCTTAAAATTCAAATGTAACTTCAACAGAAAATAAAGTCCTAATTCCCGAAATCCCCAATCCTCCCAATCGCATCATCTCCGAATCCCCTGACAAATCCCAATCTCTTATCCCTCAAGTCCTTATCCCCCAATCCCCATATTTCCCATAATCCTCTAAATCCCCATGATCCCCATAATCCTCCTAATCCCCAATCCCCCAATCCTCAAAATCTTCCATTCTCCGAATCCCCCGAACCCCCATCAAATCTCCATCAAATCCACATCAAATCCTCATAAAATCTCCTATCAAATCCCAATCTCTTATCCCTCAAGTCCTTATCCCCCAATCCCCATATTTCCCATAATCCCCATGATCCCCATAACCCTCCAAATCCCCAATTCTCAAAATCCCCCAAATCAAAGTCCCCCCAATTGGGGGGAATTCCCCAATATCCAGAACCTCTCAAATTCCCAACTCACATAATCCCCTAATCCCCCAAATCCCCTAATCCTTCAAATACCCCAATCACCATAATCACCCAGATCCCCTAAACCCCTAATCCCCAAATTCCCAAAATCCTCCATACAGAAATATGTAGCTTTGCGTGATGTCGCCTCATTTGGGCGGAAATACCTCGTACAATATGAATCTATTGGAACAAGCGATACTGTAAACGACTTGGAACAACATTGCCTTTGAGTAAATTTCCAGTAAAAGTGAAAACATAGAAGCTGTGGGACTCGAAAGATGTTTCCTCTTTTTGGCGTCGTTTTTGGCTTATAATTTTTTTATTATTGACACCACATAAAAATATAGTATGCATAAGCTGCGGCGAATTAAATTCTACATAAGTCTGTTATGAACAACATTTTTGTAGGAGCTGCGGTTCCTGAGATATAAGTGTGTTTCGCTGTCGTCTCCTTGTCAAGATTGCTGCTAAATGTAGGGGCATTCTTTGGAACATTGACGTCATTTCCTTGACGATTTGACTGAAATAACAAAATTCTAGAGGTCATCTCAAATGTATGTCGAATGATGACATTTCTTCAGAATGATCGGTTATTATAAACACAAATAGAGGCAGGGCCGCTATATAAGACTTTAATTTCAAGTTAAATTGAAAGGTGCACACTTACGTACTGCGCTAATTTTCGCTTCTTGATTTATTGGGGATAAACTAAGCATCTACTTATGTATGTAAATCGAATTCAGGTGTGTTCCAAGTCAAATTGCTTATTTTCGGGTTCAATTTGGTGATTCTTCATATCAAACCGGCGCCGTTCCATATCAAATTACAGCTTTTACAATTAAATTTATATTGAAATAGTGCCAATTTGATTTGGATGAGCCTCAACTTGATATGGAAAATCACCAATTCGATTGAAAAATAGCCAATTTGATTTGGAAAATACTTAAATAGAAGGAATAATGCTCTACATGGTACTATTATATCACCCACATAGTATCACCCCTCTGCTTTACTTGGTAAGTTTCAACGGAAAATGCCATCCATGAATTAGAACTTAAAGTAGGCGCGGCGCGCGCACCCAAACTATTGCGAGTATCAGTATTCGCGTAAAATATTGCACTGTTCTTGCGAATCGATCGGTGATAGAATGATGCCAATCGGTGAAAATCCCATGACTATAGTTATCCGTATGACCATTGAAGCAGCAGTACTCAACGGAAACAGTTAAAATTAAATTTGAAGGCTAACAGTGAAAGCGTGAAGTTTGTCGCCCCGCGCATATGTACATACCTATATTATGAACACGAATTTAAAGTAATGAGGCTTATGCAAAATTTAAATACAGGATCACAGTAAATGTGAAATCGTATCTATATATAAATGAAGAAACACTGAATGTATCAAGCTATAGTAAATTGCCTTTAACATAGTGAAAAATCTTATAAAAATGTTTACAAAAGCAAATCGACGAAAATCATCTAAAAGTATAAGGTTACCATACTATAACTAATTTTGTTTCAAATCCTTAATCACATATACCATTCATTATATCTATAAAATACCTATAAAATCATTTTATACTTAACAGAATCCTCCTCTTTCGTTTTAGACATTCTCTTATAATCGACCAAATCGACTGATCATGATTGCAACAAGGATCGCGAGTGCAGTCATTTACAGTAACCCGTAGATCCGAACTTGTGCTGGACTATCGTTACAAGAACGGACTTATGGGCATCTGTCAATGTTTACATCCTAGCCAACCTGATTAGGTTAAAAAAATCCTCGATCACACTTTTGAATTCCTATACAACTTCAGGAAAAACGTGTGAGTTTGTTTGTATAGCTGGATGTGACTTTTCTTCATTTTCAAGTAATCATGGTTTTGTTCAACAGGACTCTTTTAATATTGCACCGTGGAAAGCATTATAAACGGGTTTATATATGGTCAAACAATGAAGATTGAAACTTATAAGAATATGAACAATAAAAGTAAGATAGTTTGAGAAAGTCTAGCTCATCGCATGCGTAGGCTGGTAAATGGGATATAGTACTAAAATTTTCAAATCAAATTTTTTTCTGGGACACGAGATGATGAGCTGTGTCCTTTAACAAACTTAAACAAAGATATCCAATCCCTTCAACTTGCTGTTAAATCAGGAAGCGAGAATATTTTAAGCCTCATACTGTAGACTAATTGTGTTTTATTGGGATCGAATTTCACGAGCCAATTATTTACCAGAGGCTTAAGATAATTTTTTAAGTAGTTTTAGCGTAGATTTTCTTAAAAAAATATCTTTGTCCACCCAAATTAGCAAATTTACTATTTTATGCTTTCGTGCCAATACTTTTTATAAAAAAATGCGCACCTTGAAAATGACATTGTTTTTATCCTGGATTAACTAGTCAAAAACATAAAAACTTAGATTTCTCAGATACGAGCTTGATCTACAGAAAGGCTGGCTACTCGGGTGTGCTAGAAATAGAATTAATGATACAATATTTCCTACGAGTTGACTCATTCATTATGGGCTCAGAAAAAATTGACTTGTTCATTTTTGCTGGTGAATATTCGAAAAAATGTTTTTTTCGGTTAGTCTGTGCATAACTTTATATCATTTTCAATATTTTGTTTACGGAAATATAAAATATTAGACCTTCGTTGTGAGTACGTTGGCTTTATACAGTTTCAGACACTATTTCGAATCTCGCAATATCATTCCTGCTGCCGAAAACTGTTTTACCATTAACGGTTTGCAGTCTCTATATAATACTTCTCGATCTCCGCCGATCTCACCTTAGTTAAAGTTCAACTGCGTGTCTATCGAGCCGCTGCTATTATCACTGAGGAAGACCGAACGATTACGGTCGAAAATCGATTACGAATCCAAATAAAGATACACAAAATCAAAAGGAATTTTTTTTTTTATAAAAAAACAACACGTAGTATTTTGTGAAGATGAAATCAATTACTAATTCCGCTGCTGTTATGCCAATTAACTTTTCATTGGTTTATTCTTACTTCAAATACTAACGAATACAAGAATCCCATAAAAAATATTTAAGGTACAAACGTCGTTGGGGTATCAATCATAAAACAGCGTCCACACTCTTCTATCGTTAAACGACTAATCTCCATCCCGTCGCCGGTAGATATTCTCCAATTCTCAAATTTCCCGTCTTCTTTACCGGCAAAATGAATTTTCCATCACTGCGAGTTCAAGAGAAAGATAGTCATCGGGAGTTTAGATCAAACATTTGATTTTTAGTACCCATAGTGTGAAAGGTAAATTTGAAAACGTTTAGTAATTGCCTAATCGAATGTTAGGGAAATGAGATAAAATATTGAATTGATTTTAATATGTTGTAAGCGACCGTAACAATCTGTAGCTTTAAAACTTTCCACCGAAATCATATTCTTGGTAGAGCTATGTGGTTTAAGATTTATCCATCTTTTTTTGGCAAAAGTTTTACTTTTATGGTGAAGACTGTACGTTATTAATCTGCATCTAATATTTTCCTTATGCTATATATTTATTTTTTCCTCTATATAATTGACGTAGACCATGCATTTTAAATACGGAATTTCTTTTACTGATGCTAAAGGAATATATTTCTGTGTTTAAATCTTCCACCAGAAGTAAGTAATAATTCGTTGGCTACTTATGTCTCGAAAATCGTTAAGTTAGCAAGGTAGCATCCTGTTGTTGTAAAACAAATTATTTTCAAAATTTGCTAGACCTCATCTTCCGTTGTATTTCAATTCCCTCGTTTTTTACGTGAAATTTTAGGTATTTTAGTTTAAGGACATCGATAAATTTTTACTAGAGGAAGAGGTGGTAATTTGGAACCCTACTTTGTTTTTTGACTATTGTAAGAAAACGATTTCATTAATCATCTTGAAAAATGGCTTTATATACTTCAAAACTTATTAACTTTTATATTTGGAACGAAATAACAAAATAAAACCACTCATTATAGGAAATAATTAGCTTTATTGAGAAAATGAAAAAAAATGTGTTTTGAGTTTTGGTGCCGGTATTATGGAACCCTACTTCCTACTTGTCTTTTCCCTCGCATACCAATCACTTTAACCACTTTACTCTGTACGATAGATAGTCCGGTTTTGTCAACGTTAAAAATTCTCTCTGGAGGATGTTTTTGGAATTCTTCTTGAAGGATATCAAAGAACTTGTCCACTGCTTCTTTATTGAAACCTTGAGCCCGAGCACTCGAAGTTCCTGTTGGTGATCGAATGGAAAGTTTATCTTTGTGGCGTAATAAGAAATGATCAAGCCAAGCTCGACCTGCTATGTTATCTCTAAACGGATGTTCAATATTATTTTTTGAAGCCAACTGATAGGCCATTTTCCGAACATCTTGACGGGTCAAGCCATATAATTTGCTTTCCATAATGAGAAGGTATGACACAAGGCTATCTTCAAGATGAGATGTCAGGACAGGTTTTCTTCCTATAGTAGTTTTTACAACCTCATCGTGAGGCTGGTCGCTGTGCACAAACCTTTGCAGAGTAGTTTTTGGGACATTATAAAGTTTTTTCAAACCCATTTTCTTTTCTCTTACTGCCTTTACAGCTTCCATCATATTATTGTTGGTCCATTGTTTTCTTTTCGCCTCTGGCTTTGGTGACAATTGAGCTCGAGGCATGACTGGAACTAGAAAAAAATGAAGATGAATACATTGCGAGTAATTTGGAACCCAGCTCCATGTTACCCGCACCTATGGCGTTCCAAATTCAAAACCTTACTAAATTAACAAATAATCAAGAAAACTAAATCAAGTTAAAAGATACATTAAAACTTACCTATGACAATCTGAACTTGTGCATATGGACTTGCTATAACACCCACTGACTTTGTTTTAAATTAAAACAAAAACTTTTTACAATTTTAAATTTCAACTGCGTGTGACAAATAAAATTCGATGCAAAATCGGCACAAGTGGTAGCAAATATGCTCTATGGTATCAGTACAACGTAGTTATATAGTTTTTTGATAGATGTCACTGCCTGTTACCGAGATGTTAAGGGGTTCCAAATTATCAGAAGGTTCCAAACTACCACCCCTTCCTCTATTTATTTGATAGTTTTTTTTTTAATTAACTGGCAAAAAGTTTTTCTTTCTAGAAGAAAGTCGGATACCAGATGAAGTATTTGTAATTTTTTATAACAATTTTCAACTAACTTTAATGGTGAAAAATATATTTCACTTGTCTAAAAATAGACTTTAAAATAAATGAACGAAACAGAATTCTTACCTAAGAAAAGATTTTAATTTTCTCCACCTCCCACTTGTCCCGTGTAAAAATTCGATCGAATCTTTTCATAATTGAGGGGCTCCTTCTAAAAAGGTTCTAGCGACGAAATTGAATAAATAGTGTTGGCAGTGTAAATAATATTTTTCCGACAAAGTCTGTTTGCTGGTATTTTGTTTTGCTCAATTTTCAAATTATGAAAGACTCACTGAAGACACGAATTTCGCCGTCAATGTGAAAGGGATCTATCCAAAATAGAATTTGTAGAATTCTTTTTCTAATACCTGATCAGTTGCCAAAATGTACATAGAACCTTTTCAGAGGGAGCCCGTCAATCAATGGACGCTTGTTAAAAAATTACGCATTGCGAATTTGGAAATTCTGCGTTGCCATAAAAACGTTATGAGATAAAAAGGAGATGGAATTGAAAAGGAGTATCTTGCTAGAGTCATTTTAGGTAGCTTTTTGCACTACATTCATGAAAACCCAATAAAATACAATTTTTGGCGAAATGGTCACGAAGAACGAGCGCAGTGTGACATGGTGCATTATCAAGAATAGTCTCTCCATAAATTCGGTCGCAGAAAGCATCATTTCACACACTTGAACACGACGCTGTTTTCCCATGAAATTGAGGATTTTTGGCACCAATCGCGATTTGACTCTTCTGAGGCCCAAATCATCTTTTAAAATGGTGTTGACTGACCCATTTGAAATTCCAAAAGCATCAGCAAGCGCTCTAGTAGTGAATCGATTTTGCAGCACCAATTCTTTGATTTGCGTGACGTGATGTTCATCAGTAGATGGTTCTTGGTCGTCTTTGATGTGGTTCGTCTTCAACGCCTTCACGGCCCTCTTTGAACATTTTATGCCATTCATACACTTGTGTTTTAGACATGGCCTGTCCACCGAAGACCTTTTGCAACATTCTGAGCGTTTCGCCGCAGAAATTTCATTCCCATCACAAAATTTAATCCAACTTCTTTGTTGAATATTTTCGGACATGGTAAAAATCGAAAAAAATCACTTTTGGCTGTTTACGTAAATGAGCGTCACTGCTCAACTAATGAAGATATTGCCGTGAAATTTGACATAGATGTCAGTGACAGTTCTTTCAACTTAAAAATGAAAAGATTTGTCCCTATCAAAATGTCCGCAAAATTTAAATTGAAAATTTCGGGTCATATTTGTATACAGTAGTATATGGGAAGATATTTGGCCCACTACTCATTTTTGTGTCGAATCTTTGAACTGTCATAATTACTCATAGTCATGTCGATTTTCGTTTAAATTCAATAGCTCACACAAAGCTCGAAAAAGCAATGAATTTTAATGTAGGTGTGTATCCAAGTTTGCACTGGAAAAAATGAATACGTAATGTTAACACTAGCTTATCTATCTACTTGCAGTGTATCTAATCATTGTCGACTACTAAAAATTCAAACTACAAATACTTTCTTCTCGAATTTGCATGTATAATGCCATGCAAATTAGTTTTGTGATGTTTCCATGTGAGATTGGCGATTTATTAAGAGCTATTCACTTGGCGACAGGGTGGATAAAAAAGTTTGTTGTTTTTGTATTTTATTTTTTCCTCTTAGTCCTTATTAATGGAAATCAAAACAGTCGTCGGTAGATAGTAGATAGATCCGTTTTGATTAGAATTTTTCTATAAAAAACCAATGAAAATTTATTTATAGCAAATAAAACTTTAATGAATTTATTCAAAACAAAAATTACTCATGTATTAAAGCAAATACAATTATGTTTATTGGACATGTTTCATTCGTAAAGATAATTTCAATTCAATTGTCTTATACTCAATTTATTTGGTGAACATAGTCAAGCATAAACTTTTGGCTCAGCCTACGACAAACTAAAATAAACCACAAAAAAACTTCTTATACACCTCCAACATATGCAAATGACTTTAAAACGATCTGCATTTCTAATGGCATAGCAATGTTTCAGATATTCACTACCGCTCATAAATATTTGCCCACCATATAAACTGAATACAGCTATCATGAAAAAAGGTGAAAAACGAATGTTGCTTTCATTGAACACGAATTTAATTTATTTAGAAATTTGAACAAAAATTTGTTTAAAAATATTACAATATCAGAATTTTCACTCATCAAAGTGTCCGCCGTTACTTTTAAATACCTTATCTCAAAGTCTTGGCATTTTGTTTAAGAATTTTAATAGAATTTCCGGTGAAGCTTCTAATCGCAAAATATTTCACAGATGTTCAGTGGATGATGGGCAAATTTTTTTTCACGTTCCGATCCAGCACACCTCAGCTCGCAAGACATCAATGGGATTAAGATCCAGGAACTATGATCGCCAATTCATAACATGCAGTTCTCCTTCTGTTGATAGCTTAGTTCAGTTATCCTCCGCAGAGCTTGAGTAGTGCTTAGAGTCAACATCCTGTTGAAAAATGAATCCATGGCCAAGAATCTGCAGGTCAGATGGTCGCATTTCGTTTTGAATTATTTGTCAGGTATCAGTTCTTCTTTATTCAACAGGTAGCTTTGCAGACGTTTCCGATTATATCTAGAATAACTTTGCCCGTCACACTATGTCAGAAATAATCTCAACCATATTTTGAATATTTTAAATACCTAAGCCACCGAACATTGGCCATTCTCCTGCTGAACTGCTTGAGACGTTCTTTTTTAAGCTTACGGTATTCAGTGGCGTATTAAACGATTTTGAAGTTCAATTTCAATGATAGCTCCTTAATAGAATGTTTTAGACACTTTATCCTTCGTATAATCATCTAGTGACATTTATTGCCAACTTATTTCTCAAAAACACATTTTCCAAGTGCTTTTGAAATGCTTGCGAAAACACGTGTTTTTATATCCGAAAGTGCTCAAAAGTCTCAAAAACATGTAGTTTTGGTGTGTGTATCTAAAAATTCTTCACAATGTGTTCAAACTAAAAAAAAATTCATCGATCGAAACATAACAAACTTTCGTGCAAAATTTACCGAAACTTGTAATCTTAATATTAAATGTTTGATCACCCTCCTGTGGCTATGATCCTGGGTCTTTTAGTATTCAACTTGTTACTTACACCTCTAGTGACACTCATATGCTTATCCTGTAGTTGCCAAGTTTTCTCGATATATAACATTTTCCAGGCCACTTAAACTTTTTCAAGTCATTTTAACTTTTCCCAATTCATTTAAACTTTTTTTAAATTTAAAATTCGTTACAAAAATCCTTAAATCTTTTATCATTATCTAACAACTTATCTTATTTACGTTGTGGGGTGCAAACATAGCCGAACCATGTGCCTTGATTAATGCTGCGGTAGAGGTTTTTAGCGGCATACCATAGATTCAGCCAAGGACAATAAGGTGGCAAGACTTTAAAATATTGAATGTGCGTAAGATCTCGCTTTTCATTTCGCCCGTCTCATTTATACAGGTATTTTCCATTATCAAGACATCATTTCCCCAGTGAAATGATAGTTATTTCGCTTAATTCTCAGATAAAGCTGCAAAATTTTGAACTGTTGCTCATTTTAATTGAAATTACTTTGAAATTGAAATGTATCGGCTGCTCTACAAGTGATGCATTCCTTCCCCAAAACTTTTGGAACTATAGAAGAACTTGTTGAATTTTTTAGTGACGAAAAATGGGCTAAACCGTCTTCATTCAATTTTTTATTGAAGATTAATCCAGCTATTGCATTCTTACCGTTGAGAAATGTTGGTAGAATCAGCTTGCATACTTTGTACCTAGATATGAGAAAAGCATTTTTTTAAGGGAAAATGTCCAACTCATTTCAAAATTTTTTTTTTGCGAAACAAATTTTTCAAATGGAAAATATTTTTTGGAATGGACTTTAATTCAATCGAGAAACGCTATAGTTTTCTTCAGATTCTCAGGGATGAATTTCACTACAACTAATCAGCAGCGTTCTTCAGCGTGGTTTTTAATTGACGCAAATTCCGGAAAAGTTTTAAGTGATTTGGGATAAAATAAAAGTAGTAATGAAAAGGTTTCAATGACCTGGAAAAAGTTTAATTGATCCAGGCAACCTTAAATAAGTGCAGGTTTTAATAGGTGGAGTATTAGAAATGTTTGAGCTTTTTACAATTTTGCCGAAGGTTCAGAAAATGCCACATTTTTTACCACCTGCATGAATATCGTCTCAGTCTGGTCTAATGATTCGAACCTTTTTTAACTTCCCAGTTCCCTATGGGAAGTCATTGTAATGGGGTCAATTTTGCGAATCCCAAATTTTGACATATCTCCACGTTTTAAGGTCTCTAGAATCCAAATTCATCGTTTTTAGAAAGACGTCTGCGAGTGTGTATGTACGTATGTGTGGATGTGCGTACACGCGTTCGGAATTATTTTTCGTCTCGATTATCTCGAGAACCAAAGATCGCATTGATGTGGGACTGGTTTCATTCGACGCGTAATTACATAACTTAGAACTGAATCATTTTTCAGCAAAAGCGATCCAGCCGTTTTTTATTGAGGATGAAAAAACTGAAAAAAAAAACAAAAAATTGCTTAGTTTTAACTGTTGAAAAGCACCATTAATTCGTGCAGATACCAAATATCTTCATAGTCAAATTATTATTATTGTGTGTTTTAGGAAAATTTTGATCAAAGTTGTAAAATATATTATTTAAAAACAAATCAAGATTAATTTATAGAATTGCAAACTTATATTATGAGGTTTGGGATATGTGACGCTAGTGCAGTTAATAATTGGATATTGTTATAAATAATTTAATATTGTTAATAACAATCAAATATTATTAGTTGTAATTTGATATTGTTAATATAAAGTCAATTATAATTATTCAGTAACGGTCAAACATTCTTAATAACGAATAATTATTAAAAATAATAATTAAATACCCTCAATAATGGTTGTGAATTCCGGGCCGAGATGGAGGACGGAGAGGAGGACAAGGTTGCCGAGGCTTTGATAGAGGACGATCAGGTAGGGAAGGCGTCTTCCTCTACCACAGCTTTTATGGTTAGATAAAAAATAAATAAAAACAATAAAAGTAATTAAAGTAATCTAGGAAAATAATTATTAATAATAGTGATTATTAATAATAGTAATTAATAATAAAAACAAATTATAGCTTTTTTATTCACCCCACTGGGAAGTTAGTCGTGTGGGCCTCAGACCACATTTTAAGCCTTAGACCACATTTTCATATTTTTAAAATTTGTAAAGCGTACACTTCCAAGACAACGTTTAAAAATAATTAATTGGAAATTTTGTATGATACGTTATTTACATCTGAATGAAAGTGGTACGCCCTGATACACGCACGCGTTAAATTTGATCTCAATCTACGTTTTTTTGGTGAGAGTTATTGGTAAAAAGAAAACTATTGAGCCGATTGAGTTCGAATTTTGACATCGCGTTTTCTATCTATTATCTCTGCATTGAACGAAATATATTTTTTACTGTAAAAATTTGATATTTTTTGGTAAAACTCAATTTGCAAAAGTCTTCAAGAGAAGAAAATACCTTGTTGACAAAATTTCGATGCTATTTTGCCAATTAAAAAAATCGATCAATAAATAACGGCAATAATTAATGACTCATCTATGTGAGATGGTTTGTGCTGAAGATAGCTTAGACGCCAGGATATTTTTTTTCGAAAAGCTCCCACTCCAATCACGAATACTTCATGAACAAATGTTATATTTTTTAATCTTATTGTACATAATAGTTGAAGATGTGTTAAGTAAATAAAGAAATTGAATAATTTTCATGTGAAATTTTATTATAAGAATTCACTATTTATGGTACTTTCAAACCAGACTGACCTCTTAGATAGTTATAATTAGGTAAAATTAATTAAATTGCTAGTACCAGTAGCCCAAAAAATTATCTCACAGCCATGAAATCACAAAAATCAAAATCAATACAAATACTTATGAGTGATAGTGTACATTTGTAAATTGGCATATACATGTATATAAAAACTAGCATCACAATGAAAATAAATGTGCAGAATATTATAATCACCAGCTTACAATAATCTCCCTCACTAATTTATTTATCATAAATATCTTCAAATAGTCTCATGAATATTTAGATATGTTTAAATTATAGACGAATACATGCTCTTATGTGTCCCGTTGCGATCGACAGAGTTGGTTCAAATCAATATGGATTTATTAAGTTTAGATCGTTATCCCAATTGCATTTTTAATACGCTAATGTCACGTGCCAAATGAACGGAACATTATTGTTTGTTGTTCTGTATAGATATTTATCTGATTAGCATTTTTAAAGATTAGTGGCGCCAAACGAAAGGCTTTAGTGAACAGAAAGTTCAAATAAGAGGGACTCAACTAATCAGGTGGGCTTTTAGCTTTATTGTAATTAGTTTATAATTTCATTTAATAATAGATTGTTGCATGTTATTAAGGTAATATGTGCGAATATTGTTAAATTTGGTAGCTTTGTCCACGAATAATGTTTTATTTATGCTTTTTTTGGGATTATCATCATCTTTTCTAATTTCACTCCATTATTTTGAATAAATTGTTCCGAATTAATGCTTATGTATACTTATATGTTGATGCTTTTTGTTGGGAAAGAATTTTGATAAATTGGTAGTTTAAAATTTCAGCATAATATTTCCTTGTCTTTACAAGTTACAAAAATAAACATTGCAGAAAGATTCTATTTGAAATAATTAGAAAATGTCCATGAATGTTTTCTGCATTTAAAATTTTTAACTATTGCAAGTAATATTCTGTCATTGCTCAGCAGCTTATTAAAAATATAAATAAATCCTATTTGTAGATTGCTGGCAAATCTTATTGGCTTCTGGGTATGCTAGTGAAATTTTAATTTATCTTGGTTAATAATTTGTTGCTTAATTTAATCAATGGCGTGCCAGCACAAATCAAGCCTTCACCTTCAATTGTGTCCTTTAATGTACAAATTATGCAACGAGCTTCGTGAAAGTGTTCTTTATACTTTTGTCAGTTTAGTATTCTACTTTGTCAATATAGGGGAATATTTCAAGTATGTAGAGACCAATCATGAGAGTTATTTATTTAAATTATAATCATTCAATATCAAGTATAATTGCTGCTTAACTTGAAAATTAAATAAGTTTTCCTTCCAAAAGTGCTTAACGTAAGCTAAATAAAATAATTCTTTAGGAGAAATTGTGGAAGTTTTTCCGAATTTCGTATCATTTTGCTGTTCGAATGCAGCCATCATACCAGTTTCATTGAAGTTCTATAGCTTCTAACAACCAACAGTTAGCTACTTATGAACAGATTGAGATTGTTTAAAAATAAACAATAACTGTTAGCTGTCTTCGATTATAGCATATTCTGGAGTAGTAATTTAGCTGTTAATTCGAGTATTATTCCTCTCTTGTTCGATTGATCAATTAGTGATTAATTATATGCCGAAGAACCACGGCATGAACGTAAGAGTGGCATAAGTAAGGTTTCTTATTTTTTGAAATAAATCGCGTATGATTTCTTTCTTTGCAAAATTTATTCATGCACCATAGTTAGTTGATTTATTTAAAAGTATTGATTGAGCAAATTTACTCAAACCTTTTGAACATTATGAAGTATACTTTTAACAATATTCTGTAATTTTTTCATGCGGTAATATTGAAAAACAAGCCGGGGACAAAGCTTGCCCCAGAACGTCTTAGAAAAATAACAATTTGCGGTGTTCACTATATGTCGGCCGGAAATTATCTCAAATCAAAAACTATTAAAATTTAGTCAAATCCTTCTCCCAACGTTCTATGATTATAATTTTTTCATTTAAAAATTTTTGGTGGCCATTTAAAGTGTAAACTGCTATTTTCCACGAAAAATTCCGCTATCTTGCGGGGTTTAAGGGGTTTGCCCCCTTAATGTAATTTTTTTAAACTAAACGTTGCGAAGAGGTATTTTATATGTAATAAATGTGCACCAAGTTTGAAATGAATCGGTCAAGTAGTTTTTAAATGAAACACGGACTTTGAAAAAGTATATTTGAGAAAAGCGCGTTTAAAAGTTTATGAGCTAAAAAAGTGAAGAATTGTTTTTAAATATACATCATACATACAAATATAAAATATGTCTTCATGGCTTTACTCATATGTCTTCACTAAATAAAATATTCTCGAAACAGGATAATTGACCAGAACAATAGAAGTGAATAAGCTGTATACCTGCTCGACAGCTGCACTGCCTTCCCGAACGCCCGCTGCTGTCAGAGCTATAGGGTTAAGGAACAGGAGACTAACTAGACAATAACTTCCAGAGTTTGGCTCAGATCGACTTAAAATTTTGGGAATATATTTTTGAAATGTTATCAATCAATGCAAGCCCCTACATCCCCCTTAAGAAACTGCGTATGCATCCGAAATTTCCATAAGTACCAGTCAGAAAAAAATTCAACTCCTCAACGAAGCAAATAAACTGTAATTTTAAACTAAAGATCCTTTACTATAATCTAATGCTCAAGAATGCATAGATTAATCAACATGAATTTTTTTTTGGCATCTTATACGGACGTTTCACACAAAACCACAATTTTTCAAGAACTACTAAGCCTTCCTTTACAGAGCAACGATGTTAGGTTTTATATGCTGGTTATTTCTAGTGCAATTTCTTCGCCCGATAAACAAATTTGAACAAATACATAATCAGCTTAACACGTGTCAAATATAAATTAACATATTTCTGATTGTTTATATTTTCCCTAAGGACTAATATAAGGCACATAGGTATTATTATAAAAAAATATATTGTTGCACATTTGATTACACTAGATACCTATGTACTCCGCACTATTAAGCCACAAAATGCTTTAGAGCACAAAATCTAAGAATAAGGAGAGTCAAAGTCTATTTCCCTGCACACTTTTGTACTAATCTGATCATACTTTGCGAAAGTGTTAGACGACCAAAAATTAATCCTTAAAGATGCATCGAAAAGTACATTTTTATTGAAATTTTCCGCTACGAAGTCCAAAAATATTTTTTGGCTAACAAGGAGAGGCTCCGATTATGGAACTCAGATTTGGACGAAATTCGGCATTTAAGTAGAAGACGTCATGGATATTCGATCCTTAAAATATTAGAGCGCAACACCCCTCCGTTTTTGAGAAAAACGCGTTTAAAGTTTTTAGCGTCGTTTCGTATCTCATAGCCAACTCGACAAAAAGCAATAAACCAGGGTGGCGCCCATCGTATCGAGCTATAAATGTTATGGTGCTCAATTACTCAGCACCAAAGCATTCATGACTACGTTGGGCATCACCCTGGTTTATTGCATTTTGCCGAGTTGGCTATGAGACACGAAGAGGACGTAGGGTTGATTCTAGGAAGAAGGGATGCAAGGGCGGATCCAGAATTTAACTCAGGGGGGTCACTGCCTCGAAAATCACAATAAACGAAGACAATATTGCAAAAAAATCGTAAAAATCACTAGCTTACCTAGGCTCAGGGGGGGTCATGATCCCCATGACCCCCCCCCTCCTTGTATTCGCCCTTGAAGGGATGATCCTACCGTCAATTATTGTTTTGCTTCGAATACAACAGTTTTTAAGAATCCATTCAATCAACAATGGTTTCTTGTATAATTTGCATATATAAATTATCGAACAATTTACTGATTTCTAAAAATAAATGTATTTGCAGTTGAACATGCTGATTTACCTTAAACTAATTACACCCACAATTATTCAAAAAAAAACAATACCCACCGTTGATCGAACACACGACGACGACTATTATTCAAAAAGAAAAACAATACCCCGACCGGGGATCGAACACACGACCCCTTCATCGCGAGCTGGTAGCGCTGCTACTTACACTGCACCGCTTCTGTCAGCTGCAAAAACCTACTGATGGATTAGCGACGCTAAAAACTTTAGAGGGGTTTTTTCTCAAAAAACGGAGGAGTGTTGCGCTCTTATATTTTAAGGATCGAATATCTTCTAGTTATGTGCCAAATTTCGTCCAAATCTGAGATTCCATAAGCGGAGCCTCTCCTTGTAAGTTAAATTTTGAGAGTCGGATAAATACTTGCAATCGAACTGTTTCTTCAACTGTTACTCATGGTAGTTTATATCGTATGGCAATGGTAGAAAAGGATAATGAACAGGAGAAACTCCTTTAATGTATACTTTCTATTCTACATATTTGATTTTATCATGGATCTGTAATTCTCAAAATGGTTTCTTTCGCATTTTTTTTTGAAACAGTCTGAAGACACTCATACTGATTATCTTTTAAAATCAGCGTACGTTTAATCTTTCAATATTGAATGTATGCTTTCTCATAGAAAACCATATCTCTGTCGTCTTACGAAACTTATCATGTTCGTTACTACTTATAAAAAAATATTCGAAATGCTACATCTAAAAATAAACATTTCACAAAAAAAAATCGTACACATTTCCATAAATTATACAAATAACACCTCATGCCTCCTTTCTTGCGAAGTGAGGTAGTAGGTTGTATAGTAGTGATATCAGCGTGCTATACGATCTGCTAGCTTTCCTCGCAGAACAGCTTCATCAACATGGTCAACTTCTTCGCATGTGAAATGTCTGCACAAAGCACCATTATCGCACGCAACCCAATTGATAATCAACGAGATGAATATGTAGGTGGATCGATCGATGGCTAGCTGGATGGATGGATGAATGGTGACTTGGCTGGATGGATTGGATTATTGAAACCTGATAGCCTGATCGGCGTGCGGACGTGGAAAATGATAGAAAATTTCGGGCCGGCTGAAATAAATCAATTTACTCACTACCAGGTAAGTGTTGCCTACTATGCACCCGAAAGTTTCGCCCGGTTGCAGGCATAGTCGCTTCAAAAAGCCGAAAAAAGACTTATGTAGCACCACCAACTCTGCGTTTGGCCTTCGCGAGAGAGTTTGCGAGAGAGTTTGCGAGAGAGTTTGCGAGAGAGTTGGCAAAAAATTAAAACGAAAACGAAATTCGCACGCGAGTGCTTGCAAAATTGGCGAATTTAGCCCATATTCGACGAGATTGAGACTTTGAGTTGGAGCCGGTCATCACAGAATTTCGATTAGAGGTTAGTGGCCTCCGCAAGATACAGTTGTGGTGCTCTTATATGTCTTTAGACTTGATATCCGCGAATTGCCGAGCTCATCAGTCAACCGTCGAATAGAGTGTGGTGCAGAGCCAGTGGTAATAGCACCAAACGGGGGTCTGATCAGCGCCGACTACGAAATGTTAAAGTTCCATGTCCAGCCTTTTTACAGTCCAAACCTCGGGTTTATTCTGATTTTCGTCTGTTCCAAGGATCTACATCATTGGGATATGGTTTTGGTGTCGAATCTGTGCTAAGTCGGCCTGACCCGCGCTCAAAAGCTTGGGGCGGCAGGAGCAACCGGACACCCCCGTTAACACTGTTATCAGGTCAAATCACCTCGTGCAGATCAACGGTCTAATCTGCAAAAGGGACCTCCAACCGCACCGTGACTGCTAGCGAGTTGATTGAATAGTGCCGTATCAGGTGTGCGCCACGGAAGCTTGGTTCTGCAAACATATGTAGTGAGTATGCGAAACAGGTGGTGCTTCAGAGCCAGCAGTGAAAGTAATAACCAACCCATTAGGCATAATCAGTGAACGACACGGCGAACGCTCTGCAGCTCAATCTACCGTGGTTTGCCCAACACCCAGCTCAGGTGGACGCTACACACTCTCATGGTTTGTACCACATACGCTAATTTATTCTGTAGCGTTTGATCCAGAACTCACTGGGTAACATTTCATTTGCATATTCATTATGATCCGTTTGTTTTGGTGATAATTGGAAGTGCGAATGATGTAGTGCTGAAACGGAACCGATGCGTCCAGATGATATGATGTTTGTTTAGCTGATTCCCTGAGACCCTAACTTGTGACTATACCTGCAGTTTCACAAGTTTTGATCTCCGGTATTGGCTTCAAACTGGCAAGCTTAGCGCGGAAGAGACCTTAAGTGAATCAAACCAACCGCAACGACCAATAAATACACTAAATATTTCAATATTAGATTTTAATTAAATTGGTTTTGTAAATTTATTCGAATAACAGGCCTTTTATTTCAGACAGTAGATACGAGTACGTTCAAATAATCACAATCGTGAAAATATGATTTTTAACACTTCCAAGAAGCTACCTCCTCAACAAGTGCTTGCCCGCAATTAGGGACACGACATCGAATAGAAAATATCGATACTATACTCATGAGTAGCATCAAGAAAAAATATCGTACTCATAAAAGAATCGAGACAAAAAGTATCGATACTTCAAAGTATCGAGTACTTTCCTTAGGGCCTAATACGCATACGTCAGGACATCAAAGTCAGTGTCAGTCGATAAGTAACGTCAGTTTAGCTGCAGTAGAACAGAACATTAAAAAACAAATGGTACATAAATTTAATACAATAATAAAAAACAACTATAAATTCACAATTTAAAAAGTTTATTCAAAAACGTTAAGTTATTTATTTATTTATTACTTTAGGCACACATTCAAGTTCCCATTCCTCCTCCGTACAGTCCCTTAGAAATAGAAGTTTATCGAGCCGTTTTGGCGATAAGCGGTTTCGGATTTTTGTTATGGTACTTCCTGCTTTAGAAAATAATCGTTCTGTGGGCACTGACGTCGCAGGAATTGATAAAAATGCTCGTGCCAACTTGTATAATTTTGAGAAAACAACTTTCATATCTTCCAATTGTTTCAAAGAATCTAAGGAAAGTGTTGAAACCTGTGCAGATAAGTAATGGCTTATTTCATCCTTATTTTCAAACTGTAATGAAGATGGAGAACTTGTTTTGTTTCGTTTTTTCGTATGAGCCAACTTCTTTTGGTGATAATAGAACAGATGCACGTGCAACACAAACGCCCCAAAAAGTGTGACCTGGTCAACACGAACGCGAAAAAGTAAGAATCTTACACTCACTTTTTGGTCAACAAAAACACGCCTACTGATTAGTGAAGTGGAACTGAACTGTGAACGGAACGAACGATTTCGAATTCAATATAATGTTTTAGAAGATTCAGCACGATTGAACTACATCATAAACATGAGCTGTAACGTAACCCTTAAGGCCAAGTTTTAAGTGGGTAATTTCTCAGATTTATTTGATACGATACCTGTCAAAAAGTATTCATTGAGTAAAACTATCGAGTACAAAGTATCGAATACAAAAGTTTCGGTATCGAAAGGAAACGTACTCGATACCACAAAGTATCGATTCTTTTCTCGTGTCCCTACCCGCAATATTAAAATGATATTATTAATTTATCTCAAACTGATCAAACATGAAAATCGGTAATGTAAATATGTATGTGCCCGGCTAATTATTTAATATTAGATATTTACACTAAATAGAAACTTTGCCAGTTTTGGTAGCTCAATTTATGAACAAAAACAATTATAACAAATACGAAAAAATCAATAAATGAGAATTTACTAAAGAAATTCGATTCAATGAACCGTGTGTTTTATTGTTGATGGGAAAATTTGTGTCGATTTAGTATTCTGGATTTAACACTAGGAAGGTCGCGCCTCTCAAAGTTACATAGAAGGTCGCATAGGATCTGTGAGATCCAATGCCAATACTTACGTACTAGGTCGCGTTGGATCAGCGTTCAATGTCAATTTCCTGGAAACATCCACAAACATTTACAGCGACGACCCAATCGAAAAATATAAATACCGAATTTAGGAGGATCATAAGCCACAAAGCGGTTGCAACGCACATATCTAAACACACACCGTGGATCTCTCAGATCCGGCACGACCTTCCTAATGTTAACGCAATATCAAACAAATCAAATCACACATGTAAATTTTTGTTAAAGGTGATATTTAATTTTGTCTTCCAGAAAATACATAAAAATGTGGTCTAAATGCGACCCTTGAGGCCCACACGACTAACTTCCCAGTGGGGTGAATAAAAAGCTAGAATTTACTTTTATTAATAATTACTATTATTAAACATCATTATTCTAAATTAATATAATTACTTTTATTATTTTTCCGACACAAGATTGTCCATTACTACTATGGCTGGTAGTAATGGACAATCTTGTGTCGGAATTAGAAAGGGAGGGTTTCAAGGTCGCTGCTTACGCCGACGACGTGGCCATCATAGTACCGGGCAAATTCATCGACGTCATAGTCGGACGGATGCAATTTGCCCTTGAATTAACCAGCAGGTGGACCACAAAGTGTGGCTTGGGAGTGAACCCTTCTAAGACGGAGCTTGTCCTCTTTACAAGGAAGCGTAAAATTCCAGACTTTAGGCCGCCCACACTTAATGGCGAAAGTCTTACGCTCTCCAATCAGGTGAGGTACTTAGGGGTCGTGCTAGATCATAAGCTTACCTGGAGGGCAAATCTGGAAGAGAGAGTGAGGAAGGCTACAGTAGCCTTATTCACGTGTAAGGCGCTCTTTGGGCCTAAGTGGGGACTCAAACCACGGGTGGTACACTGGATGTACACAGCTATAGTCAGGCCAATTCTGACCTATGGGGCTATGGTGTGGTGGGAGGCGCTGAGCAAGAAATGTAACCTGGCTCAACTCACTAAGATCCAAAGAGTTTCGTGCTTGGGGATAACGGGTGCTTTGCGTACTACTCCCACAGCTGCATTAGAGATCATTTTGGATCTTCTTCCATTAGATCTGCACTGCAAGGAGGCGGCAGCCGCCAGTGCTGTGCGTCTGAAGGGTGGAGGCTTCTGGAGGGAAAGGCCCTATGGGCACTCCACAGTACTGAAAAGTCTTTGTGGGAAGCAAGGCTATGTCAACATGGACTATAGAGTGCCAACACTGGACTTTGAAACAAATTTCTTGACCGTCGTCCCCTCAAGAGAAGAGTGGGAGAGCGGGGGGCTAGCCGGCAAAGGAACTGTGTCAGTGTACACGGATGGCTCGAAAACGAGCACGGGCACGGGAGCAGGAATCTTTTCTGAGTACTGGGGCCTTAGTATATCGTTGGAGCTCCCCGTGTACTGCACAGTTGTGCAGTCGGAAATAATGGCAATCTTGAGAGCTGCGAAAGAAGTTAACAAGAGAGGGGAGGTCGATAAAGACATCACTTTCTTTGTGGACAGCAAAGCAGCCATAAGGATGCTTGAATCAGTCTTAGTGTCCTCCAAATTAGTTGAAACCTGTAGGTCGGAACTGGGGAGGATCTTTCAAAAGAACAGTTTAAAACTGTGTTGGGTTCCTGGGCACAGCGAAGTGCACGGAAATGTAAAAGCGGATCAGCTCGCTAGGGAGGGATCCCGTGAGGCGCACCTGCATGAGAAAGTGGGGGTAGGGGTCTCAATGAAAGTTCTTAGGCAGGATATAAAGGTATCAGCCTATGAGCTGGCATTGAGGCGCTGGAGAAATTTAGGCACATGCTGTACCGCTAGACAGATGTGGCCAAATTATAACAAAAAGCGCACTCTGGGCTTGTTATCCCTAGACAGAGGTGCAATAAGAAACCTTGTGGGTATACTGACGGGTCATGTGGCTTTCGGTGAACATGCAAGAAGAATCGGGCTCCCAGCGAACGACCTGTATCGAAGCTGCGGTGATGAAGAGGAGACAGAATCTGTAGAGCATCTTCTCTGCAGTTGTCCGGCTCTAGCGAATAATAGGAAAAAACACTTAGGTGCTTTCTTTTTCGTGAAGCTAAGTGAGCTTAGTGCTATGAGAATGGACCAGTTCCTGAATTTCCTCAAGGAATCGGGGTGGTTCATGGAATAATATGGTAGTTTTTCCATGTCTTCAGGGCACAATGGGCCAACGGGGCCTAAGTGAAGCGGAAGCCGTGCGGCTTAGCACCCTTCAACCTAACCTAACCTATTATTTTTATCAATTTTTTATCTAACCATAAAAGCTTTGGTAGAGGAAGACGTCTCCACCACCTGGTCATCCTCTACCAAAGCCTCGGCAACCTCATCCTCTTCGTCCTCGTCATCCTTCTTGTCCTCCACTTCGTCCTCAACTTCGTTCTCCATTTCGGCCTCGGAATCCACAACTATTATTGAGGCTATTTATTTATTATTTACAATAACCATTCGTTATTAAGAATGTTTGACCGTTACTGAATAATTATAATTGACTTTATATATACAATATCAGATTATAACTAATATTATTTGATTTTTATTAACAATATTAAATTATTTATAACAATATCCAATTATTAACTGCATTAGCGTCTCTACTCCCATTCACCCAAACCTGATAATATAAGTTTGGAATTTTATAAATTAATCTTTTTTTTAAATAATATTTTTTACAAATTTGATCACAATTTTGCTAAAACGCACAATAATAACAACATTAATATGAAGGTATTTGGTATCTGCAAGAATTAATAGTGCGTATCAACAGTTTAAAAATAAGCAATTTTTAGTCGTTTTTTTCAGTTTTTTCATCCTAAATAAAAAACGGCTTAACGGATTTTGCTGAAAAATCATTCAGTTCTAAGTTACGTAATTACGCGTCGTTTAAAACCAGTCACACGTCAATCCGATCATTGGTTCTTGAGATAATCGAGACGAAAAATTATTCCGAACGCACATACGTACATACGTACATACGTACATCCGCACATACGCACATACGTACATACACACTCACAGACATCTCTCTAAAAACGATGGATTTGGATTCTAGAGACCTTAAAACGTGGAGATATGTCAAAATTTGGGATTCGCAAAATCGACCCCATTACAATAACTTCCCATAGGGAACTGGGAAGTTAAAAATGTTTAGAATGTTAGTCAGCATGAGTAGGTACTTTTACATATATTGACATATTTTTTAATTTCAGATGAGTGCTTCCTGAGAGTAGAGTAGAAAGGATCAATCAATATCAAACAAATCAAATCACACATGTAAATTTTTGTTAAAGGTGATATTTAATTTTGTCTTCCAGAAAATACATATAAATGTTTAGAATGTTAGTCAGCATGAGTAGGTACTTTTACATATATTGACATATTTTTTAATTTCAGATGAGTGCTTCCTGAGAGTAGAGTAGAAAGGATCAATCATTCGTACACAACCTATAATATTAGTTAAAATAAAAACAAATGTTTAAAAAAGCACTACATTTTCAAAAAACACATTGGTTTTCTTTTGATCATTTTTAAATTGCTTTTAACAAGAATAAAACAGTTTAAATTAGGGATGCCTCGATCAGCGTTGTCATTTTAGCACATTTTATGCTAAATCTGGCATATCTTAATTCACTTTAGCACATTTTACAAATGTTTAATGTGCCAAAAAAAAATTTGGCATAAATTTTTCCAAAAGTTTCATTAAGAAAATTTTGTCGTCAATTTTACTTAATATTAAGGTTTTATACTACACTTGAAGTAAACTTTTCGCCAACCACCTTTAACGAGCAAAAAACACAAACTTCATATAGTATGCAGCTATTCTTAAGCATCTTTCGGGGAATCACCCATTGACAATGACAGATATTTAAAAACGTCAAGACTCAACAGAACTGTTGCATATTTGTATGCCCAAGTGAAAATAAGCTTAAAAACTATTTAAATGGAGAGGTAAATTTCAGAAGTAGAATCAAATTGAAATAACAGAAACAAATTATTATGTCTAATAGATTATTGATCAGTTCCAAAGACAAGAAGGACGATAATTGTGCGAGTTCCAGCGGGTCTCAAAAATTGTAAATTCTTTTGCTAAGTGTAATATATCAGTATTGTAAGTAGACACAAAATTACTTATTACAGAGCCTATAATCAAAAAGCGCGGAGAGCTGGGCTAAATGCTCCTGATCTTAAAATATTACAAGAAGATGCGAGCCATATCAGCTGTAAATTTTGGAAAGGTGAAATAAGGGCAAATTTATCAGTGATTAATGCCCATCCGAAGTCTGAGAAGCTCCAAAGAAAATCTAACAACTTGAACAATTTGTTATGTCATATTTTTATTTTCACTTCATAAAATCTGGCATTATTAAATCTCGTATCTGACACAATTAACCTTCGTTTTTCTGGCAACCTTGGCCTCGATACGCCTTTTTGCCGATACGATTCCGATACCGAAACTCTTACAAAAATATCGGCGATACCGATACACTTATTGAATTCGAAAATGTAGGTAAAATAAATAAAACACATGTCAGGTCACGTAAATTTTTTTTATTAATGTAAAAAATAAACAGGTTGAGATTAGTTAATAGTTTTAATAAGTAAAATTAACAATGATAAAATATCTGTTTAAAAAACAAAGTATTAAGTTTTGCGGAGAAAAGCAAGTCGCAAGTCTCTCAGATGCGACAGAACATATTTGGAAACTAAAGTACTTCTGCGCCATTGTTTCAAGTTTCAAGTTTGGGTATAAGACATCATTGCGCCAGAAAACGAACGGATCTGCATCTCTCGATATATTAGGAGATTCCGATAAAGCTGAGAATCGACGACACTACGTTCCCGCCAAATCTCCACACGGAAGGGGCGCCTGCCCGCTGTTTCGCCACACGTCGGCGCGCGTTCCCGCCAAATCTCCACACGCGAGGGGCGCCTGCCCGCTGTTTTCCCACACGTCGGCGCTCTCGACGTCTTCTTTGAGAGAATTACAGCTCAGAGTAGACTAAGGCTCATTTTCCTCGGACTCTCTAATAATATTTTCACAAACGCTCCAAAGCCCACCCCTCGTAGACATATCAGAACTTACAGTTACAGTACTAGATGTAGGTGTGACCGTGTCTGACATAGTTTCGGAATGCAGTGCTAAAGATCAAGTAACTGAACAAGACGCCTTTTTTGCCGTACCTAGTAATAGTTGACTGTAATTGAAATATTCGTGCTGTGTAACGAGGATCAAGCATCATCAAATTTTTCATTAGGAGCCAATACCAAGTCAGCCGCTATTTTTTTCGATTGCGATGAATTCTTCCTTTCTGTCAACAGCCTTCTTATGTTTTCCAATAATTTGTGTTTTGAAGTTGACATGACTACTATTTAGATTTACTTTATTTGACTCAAACGACTTGTTATAAATGATACACACACAAACTAATAACGACATGTGATTCTTAATTTTATAGAAAAATACTATGCGCAACAACAGCCAACCTAATGAAACAAGAGACTGAATAAAGCGCTGGGATTCTCCGAGCATAGTTAGTTCGAGACTTGTTTGCAACGTAATAGACGAGACAACATGGTCGTTTATATTACATCATTTTCAAAGCGCGAAATTTGAAAAGTA
Organism: Oxycera nigricornis; assembly: GCA_963942545.1. NCBI lineage: Eukaryota > Metazoa > Arthropoda > Insecta > Diptera > Stratiomyidae > Oxycera > Oxycera nigricornis. The sequence continues at coordinate 31,374,788 of OZ012662.1, read as the reverse complement.
TCGTTAAATCAGCCATAAAAATATCGCTGTTACCGATATATCGACTAACCCGGAGTATCGCCGATATATCGGTATCGGATGCATCCCTAGTTTAAATAATATATAAATTAACCATATTGCTTGGATACTATACCCCTATCAGTTGGTTCACAGTACATCCTAAGAGTCACTCGAATAGAAATTTCGAAGACCCGCAGTAGGCCTTCACTACGTTTGTACGCTAAGTCGACACCACACGCGCACATAATCTGTGCTTTGAACAAATGGGTCCACATGACGTTCGAACGAAGACTGCAGCACGTTGGAATGGTTAGTTCCCAATTTCAGCATGGATTTTTTTTTCAACGTTGGAGGTGGAAATCTTCAAAAGATACCGATCAGCTCCTGCCTCTCGGCATGCCGGATTTCTACCGACTAAAATCACCTCCGTCTCCTTCAATAACTCTCCCCATCAATTTTTAATAATTAAATTTCAGTACATAGTACTTCCCAGACGATAAGGAATCGGTATAAGAGATAGAATTCTGAGGTTCAATCCTCGATTACAACATCTTCACATGGCAAATGAAGTTTGACTGAACAGACCAGGGCGGAACCGTTTTCAGTTGACTGTTGAGAGGGGCATACTGATTTTTGCAGAAAAAGTTGTAAAATAACTTGTATAACAATAATTGACTTATCCTCCCTCTCAAAAAAGTCGAGAACATTAATAAATAAACCGGAATGTTTGAAAATTATAAAAAAACTCAATTTTATCCAACTTCTCTCACTTCTAACTTTAAACCGATTCATTTTAGAGCAAAGCTGTGAGGAGATAAAAGTTGCATAATTAAATTTTCTAAAACATACCTATTTTCATTTGGCTGGAAATATGCAAAAACGATAGCTTAAAACCGATTCTACTATTGTTTCAAAGCACTCACACACCTTTTTGCCGCAAAATAGCAATAAATATAAAAAATGGGAAAAACTATTTATTCAATTTTTTTACCACCTATAGCTCGCCAAAAAAAATCTTCAAAAGAGTGCGTAAATCTTCATTCAAAATGCATAATAATTTTGCAATCTAAATTTATTTAAAAAATTCAACATTTTTGAAATCTTGCAAGTCAGAACAGTTTTGTTAGTAAGCATATAGAAATTTGAATTTTTTTCACATATAAAAGTGCACTTCACTTAATTTTAAGAAATTTTAAGAAATTAAAATCGGATTATAAGGCCGGCCTCAGGAATTTTTGCTAAACTTGGTAATTAACTCTAAAACAGTGCTGGGCGACTGCGGATTCAGTAGATGGAAGCATGGCTTCTATCTCCTCACAACTTTGCTCTGAAATGAATCGTTTCAAAGTTAGAAGTGATAAAAGAGAAAAAAATAATTTTTTTTATAATTTTTAAACATTTCGATTTATTTATTAATGTTTCCGGATTTTTTGAGAGAGGATAAGTCAATTACTGTTATACAAGTTATAACACAACTTTTTCTGGAAAAATCAGTGTGCCTTCTCTCAACAGCCAAATGCAGTCGTTTTTTTACAAATCCGCCCTAGTCTAGTATTAAAAAATGTGTTCGAACAAGACCGCAAATAATGTGTGCGAGTGTTTATAAAAAAATAGTAGATTCGGCTCACTTTTTCTTCATTGGGAAGTTTTAAGCTATCTTTTTTGCATACTTCTCGCCGAATGAAAATAGGTATGTTTAAGAGTCCATTAGCTCTTGGACTAGTAGGTACGCTGCATCAAAAACGCTAGTTTGCAAGGATGAAAACATTGAGTTTGTTTCAGACTTTTGACGCTCAGTTCGATTAAGAAATAAAAAAACAACAGGTATCACCCATCTCAAAGCGTAGTCGAGTCGCTTTATGATGAATAATGAAGGTTAGATACTTTCCTTCTACCTTCAAAATCTTTTCATCATAAAGTATTTTCGGTGTAAATCATTTGAAAATATAATGCTGCGCTTTTATGTCAACGATTTTGAAAGGATTGCACAAGTGATCCGAAGCTAACCCGCAATATTAAATTGATATTATTAATTTATTTCAAGCTGATCGAACAAGAAAATCGGTAATGTAATTATGTATGTGCCCGGCTTATTATTTAATATTAGCTATTTACACTAAATAGAAACTTTGGCAGTTTTGGTAGCTCAATTTATGAACAAAATCAATTACATATAATCAAAAACGAAAAAAATCAATAAATGAAAATTTGCTGAAGTAATTCGATTCAATGAACCGTGTGTTTTATTGTTGATGGGAAAATTTGTGTCGATTTAGTATTTTGGATAATATGCTTGCCAATTTTAAGGCACTATCATCAAATCAAATCACACATGTAAATTTTGGTAAATGTGATATTTCATTTTATCTTCCAGAAAATACAATAAAATGTTCAGAATGTTAGTGAGTTGGTACTTTTATTTTGACATATTTTTTTATTTCAGATGAGTGGTTTCTGAAAGTAGAGTAGAAAGGATCAATCATTCGTACACAGCCTATAATATTAGTTAAAATAAAAACAAATGTTTAAAAAAGCACTTAATTTTCAAAAAACACATTGGTTTTTATTTGATCATTTTTAAATTGCTTTTAACAAGAATAAAACAGTTTAAATAATATATAAATTAAGCATATTGCTTAGATAGAATATCCCTATCAGTTGGTTCACAGTACATCCTAAGAGTCATTCGAGCCGAAATTTCGAAGACCCGCAGTAGGCCTGCACCACGTTTGTACGCTAAGTCGACACCACACGTCCATCTAATCTGTATTTTGAACAAATGCGTCCACATGGCGCTTGAAGCACGTTGGAATGGTTGGTTCCGAATTTCAGCATGGAGTCCTGAGGCTCAATCCCCGATTACAACATTATCACATGACAAATGAAGTCCGAGTGGAGTAAAGATGCTTTTTTAAAGTTCAATTCTTCAAACAAGGCCGCAAATATTGTGTATCAGTGTCTTTGAAATAATAGTCGAATCGGCTCAGGTTTCTTCATTCTTCATTGAGCTGTTTATTTTTTGCATATTTTCAGCTAAATGAAAATGGCTATGTTTTAGAGTCCATTAGCTCTTGGACTAGTAGGTAAGCAGCGTCAACAACGCCAGTTTGCAAAGATGAAAACATTGAGTATGTGTCAGACTTTTGACGCTCAGTTCAATTTTGAAGCAAAACAAGTCGCGAGGTGCGACCCATGAGGTCCATACCAAGGTATATAAACTAGACATGGTAAACCCATGCGCACAGCAGGCCTTACGTGCGTCATTTTCGCCAAAAAAATTTGGGCTGCCAAATGAACAAAACATAGGGTGCACATCTGGCAAGGCGAAAAAAAACGAGATGCCACAATTCAAAATGTATAAATGGCGGAAACCGGCGGCGGATAGTCGGTGCATTGCGTGGGAAACGTGTAAAGGAAAGACAAGTGAACTGACGATGGTGACTTGTTCGGTGCGTGGGTGCAATAGCAGCAACAATAAAACTTATTTCCAACATCACTTGCCATTTTCCCTTTCCTACTGGGCGGAACATGTTTTCCAAAAAGTGTTGATGCTATTCCTACTGGGCACTTTTCGGCGAATTCAGGCCTCAGTGACGTACATGCGCAGTAGTGAACGCATTTGGGAATCGGGAATAGACTACCATGTCTAGTTTATATACTTGGGTCCATACGGTCAACTTGCCAGTAATATCTACATAAATATTAAAAATATTAAACACAATAATAATTATGAAAATACTACTACTGTAAATAATAATAATGTACCTCTCATCTACGGGAGCGTCCATTGATTACGTAAGGATTTTGGTGGATTGATTAAATATTCACGCGAATCAATTGGAAGGGAGGACAGATCACAAAGCCTTTTCTACGTTATTTGTTATTTTCATATCGATGCTTGAAAGACGAAGAGCGCTAGCAAAAATGAGTGCAGTTTTTTTTTATTACGCCCAATGAAGAGATTTTGTCGCGTGATGGCCATCTTGAACAGTTGCGGTCAAAATTGCCAGCACTTCGGCATAATCACTAAATTTGTTTTTTTTCTCACGATTTTACATTTTCTATTGGTCTTGAGAAACATCGAATATACAGTCAAAAATAGGTTCAATTGTCTGTAAAAACCAAAAAAGGAAAATGTATAATCATTCGTGTGAACCTTTTTTACATGGTGACTTTGAATGATTTTTTATTTTTAATTTAATTTTTTTTTGTAATCATTAGAATTTTTTTGCTGGTTTCCCTATGAAAATTGATAAAAGTTTATAAGTTTTCTAAACATTTATTATTGCGATGTGAGAATCAGTTCAAAAATCTATTTTTTATGAAAAAAAACCTTGATTTTCCATATTTTTTTCATTAAATTAAGAAAACGGCTTTAACGATTTTTTGTAAATATAAAAGCATCATAAAAATGTTAAAACGCTTCGATTGACACCTTAATGATGCAAATATTACGCGCACGACAGAAATGGCCTTCAAAGAGTCGAAACAACCAACCGAACATATATACTGGGAAGTTAAAAAATCACTTTTTTGCGGGGGAGTCATGAATTTTTCCGGGAGTCATGACTTTTTCCCGGGGGTTTTGTGTTTCAGTATCGCTTTTCTGTAACTGATTTAATCGGAAACAATTAGCAAACATTGCATCCTTTCTATTGAACGCCGTTTTGGAAGGATCTCATCGCTAGGTGTCCAAAAAAACACTTTTTCTCGAGGGAGTCATGACTTTTTCCGGGGGGAGTCACGACTTTTTGCCGGGGGTTTTGTGTTTCAGTATCTTTCGAATGATTTTTCGCCGAGAATACGATACTTTCTGCAGCTGGTTCAACTGTAAACAGCTGGCAAACATTGTACCCTTTTTATTGAAGGCCACTTTGGCAGGATCTCATCGCTGGTTGCTCAGAAAAAGATCACTTTTTCTCGATGGAGTCATGACTTTTTCCGGGTGGAGTCATGACTTCTTGGCATGGTTTTGTGTTTCAGTATCTTTCGAACGATTTTTCGCAGAGATTTCGATATTTATAGCCAAACTAATATTCTTCAATTTCACGTTGGCATATCCTTCTGTGATATTTACCACGAAGCTCGGAAATTTAAATGCGAAACCAGTAAAAGTTAGATTAGTATAATATATGAAATGCCTTCTCTATATTTTATATTAATATATAGTACCCTTGAACTGCTCAAAAGAGAACTATCCTATCTAGAAATTAACTGGGTATCAACAAAAAAGTCTAACATCCAACGTTGTCACAACTAATTTAAGCATACCCATCAAAATACAACTGCTTCTATGTATTTTTTATTTACAGAAAATTGTAACAAAAATTTAAAATTCTGTTTTATTTCCACATTTTCTACACACAACATTTTCTGATTTACTTAAGTAGTAGAATATATTCAATAACAAAAAAAACCTTAAAACTTACGCATATTTTTATGTAAGTCAATCCTACATATCTTATGTGTTGATGTATTTGCAATCATGAAATTTTCATTATTTCTCAGCATCATTCCTACTAAATCATATTTCTATTGTAGTAGTGTTAAATAAGAATTCAAATTGAATATTCTCATATTCAAAAATTATCTCTCAAGAAACAGTGATTAGTTCATCTTAACAGGACAATCAATGTTACATAATTGAATTGTACAATCAACAAGAAATAGGAAGACGTCTTGCTTCAAAATAGAAATCATCTATTTCTTATTATCGTACATTTTTCACACACATATATATTTAATTACAATAGTAACGATTGTAAAATTACGAACTATTTTCACTTCGTTCTGTTTTTAATCATTTTAAAAATATATATATGTATTTAACAAATTTCTTCTTCTAATTACGAAGATATACTTAAAAATTGTTTTTTTTTTGTTTTTTCCGTTGTTTTTTCTTCTGATTTTATTAGATTTGTGCACTTTCATCTACTACACAGAGCACGCTTAAAACGCTTAATTAACTATGCCACAAAAAATTGTGTAAAACTTTTAGTACAATTTACCCCAATCGATCTCAAATAAATATTGTACATTTATTTTCGGTGCTTACATGCCTCGAGTTATCCTGGATTTTACAGTTGTTGGTTTTTTTGTTCAGTGTGCAGATACACTGATGAGACTTTTGCCCATCATTTGCAAGTAGATATAGATATGCTTTTGAATATTCGATGCATTTTTATCGATTGATCTGAAATTAGAATGAATAAAGAGTTTTAATTATAGATATTATATTAAATCCAGAGTTTATTTTTCAATTATTTAGATAGTGGTCATAAATGTATTGTCGCTTAATTATTTTCTTTAATATCTTACGAAGAACTATGAAGAAACGATTTTCTGGATTTTTTAAAATTTTATCTGTAGACAAGTAATTTATTTCGGGAATTTTCGAAGTTAGCACATTTATAAGTTTGCTCGTCAATGAAGTGATTTTAAAGTCATTTAATTGATTGATTTGATACGCGCCATTATGAGTCGTACCCTTACCACGGCATGTTGACGCGGAGAGCCGCGGGAAGCCTGCATAATACTTTGACAGTGCCTGAAGGTTTATTTCATGTGGTGATTTTATGGACTTTTAAATCATTTTTAGGTAGTAAGATACAAGGGAAGAAATATCAATTTCGTTGCTATAGTTTAGTAATTTATTCGTAGATCGTATTTAAATTTTCATCACAACAGCAAATTTTGTTTACATCAGTGTTACCAGAAGAGCAATGCGCGATTAGATTAAAGTCATTTCTACATTAAAAACACCCTAAATGTCCTCGCCCGGATTTTCTTTTTGATCATCGCGCGCATCGGCGTGTTGAGTTTACGACAAGTTCAAACGTGTTCCGTGGAATTGTTTTACATACGCAGTTAGCATTGCCAGACGTCTCTTATTCCCCGGGACCTCCCGTATTTCAGGCATAATTTTAAACGTCCCGCCGAGACAGACCCTGTCCCGTATTTCAACATTATTCGATCAAAATACGCACCGCGTTGCGCATGACTCCGACGGCTAGCTGCGCTGCACGCGCACGAGAGCATGAGCAAACGAACAGTATCCCTCCGATTAAAGCCCCTTAGCCTCCTTCTTAGCCCCTTTAGACTCCCCTGAGCCCCCTTAGACTCGCCCTCAGGCCCATTAGACTCCCCTTACCACCATTAGACTCCCCCTTAGCCCTATTAGACTTCCCATTAGCCCCTTAGACTCCCCCTTAGCCCTATTAGACTCCCCCTTAGCCACTTAGACTCCCCCTTAGTCATATTAGACTCCTTTAGCCCCCTTAAACTCCCCCTTAGCCCCTTTAGACTCCCCTTTAGCCCTATTAGACCCCCTTAGACTTCACCTTAGACGTATTAGACCCCCTTAGACCCATTAGACTCTCCTTTAGCTTTATTAGACCCCCTTAGCTTCCTTAGACTCCCCCTTAGACTACCCCTTAGCCCTATTAGACCCCCCATAACCCAATTAGACTCCCCCTTAGCCCCCTTAGACTCCTCTATTTCCAACTGCTTTGTAGAGAGGATTTTTTCACAGATGGCATTAAAATGGACTTACTCGTATGTGCGCAACAAATGTACTTCGGATTTGATAAAGAGCTAATTAATGACCGTTTCCAACTATGATTATAGCTACATTGAATTTTACAAATATGTAAAATCAAACAAAGATATGGTAAAATTTACACGATCTTCTTTAAAATATAACTATTAACTAACAACAAAAACAACGTAAAATACATGTTTTCCATTTGTCCCGGAAAAAAATTAAAAATCCCGTTTTTTCCAAAATGAGCATTTATCCCTTATACGATCAAAAAATTAGACAACCCTATACCCAGTGCACATTATTGATTTATCTTCAATTATGTCATCCGAAAGACCAAAAAATGAGTAATTCGAACGTAACAAGAAACGAAAAACACTGTCTTTGGAGTGTAAACTGAATATTATCAAAGACTTTGATTGAAAATAAAAATTTGTGAACTGGCAAAGAAATTTTACCTACCGAAATCAACAGCCTGACCGGTCATAAAAAGTAAAGAAAAAATTACGGAAGCTGTGAAAGTCAATCTCAATCTTTGAATTCAAGCATCATTCGTAAACGTCACGGTATTATCGCTCAGATGGGAACAATGTTACAATTATGGTGTGATAATTAAGTAAGACTTAAAAGTTGTCCTGTTGAACAAAACACGGTGTGCTTTCAAGCTAAGCAGATTTTTGAGAGACTAAAAGAAGACATGGGGGAGGCGGCAAAAATGAAGAGTTTAAAGCTAGTAACGACTGGTTCAGCCGATTAAAAATTCGTTGTAATTGGCATAGCATCGCACAAAGTGGAGAGGCGGTAAGTGTTGACAAAGAAGCTGCGTCTTTTTATCCAGAAAAACTCAAGAAAATGATTGAAGATGGCGGGGCTAGTCCAGCCAAATCATTTTCAATGTAGACAAAACCGGTCTTTTTTGGAAGAAAATGCCTAAAAGAACTTTTATTGCGCGTGTAGAGAAAACCTTTCCAGGTTTTAAAGCCGCCAAAGATCAATTGACAGTGATGGTCGGTGCGAATGCAGCTGGTGATTGTAAATTGAAACCTCTCTTAGTTTATCGCTCTGAAAATCCAAGAGCCTTAAAAAACAAATCTAAAGCTAGTTCGCCCGTCGTTTGGAAATCTAATGTGAAAGCTTGGGTGACAGCTTTAAGATGATGCTACTAATTGACAATGTACCAGGTCATCCTCCAACAACTCTAATTAATTTCGATTCACGGGTGGAAGTTGTTCGAGTATTTTTGCCACCAAACACTACCAGCTTGCTCTAACCAATGGACCAGGGAGTCATTAAAACATTTAAAGCTTACTACACAAGGCGATCGTTTGCACATCTAAATGAAGCTATGAGACAAAATAGCGAGCTTTCTGTCAAAGAAAGAAGAATTATGTCTCTAAAAGTGGTATTAATTGATTCATCGAACTACTCATATTTTATTTACTTTTATTATTATATTATATTAACTAACATTAACATAAAAATTCAATGAATTTTCATTTCAAGGAAAAAAAATTTCGGACCTTTCCGTAAACTCCACGCATTAGGTTCCGTACAACGATGTCATCGACCACCTTATATGCGTTTCTCCACTTATTTTGAAAATCCTTTTCGGTTTTAGCAATTTTGATTCTTCATTTCAGCCCAATATCTTTCGATTGGTCGAAGTTCTGGACAGTTTGGAGGGTTAGCTGCTGTCGGTACCACGGAGATGTTGTTGTCCTCATACCACTTCATTGTTAATCGAGCATAATAAAATGTCGCTAAATCTGGCCAAAATGCTACAAATGCGACGTGTTTCTCGATAAATGCTTAGCTGCTTTAAACACTCTTCGATGTATATTGCAGAGTTGGTTGTCACCTTCGCTACAAATTCCTCTGATCTGAGACTACATCGACATATTGCCTGCCAAATCATATACCGCTTGGAAAATTTGGTGCTTTGTTGTGGTTTTATGTTTTGGGCTGAAACCACTCTTTGATCCTGCAGTATAGAAGTCCTGACCAGGCAAATGTGCGAAATCGACCTTCACGTATGTTTCATCGTCCAACACAACACAATCGAATTTAGCCAGGTAATCCTAGTATGGCTTTCGAGCCCGATTTTTCGCTTCTTTCTCCTTTTCCTCGGATCGATCGAGTACTTTTTGGACTTTATATGATCTAAGATTATAATGCTTCTCAACCCTCTGAATTATTGCGTTCGGTGTTTGCACTTTTTGAGCCATATGACGAATAGATGTGTTAGGGCTCTGCTAAAATTTCCTCTTTACCTTTCGGCTCAAATTTGTATCGGATGGACCTTTTTTTCTACCTTGTCCAGACTTTCTAGCAACAGGTAGGTCCTTTTTGTACTTTATAAACGATCGTTTCACTGTTGCAATCGACGAAGTGGTCTCCTTTGCTAGTACTGAATATTTACGAAGGGGATTTTCCAAGCATTTGCACACAATTGGTTGGTTGGTTGTTGTGGCAACCCTCTGTATCAAAAGATGGCTCACCTAGGCCAAAATAGGCCCATTTTGATACCACAGAAGATTGAGACGGCACTAGACCCTAGCTGCTTGATGACGAGAACCATTTAGATTCTCGTATGAATCCGGCTATGCGGCTAATGTTCAAATCAGCTACTTCCGTGAGGCTGTCCAGGAAGGGTGAGCCTAAGGTTTTCATGCGTTTCCTGGACAGTGCTGGACATTCACACAGAAAATGTTGGATTGTCTCTTCCTCTTCTTCCGATCTGCAGCTTCGGCAGAAATCGTTGAAGGGAACGCCTAATCTTTCCGCAGTTCTGCCAATTAAACAATGCTCCATCAGTATGGACACGATAAAACTCAAGGTTTCACGACTCGTGTTCAGCAGCTGCTTGGTGCGTCTGGAACTCAGTGCGTGCCAAGTTTGCCTGGTTGTCCTACAGGTTTCTTCCAATAACCAGGCTATATTTGCAGCCTTGATGTAATGCTGCTCCAATCCTCTTTATAGAAGCTAGAGGTTGGCCGACTTGGGGTGTGAGTGTATACTCCTGGAGCATTGTGCCAGCTCTCGCTAAGGCATCCGCTTCGCAATTTCCCGGTATATCACTATGTCCCGGTACCCAGTGTAGAGTCACTTCACAGGGAAGTGACATCACGTTCAGCTGTGTATGGCATTCCATTACCATTATGGATGAGGTGGACACGTTGGATAGTGCTTGGATAGCAGCTTGACTGTCAGAGAAAATATTCAGGTTTTTTACGGAAATTTCCTGATTTCTCAACCAGTATACTGCCATGTATATTGCAATGACTTCTGCCTGAAAAACACTGCAGTGTTCCGGAAGCCGGAAGGATAGTTTCAGGCCTAGCTGTTCTGAGAAAACGCCTCAGCCAACTTTTCCATCCATTTTGGAACCATCAGTATAGATTTCGACTGATTCCTGCATCCCACCTCTTTCTATTGCCCAGTCATCCCTGCTTAGGATGACTGACTTGAAACCATGATGAAAGCAGGGAATCGGAGAAGTGAGGTCCACTTTCCCTGGCGTTGGTCCATCCCTCAGTAATATGTTGAAGTGACCAGTATTTCCCTCATGCCAGAGATTTAGAGCTTTCAATCGAATCGCAGAGCACTTGGCTTGCTGTCTCGTAAAGAGCTACTTCGGGAGCCAATTCAGTAGCATAAACAGTGCCTTTGTCGGGGTAGTACGTAAAGCCCCGGTGATCCTTCTGACCCTGTTAAGCAGGTTTGCATTGGTTGTTTTCGCCATAGCTGGACACCAAACAACTGCGCCGTACAGAAGGATTGGTTCCACTACCGTCGTATAGAGCCATGATACGATTTTGGGTTTCAATCTCCAGTTTTTCCCAATAGCTCCAGAATTAGACCCAGATATTTAACCTGATGAGACGATTTGAGGCTTATCTCATCTAGTTTGGGTGGGAGAAATGGTAGAATTTTGTACCTTCTTGTGAAGAGCACAAATTCCGTTTTCTGCGGATTTATCTTTACACCGCACTCTTTGCTCCACTTGGTAAGAATGGCTACAATTGTTTCGAAGACTACGTACCGTTTTCTTTAGTGCGAATCACAGTTTGTTTATTATACCTAATCTGCGACTATTTATGTACTCCTAAGTTTTTATACCTACTTTCTATATTCTAATTGTATCCTACTCGACCATTAACCACTCTCACCAGGCTCAATACACAGTTGCATTCATAGTGATTCATCCTGTTGTCTTCATCTTCCTTCAATATCGCTTTACGTACTCGCTTAACGACTTCTACGTTGTTGAACACTTCAATAAATAGCACATTTTTTGTTTGCTAACAGGGTGCATCTGAGCTCAGTTGTAGCGCAGGTAAGAGGGGTAAGAAAATTTAGCGCCTTAAATTTTGTACTACTTTTTCAGTGTGGTGTGACTTCTCTTGATCATAACTCCGATTTCCCAGCAAGAGTAAAACTTTTCCTGTAAGTCAACAATAATTTTACTAACTTCAATGGCAGTTTCACACTGTTTTGCTTCCGTCTAATCCGTTATTCCGTATAAAATAAAACAATTAGGAAATTGTTTACGTGTAGACATCAAATCTTCTATGATAAACTGTATTTGTGGTGGTATTTGATACACTATATTTACGATGATTGTAAAATATAAGAACAGATAAAACTCTTATTACATTTCCAAGAGTATTGCAAAATTTAAACGAAATATTTTTTTCCAAATTCGGACACTTGATTACTCAGTTCGATTTATGCCGCTTTCAGGATATTGGGAACAGATAGAAACAACGAGCAGCAATTTTAATAAGGCTGTATTATCAAAAGTTTCGCAAAATAAAAGATTTTTCAATTATTTCAGTAAACTGCTTCCATCTCAAAGACAAAAGGAGATAGCCCGTCAAGTATTCACAATGATATCAAAGGAGTGCTACCCTTTTAGTATTGTCGAAGACGAGGAATTTAGAAATTATTTGCACATAGTCAACCAAAGTTACAGACTGTTTACAAAAAACACGATTTCTTGTATTGCTCTCGAGGAGTCACCTCTTCGATAGTGTTATATTTGAATTCTTTAAATTGCTCTCGTATCTTGTTGCCGTTGTTGCAAAATTTAATTAACAGAGTTAAATTTGCGGGTTGGATATCCAAACGTAAATAACTACGAAAAAACTACCGAAATGATATACGCCGAATCATACAAATCACAGATTTAGCAAGGGATCCTGCTTCAGGCGACTTCATAGATATTTCTCAAGAGAGACAGATGCTGCCAATCAACGAAAATAATGTGCTTGATTTGCACTATAGGGACTTTGATTTTCAGGACCAAGAGCATCTAAGTTCAACCAGCAGAATAACTTCTTCGATAGCTGAAGTTGAAAAATGTTTGGGGAAGCGACTTTTAGCGAGAAAAGATTATCAAGGAGTCCTTCCAGCTTTTTTTATGTTGTCGAATCTGCGAAAACAAATTTATCCGAGACTGTGCTGTGTTATTAAATCTTCGCTTTGCTTAATGGTCACGTCTGTCGTGGTTTTCTCAAGTTCTTATATAGATATTAAGGAATAAATGCAAAGATGTTTAATTTTTCTATTTTGAATTCTGCATTTATTGCCAATGAGGGATTTTCATTTGTAAATAAAATTATCACCAAGTAATGCCCATGTACTACTAATCAAGCCACAGATAGTGTAGCCTAATACTCGGCACAACTAATGCTCTCTAGCTATGGATGTAACAATATGGCAGTGAGTCAGTGTGCCGTGTGTTTTATGTTATTTCGCGTATACAGATGCTGTATCATCTGAAGCATCATATACTTTGGAATAAAAGCTTTCGGTCGTAGTGTATAGTGTTTCAATGAAACTTTTGAAGCGTGTCGATGCAAGTGCATCCTATCTCTGTATCATGAAACAGTACTGTGTTACCCATTTCTACATTCGAGACAGTGCAACTAAATGACAATAAAAATTATCGACGCCTTAGATAATCATTTAGAGCAACGATTAAAATCACACAAGGAAATTATCAAGTGTTAGTTTTCTTCTCAGTTAAAACCGATCGATCTCGACCAGTTGAGAAAAAAATTGCAAAGAATTTGTAGAATTTTAAAAAGAAGACATTGACGATAATAAGCTTGAATCAGAACGTTTCCATTTAATGCAATACTTGAAATCTTGCGACTAAATCCACGGACCTGAACACCTCAGCATTACATACTCTAATAAAGACAGAATAGAAAAGTTAGACAGATTAGAAGAAATTTTTTCGAATTTGGAAGTTGCTCCACGGATATTTCTTTCACTAGTGGTCACGCATTGCATTTGCAACGAAGAACATTCATTTTTATAACCAAAACGAATAAAATTGTTCCGGACAACTATACTACAAAAACGGCTTAATAATTTGCCAATCATGTGTCAAAGATCTTCGTTGAACAGCATTTTCCTTATCCAATACAAAAAGCAACTTTATAACAATGGAAGTGGGATATATGCATATGTTAACAAGAACAGAAAGCAAATTTGGCAAAATTCATTCATAAATGTAGATTTCACTGTTCGTACCTCTTTTAAAAAAATTTTTTTTGCCAACTAGCATGCGACAAATTTAGTTGTTTTTCATACAGTACATCCGTGCAACAAAGTTACAAATTTACTTAAAATATATTCACTGTATTTGCAATCGTAGCCAAGTTGCTAGAAAATAACTCAAGTGCCCATTTCACACTTGGTTAACTCCACAAAAGTTCTAAATTATTCCCCAAATGACCCGAACGATCAAACTATTAAAACTTTTTCAGGACCAACGTAACAAACAGTTAAGATCTTATCAATTTCAATTACAAATTTGAGTAAGCAATCAAATAAGAATTTAAGGACTAGCCAAAAATACTTTCGAAAATAAAATAAGCTCAACTTAAAATTCTCTAACTGTACATGTATATTTCCATCATTTCTTAGAGTAACTAAGTAAAACACAATTCCATTTAAAACCATTCGTATCTACGAACGTTGTTTATACGACTCATCTCACCTGATTCAAACCGTTTTCATCTATTTCATATATCACGGACGAGGACGACGATGACTCTGACGACTGAACTATTTTCCTGCGAATGCCGCTTGCTATCAATTTTTTTTTCATTATTAATTCTTCTCAAATCACATATGCATTTACCTGTTTTACTTGTTGAGTATATAATAGTTTGTGCTTGCGATACTGGTAACATTTTTACTGAATGGCTCCGGTCGTTGTCATCAGTATCAGATCTACCAACCTCTCCGTAATCCTCAATCATGACGTCGGATGAAGCGCCACCATCCTCTACATATTCTATCGCCACGCCATCGTCCATCTCTTCTTGCACTGAGCCTGATAAAACAATTACCATTAGCGATTAATTGACTAATCAAAACCCGAAAAGCTCTATTACCGTAAGAAACATCAAATTCTACATCATCTTCACCCTCGGTTGTATCGTTCATAATACTCTCCTCGTAAATCGCATCCTCTTCAATGACATCGTGAAAATTATCTATTATCTGCTGTGATGTATCGTTGTCGTCTTTGCAATCATCCTCTTCGGCGCTGGCAGCCGCACTCGAAACGTCGTCACTTTGAATTTGCTGCATTGACGACGGCTCTTGAATGATAACTGCACGACTATGTCGATTCTTATTCGCCGCCTGTTGGTCCAATTCCACCTCCCAGTCTGTCGAGCTAACAATATAGTTCCCAGTCCCATCACTGCCTTCAACTACAGCCCTAGACTCGGCGGTTGCGAGTGATTGTTTCTGCGACTTATGGTTTGCCGGCAAACGCGTTAGCTGCTCCTCTTGTAGAAGGATTCTTTTGTTGGGTTCGTCGCCACATGGACTTGTAATTGTTTGTAAAACAGTAATCGGAGACTTTATGTCGAATTTTAGCGGTCCGTCTTTGCTCATCGTGGGAGTTGTCACTTGAATCGGACTATCCATATTGGATATGGGAGTGGTTAAAATATCTACTGGTGTGTCTTCCGTTATCATACTACTTGCTTCATTTATGCTCTTACGACCGCTGGCAGCCTTGCTATTCTTTTCAGTTGGCACAGCGCCGATTACAATGACATTCTGGTTTTTCGCCAATCCACTATTGCTGTTGGCCATTTCATTGAATGCGGATTTGCTTACGATTTGTGTGGTGGGCATGCGTTTATTTTGTTTCACCACGGGAATACTCCGAACCACAACATTCCCTGAATTAGGCGCCGTCGACAAAACATTGCCTGGCATTATAATCATTTCCGACTTATTAAAACTAATTGGTTTCATAGGGGTTGCGCTTGACGACGGCACTATTTGAACTTTTTGCAATGCGTATCCCTTTGGCGTCGATGTCACAGCACCGGATCCTAGCGTGGAACCTGTAATGAAAAATATTCAGTCCGCGATACATTCTTCTATGCACTATGCGTTGTAACTTATCAAATTCGAGAGTTTAACTTTTCAAGCGAATCGGATACATACCTAACTGTGATTTTGAGCCTTCTGCTGATTGAATGAACATCTTCCCACTCGGAGATGAATAAAGTTGAACCGTTTTTCGACCCCCCGAAAAGCATGTTAGTGGTACACCAGAAGGTAATTTAAGACTTCCATAAGCCGGAGCAATGGTCTGGTTGCTGTGAATTTGAATTTTCGGTTTTGGTCCAGCTGTTGATGATCCACCAGTTGAAGGATTTCCTTCAGTATTCGTTTTCAGATCGAAGTTTCCCGTACCAATGAACGGAATAGTTTTACTGGCACTACCATCCATGCCTGGTGTTGATTCCTGCCGAGCGAACGTAGTGGTGGCAACCACGCCAGCATTTGCTACTTCAATTTCCTTCCTTTCGTTGAACGTTACAATCGAAGCAGTTTCAGGCTTAATCACTTTCTGATTTATGTTGATGTAGCCGCTCGCCAACGATATTGCACTGCTGTTCGGACTAGGTTGATGCTGAGAATGCGCTTGCTGTTTGTTATTATTGTTATTTGCTTTCGGCCCGGTTATAATTGGATTCGATGCTTTCAAGGGTCGCTGTCCAACGGTGGCCATCGCTGCTCCTTGTTTCGGCACATAAATTACCTGATTAGCTGAAGTGACGTTATTTACTACAGACCGTCCTTCTGTTGCTGCTAAACCAGTTGGTGAAATTGCCGTTTCCATCTTCCCAACGTCGCCGACTGAAGGACTTGCGTTTGCATGTATCTGCGTACTTGACATCATATTCAGTTTCGACAGATTGTTAGTTATATCTTTTTTCGAGGTGGCAATCTGCGGCCAATTACTTGGAGCCAATGCCTCGCTAGGCTCCACAATCAATTTTCCCGACTTTTCATTGCCAGGGAAATTATCATAGTGTACACTTCCTTGTGGCATGCTGGCATATGTGTGCAAATTCCTCGGAATCGGAAGATTATTTTTATTCACTGGTATCGTTGGCGAGTCCGATGGTTTTGGAATTTTAGGAACACCTTGCACTTTAGCCTGGTTTTGATTAATGGTGACCGCGCTTTTTACGACTCCTTTCATACTGCCACTTAAGCTGCGCTTTGGCATGCCACCTTTTTTATGGCGTGATTGTGTTTTACTGTGGCTATGATACAATTGTTGAATTTTCGTTTGTGTTTGCAATGGAAGTGGTGATTGTTGAGCATTTTCGCCGCTACCGCTTATTGTACGCTTTTTACTTGTTGGCGAACTAGGGGCAACTAGATCGGTTATTTGATTGGCCTGACGTTTCAGATTGCGCTTCTCATCAGCACTTTGTACAGCCTATTCAAATATAAACAATTCTCATAAGTGTGTGTTTTGAATAACAATTAGAGTAGTGAATTTAATCAGTTATTAATTAAGTAAACGAAATTTTCGGCCGTGTTTGTACATCATCTATCTAATCGCGAAAACTAATATTAAATAGCTTAATTGGAAGTAACTCAGATCGAGTGCTTCCTTAAGGGATTACATAGGTCTTGTATTTTCAAAAATCGATCGATTTTTTTTTATTCCATATGGAAGTATAGTACTTCAAGAGTATTCACACAAAATTTGAAGTAAATGCCAGCAATATTACCGGAGTTATAGAGATTTGAATACCGCGTGGTCGGTACGTGCGATGTGTCTTGCCTAGCGTATTATACGCATGCAGCGCGGTTCTACCGTGTAAAATCAGCTCCTTTCTTTTTCATCAAATATCACAACATCAAAAGGATGCTCTGAACATCGCGAATGAGGCGAACGAATTACTTTATGGACCTGGAATCGACGATTCGATGTAAGTAGCTAAAAAATAACTTTAATTCATTGAATGGCGGTAAAAAAAACTCTAAACGCGCTTTTCTCGAAACTTTGTTTTTCCGTGCGGTAGGCACGATTTCTCGAGAACGAATCGACCGATTTTGCTGAAACTTTGCACAGTTCCTCTTTATAGTATTGACTCGTTCTTGAACGAAGGGATTTTTATTCGGTCGACTCATTTTTGTTTTATACGAAAAAAAAAATATTTTAAAAACGACGAGAATCGTAAAAATGGTAAAACAAGCCGCGAAGTGCGACCCTTGAGGTCCACACGGTCAACTTCCCAGATAGATAAACATTAAAAATATTAAACACAATAATAATTTTGAACATAGTACTATTTTAAATAATAATAATGAGAGGTATTCATAGCGGTAACAGGAATGGGTTAATATTAATCATATCATCTCTCTTCAAAAACTGATAGGAATGTATAAATTTTATAAACATTTATTACTGTGTTGTGCAAATCTGGTTAAAAAAATATGTTTTATGAAAAAAACCCTAAGTTTTTGCATTTTCTTCTATTAAACTAAAAAACCGCTGAAACGGATTTTTATAATGTTAAAATAATCAAAAGGATGTTAAAACACGTCGATTGACACCTTAATGATGCAAATATTATATCTGGTTCGTGAGATATAGCGAATGGCAGAAATGACCTTGAAGATCATGCTGACTGTTAATGATTTTTAATTTTTAATTTAATGTTTCTTGTTATCATGAGAAAAAGTTTTGATGACGTTTGTTCAAGCATTGCTTGAAGTATATAAATTTTATAAAAATTGAATACTATCTTCCGTAAATCAGGTTAAAAATTTATTGTTTATGAAAAAAACCTAATTTGTTGCACTTTTTTTCTTAAATTAAAAAACGACTGCAACGATTTTTTAAAAATTCAACAGATTCATCATATTGTTAATACGCGTCCATTGACATATAAATTATGCAAGTTGTATGTTTGGTTCGCGAGATATAACGCATGACAGAAACGACCTTGGCGATCATGATGACTGTTAATGATTTTTTATTTTTTATTTGAATTTTTTTGTAATCATGAGAAAAACTTATGATGGAATTTTTAGCCAAATAGTTTGGAGTATATAAATTATATAAACATTGATTACTTGGACTTGAAAATAAGGTTAAAAATTTATTGTTTTTGAAAAAAACCTCAATTTTTGCACTTTTTTTTAAAAATTAAAAAACAGCTCCAAGAAATTTTTCAAAAACTTGATAGAATGACATAAATGTCAATACGCGTCGATTGACACCTTGCTTAAGGAAATCGTACGTTGCGTTCGCGAGATATAACGCATGACAGAAATGACCTTCAAACGGGCAAAACATCAAACCCTCCCCCCCGACCGAAGTTTCCCAAAAACTAATCAGCTCTTAAGATTGCAAAGACGCTTCGATTGACACCTTAACGAAGTCGATACGACTTTGTTTACGTGAGTTATGCTCGTAGAAAAAAGTGTCCACGAACGTACAGACGTACGTACGTACGTACGTACACACACACACACACATACATCTCCCTTTCTAAAACACTTTATATATACTCTATAGACCTCAAAACGTAAAGAAAAGTTGAAAATTTCAACTTCGATTTTCGAGGCGATTACAAGAACTTCCCATATACTGGGAAGTTAAAAATATGAGACGAAAATTCATTCAAACTAGAAGTGGGTCGTACTGTATCAACCTGATACTTTGTCATTGATACTCGTTTGTCACTGATACAGAAAAATGCTACAGGCAAAATGTATCAGGTACGTTTAGTAGCAGTGCCGACGGCTCCGAAAATATGATAAGAGACATTTTTTGCAGTCACATTTTGCTCGTATGAATCATGGAATGGATCATCATCTTATAACAGACGGTGATGCGTGAAAGTGTGATTCGACGACATAGATGTTGGTTGTGACAAATATTTTTTGTATCAGATTTATGGGTTGGATGGCTGTGATGTCATGCTATGCGCGCGGGAGCAATAAGACTGATGGCCTTTCACGTTTTTATCATGCATTGTAGTGGATAGAAATTTTCAAGGTTGCGTTCTTGGAAAAAACAAAAAGCAATCACGACGAAAACTTAGCAGCATACAAGCAACTTACAGATATCGGTTCTGCTTCTGATGTGAACAAAATTTAATGTATCAGTGACAAAAAGTATCAGATAAAAGTATCAGTGACAAAATAGTAGCAGTAGCAACTTGAACCTGATACAGAAAATATCTGTCACAACCCACCTCTAATTCAAACCCACTTCAAAACTTTAAATTTCATTTTTTTCAATTCCTTCGTTCAAGCACGAGCCAAGGGCATAAACTATAAGATCATTTTTGAATTTGAACCTGCACCGAAATATTCTGCCTACCGCAAAAAAAGGTTGGACGAGGAAAACTGCAGGAAAATTGACAATTTTCAATGTTTTTAGCTGAAATTTTTTTTACAATTTCTTGAAATGCAAAACTTCAATGTGTGTAAATTTTAAATAAAATAGATTACTGGTTTTTAAAACACAATTTTTTGAAAAAGTTGTTTTTTTCCTTCAAGACCTATGTAACCCCTTAAAATGAAATAGTGTTTACTTTAAGTAATCTTTAATGTTCATATGGATAAATCGTAAGCAGCAAATATTAAAATAGTTTCTTCCGCTTTGAAGTCATAATATCTACAAAAAATCGGTTTGCTTCACTCCTTATATAATTGAGGATCCAACAGAAATTCAATGAAGATTGGTTGCGGATGATTAAAACTAAAATCATACTCATGTTCTTTTTTCCTTGGAACTTTTCTTTAATTTTTGCTTCATCTGTTACCTTTTCCGTTGTGGAAGTTTACGCTTCCCTGACACAAGGTTTTTAATCGAGCCCAAAACATTTTGTGAATAAACACGTGTTTTTTCTTGCTAAATTTGAAGATTAAAACTTGCGAGCAGGTTATGAAAATGTATTGATCCCTTTTACTATGCTGTTAATCATTTCAACATTAGAATTGGGGAATGAAGAATTCAGTACTAACCGCGATTTTACTCACTAACTAAACTCTATTGCGCGTAAGTTGGCCTACGGTTTTTGATGATATTTTTTAGATTGTTTGGATTTTATGCAAAAATCGACCGACACGATAAAAACTATGCA
Organism: Oxycera nigricornis; assembly: GCA_963942545.1. NCBI lineage: Eukaryota > Metazoa > Arthropoda > Insecta > Diptera > Stratiomyidae > Oxycera > Oxycera nigricornis. The sequence goes on along the minus strand of OZ012662.1, from coordinate 31,353,800 downwards.
ATATCAAACAAATGCTTCGGAGGCGTTAATCATTTCTTAATCTTATCTTTAGTCTGCAAGCAAGCGCACATTGTCGAATCGATCGCTTTTTCCTTCACAAAATTTTAATTTCGTATTGTAGGTACTTCCCATATCTGGGCGCTTGTGATAGACTCGTACACATATATTATTTCAATCTCTTTTCTCCTATGTCACACATCGATAGATTTTGTTTGAGTGGTCGAGGCGTCAAGGAGTAGAAAATTTGACGCGCAATTTTTTTCGCTGATATTTTTCACTGGTGTTTGTGTTTTTTATTTTAATAAATAATGAATAATATTTTTTTAAATAAATAATGAATAATAAACGCTGAAGTAAGGTTCGCCCAATGATTTTTTAGATATTTTTGTTTCTTCAAGACAAACAGAATCAAAATACACAGGGCATAATTTTGTCAAACTGGAGCAAATATGGCGATCAAAAAACTTAAAATCGCCTATAGTTTCGCATATATAACAGACTTTGTGATGGTATATCACGGATATTGACTTAAAGAATCTATCTCTATGACGACAAATGAAAATGTGCAGATACAATGGTCCTGTTGCCAATTCTAAAACCTTTAAAGAAAACACTTTAACTGTTCTCGATTTACGCATTGAAGAAGAAGCTGGGAACGTTAGTACAAGAATTGATGGAGCTGTGAGTGATTTGCTTGCAACTGATGCAATATACCTCGCCATCTGCAGAAAAAATAATGTATTTAAAATAATGACGAGTCGTTCCATTAATGCATTGCATTTTAAAAGGTTGCGTGGGAAATAATACGACCCGCAAATGGCACAGAAATGGACGTTAATAGATGTCTCTTAAATGTATAACAACAGGTTGAGATGTCAGTAATAAAACATTTCTACATAAAAGTCTGGCGTACATAGAAGCGGTGTCACTATAGGGCTTGTACAAAAGCCTGAAAATTATTTATGTGTACAAATTGTCGAAAAGGTACTCAAACAAACAAACAAGTTTAAAGAAACAAAAGTTTCAATATAAGACAGAGCTCGTGACCGCAAAATAAACAATACTGCCGATATTCATGCACTCTTCGGATTACCCAATATTGTTGGAAGTTGGTAACTATCACACACGAATTTAGAAGACCTTTATTGTTCTGAAGACATTTTTTCTGAACTCATTGTGATTCGTTGCAACGACACGAATTTTCCGCCATTTTCAAGATCAAGCTGTGCTAATAAGAAAACTTTGTAAATTTGCACACACAAAAATAGATGAAATATGCTTCAAAATGGCTGAATAAAATTTAATGAAACTTTCATAAGGGCATTTTCACTTAAAAACTGATTTTTGTCATCACTCTTATTCTGCCCCCCTCCGTCGATCACTAGAATTTATTTATTTTGACTATAATAACCTACATCCAATCGCTGCAATCGTATGCATTAATTTTAGTAATGTTGAATTTTGTAATTATTTTCTTTTTATGTATTGCTTGAGCAATTATTTGATTAATTAACATATAATTAGTGATAGTTTAGTAGATACATTTAATATCAGGTTTTACAATATAAACATGTCTTTTTGTTTTAAAAACTACAAAATAGATATTAGCACCCCCAATAATTGTTTGAGGTCGCTATAACGAGGTAATAACGAATAAAGTTTCGGTGATTTTAGTTAATTAGCAATGGTGATAAACGAGATTTTGCATTACACAGGGAAAACCAATTACAGCGAATTTGTGAAATACACAGTACATCCGATGCGCATAAATAATCATTACTCGTCGTTTGAAGTGATGATGGATATAATTTTGCATAATCATGTAAATCAGATCAATAAGCAATCGATGTCTATGCAAAAATTGAAAAAAGACTGATTTTTGTTCAAACAAATCAAAAAATAAATAAATTAAAACATTAAATACATTTACAAGACGCAACCAACCGAAATGCCAGTGCAAATTATTTACGACGATTAGATATTTTGCTCCCACTTTACAAGGCATGCATGTAGGCACACAAAATACAATCAACTATATATCAAGATTGCTATGTTCCGATCTCTACATAACATTGCAACCAACCCTTAATCAGCAGCTGATTGTCACGGCATATTTTTAAGTGTTTTCAAATAAAAACTGTAAACTTTTCTGGGACTTTTGGTTAAAGGAAAGGTGTTTGGCTGTATTATTTGCTGCATGTACGGCTCTCGGCGAGAAAAGTGCAGCTTACTTACTTACTATGACTGGAAACGAAAATAACAATCAATCAAATCGGCAGCGACATTTATAAAAGTACAATGGTTTTGGAGTTTTTTTTCCTTAAATATCTTTGGTTTGTAAATAAAACCTCATTGATTTTAAGACCTTTCTGTTCTCCTGCTTATTTCTCGATCTGAAAATCTTTGCTCATTGTAAACAATATTTTTTCTTGATTAATCGGTCCTTAGGATTTCCCGCTTGCCTTTTGCTATTATAAGGTTTGTCGATAATTTCCACTTACTTTTAATTAAAAATCAAAAGGTTAGCTTACATTCATCTTTCTTTTCATTTAACTGGATATAATTGAATTTCGTCCTTTAAACTGCAATTTTTTGATATTTTACAAAAAAAACATACAATTGCATGTCATTTCATGCATTCAGATAGTAATTACAGGCCCTATCGTGACGGCAGGACCAAGAAAACAGCAAATATAAAGCCAATATAATATTAATAAGCGATGGCGCAACAGCCTAAATGGGGCCAAGGCTTCTAGATAACAATAAACTGGTCATTCACGGTAGTTCCACCTTGCCAGATGGAATGCCGTCACTCCATAAATGTATCGTGAATGCGAAAACTTGCCTAGATTTAAATAGAATGAAACGGCGCGGTGTGTTTCCAAAACATTGGAAATTAATCACACCATTTGAGGCTCGCGACGAATTAGTAGGAATAATCACTCCCAGACGATGATGAGATATACTTAGTCGTGCCATAAATTCTGTCACAACTTTAAAGTAGCATAAAATCTAAGAAATAAAAGATAATATGTTTATTTCAAAGAAATTTATTTTAGTATGGTATTTTTTATTAAATAATATTATTTTAATTCGAAATGACCTCCTTTTGCTTTTATGCAAACTTTAAACGTTTTGGCTACTGGTCTATAGCGGCACGCACGGTATCCAACGACATTTCATTTGCTGCTTTCACCAAGGATTTTTTCAGACTGTCCAAATTACGGTGGGGAGTTCTACAGGCCTTGTTCTCTAACTCTGTCCACAAAGCATAATCCAGCCGATCTAAATCTGGGCTCCAGCATGGCCAATCTTCTTGTGCAATAAAAGCAGGAATGTTGCTACGTAGCCACTCCTGTGTGCTTTTTGCTTTGTGAGCAGGAACAGAGTCTTGCTGGAAGACCCAATATTGTCCACCGAAGAGAGTGAACGATAAAGGTTTCACAACACCTTCTAGCACATTGGTTTGATACACCGCCGTACCAGTTTTGACTCCTTTTTCTCAAAAATGAAGTGTTGTGACACCTTTATGGGATACACCCCACCAAACCATTACAGAAGCTGGATGATGGCCTCGTTGCACTCTGAGAACCGTTTTTTTAGCTTCTTCTGATGATGTTGAATAAACCTTAAACAAAATTGTTTATTAAAAACTTCCTCCACAGTAAAAATTTTTTCATCGGGAAAGAGGATGTTCTCATGCCCATCAGTTGCGTGCCAAAGCATGAGACGCTTGCATCTTTTCAATCTTATTTCCTTTAACCGTGGAGTCAACATGTGGGCTGTTGACCGACGATAAGCCTTCATATGCAGATCCTCTCGAATGAGTCTACTCATCGATCTTGTGGAGATTTCCAATTCCTTCGACAAAATTTTTTGTTTGCGCAGTGAATTTCTACGGATGCGCTCTCGGAAAGCTTTGATGGCACTGTCCGTTCTAACGGTACGTAGACGACCGGTCCTTGCTCTATCATTTATGCCTGAGGTCTCATTAAATCGTTCTATTGCACGATAAATAAATCTTTTTGTTATTTTGAGCGGTTTCAACAAATTCAAAATTTTAGAAGCACTTTTACCACACTTATGGAGTGCTATTATAGCGGTACGATTTTTTTTCACGCCCCATTCCATGATTACGAGTCAAAAACTGTTACCAAACTGATCGGAATATTACGCCGTACAGTTCATTTGTTATAAATTGTAACATAACAGTACAGTTCCAGGGTGATTTCTCAGAAAGCGCGCATTTGAAATTGTGTGACAGAACTTATAGCACGACTAAGTATTTGTTGGAAATTTCAGTTCTTCGTAGCTCCAATATTTTATTCTGTTTTACATTTATGCCTTTCTTCTTAATTAAATGATTAACAAGATTTAGCAAATAAACAGTGAAAACATTTGCTCATCCATCTGGAGGTAATTCCTGAAATCTTGTGGTTCCAAGGTTACTTTCTTAATTAACTTTACATGGCTAATAATATCTGTTTAAAAGCCATTGTTTCAAGCACTTTCTTTTTGAATTTCTATTTTTTTGTAGAGGCAACATGCTGTTGAAAGAAGCAATTCGGCGTACATTGCGCACAAAAGTCGACTTAAGAATGACGTCGAGTGTACTGATGGAGCGTTCCTGAATGATCGAGAATGAAGTGAAACCGCTTCAATCCATGTGGAACGACAGTGAATGACCGACTTTCGAGTCACCGAATTTACTTGAATAACGATATACTATAAGATGAAATAAATGATCAATAACAGGCTCGTCTGTGATTATTATCCTTATTTGACAAAGGTACTCATTTACAGCTGAGTGACTTGATAGTCCGGCAATATACTGAAGCCTAAACTGAAAATTCTATTTTATATATATTCGATTTTTTTTTTTGCATTTCTATCCAAAGCTTTTAAAGATTCAATATCAGATTGTTAAATTGGAATAATTAAAAATAATCGAACGTGTCAATTGTTGAAAGCCGCAGGACTGTCCAAGATATTCGCCGGGCTAAAAGATCCCGAAAGACAACTCATAGTATGGATAGACAAATTGTCGTTTGGAGCGACGAAACAAAAATAAACCACATTGGCCCTAACGGCAAGAGATATGTAAGACGACCAAGAAATAAGTAAGTCAACCCTCGTTGTCTAGCACGGAAGTGGCTCCATCAGTGTTTGGGGATGTTTCTGGTGGTTTGGTGTTGGACCAATACACCGTATAGAAGGAATATCAACCAAAGAAAAGTACACCGACATCTTAGAAAACAGCATGTTGCAATGGGGTAAGGTAAATCTTCTTATTATATGGAAGTTTCAGCACGACAACCATACGGCACGACTCACAAGGAAGTTTATGAGACTTCTTTGACTGGCCACCAAAAAGTCTGGACTTGAATCTAATCGAGCACTTGTGGAGAGATACAAAACAAGCCATAGCAGTGAGAAATTTCATAAACATTGACCAATTATTCGAAGCAGTGAAAGAAGTATGAGCATGCATACATGTGGGGAGATACAGGAGGCTAATAAGAACAATACCGAATCGCCTGCAAGAAGTTGTGAAGCAGAAGGGTTTCCCGACACGTTACCGATATGTTTTTGTAATTTATTGTTTTTATTTGGTGAAATATTTTCTTAAATAAATGAATTCTAAAATAATTTTTATGAGTTTTTAATTACGTGTCCGCTCGAAATGTTGAGGTTTTCAAGACTTGTTTGTAATTCATGAAATAAAACTTACAACCATGAGCGTTGGGAATACTTCGGATTCGTTGCAAACCCAGTTTTCGGCTTAACAACCTGAAACGCTTCAATCTTCGCTAGAAAGGAAAGATTCCAATTTTCGCCAAAATGAAGTTCGACTTATAATATTTACGCAATCAAAGCTGTTGTCACAAATGTTTTCAATGTAAAAAACCCTACAATTACATGGATTTGATTATATTATATTCAATGGCACAGTAATGCAATTTTCTTTTCAAAAAAATTCATTTGGGCCAGCAGAAAGTTCTAATTGATTTCCTCATAATTTGCAAAATGGAATCTTTCTCTTCTTTAAATAACGCAATTATTTCATTTCATTTTAGCATGTTTTCACTTTTTCTATTGAATATTGGAAAGTCTTGAACGGAAATAGTTGTACCTTCACACCCTACATATTTACCCTACCCAAATTGATTCGGCGTTTATTTAAACCGAGAACGAATTGTTTATCATTTTAACTTAACTAATCTTCAGTTCAACGTTGATTCAAAAGATTAGCAAGAATGATAAAAATGCATGCGAAGCAGAGACATTCGGCAACTACCCTTAACAAACTGTTGCTTTTAAAAGCAGCTGGTTTATTTCATACAGCTTTACCTACCTGCGTGAATTTTAATTAATAGCATTCAATTTGTCATTATAAGCTCTGCGATAAACACTTTTAGAGCCACATAAGAGGATGTGTGCAAGGACAAACCATTTGTTAGTTTTATAGAAGCAAACGTTCAAACAGTCACGCACTTTTGCCGCTACAGCTTGCCATCAGAAAGTAATCCGCACCAACGCTATTCATCGCACGGTGTTAGATTGATTAAAGCAATGCACACACAAAATACACCTTGTTCTTGGTGACTAGAACACCAAAACGAACTTACTGGGTCTGTCTTAACGATCTGCTTGGTATCTTGCATCGCTTCCGTTCCCTTGGGCTTGGTTACTCTCGTCGTTTCGGATGGATATGGCAGCTTAGCATTCTGATTTTTTGCCACTTCAGCGACTCCGTTGGCGACAGCAGAAAGCGCGGTATACGGCGCCGAGCGTGATAAAAGCGGGAACGATCTCCTGCCCTCCCGACTCCATTCCTGCGTCGTATTCGGGCCAGATATCCTGTAAAACTATGTTGTAACACCACACGTACCCGCAAATATACGTTTATCCTTACGTTTCAGCTATTGTGCAAAGCTGCTCATCATTAGCTACTCTTCGCGCCTCGGCACGATGTCGATCTGTCGATATGTGAAAAACATTCCTTAGCTCCTCCAGAAGCTTGGTTTTTGCCTCGTTTAGTCCTCCTTGGGCTCGAAATGTACTCACAACATTCGAATATGTTTCCAATTCTACAGGTAGGCGGAAAAAGGAGAATATTAAGTAAATAGAAGCTCACTCGCAACTAGAATCTCTACTTCACATACCCAAACGTCTTAGAACGCCACGACATTCATCTCGTGTCATATCTAGTACAGGTGGCCACATCATGAAATATATTCACTACACTTTTGTTTAAAAAATTTAAACCATAAAGCATAACAAACCAAACGAATATCCTCTTTTCGCACAATTCGTACGTCAAGCAGCCATTTCTGTTTATTATGTCAAAACCAATGAAGAAAGAGAACAGGAAGCGAACCGAGCGTGTAAAACCCATTGAACAGGGAACTAATAGGAACGGTGACAAGGCTTTCTCAGCTAATGTACGAGAGAGACGACTATTTTACTCTTCTTCTTTTTGTGAAAACATATGTTTTGTTTATGAATGTCAAATTCGTTTATGACAAGGGCCGAAATTGTTTGAAAGTTCGTGCGTGATTGATAATTTACGGTGATTTGCAAATGTGTCGAGTTTGAGAAGTGACTAAAAACTTGTATAGTGTTATGTTTTATCAATAGACGTGTTGTGAGTTTCAGTTATCAGTGACAAAAGCGAAAAAACACTAAAATGAAGTGCATTGTAAGGTCTTGTCGAAATCGGCCGTATGCACGTCCTGTCGGCATTTCATTTCACCGGTAATTAAACATTTCTTGAGAAAAGTGTCCTCTTAATAGTTCTCGCGACGAATATATGTAATAATTTCAAAGAAAATCGCGCAGAAAAATGTTGTTTATTGTTTTGTTTATGAATGTCATTTTTCACCTCTTAGACATTGTGCCACTCAGTAGCGGTTCAGAAGATAAATTTGAGTGAGTTCAATTCATACAATTTTCTTTATTCGTACATGATCATTAAACGTGCTAATGAATATGATGTATTTATCCGAAACAACTGCAATTGTGAGAAACGACTTAATTATAAAAAAAATTTGACAAGCAGCACCAGCACCTTAAATCCGCCTAAGCCGGTCCCAAGCCCGGTTGCAAAAAGGATGAGGGAGGTGAAATATATATAAATATATATATATATATAAGTATATATATATGTATAAGCTGAAAATTTTCAACAGTAACCTAACCGATATATATATATATGTATATATATATATATATATATATATATATATTCTAAGTGTGTGTGTGCAAATAAATAACTATATAAATATGATAAAAGGTTGCGTTACTGTTACATATTTTCAGCTTTTTTGAGACCTATTCAACTAAACCTCTCCGAATTCATAATTGATTTTCAAATTTAGCGCCTTCTAGAGGCATGCCCCCAACTCTTGACCAAGTACGCCTTTCAAATAGTCATTACGCATTCCGACAGTAGATGCTTCGAAAAACTCATATCAGGAAATTTGTTTATTTTCCTCTCCATTAGTTCCTTCCTCATTGGTAAAACCCTATACGTGTGATGGCAGAAGAAATTGTTGAACTTAACGTCAAACTACTGTTATGTTGAACTAATTGTCAGTGCATTTGTCAAACGCGTTCGTAAACAAAAGTGTCTGAGTCGTGTTTCGGAGCGGAAATAATTGTCTGTGCTGTTTAAATCGAAGTGATTTCGAGTGGTAATTATAAAGTCTGGTTTGGGACACTACAAGATAGTGCAGTTATAAGAAAAAACTAAGTGGAGTTGCTGTAAAATCGAAAAGCAGCAATATGAAGTGCGTCGTTGAAAACTGCAAGAGCGATTCGCGTTTTCGCAGTTTGGGAGTCTCCTTTCATGCGTGAGTGTACCCTTAACCACTTATGGAAGGTACTAGTAGTGTACTAGGTGAAATTAGTGTAAAATAAGAGTTTTTTTCAATAGCATGTTTTGTCTACATTCTTCTGTCATATGTCCATTTTATGGATCAGTGGCGTGCTTGAATTTTTTTTTTGGGAGCAAGACTAGCGTATTGGTATTTTAATAGAACATTATATTATTAATCAAGCGTTCACAGTTATTAATTAAATAAATGCTTGTAGTTTCCCTTTAGAAGATCTATGTGAATATGCCCAACTTCAATATTAAAATTCAAAAATCAGACTGCTAGAAAAAACATTGAGTGGCCGTAATTCCGCCAAAGCCGGTCCCAAGCCCGGTTGTGAAAGGAAGAGGGTGGTTTTCTCTAGGATTTTTGTACAAAGAATTTTACTTTCAAGCTTTAGGCTGACTTCAGAGTCAGGTCGTTCGGTGGTGTCGAATTACTGCCGCCGAACAAATTCGCTAGAGAATTATATGGCCGGATTACTGTGACACGCTGTGGTGGCTTATTGTTTTAATATCAAACGAAAGAAACCAAAACGCGCGTAAGTGAATGACGCGGACGAACCAAATGACCATGAAATCTGCCTAATATCGCAATTATTCAAGAATTAGATCTGAACAATCTAATATTTTCAAATTTCGCGCCAAAATTTTGCTCCTTGCAATAGACAATCATGTCCGCATATGATCGGCACTACCACATAGAAGTGTCCACAACCACATATAAGAAATCTTGCCACAAATTTGGTTGAGGTTCTGCTCCATAGTTTATACCTCAATGGTCAAAACGCTTTTTTCGGGTGCGTTCGCGAAACCTTCACGTTAGGTTGAGTTCCGACGATGCCATCAACGCGCCAAATTTTCCAGAGTGCGTTTCTTTTCAAAACAACGGATAACGAGTGGATTTTTAAATTTGTCATGTATTTTACAGGTAGTTTTTTTTTTCAAAAAGTGAAGGAATTCAGTCTTTAACACGATATTTAATGACACAGCATCTGCCAATCGGTTAATTAATTACATACATCTGATTTTTAGTTTCATGTTAGTTTTTCCAACATCATTACCCAAATTGAAAATACTACAGCTACAAGAATTACTGCAATTCCGCCGTAAAATCTGAAAACATTTTACGGCTGAATATTTAAAAGTCAAATTATATATTTAAGTAGGTGAAATTTCATACCTTTCAATCCATTTGCACTCCAACCATTTGTTTGTACAACTTGAAAATTGTCCATTGTATGTTGTTCGCACTTTAATGGGGGTTCTGCGAAGTGGTCTTACCGTTCACCAGACAGAGCGTGTGTTTATGAACCTTGTGAATTAAAAATAATAAATAGGCCACGGGTGACGCTTCTCCAGATTGTTCTGCTGATTTCTCAGTACCTTCAATTCGTATGTGTAATTGGCTTCTTAATCAAAATGATGGTTGCCGTCTAATGTAATACCAAATTAAAAGTCGATAATTCTCAATTCATACAGATAACATGAAACAAAATGAAAAATAAATGAAAACAAAAATACAATAGCTTTTGTAAACATGACTTCAAGAGTAGAAACCCACTAATATTATAAGCATCTAATTAAAAATGTATTGTAACATCAAGACAGCACAAGAAAAGTAACATGTAATAATAATTATGAACTATTTAACTATTAACAGTTTGATTGAAATTTTTTTAGTAGTCTGGGTAAGTTTAACTCTAGAATGATAACCCAAGTCGTAAAGGGGCCCGAAGAAATGTGAGTAAATAAGATACCATAACCTCCAAAAAAACATATATATGAATGAAAACTTTGTTTAATTTATAAATTAGGAAACAATCTTTATTATTAAGTAGAAAAAATTTGTTTAAAATAAATTAAAACTACACAAGTATGCATCGAGCATCGTGCGCCTCTGAGCGTATGGTTACCTTCAATGCTATTTCCAAGAGGGTTATTACTATAGGGATAAAAGAGTGAGTTAAAATAATCAGAGCGTACTAAGTTGTAAGTAATCGTGCTAAGATCAGCTTTTAAAGCCCGAGTAGTGTTGAATTCGTTGGTCCTGAGCCTGTTCTGCCAACGAACATAAATCTAATCTCAAAAAAGATCAATGAGACACTCAGGGAAGAACATCGAAGACGATGGCTCAACCTACCAACATGCAGACAGACAAAGCTCTTTCTGCCAAACCTACGACCTGAAGTCACAAAATACTGTCTGAAACTAAATAGAGTCAGACTGAAAAAACTCACAGAAGTGATGACAGGCCACGGACGCCTGAGAAGTCACCAAGCTCTTCTGCAAATAGTGGACGATGCATGGTGCACTAGATGTGAGGAGGACGAGGAAACAGCGGCACATTATGTGGGCTACTGTGCCGCGTTCTCCAGACACAGATATAGAGCCCTTGGCATGCCTCAAATAGGAGACAAGGAGTTCCATACCTTAGCCTTGGACGACCTGATGAGGTTCATCATCTCATCCGGAAGATTCAAGACATAAGCATTAACTCCAGAAAGGACAAATATGAGGATAGTACAATCGACCAGCAGGTCGCAGTGCTAGGGCTGCAATGCCCACCTCCATGTCACGACGACGACGACGACGAGCGTTGAATTCAATTTAATATGTAATTTTGAGTGCGCAATGACTGTGTAAAACTTAAACCATGTTCTGATAGTGTTTATTTTATCTAAAAAGTTTAATATTCTTATTTTTAAACATTTTTCTATGATTTTTTATGAACGAGGTATTATGATATTAATATAAAATCAATTGAATTTCTAGGAAATTCAACTTTTGTATATTCCTATCATCCTATTAATCGATTCGTTAAATTTTGTGAGCGAAATATTTTGATGAATAAAAATAGATACACTGTCTTCAATTATCTTATGTTGTGTATTTATAACGTATTTTTATTTTAGGTTTATAACGAAATTCTCCGCTTTTATTGTTGTTATGTCCCATAACTTCCTATCTCCTACATGATATATAGTCAGATTTTTTACTTGTGATTAGGCGTTTTAATAAATTCCTATATGGAATGTATTTATTTTTGTATTCATGTTTTCAGAAAATTTTTTTCGCAATAAGCCAGCAGCATATTCTGACATTCCGAACAGCATCGGCACAAAACGTACATACGATCTAAAATTTAGTACACCGGTATTTCCCACCCCAAATAAATGTCATGTGAGTTCATGCTATCACGACACATTCAGACACATTCTCGTGATATGCGTCCGAAAAAAAGTCACAACATTCATATTTTTGACATTTTCAATTAAATGACATTTATCCTACGTATTTTCTGTACGCGGCACCACCGATTGACAAATATTTTTTATATGACGGCGGCAGGCTTGTAGTTCCTTCGAATACATTCCTAATCTACGCTAAGTGACTATGTCGTAATCGGAGTACAGAGACAACCTGCGAAGTCATCAAAGCTGCAAGGATGTTTCGGAACTCGAAAAAATTCGACGTTGGAGAATATCTGCGACGAGCGAAACGTCTCCTCGACGGGAACTTAACATACAAGAAAATATTCATAATCCTACTTTGTTTCACGTTTGTGTTTCTCTATTTGGGACCATCAATTTTCCGCTTTCTGTTCCCGCGAAGTCAAGAAATCAAAGGTATGAGAATGGCGAACAGGTCGTTATTGTCCCTTTTTCCGCACATAACTATCCCTCAGATCCGCTGGAACGATGTATGGATGATCGGCTTACACCCTTCTATTTGGCGCATTCGGAGTTCAACGCGAATATCCGACATGTTCCGAAGCTGGCTGATGAAAACAACCTGATTGCATATGTGGGAAATGGATACTTCGGCATGGAAATACAGAATGATGCGTTCATCAACGTGAAAAGCCGGAGATCATTGAAACTTCCAATCTTCTTCCATCCGCTGGTGTCTCTTTCCCAATCGAATGGAGACTCCCGACAAGCCACTGTTGTTGAGTACTTGAATGGAATTGTCCACAGGTATGCATACGCTGGCCTTTTTTAAGAATATTGTTATCTAGGCACGAAGTGCTCCAGCTTAAAAAGAAAGAAACAACCTATTGGATAACAAATTTTGCATGTCTTGATTTCTACCACTCCTTAAATACCTAAAACAACTTAGGTAGAAGTAAAACACTATTATAATATTATAATATGCCTACACTACAACTCAATGCCAACACTGCTCTTATTTCCAAACACTATGTTGACCAGATGTTCTGATAATCTGTTTTTCCTAGTCGTGTACGAAGGTAGATTACATATAGTTAGCTGGTCTCCATTTTTAAAGCTGGCACTGCAAACGGGATAGACTGGATTCTAAAATTGACTTGCATCTTTACTTAATCCTTAATGAGTGTGAAGTGAATCTAACATTCCTATTTAATTTTCAATTCTGATTGTGTCTGTATTGCGTGCCAAAAAAATATTATGTAGACAGTGGCCGAAACTCCAGCTTCTTTCGGATCGTATTAAACAAAGCTGATGTAAGATATAACCTCTTATACGCTCGCTCTTCTATGTGTAAGTACTTACAACTAGTGATGGACACTATTAAACGACTATGTAAAAGTTATTCAATAATTTTTACTGTCGATAGAAACTATAATTATAAACTTATCCCAATGAATGAAAATGGCTGCTGGTAGAAGCTATCCAAGAAGTTTACGAACTGAATGAAGGATGCTATCGATAGTTTGAGTCTTACTGGAGAGGCTCCGACTTTGTAATCACAGATTTGGATGAAATTTGGCAGATAAGTAGAAGACGTCAAGGATATTCGATCCTTAAAATATTAGACCGCAACACTCCCCCCTTTTTGAGAAAAATGCCGTTAAAGTTTTTAGCGTCGGTTATGGATTAGTGAGTTTTTACATCTGACAGAAGCTGTGCAGTATAGGTAGCAGTGCTAAGAGCCCGCGATCAAGGAGTCTTGTGTTCGATCCCCGCTCGAGGTATTGTTTTTCTTTTTGAATTATTGTCGCCGTCGTGTGTTCGACTACCGGCGTGAGTATTGTTTTTGCGAATAATTGTGAATGTAATTTTTTATGGTGAATCAGCAATGTTCACCTACAAATACATTTATTTTTACAAATCAGCAAACTGTTCGAGTTAGCTATGAGACACGAAAAGGACGCAGGATTGATTGTAAGAACAAGGGATGATCCTACCACCAACTATGATATTGCTCGATTACAACCGTTGTTTGATTGCACCGCAACCATTCAACAATGAGTTTTCAGTATAATTTACATATCTAAATGAACTAACAGTTTGCTGATTTGTAAAAATAAATGTATTTGTAGGTGAACATTGCTGATTCACCATAAAAAATTACATTCACAATTATTCGCAAAAACAATACTCACGCCGGTAATCGAACACACGACGACGACAATAATTCAAAAAGAAAAACAATACCTCGAGCGGGGATCGAACACACGACCCCTTGATCGCGGGCTCTTAGCACTGCTACCTATACTGCACAGCTTCTGTCAGATGTAAAAACTCACTAATCGATAACCGACGCTAAAAACTTTAACGGCGTTTTTCTCAAAAAGGGGGGAGTGTTGCGGTCTTATATTTCAAGGATCGAATATCCTTGACGTCTTCTACTTATCTGCTACATTTCATCCAAATCTGTGACTACAAAGTCGGAGCCTCTCCTAGTTAGTGAGACCCAAAGCTATATATAATTTCCAACCTATTGAACAGTGACAAAGCGAATACGATGTTGTGGATGAAAATGGGCTATTATTTGTTTCCCTTTGATTCTGCTTCTGCAGTATTTGGTAATTAAGCCAGCTTTTAAGAATACTCTCTCGGATGAGACAGACGTGGTAGGCACACGTAAAAATTTTGTGATAGTCTCTGCAAGTTTCGGAAACATTAAAAGATTTTTTAAGTGGGGAAGTTCTTTATATTTGTTTAAAATTATAAAATTATCGAAAACTGCGCTTTCAGCCGAACCAAGCCGATAATGTTGTTTCAGGATCACTGGGTGATGTTATTTCTGTAACATGGCTAGTTAAGGCTTTTTCATTCACCGCTTCCTTCGAAAATGAAGATAAATTCCGTAGCTCAGAGTTGATTTTTTCTTGAGCTGCGGTTGCATTCGATTGAACTCCAATTGCCACAAAAGAAATTTCAAGCGGCTCGTAAGAACCCATTCTGATTTTAAGTCCTGCAACT
Source organism: Oxycera nigricornis (assembly GCA_963942545.1). NCBI lineage: Eukaryota > Metazoa > Arthropoda > Insecta > Diptera > Stratiomyidae > Oxycera > Oxycera nigricornis. Next base: position 31,338,731 of record OZ012662.1, on the reverse strand, counting down.
AACAGCAGGCGCATAGTGATGGCTCTACAAGTAATATGCAAAGGGCGCGCAGTGGGGAGGATTACTGAAATGTTTTGTTTTTCTCGGCAGAAAGCTCAGCTGCTACCACCCCAAATGGCTTTAATGAAGAAACGTAGTCTTCGTTTATTGTTCTAAATAGATTGAGGGTCTGTTGAGTCAGGGTTTAATAAACTTGATCGTTCTTTCGTACGTCGGGTTTTTTTTTGATTTTTTCCGCCATTCTTGTGATTGTTGCTGGTTTAAAGCCGTTTAAAATTGCAGTCTGGAAAATATACTGCATTTCCTTCTTCTTGGCTTCCATTTCAAGTGACAAATCGTACATACGGTGTATCATGGCTCTGTAGGGAGAAACTTTGATTCTTTGTGTGGGGTTCGAAGTGTTTGGGATCGTTCTTTGAGTAAGCGTTGCTTTCCGGTAGATATTAAAGCTTATGTCACCCCTTCTTCGTTGTACTAGCACATCCAAGAACGCCAGGTTTCCACCTATTTCTTCCTTAATTGTGAAGCTGATGCTCTGATGTGCGTTTTTAAGCTCCGTTTATTGTTTGCTGCAAATCTCCTTTCTTGACGTACGCGAAAATGTCATCTACGTATCGGAACCAGCATCTCGGTAGTTTGCCTCTTGATTCTAATCCCTCTTCCAATCTCGACATAAAAGTTTCACTGAAAAAAGGTGAGAGCGGGTTTCCCATCGCTACTCCTCCCTTAGTTTTAAAAAATATTAAAATATTTATATATAATATAATAGTTTTAGAGCTACTAATCTTTGTTCAGCTTGAAATCACACATCAAATTTTACACTTGCAATTGCAGCGTTTATTTGTTGCATTTTTCCTTGAATAGGCGGAACTCTCAATTCATAAATAGTAATAAATATGGATAGGTACGTACTGTATTCCGAAAGTGTGTTCTTACTAGGATGAGTATAATTGTACTAAATGGAGATCTCTGTGTGCAGTTATCTGATGGCACAAAACAAATTTTAAGGTACTAAATTAGCTCCCGTTTGACCTTCTTAACAGACAGTATACTCAAGGCTCTGGTATTCGAATCTGTCATTAAAAAATTGATGATCACTTCACCATCTTGTGAAGGGATGTGCCAACGCCAGAAGAAGTAAACTTTTTTGTTTTGCTCACAGCCTTAAGACAGTCAGCAGAAAGAACTGATGTAAAGAAGGCTGTGTAATACGGTCGGCTGTAGCGTGTTCTCTGAACAGTTAGATCCTAGAGTATCCTTCCGATTTCTTGAATATTGCAATATATTTCAAGCACTGTAGTGTAAACAAATTGGTAAATTGACTAATAGATGAACAAAAAATTCTATGAAATTTTTATTGGCAGCTAGGCCGCGTTTCAATCATTATAAAAAGTGTAACGTTGTTAAGTTAAGTTTAAATTAGCTATGGAATATCGCACACACTCTTAACACTCTAAAGTGACCCTGTATAGAGTACGTGGGTACAGTGATATAACTGAAAACTGCGAAGAGATACTCTAGTAAGAGTCGGCATTATTCTCCAAGAAGACACACTAAATAAAACTCTACCTAAACATCCTCTACATACATAAAAGCTGCAAATAAAATACAGGTAGACTTGGCTTGTGCTGAGCTCCAAACGCACCAAGCAAGTTTTCAATGTGAATCGCAAAACCGTAGTTTAACCATCGCTATATTGACATACCACTATCTAATAGGCAGTCACATAGAACGATTGGGTGCTACCTTCGATGACTTTTGTCGCGGTTGTAGATCGGAAAAGAGGAGAGAGAAAAACAATTTAACATTTTCTGTGTGAATGCCCAGCACTCTCTAGAAGAATGCAAATTCTAAGCACTCTCCTCGTGAAAAGCCTCACAGAAGTATGTAACATTAATGTTAGTAGCATAGCCAGCTTCACTGTAATTCTCAGTATCCAAAATCTTTTGGTGCTGTCCTTTTCTTGCGATATTACAATGAGCCTACTGTAACAGAGACACCCTGCGTCATCTTTGATAGTAAACCGAAATTCGACCGCTATATTGCTAACACTATGCTAAAAGCGTATGAAATTTGTGGACGCTTTGCTAAAACACTCGTGTTTTGAAGAGACCCGAAATTAGCATAAAACTTCTGAATTATCCTATACAATTTGTTCTAATACAGTTCCCCTATTTGGTCTCCACATAGCAAGTGTCAATCATATATGATGGAACCGATTCAGGACAAGTTTCCTCTATTTAAAAAATGCAATTATCCGTATGATCCTTATAATGACAGTCTAAACTGCTTAATCTCGTCATTCTCCGTATCACTGCAAAAATCTTTCTAGAAAGATTTCAAACTCATATTTTAGCTCGCCTCTAACATCATGCACTTTAGCTCCTTTGACTAATTAAATTTTAAATTCGTACAAAATGATTGAACTGTTTATGTTTAGTTATGATCTACAATACTTTATTGCTTTTTAGTTGGTAATGTACTGTGTCTGAAGAGGAGACATGGCAGAATCTTATTTAAATGTACTTAGCTTACATACTAATTAATTATATCCTCCTATAATTGAACCCCAATATAACTTCACGACCCCTACAGGATCGATCTAATAAGATCCGAGAAACCGTTACCTAGATCGTGGATCAGACGTTTCCCCTCCGGGGTTCCCACAATCAAAAGATCTCATAGGCATCCAGCTTAGGAAATTTTTGGACCAGTTTTATGCATTTCGAGTTTGCCCTAGTGATGATGTGGCCTCGACGATGTGTTTTGCCACCGATGACCTAATATCAGTCCTTCCATGTTTAATGGCTAGTTCAGCTTCTCTAATGTGCTCCTGCACTCTTTTCTGGATTGGTCTGTTTGAACATGTAATCTCGTATATGCCGCTTTTTTCTGTTGTAGTTTGTGGATCTTTGGTTGTCCCCAAAATTGTTTTCGTTTTGAGTTTGTTGCTCGTTATTGTTGCTTCGGTAGTGAATTCTATGTGTCTGTGGATTTTGTTGATGCCTTCAAATACATCCTCGAGCCTACTCTGTTTGACTACCGCGAACACATCATCCACGTAACGTAACCAGATCCTTGGTAGCAGTTCCTTTTCTCTAATCTTTTCTTCTATTGAGTTCATTAAAATTTCGCTAATGAAAGGAGAGAGCGGGTTCCCCATTGTTACGCCTGATGTCGTTTTGAAATATTTCCCTCTGAACGTGAAGTATGTAGTTCTCTCTCGTTCAAAGGTCAGCTAATTTCACGTAAGACTTCACTTTATTCCTCCATTACGCCTTCTTCTTTTGATCCAAGAGCCACGTTTCCAGAAGATGTAGCGATTCTTTTATCGGGATGCTGGGAAACCAGGCTTTCACGTCAAACGATTTCATGATCTCGTCATCATTAAGTGTTTCCCCTTTTAGTAGATCAGCTAATTCAGATGAGTTTTTTTTTGATTCCACAAGACTTTAAAAAATGTGAAATGGGTTTGTTCAACACTAAAATTCTTTTTTCATGTTCTATTGTAAAAATATTATTAATTTCCGATATTCCAACAAATTCAAATAGATTTCAGTGCTTCAAAGACTATTTCGTGTCGTATCAATACTACGCACACCGTAACATGCCTTCAATTTTCGTACAAGAAATTGAAATCACCAATACCAAAAACCAAATAATAGATGTGGATCTAACACTTCCTCGAATGTCCGACTGGTCGGGCACTACAACTCAAGATTTCAAGTATGCACTGCAAAATTCACTATATTTTCCTTAAATCAATTGAACGAAATGTTTACTTTAGAATTCAACATGGCACAACTATTGTAGAGTACCAAGTCGTTAGTGGTTCTATCAAGGAGGCTGCTGATACCGACGAGATCATTGTAGCCTCTATCGCATCTCGCAAACTGTCTCGATCGTTGACATTGAAAAAACGCGGCACTACCAAAGTGGCCATACTAATGGCTATCCACTATTCGCGTCCAGTAAAACCGTCCTTGTACGAAGAGAAGAAAACTGAAACGGAAAAGTATGCGATGGATTCGATAAGGGGCGCTTATCAAGATGCCGATCGAGACACCGAAAATGTTTATCTCAACATCAAAAAACAGCATATTCGCGTGTGGAATAATCTCTGGGCGACCGGCTTCGATATAAGTACGTCGAAAGCCGAGAACAGCATAAACGGGGATCGTATCAATGCAACGATCTACGCGGTTTTGTCTCAAACGCGAAGCTATGAGTTTGAGGAATCCATAACACCGCAACGAAAGCAAGATATAGCTCGTGCGCTAACTTACGCAGAAGGTTGCTACGACAGCTACCACACTCTGCAGGTATGTTGGAAAATACAATGTTGCTTAAAATGTACCTTAATTTACAACTAGGCAGAAAACTTATGGCTGGATATGGGCACGTTGGAAGAGCTCAACAATCTAGTCTCCTCGTGGATGTTAACCTTGGAGAAACAAGTAGGTATACAAGGAGTCAGTTTTGTAACTCGCATTTCTGTTAAGCTATGATTGTGAAGGCAAATAAATGCAGCGGCAAACGTTCCTTTTAAAACGTTTCATTTAATTTCACATCGTAAGTTTGCTTCGAATCCTACGATCGATTTTTAAACTACTTCTACCTTATCGATTCCTAATAAACTTTGCTTACGTACTCATTCTCGATGGCAATATTACATTATGATAACTCAATAAGTGTAATGATATTAAAAATAATAACAATAATAATAAAAATGTAAGGGTATTTGATAATCCAGGGATTATTCTTAAAGCCTCAAAATTGAATTTGATTGTGGACCGTCAAACTGTTTATTTTTAAAAGCTTTGTTTGCCTATTTCGTTTTTATTGTAACAAGAACGAATCTTAACTATGGCTACGTTTAGGGATGTCACAATTTGCTACGTGCTGGAGCTAGCGGAGTGATTCAAGCGATGGTGCTAAGTTTCGGCAGCTTTCGGTTTAGTAATCAACATCTCGAGTTCAACATTCATCCTAAATATTTGCATCGAGAATATCACTTTAGACGATTGAATTACGGGAACATGACGCATGTAAACGTAACAATTTCCGTGACTGATGAAAACAAGGCCGTCATCAGCGTCGCGTTGGATAGATCCGATCGAAAGTATTATGCATGTGATGCTGGCTGTCTAGACGAGCCGGTAATGTTAGGGTAATTCTCACGTTCATATATGTACATCATAAAACTCACTATGATAATTTGTAGCCCCACAAAAAAGGCATTTCCGGTGAAACTGACGGAGCCTATTACAGCCATTCTGTACATAACTGCTGACAAACAGCATATGGAAGAGTTGCACAAAGCAATCCATGTGAAAGAAGTCGTTGAAGGTAAAACAAATATCTTGAAATTGTTTGAATATGTGTAATAAATCGCGAATTATTCTAGCACCTGCTCATGAACACCATGTCATTGCCTTGCATAAACATGGTCATCGCCTTGGTGGCCTGCCTACACTATTTTGGGTTTCGATATGTGCAATAATTGTAGTATTTCATGTGTTCTTGTGCAAACTTATTGTGAAGGAATATTGTGAACCACCAGATAAGCTTAGATATCGTTATAGTAAACCGTAATATTTTGCATGTTAAATGATAGAATAAAATAAATAATAATAAAGAAAAAAAATAACAATTAAAATTAATAAGGACTCTTTCTTCATCATATCTTTGTGGAAGCTGCAAATAATCCTCTTTTTTATATGAAAGTAAATACATTTCGTGAGATAGGGTGAGTATACATCAGGACTTGATGTATATATACTTCAAGCTACATTAAAACCGAACCAGCTTGAATTGAACCGATCAGGAAATTTTGTCGGATCGACTCGAAATAAGTTCATGTAGAAGCATATTTCTCTTCTATGGTCCAGAAAAATACTTTTTTGATTAGGAAAAAGTTTTATAGCAAGGAAAAATAGCTTCTTGGCAAGGAAGATCGGCTTGCGGCGAGGAAAATCATTCTTATTTCATTTGCTTGGTCAATGTGAATATTTTACGAGAAAAATATTCCACTACGATCTGAACTAATATTTTTTTGGTGAGAGAAAAAAGTTTTGTGGCAAGGAAAATTATTATTTTCATTTATTTTTTTGGTTGATGTAAATATTTTGTAACGTTTGCCAAAATAAATTGTCTTTGTTTTCTGTGCTGCTGCAGAAGATAGATAAGCATCGAAGAGAAGGAAAATATAGAGTTATGAGAAACAAAGTTATTAATTTAAGCAAGAATTACCACTTGTGAAAAATATACACCAATGGACGTACGCTTAGTCTATGTTAATCGTCCACTGATGTAGATGCTCCAGCTAGGACAAATTGTAGTGATACACATCGTTGTGGAGCACTACATACACACACATACATACTTTTATCTAAAAATACTATTTAAATTTCACCTAAGACCTTACATCGTAAAGACATGTTGAAGATTTCGATTTTAGGACCAATTATAATAATTTCCCTATATACATACTCGGAAGTTAAAAAAAAAAAAATTCACTTTAAACACTATATCTCATTAACTGAACGAGCTCTATCATTTGTTTTATGCACGCAATATGAAACTAAACGGAAAATTGACAAAAATTTGTAATATATAATAACTGAGTTACATGTTTTGTCTAGTACACCCAAGTATGCCCAAATTGTTGCAGTTGCAACCGTAGAAGCACACTGGATGAACGAAACACTCTTTTAAAAAGGAGTCGTTCGTTACAGCACACGTAAGTGTGCCGTTCATAATGAACGACTCGTTCACGAACGACACATCACTACAGTAGACAGAAAACACAATTTCAACCCTGCTGTAAGGTGAAATGTGATGTAAAGAATTGAAACTATGATTTTCAAGAGAAAATGAGTTAACGACTCTGTAGTAGTCGCTCATTACTGTTCCCTAGTCTGATCGCTGTTAATAGTTTTTAGCAGGAAAGGAGAATTTGTGCAACAACGCCACCACTCTACCTTAATCTGAGCTAAAAGAACACAAAGTTATATGGATTTAGCATCGTCCACATCGACTGAAAGAAGTCGGACTTGATACATAATGTGGATGGAATATAGAAGTCGCATGCTGTCGTGATAGGCATCTGGGTTTCCCATCAGAGATGAGACGATACCATCTACTGAAGCTTGTATTTTAGCGTGTAGCAAGCTTTAGTCATCACCCATTCGGACTATTGAAATCTTAATATGATGATAAATTGCCCTTTTATATTCAGAAATTACATAGTGTTTACCTAATCCAGTAAGAAAATTGAAATCGATTGAAAACCTTGCTTTCAAACTATATGGGTTTTATTATCTGTGTGGTAAAATACTCGGGATCAATTCGACGCAAATTCATGACGTATCGTTTACCCCTAATTTCAAGCACCAGAAAAATGTGAACAGTATACTTTGACAGTCGAAGACAAAAAATCTTGTCTAGTGTATATTTACAAAAAAAATAATTTTATTTCGTACTATTTCATTTTTTGAATGCCGAACATAATATGTAGACTAGTTTAACAAAAATAAATGCACAATATCTAAAACAAATTTTCAAATGCATGTGTACTCAAATTCTATTTTTGTGCAATCAACACATTAATCGTCGTATAACAAACATATAGAAATGCTCTTCAAAGTTATTTACTTTGTTACTTCGTGCATAGCATGAGCCAAATGTTCAACATTTTTACTTGTCACGCCAGCCATTGAAATTCGTCCATCTTTCGTCAAATACACACTGAATTCTTTTGTAATGCGTTCAACATGCTCGGGTGACATGCCTGTGTAGCAAAACATACCGATTTGATCGGTTATGTGCTCCCATGATCGCTTTGAGCCCAATTTCGCCAAAGTATCTTTCAAGGTTTGTCTGACGCAGATAATGCGATCAGCCATTAGCTTCACATCGACTAGCCACTGTTTTTTCAGTTCTGGATCACTGAGAATTTCACACACAATACGAGCTCCATGGATTGGTGGATTGGAGTACATGGGACGAATGAGAATTTTAATTTGAGACATCACTCGATCGGCTTCCTCTTTGTTACTAGACAAAACTGTAAATGCACCAGCACGTTCGCCATATAATCCCATGTTTTTGGCGAAACTTTGCGCCAGGCAAAACTGATGACCGTCTTTTTCAAACAAGCGTACAGCTTGCGCATCTTTTTCCAAGTTTCCACTCGCGAAACCTTGATAAGCCATATCGAAATACGGATACAACTTCTTCTGTTTTATCACTTGCGAAATTTCCTTCCATTGTTCCGGTTTTGGGTCCACGCCGGTAGGGTTGTGGGCGCAGGCATGCAATAAAATTACAGAGTTTTCAGGTATTTTCTGTAAAGTAGAGAGAGGTTGTATTGAAAATTTTCCCAAACAGCAACAAGATCCTAATAGTCATAATATGCTTGAACAATCCAATATTTGGATTTATATACTTACACAAATATCTTCCATACATCCATTGAAATCGAATCCACACGTTTTCGGTTCATAATAGCGATATGTTTTGGTTTGCAGACCGGAATGCAAAAAAATAGGATTGTGATTTCCCCAAGTGGGCGCAGGCACGTAAACATCTCTATTTCCCGGCCAGAATTTACTTAAAAATGCTGCTCCAACCCTAAGCGCACCAGTACCACTAATTGCCTAAGATTTACTAGATAACTCAAAGCGAATGTTAAAATATATAACTATTCAATTACCTGTACTGTGGCATTCGTTTTTTGCTGAATATTTGGTGAATCTTCACCTAAGGCCAATTTTATCACTAGGTCAGCGAATTCGGGCATTCCGCCAATGGGTGCATATTCCTTGTTTAGTTTTTTTGCCATAATTTTCTCTTCGGCCTAAATTTCAGTTGATGTCTTATGCAAGAACTACAATAGCTGGGTTTATGTCTTACCTTTCGTACACTCGGCAACACAAAAGGATTACCATTGTCATCTCTGTACGTACCGGCACCGAGATTGATTTTAATTTCGCTTTTATCACGTTTGAATGCCTCGGTTACGCCTAGGATTGCATCAGGCGGTCCCATGGGAACATCAGTGAACCACGAACTGCAAATATAAATGTTAATAGTAGGGACAAATATGATCAAAAATATTTCTTAAATTTCAAGCCAAATTGAAAATATTTATGTACTTGAATCTGTCTTTTCTCAATCTTATTTGTTTGCTTTTGAGTCATGGACAATTTTAAGGGTTTAATGTGTTTATAAATATTGTGAAGGACGCAAATTTTTTATCGAAAGCACGCCGATTTGTTATTATCTTTATATATATATATATTATATATATATATATACATATATATATATATTTAGCTTGTCAACCATGTATATGAATCATGGTGTAGCCTCCCTTATGTATTGGCTTCTTATTGCCCTCCATGCTTGTCTATTTTTGCTATACGTGCCCAGGTGATGCCGGCTAGGTTCCTCATGTCGTGGTCCTATCTAAGTTTCGGACGTCGTCTCGGTCTTTTGACTCCCCTTGGGTACCACTGCATAATTTTCGCGATCCATCTATTGTCTGATATCCTCGCTAGGTGTCCTGCTCATTGCCGCTTGAGAGTTTTAATTCTTTTGATCACATCACTTACTTGTGTTCTCGCTCTCATCCACCAGTGTCTCTCCTTGTGATGCCCAGCATTACCCTTTGGGGGACCTTGAACTTCCTTATGATGTCTATTGTTAGAGTCCATGTTTCACAGCCATAGGTCATTACTGGCAGGATGCATTGATCGAAGGTTTTCTTTATCATGTGGCATTTAATTCTTGACTTGAATATTATAAAGTTCTTCCCGAACGCACTCCATGCTAGCTTGATCCTTCTGTTAATTTCCGGTATTAGCGATCCCGAGTTGTGTACTGATTGGCTCAGATGCACATACGCGTCTACAACTTCCACTTCGGTGTTGTTAACTGATAGTTCACCCTGGCTTCTCGTTACGAACTCGTTGTACATAACTTTAGTTTTACTAAGGTTGATTTTTAGGCCTGCTATCTCGCTAGCTGCGCTTAGATCTTCGAGCAGCGTCTGTAGCTCATGTTGGTTTTGGGCGATAAGGACTATGTCATCTGCGAATGGTACGTGATTTAGTCGCTCTCCATCTATGATTAGTCCTTTATTATCTCATTTCTACTCTCGGTGACGTTGAACAGTCTTGGCGATATGGTATTCCCCTGTCTGACCCCCTCTGTGCGGGAGAAATTTCGGCGTGTCATCAAACACTTTAACTTTTGCTTTAGCGTTCTTGTAGTGTTGGTCAGTGTTTCTATATAGGGTTTCTCAATACCCTGACTTATGAGCGCTCTAATTTATTGCTTCAGGGTATATTGAGTCGAAGGCCTTCTCAAAGTCGATGTATGCCAGGGCTGGCTAAGGGGAGTTCGTATTCCCTTGCTCTGCTCATGGATTCTCTTAATGTGTGGATGTGATCGACAGTGTTATATCCACTCCTGAAGCTAGCTTGTTTTCGTGGTTGTTCTACATCCAGGGCCGATTGTATTCTATTATTGAGGATCTTGGTGAACACTTTGTAAAACACTGGCAGCAGGCTTATTGGTTAAGTTGGTTAGTTTCCAATATCTTCCCTGCTGCCCTTTTTGTGGATCAGAATTATGTTCGCGCTGTACCACTGGTCCGGAATTCGCCTGGTTCGGATACAGCTTGTTAATACGTCCGCCAGGATCTTCCATGTTCGTCTGCCCGCATGTTTTAGCAGTTCCGCTGTGATTCCGTAATAGCCAGGTGCTTTATTATATTTCATTTGTTTAAGCGCCAGTTCCACTTCGCCAATAAGAACTTCTGGTACATCTTCTTCATGTTCTGCTGGTGTATTCGTTGTAAATGTTACGTTCGCCACGCAACGTAGGCGATCCCAAATCCTCAAATATGGGACTTCCCTGTCTTTGAGATCCCAAACCACCGTGCGGGTAAACGCTGTTTTGTTAAAAATAAATAATGCTACGTTCGCCACTTCACGCAATCAAGCTAATCAATGAAATGTTTTGTTATTATTGGATTATATTATTATTAATGAATTAAATGCTTATCAATGAATTCTATTGTAGGAAGTAGAGATTTGAATTATATAAATATAGAGATGTAGGTAGGTTAAGGATATTGGAGTAAATATATAAGTAGGTAGTAAGGTTTTGATGGAGTGTTCATGCCCATGCGCGCGAGACGATCACCCAATCGCGCAGTGGACCCAAGTCCAGGCCCCGCCCGGCCTACGATGCGCCCCAATGGAGTCCCCTATGCGCCAGTGAAACCCACAACCATTGGCACTGGCAATTCGCCATGGCTGGCGGCTGCCGCGAGTTTTTCGCCGGACAGGCGGCAATCGGAAATCCCTTCGCATCGAGACACAACGTCTGACCCCTGACGAAACCAGTTGAAAAGCTTTTGAAAGCTGCTGGGGTCAACTGCCCAGCTGAGTGGTCGTCGACCTACGACACGGAAAACGGGACTCGGCTTGGCTTAAATAGGATTGCGGGAGCAGCTGATGAGGCTTTTGAACGTCGACCGCTGGTGTAGAAGCTGCGTGATTTCTTTGAATTCTTTTCGTTTGGACGTCGGCCTTGGGCGTAGGTGTACAAGCTGCGTGGTCTTTGTTCGGAGGTCTTGGCTTTTGTCGTGGTGAAGCTCGGAAGACGTTTTGGCGGTGTAGTCGGGAGTTTTTCTTTTTGGGTTTGGTGCCGAAGTGGTGGAAGGTGCGAAGCGGAAAGCCGAGTGGGCGTGAGTAGCGAATTAAGGAGAAGACGAGGACGACTAGCGACGAGCGAGCGAGGAGCGAGAAGCAGCCGAGCAACATAGGATTAAGGAAACAAAAAAATTGTAAGTAGATTTAAGTGTAGCCAGTTAGAAGTTAGGGTTTAGTTAGTTTTTTTGTTACATAAATTGTGCTTGAATTTGAGATAAATTGTGTGATTTTGTGAAGTGGCGAGGCGGAAATCGCGTTCCTGGCTGTGTTTTTGCGCTCCCCTATCAATCGGTGGTTTTGGGTCACCGTGAATCCGATTCCCGTTTCGGGATTCGCGGACAGGGCAGTCCCGGCGCGGAAACGGGTGGCGCCCTTTCTTTTTTAAATTACATATTCCCACACCCCTCTTCGCGGGTGAAGCCGGGTGGGATTGCCCGAACCGTGGCTAGGATCGGCTACGGTAGAGTGGAGAACGTTACGAAAATTATAGCCGTAACAATGTGTAGCTTGTTTCGGGGGCTTTGTAGAGGTCTTGATAGAAGTCGGTTAGAATTTCCAATATTCCTTTTCTATTGGTTATTCTTACGTTTTCGTGTTGTATAGCAATCACTTGCCTTCTACCAATCATCAGTGACCTTTTCGCCTTCTTGAGGCTTCTGTTACTCTCGATGGAGATCTCTACCAGTTTTTTTTTGTATTTCATATTATCTTGATATTTTTTTCTGATTGTTTTGCAGATTTTGATGTCCTTTGGATGTTTGAGGATATTTTCATTCTGAGTAGAGTTTTTGTTTCATTTGAGAGTTTGTGGTGTCTGCTGTCCACTCGTGGCTCGCCTACTTCTTCAGCACATTTTATGATAGCGTTTGCGAGTTATGGCGCGTCCTTGTTCCGCATTTCAGTTTCCAACTTTTCTTGGTATAGACTGGCGTTGTGTCTGATATAATCAGTATACCTGGTCTTGTTGTTGGCTTCCTTACTAATCTGAACCTTTGTGCTTTTAGATTTAGGGAGAGTTTTGCTCTAGCCAGATGTTAGGCGCGCTTCCTGTCTTGAAGTTGTTAATTACTGATACGTCCCTGACGATATTCCATATATATATATATATATATATATATATATATATATACATATATATATATATATATATATATATATATATATATATTACATATACACGTGTAGCTTACTAGCAAAAACCCAATTTGTCAATGAATCCTTCGATTCAACTCATTCGCCTGAGGTTTATTTTTATTCAACTCAATGACAATTGAGGGAGGCGAATAGTTGGCCAATGCTACCTCTATAAGGAGACATGACAACAAGAAACTCCAAGACCTAGAGCGGATACGTAATTAGAAACACTGTATTTCACTATAAATAGGATATCATGCAAATTTGTTATTATCAGTTCAGCACTCGTTACAGTTTAAACGTTATTTTCAAAGTTTCAAAATGTTTTTTCAATTTCAATAACGATGGAAAAGGCTAAGAGTTGCACTCTTCTAGTTAGACAAAAAATTGAAGACTTTAGAGAGTTACACTTGTCAGATGAAAACCGCCAGCCGCCTAGAGTGTTCCATAAAAATAGTTTAAGGAGCACCTAAGCACGTGAAAAGCCGCAGAATTGTCCAAAATATTCTCCGGGCTAAAAGACGTCAAAAAATGACTCATAATACGGATAGACTAATTGTTCGCATATCGAAGCGAAGCCCAAAAAGATCAGCTGTCGAAATTCATTGAAACAGTCAGAAGCTGTTTTCTGGAGGCCGGACTACATGGCAGGATAGCCAGGAAGAAGGTAACGACAACTAATCGGAAGAAATGGATTTCGCACGGGACCATTTAACCTGTTAAAATGATTGGAAATTCATTCTTTGGAGCGACAAAACAAAAATAAATCGTATTGGCTTTAATGGCAGGAGATATGTAAGACGGACGAAAAAGCAAGGAATTCGACCCGCGCTACACTTCAACTGTTGCTAGGCACGAAGGTGGCTTCATCAATGTTTTGGGATGTTTTTCGTAGTTTCGTGCTGGACCAATACATTGTATAATTGAATACTAAGCAAGGAATAATACGTCAACATGTTTGAAAACATCATGTCATCATGGGCTGAAGAGAACCATTCTATTATTAGGTGTACAACTTTGCTCTCGTCGTTTTCATTTAGGTTAGGTTAGTAGTGTGTAGTTGTTAAAATAAATTGACTACAGATGTCAGTCATTTACTTTTGACATTTGTAAACATAACCCGACAATAATATAAGCTGATTCCGGAGTTTATCATAATATTTTCATTTTTTTGAAATGTCAGATTATACACCGAATGCTCGACATTTGCTGGAAGTGTTGCTGTTTTTTTAATTCAAAAAAATCTGCTGCTGAGGCATTTCGAATGCTTACAAACAGTTATGGTAATGGTGTAATGAGTGAAAGAACGTGTCGCGAGTGGTTTCAACGTTTGAAGAACGGTGATTTTACTGTTGAAGACCGGCACAGTGGTGGAAGAGAGAAAGCTTTCGAAGATACAGAACTGGAAGAATTACTGAATGAAGACTCGTGCCACAGTCAACTGGAATACGCAGTTTCCTTCGGAGTAACGCAGTAAGCTGTCTCGAAACGCTTTCAAGCCTTGGGGATTATCCAGAAGGAAGTATACAGGGTACCCTACGAATTAAAGCCAAGAGATGTTGAACGGCGTTTATTTGCTTGTGAGCAGCTGCTGACACGGCAAAAGCGGAAGGGTTTTCTGCACCGTATTGTCACTGGTGATGAGAAATAGGTTCATTACGACAACCCGAAGCGCAGAAAATCATGGGGATTGCCCGGCCATACTCCCACGTCCACACCACGGCAAAATATTCACGGTTCCAAGGTTATGCTCTGTATTTGGTGGGATCAGCTCGGTGTCGTATACTGTGAACTGCTAAAAGCGACTGAAAAAATCACAGGTGCACTTTATCGAACGCAATTGATGCGCCTGAGCCAGGCATTAAAGGAAAAGCGTCCGCAATACAACGAGAGACACGATAAAGTAATTTTGCAACACGACAATGCTCGTCCCCACGTTGCAAAAGTGGTCAAAACGTACTTGGAAACGTTAAAATGGGAGGTTCTACTTCACCCGCCGTACTCTACAGATGTTGCTTCGTCTGACCACCTCTTTCGATCGATGGCACACGGCCTGGCCGACCAGCACTTCCACTCTTATGAAGAAGTCAAAAATTGGATCGACGAATGAATTTCAGCAAAAGATGAGGAGTTTTTCCGGCAAGGGATTCGCATGCTATCCGAAAGGTGGGCGAAAGTAGTATCAAGCGATGGACAATATTTTCAAACATAAATATGTAACTATTTTTTTTAAACAAAGCCTTAAAATTACAAAAAAACAGCGGGAGCAAAGTTGTACACCTAATATATCCAGCACGACAACGACCCCAAACATACGGCACAAAACACAAGGAAGTTTCTGTAGAACAACAGCGTCGCCGTTTTAGACTGGCCATCAGCCAGTCCAGACTTAAATCCAATCGAGCAGTTGTGGGGAGATATAAAATAAGCAATAGTAGTAAGAAATTTACCAAACATGAACCGATTGTTCGAAGCGATGACAGAAGCCTAGACATGTGGAGAGATTCAGGAGACATAAATCGAAAATGCCGAATCGCCTACAAGAGATTGTGAAGCAGAAGGGTTTCCCGACACGTTACTGATATTTTTTTGTAATAGTGTTTGTTTATCGTAAATACTACTGAACAGATATTGCAGTTACACAGTAGAAGGAAATATGATAGACTTATAAATGTACTATGCAAACTGACTTAAATTATTGATTAGAAACTAGAAAGACATTTTTTATACAATTTTTACATGCCACCAACGATTCGCCGAAAGAACCAAACTGCATTGAATCATGGTTTCTCTGTAGGCGAGTCATAAGTGAATTAAAATTGGAGTTGGAGAATGTGTTAGGAGGAGCAAGGATGGTGCAGTTTCTGCAAGGAAGAGACGAATGACGGAGGCGAAGCTCGTTACAAAGAGGAGTGTCTAGGAGATGGAAAAGAAAACTTCCGTAGGAGACACCCATCAAGATAAATTCTAACCTTAGTTGTTTATATTTGGCTAAATATTTTCTTAAATAAGTGAATTTTTAAGTAATTTTTATGTGTTTCTAATATGTTCGCTCCAAGTCTTGGGTTTTCCTCCCTCAATTGCTTTTGATGCAGTAAAAAACGAACCTATATTCAGGGGAATGAACTATGTCGAAGGATTCATTGACAAATTGCATGGAATTTTTTTTTCTTGTACTCGTTCAACAATTTTACAGATGGTAGCCCTATCTTCATAAATGTGTTGCACCTTAATTTGCTTTTGATAGAATGTCTTTCTTATTTCTTATATGATAGAATTTCAAGTCAGTTGCACTTAATGAGTCAGCAGTGGAAAAATTGAGTTGTCGCGAAAATCAAGGGGTTGCAAAAATTCAGTGTTTCATTCACCAAGTTCATACTATGGTTGGTTGTAGTGGCAGCCCCCTTTGTCAAAAGGCGGCTCACTTAGGCCAAGATAGGCCCATTGTGACACCATATTGAGATAGAGTGCGGCACTAAAACCTGTGGGGTGACGAGAACCATTTAGATTCTCGTATGAAGCCGGCTATGCAGCTAATATTTAAACTGGCTACTTCCGTGAGGCTGTCCAGGAAAGGTGAGCCTAAAGTTTGCATGCATTTCCTGGATAGTGCTGGGCATTCACACAGAAAGTGTTGGATCATTTCCTTCTCCTCCTCCTCCGATCAGCAGCTGCGGCAGAAATCGTGAAAAGGGGCACCCAGTCTTTCTGCATGTCTGCCAATGAGACAATGACGGGGCATTGTCTCATTGGCAGATACGATGAAACTTAATGTTTCACGGCTCGTGTTGAGAAGCTGCTTGGTGCGCTTTGAGCTTAGTGCGTGCCAAGTTTGCCTGTTTATCCTGCAGGTTTCTTCCATATAATAAATACTGCTTGAAACTTAGCTTAACGGAAGCCAACGGATGACCGACTTGGGGTGTTAGTGTATAGTCCTGGAGCTCAGTGCCAGCTCTCGCTAGTTCATCAGCTTCGCAGTTTTCAGGTGTATCACTATGACCCGGCACCCGGCAACGAATCACTTCACAGTGAAGCGACATCGCGTTCAGTTGTGTGCGACATTTCATTACAATTTTAAATGAGGTGTACACGTTGGATAATGATTGGATAGCAGCTTGACTGTCAGAGAAAATGTTGAGATTTCTTAAGCAAATTTTCTGATTTCTCATCCAGTCCACTGCCTTATGTAAGTTCGTACTATATTTATCATTGGTATATACTCGTGAAAATTATCATCGAACCCTGTTCAAAACTAACCATGAAATACAAGAGTAAAGTGAACTACAAAAGTAAAGTTTTAGTAAAGAATTACTCAAAGATTGAAATATGAATAGTGAACTAATCGCAAACTGTCGTTGAAATGGAAAACATGCGTTCGGAAGTAGGCGATGCATCGCAATCGATGATAAGAAGTTGAAGGATTAAGATGTAAACAAGACAAAATGTATTTGATACACGAAAGCTGCCTGGTGCCTACACCAATATGCAATTCCTTCCTTTTTAGTTCAGCTGATTCGTTGAATGTTGCAATACTATCACGCGACGTCAACGTGTTCCAAGTAAAAGATATGTGACTCAATTATTACCGGCTATAATTATTTTTTTGGCACAGTTTGGCTCTGACGTGCGTACCAACTACATTATCGAAACATTCTTCGCATCTTGATGCGATCATTTTTTCAGATATTTCGCGTAATGAGTTCAAGCATACCATCGTTGGCTAATGAACTCCATTCCACATCGTCAACAGAACCCTATCCGCACACTTCTATCTCGCGCCATGCCAAACAACAGCGCATCCGCGAGCTGCCCCAACGATGCACCTAATCTGCTGTGTACGTAATTACAATTATTATCAATGGAAAAACTTATCGCGTGCGTTCGACTGCATCACTGGTGGGTATCTCGGTGACCTTCCAATGACACCTACTATGGTAATTTAGGTTATTGGAATTTCGAGCAGAACTTTACCTGGATCTCGAGGACACTGCCGGGACATTGCTCTTGGATGCTTTGAGGATGCTACTGAACGCAATGAGCCCGATTTGCCTATTGTACGACATGGTGCACTTCTACAATTCGGTCACGTACGGAAATGCAATTGTCAGCGGTTCGCACGTCCCACTTTTTTGGTTTATTATGCTGGATTAAATTAAGCTTGAAAAACGCGATACAGATTAGCTTTAAACTAGACGCAAGTACGACCGCCGGTAACTTTTATTCAACCCAACTGGATTTTGCACGCACAGCCCGCCTGGTTTCGTCGTCAACAAAATTGAAAATCGCAGCCGGCCCAAAGTTTATTTTACGTTTGCCGCATTTGCCGAAACGTGACGAATTTATGCCGGACACTTTTCGTTTCGCCGCCTGCCTTGCTTCGAAATGAATGGTTTGCGCCTTGAATATTCAGCGGTTTGAGCGGTTGTAAATAATTTAAAAAGTGATATAATTCAAATTATTTGTTTTAACGCCTCAATGATAGTCAGATATTAAAAAAAGCAAAGTATCTTTGGGACATCAAATTTAACTAAATTGAAATTATAAAATTTATATGCAGAAACGATGGCATACCTACTCGGAATTCAATGTGTTTTTTAAACGTTGTCTATTAGAGGTGCTTCTTTGAATCTCAGAAAATGGTGACCATAAGTTTTGAAATCGACTTCGGCTGTCATAGATTAGATTGACTCTTGTTTTGTTTCTGGATAATACTGTCGAATCCAGATTTCTTCAACATTGACGACGCGGCTACAAATTCACGCGTAGCGTAGTTACCTAAGTCAAAAAATTCTTGTGAAATTTAAACACGCCGTTGTTGGTGAAACGGTGTAAACAAATTTGGGCATCCATTGTGCGCTAAAATTATTGAAATGCAATTTTTTCTATGATTATGCTCAACTCTTCTGCTATCCGCTAATTTTTATTCGGAAATCCTTCAATACAATTTTTACTTTGGCGATATTTTATCCGTACCGGCTGTATTTCGGTGACCCGAGTGAAGTCATTTTTCAGGAACTTCTGATCCTGTTGGCATAGTGGAGCCTTAGCAGATGATGGTTCAGATTCTCGAAATATTGTAAACACCCCTCGTACATCTTTTGTGAATAGTTAGAGTTTATGCACGATGCAAGTGTTTTTATTTGAGGATGAATACAATATGGTATCTATAGTAGCTATTGTTTGTGTTTAAAATAGTGAAATTTAGTGAAATTATATGTGAAATAGATCTGGTTCTGCTAGTCATGATGTCGAATTAGAAGTATGGAGAGTAATGTGAGAAGAGTATTTATCGTTCTACAGCAAGCTAGACGCTGACAAGCTTCAAGAATGTGTAAATGGATTTGAAGCAGTAGGATTCCCCCAGTGTTGTGGAGCAATTGGTTGGTTAAGCTTAAGTTATGATCTCATTTTTTAGATGGATGTCACATTCCAGTGTCACCTCCGGCAGGGGAAGCTTACGATTATTATAACTTTAAAGGTTGGCATTCCGTACTTCTCTTGGCCACTGTGGATTATAGGTATCATCTTATTGCACATAAAAGTGTACACTTTCTTATAAGTTTGGTCTTTTTTCGTGCTTGTCTCTCTGTCATTATGATGGGGTTTTTTGTGCTGTTGACACTTTTCGTACTGATGATGGGTTAGTGTGTCAACGCTATAATCCAAGTGCTGTCGCACTGCTTCAAGTTCATAGCATTTCATATAATACGTCCCAAATTACGACTAAGTGGTACTTGAATGAAAATCTGTTATTACCTCAAGTTCAGGGTGTTATTGTCGGTCTATCTCGCAGCTCTCCGTTGAACCCCTGACCCTCCCGAAGAATATCATCTTTCCATTTTTTGTGACATTTAGGTAGGATTTATTCTTTGAAGATTTTTTGGTATGTGACTTAGAATTAGTTTATCTTCTTCTCCCCTTATTGGTCGATATAACTTCAAATCATCAGTAAATAATTGGTATTCCAAAATCAGTACAAAACCAATGTCATTAATCTGGTTACTGAATTAAGATGGTCCAGGTGTGGGCCTTCTGGAACTTCTGATGTAACGGCGATAGGAAATGAGAGAGAGCGAAAAAAGAATAAACCTTAGGATCACATAATGAATCAACTAAAAACAATATAGTTAAAGAACAGCATCATTGAAACAGCCTTAAAATAGTTTTGATTTTCAAAATTGTGTTAGGAGATTTAGGAAACAAAATCTGTTTTTTTTTCGAATACGATAAACTACCTACGTTAGATGTATCTTCAGATAGAATAAGAGGTAAAATAAGTCTAACTTATGTATGGAGAATTGGTTCACAGTTCACATTAAAAACTCAATAAACTTTGAAGACATCTGGTAATTCTTTGATAATAAACTGAAAACCGGTCACGCAGCGGCCTTTACCACACCAATGCGAATATATCTTTAAGAAGCAAGTATAAAAGGAGCTAGGCGGACACCTTCTAGCTGCGCAAGGTGGACTTTTATTACCGAAACATGATGTTATTCAGTGGTGAGACTGGATAGATTGCTTTTTAAGTAGCTGGAACATGGCATAAGGCAAGCTGACACTATTATCTTTCTGAAGATCGTGATCTTCAGATATTGTCAAATATAAATAACAAAAATTTCAACTCATTTTCCACAGACACTATTCTATTTTCTTCTTTTCAAACGAGTTTTCATTCAATGAATTTAAATAGTTGTTCACATCTTTTAGCGTCAGAATGACTTAACACTTAACAAACTAAGCTTTTCGAATTTTATTTTTATCAAAACGGCAGTGTTTAGTTGTCGCTTAATGCTGCCACACCTGGCAAAGTCTTTCCCTCCAGTAATTCAAGTGATGCACCGCCACCAGTCGAAACATGCGATACTAGGCTCTCTGTATTCCATTTCGCACAGCAAGACGCCGTATCGCCTCCGCCAATTATGGAAACCGTTCCACTCTTCGTGGCATTCACAACATTGTCCATCATTGTTTTTGTTCCATTCGCGAAGTTAGCGAATTCAAAGACGCCTGGTGGACTGGAAGTAATGGAGAATTGAGTATGATCCGTAGGAGGAAGAAAATTGATGCTTACCCATTCCAGACAATGATCTTAGAACGAGCAATAGGTCCGGCAAACGCTTCACGCGATTTTGGCCCAATGTCAAGACCCATGCATCCATCAGGAATCCCACCCTCAACAGTGGCTTCGCCCACAGCTGCATCCTCGGCGAACTTGTCGCCAGTTACGAAATCGACCGGCAAGTGCAATTGAACGCTATTCTTTTTTGCTTTATCGACCAGGTTTTGTACGATCTTGGCACCGTCCTCGTCGAACAAGGACGATCCGATTTTCATTCCGTTTAATACTTTCAGGAATGTGAAGGCCATTCCACCACCGATTATCATTTCGTTCACTTTGTCCAGAAGATTTTCGATGAGCTGGATTTTATCTGCTACCTTGGCACCGCCAAGAATTGCAAGGAATGGTCGGGGTGGGTTGTCAAGGGCTTGCGAGAAGTACTTCAGCTCTTTGTTAAGTAGCAAACCGGCTGCTCGTCGGTCGAATCCTTCGCCCATCATCGAGCTGTGCGCGCGGTGAGCTGTACCGAAGGCATCGTTTATGTATACATCTCCCAACTTTTTCAAGCTGCCACGGAATTCTTTGACCTGAACGTTGTTTGTAAGAGAATTTCAATGTAAACGGATTTTTGGTTAGTCAGCAAAATGCACTAGCATTGAAACGTATCTTCGTCCACTCATCATTATTGCAGTTTGCGAGTTTTATCTTTCAAAGCTAGTTTCTTAGGAATTAAATCGCATACCTTTTCAGGGCTAGCCTTTTGCTTGGCACCGGATGCATCGACACCTTTTCCTTCTTCTTCGATGTAGAATCGAAGGTTTTCCAATAGGATCACTGAGCCAGGTGCTGGGTCCTTGCACGCTGCCTCAACCGCAGGTCCAACGCAATCATCCAGGAAGGTAACGTCCTTGCCAAGGAGGCTTTTCAGTTCATCGGCAACGGGAGCCAAAGTGTACTTGAGATTCTTACTGCCATCCGGTCGGCCGAGATGCGACATTAAAACCTGCAAACATGTTCAACACACCAGATTCACATTTTACATTCTGAAAATAAATTACTAAACAATAAGAAACTAATCCCAACCCATCTCAACCTAATAAGCAAACGTTGTGTGAAGGTTGTGTTCCGCACGCACCGCATGCACGCCCGGGCACCACATGTACGAAAATTTTACGAAACGCGCACATGTGTTGTGCACGGGGACAAAAATTGAATGCGAAACTTTTAACTTTATCAACATTTCATCGCAAAGAAAGTATCAATTTAAATTAACAAATGGCACAATAATTAAATTAAACAATTGATTCAACCTGGAAAATTAAATAACTATAAATTGAATTTACATCATTACAAATTTTATTTATCTTGCACTCTCCTGCCAATTTCAACAGATACTTACCACCGATTTAGCTCCTTTCCCCAGAGCGTATTTAACGCTGTCCAAAGCTGCGACAATGCGTTGATTACTCCTGATCTTGCCATCTTTGATCGGGACGTTGAAATCAACTCTATGGTCA
This sequence comes from Oxycera nigricornis, assembly GCA_963942545.1. Classification (NCBI taxonomy): domain Eukaryota; kingdom Metazoa; phylum Arthropoda; class Insecta; order Diptera; family Stratiomyidae; genus Oxycera; species Oxycera nigricornis. Next base: position 31,316,292 of record OZ012662.1, on the reverse strand, counting down.
GACAATTATTAAGCATTTACATAAATCGACACATTCACAGATTCACTTTACCGCATCAGCACGCGTTTGCCACTCAAGTCGACGTTTTCAATGCTCAATTTGTTCAGTGCCATTTTCCTTCCCAGAAAGCCTGTAAACCTCGGAAACTTTAGAAACCACACGACTCCTACTTGCCGAGATTTTTCCTCAACAAAATTAATATCAACCCGGCAATGTCACCACAAGGTCAGTTCAATCTGACCGGCGTGCATGAAAGATCCGGGGAGTGCACCGGCAAGGCATTTTGTAGCATGACGGCTCGGCAACTAGCTCATTAAAAATGTCAACCAATTGTCAGCCAAATGTCACACGTTGCCTGAACGACTGTTGACATTTTGCCGCACGTGCTCTTAGTAGCTACTATTTTATTCACTAATAATTAGTTTTTCTGTAAGAAACAAAAATGAGCACCTCAGATAGTGATATGGACAGTGACGACGGCACTGTGAAGGATGAAAAACCGGAGGACGACAATACAGAAGCGGTACCTGCTGAGGAAGTTCACGAGGACAACATCGATGAAGACAACGAAGGCGATCTCGATGAAGACATGGAAAATGAAAACGACGAGAGCGCAGAGACGGAAGTGCGAATGCCTGTGCTGAATCCGCTTAGTATTATCAAAAATAAAGAAAAGCGAAATGCTCTGTACAAGAAACTGGTCAAAGAAAAAATGCGTCGACAAAAAGCAGCGCGTAAACAACGTCGCAAGGCAAATGTTCCCACGAATCCTGGCCACACAATTGAAAGTCTTCGCGAGCCCGACCAGACAGCGATTTCTAGTATGAATGACGATGACAACGAGGAACTGCGGAAGGAGTTGGAGCTAGATGACTTTAGTGCTTACTATGCACGCACGTATGCGCCAAAAGTTCTTATAACATTCGCCGATAATCCCGTCACAAGAACGCGCCGTTTTGGTTTGGAGCTGTCTCGCATGTTTCCCAACGCATTGGTGAAGATACGAAACCGATCTTCGGTGAAGAACATCTGCAAAAGTGCCAATCGTGAAGGATTCACCGATGTGGTGATCGTCAATGAGAATCGCAGGAAACCAAATGGATTGCTTGTGATACATCTACCAAATGGCCCTACCGCTCATTTTAAACTAAGCAACGTCAAACTCACTTCCGATATAAAGCGAAATCATCGTGAGATTTCACGCCATCGACCGGAAGTCATTCTGACCAACTTTACAACTCGTCTGGGTTTGACTGTAGGACGTATGTTGGGAGCATTGTTCCATCATGATCCCGAATTTAAGGGACGCCGCGCAGTCACTTTCCATAATCAGCGTGATTTTATATTTTTCCGACATCATAGGTACGAGTTCACCAAGGAGGGCAAGAAAGCAAAATTGCGGGAATTAGGACCAAGGTTTACGTTGAAGTTGAGGTCGTTACAGGAAGGCACTTTCGATAGCAAGTGTGGCGATTATACATGGATTATAACAAACAAACGACATGCAATGGAAGGTAGACGAAGATTTTTCTTGTAGGATTTTAATTGTAATAAACGAAGTATATACGTCAATTGTGAGTTTTAATTCGAACAGTGTCTTGTGATCACATCCGATTTTCTCATAAGTGGTTGTTGTAAACTTTTCAGAGTTAATTTGGTCTAGTTTTCAGATTTTTGTCTGACATTCTCCTATGAATTGATTTTGGTTAAACTGAAATTGTTTCACTGCTCGACTTTCTTATGAACTCATTCGCAATATGTATGCAAAAAGTGGTGATCAAAATCATAGGTGTTCAGATTATACTTGTGTGCAAGCTTATAAAACATATGCAGGACATGATATACAGTGGCGGACAAAAGTCTACGACAACGCCTTATATTGCAGTTATGGTTAATTGGAAGCTTTAATCAAAAATCCATTGATGCACATTTATTCAGTAACGGTTCCATTGAAAATAAGCCGCGAACTGGCCGACCGAAAAGCATGCGCGCAGAGACTTTAGTTCAATTTTAAAAGAAGAACAAAAATCCCAAAATAAGTGCTCCAGATTTGGCGAAACAAGTGCCTGCGGTAAGAAAAAAGGATGTACATGCAAGAACAATCTCGAGAGCATTAAATTCTAATGGGTTTCAAAGCAGAACTCCACGTAAAAAACCATTACATTAAAACCTGTCAATAACGGAATCCCGTGGCGAATTTTTTTCCCCCCTATTGACACGAATTCCACTATTAACAGGTTCCATTATTGACAGATATTTGAGTCGAACCAAAATGATTTTCCATCATTGAGAGTAAAATGAAATAAAAAACCAATGCATATATTTTCATGGCCATTTAATGATCAAATCAAGTGGTATAATGGACGTGAAAAGGAAATATGTACTGAGATAAAACTATTTTTTGATAAATGAATGAAGGAAAAACTGAAAATGAAAAAAAGCAGCGAATAACCAACATTATTATTAAAGTAATCGGTAATCGAAGACTGTTTTGTTTTGCTTGGAATCAAATCATCCTGTACTAAATTGATGGATTCTACTATTTTATCGAGTAAAAATGTATTTTCAACATTTTGCGATGGAAGGTATTCTTCGATAATTTCTTTTTTGTCTTTAATAACCATATTCACAGCAGACTTGCCACATTTTTATTTTTATTTCAAAACTTCGATTCCAAATTTTGGCTTCATGATCTTTAATCAAATTGTACTTTTGTTTTAACGTGAGACGTGAACGTTGGATTGGTTTATTATGCCCCTTTTTACGATTCATTTTCAATAGCGACGAAAAAATGTGAGAGTAATTAAGTTCTAATTGTGCGGTCAAAGTGTTTTTCGCTCAAGTGCAATTGACGAACTGAACAATTTATGATCGCAAACACAAAGACAGTGCATAATTCATAGCTATCGAATCAGCATGCTGTGCAAATAATAAAGAAGTCAAAACAATGACTCAAAGTGAGAAAGTAAACAATACATTTTTTGCGATGCCAAATTGCCGCAACAGAAGCGATAAATTTTGTATTTTACGAAATGAAACAGTGATTTCAAAACGATTATTATAATCATGGGTTGCGAAATTGGAAAAAATATATATTCAAAAAAAGGCGAAAAATAGACGAAATTTTTTTTGTTTCCAAGAATTTTTTTTCCACTATTCGGAGTTTCGATTTTCCGTTATTGACAGGTCAATTTGTATGGAAGAGCTCAACGGCCAAATTTTTTTCCACTATTGACACGAATTCCACTATTAACAGGTTCCGTTATTGACAGGTTTTACTGTAATATCCGCAAAAAACCGACTTCTGCGCCTAGAGTTTGCCAAGACCCATATCAACAAGGTCAATGATTTTTGGAATCGAGTCCTTTTTACCGATAAGTCGAAATACATTATGTACGGGTGTGATGGTCGTAGAAAAATATGGAGAAAAAAGAATTCGGCTTTAGAGACTTAAAATCTGATTCCTACTGTCAAGCACGCTGAAGGTAATGTTATGATTTGGGGAGTTATAGCTGCCTTTGAGGTCGGCACATTGGCTTTAGTTGAAATTACTATGGACCGCTATGTTTACAAGAACCGATGGGAACAACATTTAAGGCCATCATTTAAGAAATTGTGCCTCGGAGGGAGCTGGATTTTTCAACAGGACAATGATCCAAAGCATTCAGCACTTTTCGGTGGTTGTTGTACTACTCTCCGAGGCAGCTGCATACGCCTCCCCAACACCCCGATTTCAACCCAATAGAACATGTATGGGAACTTCTGGAGCGTAAAATTCGAAAATGTTGCATAAAAAATAAAAATTTGTTGAAGAAAGCGCTCATTACAGATACAGAATGTGAGAAAATTACATCCGCAAAAACTGATCATTTAGTCACCTCTAGTGATGCTAAACGGGGTCCAACCAAGTATTAAGCCAGCAAATAATTTTAAAAAATTTTTGTGTATAAGTCAGCCAACACTGGTTGCCGTAGACTTTTGTCCATTCGATTTTTTATAATTTGATGAATTTCTCTTTAAGTTTGTTATGAAAAGTTTTTGTTTTAGTTTTCTTATAAATGTATTTACGTTACTGAATAAATGTGCATCAATGGATTTTTGATTAAAGCTTCCAATTAACCAGAAGCTCAATATAATGTGTTGCCGTAGACTTTTGTCCGCCACTGTAATTGTTTGAGCAAAGTGACATTACTGCAATGTACTAAAATCACTTGATGCATTTCTGTTACATTTCAATTTGCAACTTTATGAGACAGTGTGTCTTTCCTAAACGGTGTACCGTAAATTAACGAGAACTTTGCTCCACAATTGGAAGATTCGTTTAATTGGTACCAACTGGTAGGTGTATCCTGTATGTACAAAATAGATATTCATGATTAAATACTAAGCTTGTGACACCTGTTTTTTTTAATTAATAGCAAATCATGTTTAATTCCAAATTATTCTCGAAAAAATTACATTCGTCAGATTATTCTGGTATTTTTTTTACATTCAATAGATAAAGTATTTCTTTACTGTGTTTTTTTTAGAATGAGCGCTCAATGGCATGATCATTATGTTTTTTTTAAAAGAAGTTCCCTGAAGGTTATGTTTGCAGATTCGATTGTTCTCAATTGTGCACCTAAGTAAGAGAATGAAGAGACCAGTCATACTGAAACGATTGCTCACATTTTATCTTTTCTTTCACATTCATAGTCATTGTGAACCGTTCAAAACAAATCACCGCACAAATACGCAAAGGCTTAAGATATCTACTGTACAAGCAGTTATCAATTATTCGCAACACCGCGTCAGCTGTATCGGGTGACTAACGCAACGATAATGAAACAGATAACGTGAAAAAGTACATAAGTTATTCATTGGCTCGTAGATTTCGTGAATACAAGTTGAAGTCTGAAGTTGAGGAGCTGAAAATTAGTAAACGTGAACAATGGCAACTATACCGGCTTATTCACCAATTGTAAGTACAATAATATGTAAATTTAATTCGCATCTTGCAATTGTCTTTTGCTTGGCTTCTTGATTGTTAATTTTAAGCCCATAAAAATGGTCACGTATTTTAGCGGTGAGAGTTTTCTGGAAGCTACCTAGGATTTGTTGGCATTTATTAATAAAGGCGACGGCGAACGTGTGAAGCATCAAATAAACATAGCAAATTTAGAACGACACAGAATATTTTTCAATTCCTCTAAATAAGATTCAGGGCTACAGCACGGATAAGGAAGTTCAACCGAGTTCATGCAATTCCATCTACATTTGAAAAGACTGTTGAATTTTATCCTTTAATACACTTCAAATTGATATCAAATTTGAAGTGAAATCCAAACAGTACATGCATTTCACAACATTTTTGATAATACGATCAATTTTCAAACGAGCTTGATGTGTAGAATTTCTGCATATGTTAGCCTATATGTAATAGGAAAAATGTTAGTTGTTAATCAATGTCTCACACAATTACATCTTATTCAGTTATCTATCTTATTTCGTGCTTTGTTTTTTATACATATGTCGATAAAACTGTCGTAATACGAAGTTGGTTGATACGAATTTTCAATGATTCACAAATTGAAATAGATCTGGGAATATAAATACCCCTTGATTTTTATGCATTTTAAGGCACAGATTCTAGTAAAATTAATGCAGACATGATGTGATATTTAAATAATTAGTGGAAATAGTTAAGATTTAAAATAAAAGTTGAAAATTTTAAGCTAAACTAAAACTAAAGTAAATAACAATTCCGTGCATAATTTTGGACACCACGACGATCGATTGCTTCTACGAAATTCTGCGGTGGCATTTTAAAATATTTCCCATCACTTACTGAAAATACACAGTTGTTTGGTGGCCAGCTGTTGCGAAAACATCCAATGCAATTCTGCTAAACAGGGTCAGAAGGAAGGCACTACCCCGATAAAGGCACTGTTTATGCTATTGAATTGGCTCCCGACGGAGCTCGTTACGAAACAGCACGCCAAGTGCTCTGCGATTCGATTAAAAGCACTACATCTCTCGCAGGAGTTAGAAATTGGCCACTCCACCATACTTCGGAGGGATGGTCCAACGCCAGGGAAAGTAGATCTCACTTCTCCGATTTCCTGTTTTCACCATGGTTTCAAGTCAAACATCCCGGGTAGGGATGACTGGACCAGAGAAAGAAGTGAGATACAGGAATCGGTCGACATCTACACTGATGGATCAAAAATGGATGGAAAAGTTGGCTGTGGCGTTTTCTCAGAACAACTAGCCCTGAAACTCTCCTTATGGCTTTCGGACCACTGCAGTGTTTTTCAGGCAGAGTTTATTGCAATATACAAGGCAGTAAACTGGTTTAGAAATCAGAAAATTTCCATAAGAAACCTGAATATTTTCTCTGACAGTCAAGCTGCTATCCAAGCATTATTCAACGTGTATACCTCATCCATGATTGTAATGGAATGTCGTACACAACTGAACGTGATGTCACTTCACTGTGAAGTGATTCTACACTGGGTACCGGGACATAGTGATATACCGGGAAATTGCGAAGCGGATGCCTTAGCGAGATCTGGCACTAAGCTCCAGGAGTATACAACAACCAGGCAAACTTGGCACTCACTGAGTTCCAGACGCACCAAGCAGCTCCTCAGCACGAGTCGTGAAACCTTGAGTTCTATCGTGTCTGTCCATACTGACGGGATATTGTCAAATTGGCAGAAACGCAGAAAGATTGGGCGTTCCCTTCAACGATTTCTGCCAAAGTTGCAAATCGGAAGAAAAGGAAGAGACAATCCAACATTTTCTGTGCGAATGCCTAGCACTGTTCAGGAAACGCATGAAAACCTTAGTCTCACCCTTCTTGGACAGCCTGACGGAAGCAGCTGATTTAAACATCGGATGCATAGCCGGCTTCATACGAGAATCGAAATGGTTCTCGTTACCCAGCAACTAGATTTTAGTGCCGTCTCAATCTTCTGTGGTATCATAATTGGCCTATTGTGGCCTAAGTGAGCCGTCTTTTGATAAAAAGGGCTGCCATTGCAACCAACCTACTGAAAATGTTCCAAATTATTCTAGAATAACCCAATTATTTGGTAAAAAGTGTAGGTTTCGACTCAGAGCCTCCTCTATCTCATGGGCGAATTGATAAACCGCCCAGAGCGCCAAGTGTTAAGAGACGCGAACCTAATTTTTTTTAAAATTTTTGAATTCTATCTTTTCACCATTATTTGACGATTGTGGCCCTGACGCGAAATGGAAAGGTAGCCCAAACGAGACTATCGATAACATTTATAATTTATTTGCTATTCTCCAGATTCGACTGAAACTCAGATCAACATTTATGTTCAAACATAAATGACGATTGATTTTCAACTCTAAGTAGACTTTTCATTTAGTATTAATAATAAAGTCTGAACGACATTATAAATAAAATGTTGACTATGGCACATAATATTTTGAACGTGCAAGAAAACATTACGCTCGGGGCGCCAATTAAGCCAGAGAAGGTTCTAAGTTTCTTCGAATACTAATGTTTCAAAAGCGCAAAATGATTTGTACCAGAGATGGCTTTTTCCAAATGGAGGCCTTAAACATTAATAATTTTCTATTTTCTCAATTGGTATGGTGTTATCATGGTAATTTCATAGTACTTAGCGCATGTATTCTACTTTTGCCTCAATTATTGATTGAAGTGTGCGTGGAATGTAATCAATCAAATTCACAATAGCTATGTTGTAATTGAGCTCTTATGCTTTATTATCACCTTCCAGGCTGCATTCTCTGATCTCCCTAATTCTGTGGAGTTTCTGACTTGATGCAATGCCATTCATTTTAAATAGAATTTAAATCAAGATTTTCGGGTGGTGAGGAGAATATTTAGTGACCAGCTCCATTTTAAAAAAGGGTGCAATATCTTCACATCTTCTATCAATACATCCAGATAAAAGTGATGAGTATCTTGTGTCACGGAGTAGTCGATCATCGAGGTCTAAAGGTGCAACAGTAGCCCTAGACGGGTGACTCTAAACGACGTACTTGGCGAATGTTTTTTTATTTATTTTCATTGTTCTGTTCTTAACGTTTTAAATATTATTAATTAACGTTTCCCTGATATTTTCAGAAGTAGCCTAAGTGAGCTATCTCTGAATCTACAACCCACCTATCTAAGGCAGACAGTTTTCAGTTATTTTACAAGAAAATCTACTATACAATTTAGACAAACATATTAAAATTTTTCTAAACATTGCATATATGGGGACATAAACATTTTTTCAGAGTCGGAGGATGTTTCGTTTTAAATATCGCCGATTATGCTATTAAAGCTTTTCTTAGTTAGTTACCATACTTCTGAACGCCTAAGATATCAACTAAACAGTTTACAAGTGTGCGACAATGTCTTCCGTTGGTTTTAGTTAAAAATTTAAGTAGAATGTACCAATAGTCCTACCATATTGAGTTTTTTTGGCGAATTCCCCAACAAAAAAACAGGTCAATTGTAAATTTTAGTCGAAGGAATGGTTGGTTATTAAACTCATTAGCCTTGTAGCTCATATGTGCTTTGTAAATGAAACTAAGAAGATCTATATATATAAATGTAAGCAGAACTTTACACTTATTATATAATGTTTTATGAGTGGACGTTTATGAAAAAAATAGAATAGAGAAAGAAATGGTTCGTTCGACATGTTTTCGGTCATATTGAATACATGTATGAATTGAAATCGAGACCATTCTTTTCATACTTTTATTCTTTTCTTTTTGTTTCAGTATCTACCTTATCTAGGTCTAATACCTGGAGGCTTACGTCAAGGATATATGATAAGAATTCGTGGAACTTTCCGCTCAAATGGTCAAAGGTAAATTGCAACTTGCATTTGTACGTCTCTTGAACGCAACAGTATTTCATTATCCATTTCAGAATAAGTTTTGATCTTCAATGTGGACCTGCGCTAAATCCACAAGACGATGTAGCACTACATATGAGTATTCGACCCAATGAATTTTCTATTGTGCGCAATCACTATGAGAAATTCAGATGGGGCTCCGAAGAGCGTGGCGGTGGTTGCCCGATTCGTCGTGGACAATCTTATGAAATATTAATTTTGGCTGAGTCGACAGGATACAAGATAGCTATAGATGGTGTACATTACTGTGATTTTCGTCATCGCATCTCGTTGAATCGGGTGCAGTATATACATATTGATGGTGAAACGGACATCACGTCGATAGGATATGAAACGGAAGCTGCAACACATGTACCCTGCCCACAGCCACATGTTCCATATCAACCATCGGGTCCAGATCATCATCATCACCACCACCGTCATCATTCACCGAATCGTCCACCTATTCAATTGCCAATAGCGCCGTTTGCACCTACTGCACCAACTGCTCCACCTGCGCCAGTCCCCGGAATGATTGCTGGACCGTACCCGCCGCCAACAACGTATACGTCTCTATATCCAAATTTACCTGATAAAGGACCCATGCAGATGCCAATCAATCCGATGCCGATCAATTCAACACCACCCCCACCACCTTATTCCCTTTCGTACGTTGTTCACAAGCCAAGTAAGCATAGTGATTTATTTGAATTTCATTTACTACAGTCGTGGTATTAATATATGAGCTTTACATACATGTATGCACAAAACGGTCATAATTTGCGTATAATAGTTTAAAGCTGCAATTGCTTCCTTTTTGTTTTTGTTAGAATAGAAAGATAGAAAAGTCATTTCGAAATATTAAACTTTCTCACATTTTTTAAAAAATTAACTGTTCCGTTGAAATTAATTTAATTGAATTTCATGTAGTACGGAAATACATCAAAACTTGCAAAGTAAAAACTATTCAACGGCTTATTTGTTTTAGAAAAGGGTTTAAATTAATTTTCCTAAATTGTATCTAGAAATGATGCCGACATGTTTTGGATAAAAATATCATGCTCAATGTTTCATATCAGATTTCTTTTAGAAATAGTCACCATTTACCTGCAATTTCATTATCATACCAGTTTTTAATGTTATTGTTTTTTTTTTGCAGTTGAAACCAACCCATATCCACCACCATACACTTCATCTCCGTATCCGGTAAGTGAAATAATTACTCAATTTTAATTCTATGCATGTGTGATGGCTTCAATTTCAATTTTTTTGTCGATATTTACATATTATCACAAGACACAGACAAACATAGATCTAATAGGATAATCATTAGATTAAATCAATTGTTTCTGCCTAGATTCCCGTTTGTAAGTGACATGCTTTTAATTACCTTTTCAGAGGGGTCCCTACTAACAAAATATATGTATTCATGCCGGATGAAGAAGCACATTAACGAACTATGTTATTTTTAATCTGTAGTATGCATTATTACTTAATTGTATATTCTTCTTTCTTATAGTGAATAAAAGGATTTATGGTATTCAATTGGTGTTTTTCAATTAACACTTTAAAAGTGTCGATACAATTATTGCTTCAGTAGTTTGGGTCTACTTGTAACACTCCCTTTGTAAATTGGTTTCCATTCGATTGTAGTCAAATAAACGTTCACAATAAACACAACACAATTATCCTGAAAATGTATTTTTGCTTGTATTATATGGTTTTGGCACACTTCATTTAAAAAATATCAAATTCAAGCACAGATTTGTATTTGATGTTCTACTTTAAACCGTAAAAGTTATTTTATTGAAGATATATAGTATATATAAAAACATAATCATTTACAGGCGCAGCAGCAGCCAATTCAAATTGAACGAAATTATGCCAACAATCCTTACCCTGGTAGTATAATAACTAATGAAGCTTGTTATCCAGCAAACACTAGTTATCCAACAAACACTAGTTATCCAACAAACACTAGTTATCCAACAAACACTTGTTATAAAGAAGTAAATGGATTATAATTTTTTTTAATTACATTCCCAATTAAATGATAGATTGCTTGTCTTAGGAAAAGAAGAAACATAAACATACTGCACTAAAAGTGGCCGCTGCAGCAGGAGGAATTGGTATTGGAGCATATGCGCTGTCGAAAGTACTACAACGCTCTCATAGCAGCAGTAGTAGTGATTAAATTTTAAGCGTTTTGTTGAATTACCGGGGCCAAAAACAGTTGAATTGATATGTATATCCATGCTAGAAAATTATAAGATGCTAATCGCTTTTAACGATTTTTTTTACTTTTCTGAATCTACTTACCTTCGTCTATGAATTCATGAAGTATCTGTGTTATTATCTTGCGAAATCAAGAGTAATTCAAAATGAAAATGTAATAGGCGAGTAAAAACTTCATTTTTCATTACTTTTCTTGTGTCACATTTGAATTGCTCACATGGCGCTTAAGACCTTTTGAACGTAAAGCACCGAAATATGAGCCAACAGCTCACTTTAAAAGTTAGCTTATTATGTGAATGCAAAGAAAACATAAGCAAGAATCATTATACTGTATAAAAATAACAAAAAACTTGTTTGTTTTAAAAGGTAATCAGAACTTTACCATACAATACCAAAACAAAATATAATAATTGTGTATTGCCATACCAATTTGATAAAATTCTAAATTTAAGAGTTATTTTAAAGCTCATTTATTCATTGCTTAAATTGTCATGGAAATTATTCGCTGTACCATTACTGACGATCTAGTATTTTGTGACCTAAAGTACGAATGGTTGAATTTAATATTTATCTTTTAACAAGCCTTATTTATAAATCAAGTTCTTCCATAGTTTCTGTAAAAACAAAAGGCAGGGACGGCGCTAGTAGCGCCGTGGCGTTGGACAGAAGCTTTCACCAAAGGCAATTTGAAAATTAAAAGGATATTTACGTGAAATTTATTTAATGTTAAAAATGTAACAGAAAATATAAATATCATAATAAAAAAATAAAAAATAAACTCATATGAATACGCCGCGTATCCTAGAATCAATTTCCAATTGTGACTTCCACATGAGACAAAAAGGTCAAATACAACAAGCCTCCTTTCCGAACTAATTTTTACATCGTCGTCTATATTTATGATCTTGTTATATCCTCGACCTCTAAAGTTTTCTAACGGTATATATGTATATTTGCTCCAACGCAAGGATAACCTTCAGTCAAACTTTCTTCTGTGGGTTTCTTGACTGCCAGCGAACCAACGGAATATCCTTCGACGTCAGCTTACAAATCATATAACAATAGATAAGTAATACTATACTCAAAATGGAATGGAATCTATAGCCATTTGTTTTAAATCAACTCAACGAACTTTAAAGTCTTTGCCGAAATTATTATATTTAATCGTTTCCTTTAATTTTATTCAAATGAAAATGCAGCCCTGAATCAAAACGAGTTGTGAAATTTACTATAAATAATTAACACTGGATTCGCTGAAATCGCACAACATTTTTTGGTAAACAGAACGATAGCCATTATATTTAAGATGTCTCCCCAAAACTGTGTTTCGGTTTGAATCTATCTCTTTTGTCACATAATCTATAGTTGTGTTCCTTTTTTAGGTCATGCTCCAAAATTGAAAAATTCAACATATAGTTTTGCAGTTGTTACAGTGTTCATTAGATTTGATATACAGTAGTCCCTCGACTTACGTCGGAGTTAGGTTCCGAGAATTTGCGACGTATGTCGAAAACGACGTAATTCGAGGGCAGAATCCACCTTACGCGATAAATGCATACTTTTATTTTTTGAGTATGAATGCATTTATTTTTTCAAGTTTGTATTAATCCATTTTTTAAAGAAAGTCGTGGGTTTTCGTCTACATAAGTTGTGTTTTTATTTTTGTAGGCTGTCACTTGCAGCCTTCATCAAGTGTTTGTACATTACTACACATCAAATTACAAATACTAATGAAGGCAACAAGTAGCAATCGGAATACGTATTTATAAAACTTACGAAGAAAACAGACGGCTTTCTTTAAATACAACTACATATTTGACATAAAGCACTACAAAGCAACACATTAATTGTTAGCATCTTTAGAAGAAATAGCCTCTATTTTCACTGTTTGTAGGTTGTCTGGTTTACTGGTGAAGAAGGTCGAAATTCGTGTTTGGAACAAAGTTTGTTTTCTTTTCTCTCTGAGCAACTGCTTGTAATCGTTGACGGAAGTGTAGACTTCGTTAGAAATGTCTGCAATTCTTGATTCGTCGGGATAATTTTCTTTGAAGATTTTCAACGCATTATCTAGATGATCGAATGCTTCGGCCAAAGTTTTTAATTTAAATATTTGTTCCTTGTTTACACTTTGGTTCTTTGATATTGCTTGTGTTTCATTCTCACTTGCCAAAATTTGCTCAAGATCTTCATTACTTAGTGGCTCGTCTCCGCAGTTCAATAATTCTTGAATTACGGTTTGATCAACTGTTGTAAATCCTATTTGTCTGGCGAATTCAAGAATATCCTTTTCAATGGGTTCTTTATCAAATTTATTAGTTGTACTTGTTACACAATCAGGCCATATCTTTCTCTACACCTTGCTCATATTTTTGGATGAAACTTCTAGCCATGATTCATTTTTATTGCTAATTGCCTTTGCAATATCATGCTTGCTCCAAAAAATTTGAATTGACATTCCACTGTTGTCCGTAGACTCAGTAGCTTCAATTAATTGGTGAAATGTACGCCGCAAGGATGGTATAACATCTTGATCCATTGGTTGCAGAATAGTGGTCGTATTAGGAGGCAAAAAAAATCACCTTGATGGCATCATTGCTGAGATTTATGGGATGACTTGGAGCGTTATCTATGATAAATAACGCTTTATGAGAAAGATTATTAGCTTCCAAATACTTTTTTATAGTCGGACAGAAATATTGATCAAACCTATCACGAAATATATTAGAAGTAACTCAGGCCTATTTGTTGGACCTCCAAATAACCGGGAGATTGTCCTTGCATACATTTTTGAAAGCCCTGGGATTTTCTGATTGATACACAGCAAGAGGTTTCAGTTTCAAATCGTCTGATGCATTCCCTCCAAGAAGCAAAGTAATCTTGGATTTTTCTGCCTTAAACCCTGGAGCTCTTCTTGCTACAATCGAAAGAAATGTTCTTGAGGGCATGCGTTTCCAATGCAGGCCTGTCTCGTCAACATTAAACATATGGTGTGCGCAATATCCTACATTTTCAATATGTAAAGTGTTTTGGAAAGATCTTCGCTGCGTCGTAGTCCGCACTAGCCGCTTCACCTGTTACCTTTACATTGTGAATTTTATTTATTTTCTTAAAATTTTCAAACCATCCACTGCTGGCAATAAAAGTGTCTTCTACATATGTATATTCAAGTTTACTTGTTCGAATAAACATTTTGCCTTCGGCTTGATAGTTAACGTGCTCACTAGCATATTTTGATGATTCAGGTCTTTGATCCAAATATTTAACATTTCTTCCATTTATTCCAATGCAGGGGCTCTTTTTTGGTAATTATTGTACCACTTGTGGATGCCCCTGCTTTAGCTGATTCACTTATTTTTTTAAAATTTTGGGAATTCCCTTTTGCCAGGGGAAAAATTTTCATATGAACAAACATTTGTTCTATGAAAACGGCGACGTAAGTCAAGAGCCGGACGATGTAATTTCAAGTGTTTAGTCTCAAAGTAATGAACGACGTAAGTCGAAAAAACGTATAACAAGGGAGACGTAAGTCAAAGGGTTATTGTATTAGCCAATCTGCCTCTAGTTATTCACATGGACTGACGATAAAAGCTATCGTTAACTATCGGCTACACCTTCAGACGATAGTTGTTGTGGTTTAATACTCTTAACCTCATCCGAGTCTTTTTCTTGAATCGGACTTTCAATTTTAAGATACTTATTTAGTGATAAGATTTATGATATTAACCCATTTTCTTTTTGACCTACGAATCTTTTACCGGAATCGTGATCACGTAAATTCATTTTTTTATAATACAGCAAACATTGCTCAGTTTTCAAGAGAAATTAAAATGATTAACTGTGTTTCTAGGAACGATATAAAGGTAAAAATGGCGTGATCGCTGATTATCGTACTGATAGCTAGTTCTATTTGAAAAGTAGGAAGATCCCCGATCTACTAAAATCATTGACATCCAATGTTATAAATCTAATTGTTTTACAATTACAATGCACAGCAAAAGAAAAATCAAGCTATTAGTATCCCTACGTGCCATTCAGATGGTGATTAAAAAATTGTATGGGTAGTATTTGTTACAATGGGATTGGTCCAACTGTTGACAAAGATGCGTTCGTTTGAAAACCTCCAAATATTGAACGAAGTTGCATTTGTTGCCGGCGATTATTTGATTGGCCCTGATTTTAAACTACAACAGGACAATGGACCTATCTATACTTCCAAACGGATTCAACAGTTTTTATCGAACGTTGGGCAAAAAGTCATGAAATGGCCTCCATAAAGCTCTGATTTGAATGTCAATGAGCGTGTCTGGCATTTGATGAAATCTACAATTCCTCAAAAGATTGGAAAATCGGCAGCTGAAGCCTCGAAAGACATCTTAAATGCATTGCATGTCCTATCCATCGAAACTATACACAGGGGCGGACTTACCAATAGGCTGAGTAGGCTGGAGCCTAGGGCGGCGGCAAATTTTCGGGAGCGGTCAATTTTTGCGGGCGACAAATTTTTGGAATCGGAAAATTTTCGCGAGCGTCACATTTTTTGGGACACGAAATATTTACGAACCGCAAAAACCAAATAAAGTACCTACAATAACTAAGAAGACCTAGAAAAACTAAGAAGTACTTAAAATAACTAAAAAGATCTAAAAAGTACCTAAAAAGACCTGAGAGCGACGGGGCTTACGGCTTGAGTACACCAGTACATGAATTAATGGTCCATGTTGATTAGCAAAGTCGACGTGATCGAAACCAAACTCAAAACCTCTCATTAAAGAAACCTAATGACTTAATAAAAGAGCCATCATTTTTTTGTGGCAAAACTTTTGGAAAGAAAAAAATTCATGTTTACGTACTAGATAATACACACTATCCACTATATTTTCCTAATTTTTTCAGGTTACTTTAGTGCACCTGGTTGCTGCAATGTAAATTAGAATATTTTCTCTTCGCTCTGTACTCTGCACTCTGCAGGTCATGGGTAATCATAAAAAACTGCTCATTGTTTCTTTATTATCTCGACTTTCGTATCCTATTTAAATTAATTTTCGTAGAAAGACTTTTCCGTCTTTATTAACTGTTCAATGTTTATTTACCATACCACTCTAACTCTTTAATAATTTTTGCGAGACATAAATAATTACTTATCAGTAGTACAATTTCAAGTCTATGAATGTTTCAAGTATGAGATTTATGTTTGTTTATTTTTATTTGTTACTTTTGCCGTCTTCCGTCTCTATGCTACGCGCCACGCCACGTGCTCACTTCACTGACTAATGAAAGGATCAGAATCAACGATTGTGTTTTTCACGATTCTCAATTGCATTAAAAAATTAGAGATGGGCGGTATGGGCTACAAATTTTTTCCAAGCCTAAGCTTTTTTAGGTACTTTTTATGATCTTCTAGGTCCTTTTAGGTTCTTCTAGGTCCTTTTAGGTACTTTTTAGGTTTTTTTATATCCTTTTAGGTACTTTACGGGTTCGTTTTAGTCTACGGTTAATAGACACTTTTTATTTTATATACAAGGTAAGAGCGGCAATTTTTTTAAGCCTAGGGCTGCTAATGCGGCAAGTACGCCACTGACTATACACATTTTGTTGATTCAATACCAGCAAGACTGGAAGCGGTTATTCGTGCCAAGGGAGGATACATATGTACGTACATGTATCCAACTGATAGACAAATAGAAACTACAATATATTCAGGGGAAACTGCGACAACCCGTTCGAAGGATACATGAAAAGTGTTGATATATTCACCAATGTTAATAATGATAAAATTGGCAGAAATTTTTGAATAGTTGCATTTTAAAAGGTTGCAAAATATCTTATGTTATAATGATCTAGCTAAGTACTTAGGTGCAGTAGTACTAAAGTGTCAACGTGGGGCCTCTTGCAGATGCACTGTTCATTTGTTCTTAACAACGGCACTGTCGAAACGGAATCAATACATTATTGTTGGGTGAAAAATTATTTCAGAAATATTTCATGCCGCTAAATAATAGAACCGAAAAGATTATTACAGTCAAAAAAACATCTTAACAATGAAAGTTGTTACTCAATTTATTACCAATCATCATAATCAACTAATTATTGTATCAAAGAGCATCAAGAATTTATTTACAGTGAATGATGTATAACAAGAAAAACAAAATAAAATAATGATAATAATAAAAATAATACCTACGTCATAAATTATAGCGACTTTCTCTTAATATCAAAGCAAAACAAAATATAGAATTCTCTTCGGCGAGTTGACAACAAAAGCGTTTCAAATTAAAATCACTTCACGTATGTAGGCTCTTCTTCAAGAAGCAGTAAATATGTCCAACTTTAATTAATAGGGTTTGAATTTGATTCACTTCTCCTGATTGAGTGCATTGATGAATTCCTCGAGTTTTTCTTGTATTTGACGAACACGTACTGAAAATATAAGATTATCGTTAACTATAGCTTTTTAAAAATTTAAATAATTTTTGTGTTATATACAATAGTAGTACATAAATCAGTTAATTCTAAATAAAATTGAAGTGAATCCAATTTCCTAAAATTGCCCATATCAAATCTTCCATCTTCTTAACACGTTTAAGCCCCTCTCGCGAGAGGTAGACTCATTGCAGGTGTCATGGCGGAAGGTCGCTTTATTTTCAATAAGTTCAAAAACATAGCACAAAGTGTCAAGATAGAACTCTAGTGCGGGTCTAAATAAATCGAATGGTTTCCCTAGAGCAAATTAATTTCACTGCATTAACTTTTTAAGGAGCGTTTTCCGCTTATTAAGCGTCACCGATTTGTAAGCATTGCACTGACTCTTTTAAGCGTCACCAGTACTGGAGTGAAGCTTCGCTCTGACGCTTGTAAGCGTCAGCGGATCTGAATGTTATTAATCAAGTTTGTAACATTCCTTTCAATGAAATTATACTTACTTAATTCTTCTGCCAGTGTTACACGTTTTCCTGTTAATAATATAGTTTTCTTCTCTTCGTCTTCACTGAATTCGTCAAGAACTTCTTTGATTTCTTTGTCGAGGCGCCTTGCTTCGCGATTTATTACTTGTTGCCTTAAAGCATTGGCAGTCACTTTAATCACTTGCTGTATCCTCCAAAACAGGACTATATCACTGCAATTGATCTGTAAATGGACAAATATTTATCTAACAATTGAAAACTGGATTTTTATGATCATACGTCACATTCGGGCCCTTGTTGGCTGTATAAGTAGTAAGCTTTGCGACAGTCATAAGCTCGCTGAAGTGCTTGCTTTAGGAAATGTCTACAAAAGAGAACAGTTATGACCAAATTTGATGTGATATGACGCGTTAACGTTACTTTCTGTAAATAGGGAACCACGTTTGGCGGATATAATCTGTATCAACTTCAATATTTGATCTTTGTAAGTTCTTTCGAACTGTTGTTAATTCATCATAACTTAGGGTTGGAGGATGCTTCTGTGAAAATTAATGCGTTTGATTACATAACCAATTGAAATCTTCAACATTTAACTCACATTATCACTGTAAATAATCTTATCTAACTCATTTTTAACATTACGGCGCTTGCATTGATCTTCTGTCAAACGTTTCCAATTGACCCATCGACTAAACGTTGATGGTCCCATCATTTCCGCCAGAGTTTCATCAGTATGTTGCATTTTTTCTTTGACAGATGCTTCGAAGAATTTCACAGCTTGATCCCATTCTTGCTTATCATGTACGCTTCGATCTTCCAGGGTATTGAGTTGTATAACGCGAAGCATATCAACTGCCTGCAAATTGAATAAGCAGCTTCAATTAGTTTGTTGTTCGTATGAAAATCAAATTCATTAACTAATTAATGCACGGTTTGAATTAAATAGTTTATCGAAATACGCATACCAACGCTCACTTGGTTAGCACATCACTACT
This sequence comes from Oxycera nigricornis, assembly GCA_963942545.1. Taxonomy (NCBI): domain Eukaryota; kingdom Metazoa; phylum Arthropoda; class Insecta; order Diptera; family Stratiomyidae; genus Oxycera; species Oxycera nigricornis. Next base: position 31,297,293 of record OZ012662.1, on the reverse strand, counting down.
TTTGAATAAGAGATAATAGGGCTTTACACACTCACCTTGTGTCGTGTATTCTGGTGGGTGCAGAGAAGATAGCACAGCTTACTACATTCTACTTAAGCACTCGCAGCGGCTTCACAAAGTGCATAGCTCGACCAATCAATAAACTCCAAATCTCAACGCTTTACTCGAAGTGTGGAAAATATTGCGAAGAAAAGACACCGGCAAGAACAGTGTGGAGGTTGCTTTTGCAGTTGATCAAGGATCTCAACTTGCTGATCTAATATCGTTTAGCAATGGTAAGACTTCATCCACGAAAAAACAAAGCTGGTAGAGGATTCCGCTGCACCGGTTCCAGCCCCTCTATCAAAACAATCAAATCAGTTACTTGACACTAGTCAAGGTGATGAAGGAGGCTGCCCCTCGGCCCCTCTACCTTCGAATCGAAACGTCGACTATGCTCAACAGAGCCTACGAGGCTCGTGGGCCAGTCGCAACCGAAAAACACAAAGAAAATCAACCATGAATCGGAAAGGGGCACGTCGAGACACTTTCTGAGAAACAAGGGTAAACCCTGAAAGCAGATCGACGGGCATAGACAGAAGCGGGAACAACGGGTGCCTTCAAATAATAAACCTCCATCATGCCAAAGCAGCCTTCGATTTGGCCCTGTGGAAGTATCCCAAGCAGAAAATGGACGTGGTACTTGCCCAAGAGCCGTACACAGTGAACAACGCCATAAGAGTAACACTCTTAAAGACAAGCTCATGGAAATGAAATACGGAGAGCTTCAATCCTGATGAGGAGTCTCTAGATATACCCAACGTGACATAGCAGTGGTGCTGGCCGACGCCGAAAGGGTTAAAGTTGCTTTAGTCACTACGTCATCAACTGCCACGAAAACAGTAACCTCCCACGTAATTGTAAATTGACTAGAAATACACCCCGGTGAAATAAAGATCCATAAAGGCTACGAAAGAAAGCGAGAGGGCTCCATAATCGCTCGTCGGCAAGTAAAGATTCTAATGATTACTCTACTTACAGAGCTGCCTTAAAATAGTATAGTCATAAATTGCAAAAGGCCAAGAGGCGGTCGTGACGTTTATTTTGTCAGGGAATTGAACGTTCTTCGATTGCTGCTCGTCTGCACAAAATACTTACAAAAACCTCAAAAAACGGCATTGGCGAGCTGAAGGAGGTCGGCTCCTACACTCACTCAGCAAATGAGTCGTTGAAATTTCTGATACACTCACTTCCTAGGTTCCAAACCTCTTATTATCCACCTTGTAACTATGAACGCTGTGGAATCAGCCAAATGTGGAGCATACAAGCTCGCATGTAAGCTGTTCACAGAGGAAAGGATAAGCTGGGCGTCCAGTCCTTCAAACCCTACAAACCTCCAGGTGGTGATGGTAAATACCCTGCGCTCTTGCAGAAAGGACTATCGATCCTAATGAAGAGTCCACTAGCCATATTTCGTACGAATTTCATATGAATGAGCTCCGTACCAAAAACGGGCAAGTATTTAAACCAAATTCTATCGTAATATTAGCTTCAACATTTCTTTTGAAATAAAATGGAAAAGTTAGTGAGAACTTTACAAGAGAGGAGCTTTTTGTCGACTTCCTCTGCATGAATTTCAATTTGCCTACCAAAAAGGTAAGTTTCGTAATTAATTTTGAATAGCGTAATCAGATTTGTGAAAGGTAGTGTTGGTATGGTTTCGAAGACCGCCTTTAGAATATCCGCAGAATAGCATGGTAAGATGTGCCGCCCATAGTATCGAAGTTGACATTAGTGTAGGTGAAATAATTAGTAGTCCACTTAGTTTGATTATTGAAGTTGTAGTGTTCTCTCAATATTTTCGGGGGAAATGTGCATCGGTGATCGGGGCGATCCTCCTTGGTTCGTGGCTACTTTTTTCCCACTACGCGTTAATAACAGTGAGCCGGTCCCTCGGCCAGCGGCTCGAATACCATCTGTGGGTGGACGAGTGGCGCTTATAACCCGTCTTCCACGAGCTTTTCGATACCCATACCTCTCATTCGATAGCCGGGATCCCGTTTAATTACAGCAACTAATTTTGCGATATCAATAGTTCAACACATCAAGAACAAATCGGAAAAATTTATGTGAATTCAGATAACACCGCTGATTCGAGCATTCTATGCCGAATAACACAAGACACTGAAGTTTCCTCTATAAATTTCAAATGAGCTACTCTTACCTTATCTTCCCACGAATGACGGCGTATAGCCTCATCAATAACAGCCGTTTTAAGATTATCGAAAATGTCATCATGATCGGGAGATTTTTTTGCCTTTTCAATGAGATCAGTAAATTCCTGTTGTAGTCCCTCCCAACCAGATTCTACAGATTTAGCTGGCAAAGCCTGCTCTGCCCACTGGCGAAGTTTAATATCAACCATTGTATTGAAAGAATCTGAAAATGAAAATGATTTACACGAATTCAAAGTTGTTCAACCTGAAAAATATGTTAAGATGAAAATTAATGTAGAAAGCCAATCAAAGAAATTTAGAATGAATACGAAGACAGAAATGAAATCACAATACAGTACAATAACTTCTCCAAATGTTCTACCTTTTTTGGTATTTATATGTGTGATATGTTGATGTTAATCACATTATAACCAACAAAAATAAAGAGCAAAGAAAAATTATTATATTACTTTGAGAACCTGACTGTGCCGCAGGGAGATAGATGTTTTCAAATACGTAATTTGAAACTTTATCCCACAGCTTGGCGTTTAAAACTTCTTCCCATTTCTTCGCTGATATTTGTGAAAGGTTGACAACTTCGTCCAATATTTCGCCTTTAGCTTTGTCAAATAATTCATCACGACCGGATTCGCGTAATCTATATTTAAATATGCGTGAACAACAATTTTCTAGTCAATTCTTAAAATATGTTACCGTGGAAAGTTATTTTTCCATTCTGTTTCCAAATTAAAACGTGTTGCCTTAAACGCATCTGCTTGCTGCTCAATTGTTTCGCGTACCATTTTCCAAAATCGATCGGCAACAGCCAAGCTAAGATTTCTTGTAGTTACTTGATGCGGCATTATTACACCACGCCGACTACAATAAAACAAGACATTGCAGGTATATTTTAGAATATTCAATCTAAGATTTTTATATCAAAAGAAACTTACTGGAATAGTTTTGAATTTTTGAAGAATCGTTCTTCATAATCCCGAATGGCTTCGATACTGTCATCTTTTCGCCCACGACCAGTTACCACTGCGTAGTAGCCAAGAGCTTTCATCGGAAATAGTTTACCCGAAAGAATTTTTCTAATCTGTAAATGTATTTTGCTGCAGTAAATCTAATTCACCATTTCAAACATACGTACTCTATCAGGGTCGGCTAGTTCTTCAGCCAAGTCGACTTTGGTCAATACAAATATTGTACGTTTTCCCAGTGGGTCGCATTGCGCGACTAAATCTGTAACGTTACTGCGCTCGGCATCCACTGAGCCATCCTGAAAATTATTAAAGTAAATTATTTTAAGATTATCAATATAATATACATAATGGCACAATTGAACATTGAAATATATTGTTTAGAACACTACTATTCAAATGTTGGAAACTGAAATTTGATACATTTATTCAAGTACCTGAATGCACAAAATTATAGCATTTGGATTACTCATGTAATGTCTGGTCATCTGATGTATAGAGTCCTTTGTGTCTGCGGCCATATCAACTGTCATTGTCTATAAAAAACCACCATAAATAAAATCACCATATTATGTTATGAAAGGATGACGTACAGATATAATTCCTGGTAAGTCAATGAGAACCATTCGTTGTATTCCTGGACCTTTAACAGTCATCGAAATCACTTCATTACTAACTGTTTTACCACCACGAATTGATGCTCGCATCCTCAATTCGACCTCACGACGCAGTTCAGACAAGTCGCTTTCTTTGGTCAAATCAAACTCTTTCTCCGAATCTCGAAACTGGGCCACATGATAAGGACCCTCCGAGAGTGTGACTTTTACAGGAGCTCTGGTCATCATTTCTCCACTGCCGCGAGGAAAAATTCGCGCCTGCGCTATTGACTCCAGCACGGAAGTTTTGCCGCTACTTTGATCACCAACCACAACAACGCGCGGAAGATGATCGGCAGTGGAATAAGTGCTATCATATCCAGACAATTGATCCAGCACTTCTGAATACATGTCAATGAGTGACTTTTTAATTTTTCGCGCTGGAGCTTTTCGATTCGATTTCAAAATGAGATATTGTTGCCGAAGATCACGATTTTCTTTTTCGAGTTTCTCCAATTCGCGTTGATATTTTATTTGAACATTCATGATTTCAGTTTGTAGAGCTTCGACTTGGCCTTGTAGCGTTTCTAAAGATAAATAGTTGGTGAGAAACCTTCATTTGTCAGGCCGAAGAAAGGGTTCTTAGCTTACCATACTTTTTCCTTCCGTCATCTGGCGACAGGCTGAAGGCGCTTACCGTGTTTCGATTCCTCAAGTCATCTTTTGTAACTAAAAAGATGGTATCTATTAATAAATCATTCGTCATTAGTATTTTTTGAGAAAACTGAAACAGCAGGCAACGATTTTCAAGAATGATTCAGATTCTAATCTCGAAACAAAACTCAAAATAAACTTTAATTTTAATACAGGCCGCACAAAATCACGTATTTTATGTCTAATTACCTCCATATAAATCGGAAACGATTTCAGACAATTTTTCGAATGAACCTAAAGAAAAAGACGAAATTTAATTTGTTATTAAAGAGAAAGACAAGAAAAAATGTTTTTCTATGATGGCAGATTCAAACAAAAGATGTCTACAAAAGCAATGAGTCAAATCGGAAGATTTGCGTATGATAAGATTTATGTTTAGATTATGCTCTTGATCATTCTTGAACACGTGAGACAGAAAACATATGATAAATGTTATAATGAGGCTAAGGCGAAATTATGAGGCGATTTGCTTCAAATCGTTTGACCCCAAGTCATATTAACATACTGTCAATTTGTTTGTTGTCCTGATGTTCAGCAGCTTCAATTGCATTATCTAATCGGCTATCAAACCATGAACGCCATTCCGTAACTTTTTCATCGGTTAGCTGTTTTATTCGGGGATCTAAAATAATATACAGGGATTTGATTATTTAAAAGACACATTCACTAGTTGAAAGTTTTTCGGTTAAGGGATTTAAGAATATATAACCGATTGTTAATATATAATGCCGATTTTTACAATTCATGATAACGAAATGATCTTATATTCATGAGTATAAATTATCAAATATAATGTGAAAGGTACACATGTGAATTTTTTTTCCTGTATTTTTTAGACATAACTTATAAGTTTTATAATGGTATACAATTTATATATAAAAGCATTCTCCAAACATGTTGGTTCCATTTGTGTGCATGTGATTCTTTTTTCATTTATCCTCTTTGAAGGTATGGTAAAATGCTCGAATTGACAGTGTGATTTTGCCTCGTTTACTCGCAATATAAGAAGGTTTTGCACTTGTTTCTTATGCCACGTTCTTGTTTTTTTTTGAACGTAATATTTTCCATTTTTCAGTATCGCTGATTTTAGAAAGATAAGTTAAAGTGACACTTATTCAGAAATGACTCATTTACTGAAGTCCTAGTAAGTTCGTTGGGACGTGTCAAAAGGTTCAAGAACGAAACGAGCGGAAATCGACGAAAGCGACTGAGGACTTCGTGAGAACATTTAAAGACAATATTCTACACATGTTTAACTAACTGTGCAAATATTGCAAAGACATTCTTGAAAGTTGTAAATGGATTATCATATTCATTTCAGTTTGGTTTCATTTGCATGGTGTGCACATTTTATTTTTTTAGTGCAATTGTAATTAAAAACATCCCTAAACAAAACTCTCAAACTCCATTCGTATTATTTTAGGGTGAGATGTGAGTAAAACATCTGGTCACTGATGAAAACATCACATCATTTTTTCTGACACACGATGTTCAGATCAGGTCGACATATCCGTTCAGCCTGCCCTTAAGGCACATAGTATTACCGAGTTGAATTTGATCCATAGTACATTTAAAGCCTAGACAGACCCTTATTTCGTTTTATCTTTGTTTTTTTTTGTGTTTAGTTTTACTGTAACTGGACAATTATTTTACAGCTACTTCTCTCAGAATTTTTAACAGTCATATATCGTAGGTGCAAAAACGGAATGGAATCCGAATGCTTAAATTTTGCGGAGGAATACTGTCAAATAAGCCACAACTGGTGGGACCATTTTTGATTGAATTCGAAAATAAAATTAAAGAGCTTGATTTGTTACCAGACCAAATTTACTATGCGGTCGAGTCTGGCCAATTTTTTAAGCTTATGTCAATCAGAACGTTTGTGGATTCTAAAGAAGCTACTGCTCCTGGTAGGAAAATAAGCAAGGAGAGAAAAGCTTTTCTTGCTTGCACTAATGCGTTTGGTACGCACAAAGTCAAATTGTTCCTTATAGGAAAAGCTGTAAATCCTAGAGCATTTAAGCATTTCGAAAATAAGCCCGTCGTTCACAAGGCCAACAAAAATGCGTGGATGACACACGATTTTTTTAAAGATTGGTTTCATTCAACTTTCCTACCAGAGGTAAGATTATTTTCGAAATGATTTCGTCGAATTTTAAAATTGTTTTCATATATTACCTTGGTTTAGGTAAGACAGTTTCTGGAATCAAAAAAAAAATTGTCAAAAAGGGTCTACTGCTATTGGACAACGCGGCGTGGCATCCAAACGACGGGGAGATGATAAGTGATGGTGGAAAGATTGTTACCATGTGTTTGCCAGCAAATTGCACCGCTATTCTCCAACCAATGAACCAAAATGTCACTAACTTGACAAAACTGTACTACAAAAAAGGACTTTTGGCACATTTAGTCGGAAACCGAGGTGCCGATTTGGAGAGTAAACTAAAGGCTTTTATTTTAAGGCATGTCATATGCCTCCTGGCTACTGCATGGAACAAGGTTAAGTCTTCGGCTATACAAAAGTGCTGGAAGCCTTTGATGTCTCCTAATAGTGAGTGGGATGAGAAGGATGAGCTGCCGTTGAGGGCCATTAGCGATAAAATCATTAGTGACCGTGAAATGATGACATCCATTAATGACTTGCTTCAAGATTTATTTGCTACTGAATCTTTTGTCACCGAGGAATTAAGCAATTGGATTGCCGAAAACGATATCGAGCAGATTTGCAACAATCTAGAAGCCGAAAAAGTCGAGAGTGAAGAAAGCACAGATGCAAGTGTAAGTCCTCCACGGCCAAAACTCAAAACAGAACATGCTATCCACGCATTTAGCATTCGTCTTCAATGTGCTGAAGAAAACTCGGCTTCACTAGAAGATACCTGGACGTTTCGAAAACTGAGAGAGCTGGCCGTTGACATTAATGTATTCTCCAAGAAATAGCAAACGAACATTGCTCAACTTCGGTTGCTTGGAATTGAATCGATGGATTTCCGACTCGCTTTAAAAAACAATTTTTCGAATTTTCCCTTCAATCGGTTCAAATTTTACTTCTTTACTTCTATATCTTCTGGCTACCAAAGTTGTGCTGTATATGCTTAATTTTGTGAGATTAGCTAATCCTTTCACCATGTGAAAAATGTACTATGATTACACGAAGCTTCATTTCTGCCCTTCATTATGATATCGCGAATTTTAATTAGTTACTTGAAAAGCGGAGATGTCAGTGTAATGTAATAATGAATTTATCATGCATATTTTTCCTTTCAATTTTGTCTACCACTAACACGTTCGATAGCAGGTCCCAATTTTTCCTATTTTCTATATGATTTTGAATATTTGAGTTAGGTTTAACTGCCTTCGTAGTGTTCGATAAATTTTTGTTAAAAATTTTGTGAAAAAAATGAATTAAGAACGTAAAGTTTTATTGCGAATACTTTTCCTCATTTAGTTTTCACGAGGTATTCGCCCGGTTGAGATTAATTTAATTGGAGAGTCTAGCCGCGCTGAACACTCGCTATCGCAAGCAGTACACAATAGTAGGATGAATCCAGGCAGATTCATTTATGTTTACCGAAAAAGATTTGAAGAATTGTTTGTGCGCGATTTTTTTAAAATTCGATCGTTTCCTTTTGTTTCTGTATTAAGCCCGCTTAGAGTAGTCTGATTTTTATGTCTTCGGAAACAAGTCGAACTGAACAGGCCTGCCACCATTTATTGAACCTCTAGTCTTTAAGAAGTTGAACAAACATGTCTGTACAACATGAAACGATCATTACTTAATCACGGATTGAGCGTCCGTGAGATCAATGAGACGGAAGTCAATAACATTCGAGAGTAATTTTTCATTTCATTGTTTCAAGAGCAAAATGATCAATGTGTTCATAATGAATACGTATCTGAAAAAATCCGGGAACACTTCTACCCAACTCTTTCCAAATGGTGGCGTACTCTGATGATATAAACATCATCGAGTCAAATGAATGTTTCGGGAAGAAAGCAAGCAAGACAAAATACATGATCCAGATAAGACAGCAAAAATAAAAGACCAAAACTGACTCTGGACAAAAAGATGAAAAATGTGGACCATTTGTATACTCTGATGGTGTTTATTTCGCACAAGACATCCTCCTTTCAATTATGAAGTCCTACAAAGATACCGAAATAGAGAAAGTTTCGCAGACACGAAACAGACACTTTCACTTCGTATGAAGCGCGATCTTTTCCTCATATTTTGCGGCTTTAGAATCTGCAAATAGTCTACCCGTGTTCTGCGAAACGGAGAAGTTTAGCGCCCACATCAGATATACGATGTACAGCATATCCAAAACGAAACTTCATTTAGTGGAAATGTAACGATGTGAAACGTGGGCACATTTACTGGGCATTAAAATATGCCATTTATAGATTGCAGCTTCATACCGTGTAACTCGTTTTGGGGCTCGCGTCGGGCAGAATAGATTGGTGAATCAATTACATCGAAGAGTAATATGACCAATATTACAATTCAGTTGTATCGGACCTAGCGAAGCTACGTAGACTTCAATAGGGATATCAAGAGGAGTTTCCGAATCATCAGATGCAGCCAGGCGCATCATGAAAAGTGAGTATCTGACAGCAGCGTTTGCAGACCTCACTCGAAGCTCACAGCGAACTGCTGTTCGAATCTGCAATTTGAAGGATAGTAGGAATAGTTGGACCAGGATAACTAGAGGCAATTTAAAAGCTCGAGTAAATTGGCTGATTGATTTATAATAGAAGATGGCTCACCAGCTGCATGTGATTTAAACCACATATTTTTACCTGCATCAATACTGCTCGGCTAATATGCCTGTATGATGGCCTATTAGATTATTCTATGTTATATGTAATACTTTTGATTTGCATACCAACTTGGACGGCATTTGCAATTGACGCTGTCATCTGTCCTAGATCTCTGGAGAATTTCACCCATTTCTCGTTGTCTGGCATGAGATCTTCGAGCCATTTCATGTCAGGCAGTCCGTCCTTCCATTCTTCATATTTCTAAAGAGACAATGTTATTGAAACATTTTTTATGGAGTTATTCAACCATTATTGCCTTGTTAAGAGTCACTCCGCCACCAATTGCACCGCCCAATACTATGTAGCGAATTTTCAAGACTCCGCGTATGACCCTGAGAAAAGAACCGCAATATTAAATTTTTTTCGAAAATAATTCAGTGATCTGCATTCACTTGCCTGGCAATGAGCATCCCATACCCCCTAATCGACAAAAGCGGCACTCCAGCCAACAGCTGATTCGGTTGATCGAGCTGGAGAATTCTCCGGTGAAACGTTGAGCGGCGATGGTAGTTTGATCCATTAGGACCCGAAAGTGTGGAAAAGTTCAACCGTTTTGCGCCGAGTAGAAGTGGTCGCACAACGCGTGACTTCGCCCGAACTCTGAAATAGATGGTGCACGTTTGTAAAATCGATACAATTTTATGTAATAACAACTCCGAAATTGTCAATAGCTTGCAAGTTTAAGGTTATAATAGACAGAACACTTGCGGATAAACAACTTCCGTTGATCATTTACCCAAATTTTCCTCTAAGAATCTGTGCCATATTTTCTTCTTAGTTGTTTCACTTAGCTGGCTTTATGGTTTTTAACATACTTTCTCAACAATTCTGATTTTTGCGTAGAGCAAAATGACACTCCCGAAGCTGTCATACGACGAACGAGAATACGAAAATATGGGCACACGAGGAGCACAGTATAGGTAGACCCAGTATGCAATCGAAGCCCAAAAGCTCGTATTTTCCTTCCAAGAAATGGCGCCATGTGCTGGCCATGTGCTTGCAAAGCTGGGGAATGCCAAGCACTGCCAGATTTGCAGAGGCACAAAGCACTTTCGCGGACTTCATCGTTCACTTCAACACATGACATTTTTTCAGGCATTTTGGCTTTTTCTCTCAATCAATTTGTCAAAAGCAAATGAAATTTGTGTCAGCAAAGACGTTTCACCATTGTAATTCAATGAACCGAAGTTTCTAACGGCGTTTTTCACGCCTAGCATGAAACGTGCATATACGAGCTCTGGCAGTGCCCCCACCAGTAGATAGCTGCCATTTTGTTATAAATGGCAGCAAACCATTGAAGTTCTCTTACTTGAATGCAGCAAACATATGATAAATGTAAACAAACACATGCTAAATGTAAACAAACATTTGACGTTGTCCCGTAGAACCGCGGGCCGTACTTGATAGTGCGCCTATATATGAAACATTACCTACTGGGTGTACCTATACTGTGGACCACAGTATAGGTAGACCCAGTATGCAATCGAAGCCCAAAAGCTCGTATTTTCCTTCCAAGAAATGGCGCCATGTGCTGGCCATGTGCTTGCAAAAGCTGAAGAATGCCAAGCACTGCCAGATTTGCAGAGGCACAAAGCACTTTCGCGGACTTCATCGTTCACTTCGACACATGCGACATTTTTTCAGTCATTTTGGCTTTTTCTCTTAATCAATTTGTCAAAAGCAAATGAAATTTATGTCAGCGAAGACGTTTCACCATTGTAATTCAATGAACCGAAGTTCCTAACGGCGTTTTTCACGCCTAGCATTAAACGTGCATATACGAGCTCTGGCAGTGCCCTCACCAGTAGACAGCTGCCATTTTGTCATAAATGGCAGCAAACCATTGAAGTTTTCATACTTCAATGCAGCAAACATATGCTAAATGTAAACAAACATATGCTAAAAGAAAACAAACATTTGACGTTTGTCCCGTAGAACCGCGGGCCGTGCTTGATAGTGCGCCTATATATGAAACATTACCTACTGGGTGTACCTATACTGTGACGAGGAGTAGCCAGAAATTGCGACGACCGTCAAATCGAGAATGCCATGCAAAACGTCAAACTTCGGATGGCATGTAGAGGAGTTCTTGCAAAATTCAAGAGCGTCGAAATTCAAAGTGTGCAAGAAGCAATCATTGTATGATGACAAATACCCATCCATGTTATTATAAAAATTATGTATCTATAGCCGGATTAGTTATATTATTATTTAGATCTCAGATGTGCTGGATCGATAACTTTGTTAACGACTTTGTGGTGTTATATACGATTCTACAGTAGAACCTTGATTATCCGGGGTTCGATTATCCGGGTCTTCGATTAACGGGTTTTTTTCCTCAATACGTTTTTTCTTCAATTTTCCTGATTAACCGGGGATTTCCCTTATTTCATTTATGTATTCATTTTGTCTTCAATTTTCCAGCGTTGTGTTTGAATGTTCTTATAAAATTTAAATGTACATGAACGATGAATGAATAAATACTCGTGCATATGAGAAATGAATCATTTCTGAAAAGTAATTATGTATGGCACTTTTAAAAAGAATCCTTCGTCTAATGTTTACGTTTGAAAATTCAGAGAAACTCTTCCCCTAACGATTTACGTCTTCACATCTTATTTCAGTGTTGTTCAATAATTTGAACTGCTATTATTTTTTATATACATATATGCAGACATCGTTTTTTTTCTAATAAATATAAATTTGTATTGTCATAAATTATGATTTTTCTTGCACCCTCATAAACAATAAGTAAAGATATAAACAAATTCGATTATCCGTGGTTTTCCATTATCCGTGCACCTCACCCCCATCATTACCCCGGATAATCAAGGTTCTCCTGTACTACATTTACATCTGTTGTTCCTTTGTTCTCTTGGAACCCAAAACATTATCTCAACTATCTTTTTGTAACAATCAAGTTTCAGTTTGGCAATGTAGTATTTGTTCTAAATTAGTATAACTGATTATTGAGGTTAATAAGATAATAAAAACAAGTCGCGAGGTGCGACCCTTGAGGTCCACACGGTCAACTTCCCAGTAATATCTACATAAACATTAAACACAATAATAATTTTGAAAATAATACTACTTTAAATAATAATAATGAGAGGTATTCAAAGCAGGAACAGGAATGAGTTAATATTAATCGTATCATCTACGGGAGGGTCCATTAATTAGGTAAGGTTTTTGGTCGATGAGGACAGATTGATTTGATTGAATATTCACGCGGATCAATCGGTGGGAGCCTTTTCTACGTTATTTGTTATTTTCATATCGATGCTTGAAGGACAAAAGAGCACTAGAAAAATGAATGGAGTTTTTTGTTATTACGCCCACTGAAGAGATTTTGTCGCGTGATGGACATTTCGAATAGTTGCGTACAAAATTGCCATCACTACGGCATAATCACTGAATTTATATTTTTCACGATTTTACAACAATGAGATTAATAATTAATTTTGAATTTCTGTTGGCTCTGAAAAATATTGAATATGCAGTCAAAATTAGGTTCAATTGCATGTAAAAAGTAAAATGTATTACAAATGATGATGGAGGAAGTAATTGAAACCTTACGATTACTAAAGGATAAATCTACTAAAGGCTACAATTTTTTATTTGATGAAAGCTTTTTAAAGCATATGATCTTGCAAAGTATTGACTACAAAACATTTTACCATTCAAAGCGTTGATTACCACAAATGCAAATTTGATTGAAATTTTGTTGGTTTTCAAAATTTAAGCAGTTTTTATTAAAACTAGAACACAGTAAAAACTATTAAAAATCTGCTCAAATTATGCAAATATTATAAAACTTGGATTGGATTTACAACAATTTCCGTAGAATAAAAGATATAAAGTAATGTCATTCGTATGAACCCTTTATACATGATAACTTTGAATGATTTTAATTTTTAATTTAGTTTTTTCATAATCATGAGAAAGGGTTTTGCTGGATTCTTGGAGTATATTAATTTTATAAAAATTGATTACTGTGTTCCGTAAATCAGGTTAACATTTTATTGTTTATGAAAAAAAACCTAATTTTCTGCACTTTTTCTTCCTAAATTAAAAACGGCTCCAACTATTTTTTTTCAAAATTTGATAGATTCACTAAAATGTTAGTACGCGTCGATTGACACCTTTATCAAGGAAATCGTACGTTTAGTTCGCAAGATATAACGCATTACAGAAATGATCTTTAAACGGGTACAACAGAAACCCCCTTCCCTCCCGACAGAAGTTTCCAAAAACTAATCAGCTCTTAAAATTACAAAGACGCTTCGATTGACACCTCAACAAAGTCGATACGACGTTGTTTACATGAGTTATGCTCGTAGAAAAAAGTGTCCACGAATGTACATACGTACAAACGTACACAACACACACATACATCTCCCTTTCTAAAAACACTTTATATATACTCTATAAACCTCAAAATGTAAAGAAAAGTTGAAATTTCAATTTCGATTTTCGAGGCGATTATAAGAACTTCCCATATACTGGGAAGTTAATACGATTATTGGCAAAATACGACAAAGCTATAAAATCTCGTTATATATTTTTGGGTACAGTCTAGATTTATTATTTCGTGTCTTTCAATTTGAATAACCATTTTTCCAACAGAGGCAGAAGCAATCCAAATCTTTGTAAGGGAGATTGCTCGGAAATGGCTATTGAATTATTGACAACCCAACAAAAACCTCCTCAAATGAAATTATTTCTATCTTGCAGTAGGCAGTGCGCTCTAGCAAAATTTGCGTAAATAAATGGCGCAGACACACTATTTAGATTTTCAAAATATTTTGCGGTTACTCTTTTTTAGTAATCTATATTACGTATCTTATACCCCCAGAAGTACTAATTTTTCTAACCAAAAATTTATTAACTCGTTCTTACAATTGCAAAAAAGACGGCTAGCCTTCTTTTCATACCAGATTCATTCAATTGATACATGCGTGTGCATTATATAGTTTAACTAGACAAATAATTTACCAGATTTTGCAAAACGTGTTCCTGTAACTGTACATTGTATACCAAATACAAACCTTCCAAAGCCAGCAAATACGAAAATGGTCAACGGATGTTGGGGAATGTGTGAACTTCCTTTAAAAATGCACATAGTTAAATGAAAATTTTCATATATTATTCTACATTAAACATTATTACGTACGTTTAAACAAAATTCACAATGAGCACCTCGTACCCCTACTCTTGATTAAACATTGCCTCTTTACAATGCAGTGTATTATCGTTGTACAGACTGTAGTAGTGTCATGGCGCGAAAATGACAGCCAATGTGACATTAGTAAAGTAAACACTTATCCGTGTTGCGTCCTTTCTTTTAACTTTAATTAGTCTCGATTACAAAGTCTTAAATATAACTTCCGATGTGAAGTCAAAGAAAAATGACCGATATTGCAATAAACCATAGATCAGTTTGCCGGGCGTGTACAGACCCATTCCTTGGCGAAGAAGTAAATTTAATGGAGACACAGTGCATTCTCCAACTTTTCGAAACATTGTCCACTACTCAGGTAATGTTATTTGCGTCCGATTATAAACTATGTTACATATTTTATATTCAATACTATTAGTACAGTAAATGTCTGCGATTCAGTACTTAATTCATTCCTACAAAATTGATGAACATACAGCACCGGCATGTATTGCCTGAGAGACGTAAAGAATAATGACCTCTCTTCCCTTTAGCACAAATTAAGGTAGTCAATGCAAAACAATATGCATTTAATTCACAATTCGAACTTACCAGGATTTGGAACAGTCCATTTCTATAAAAATAAAACTTATGTTGATGATGTTATCGTTAAAATATTGTTTGCAACCTCAGTCAAAAGAAGTAAACATAAAATTTAGGTTTCAACCTGCATACTGGTAAAGGACACTTGTGGCTGCCACGCTTTAACTAAGCGTCAAATAATATTATTCCAGCAAACCACAAAATCTTAAAGTTTAATAAATACTTACTATAACACACGTTCTTTGCCGTCCGAAAGTGCAGTTTGAAAGAATAACTTTTAATAATGGAACGTTAACTTTAACCTAAAGTAAATTATTCAAAGTGACTTTGTTGACATCTTTTTTTACTCTGACCAAGCCTTCTTCCAGAAACCCAACATAAAATACATGTAGCGTAAACTTTTATCATCACTTGCAACATAAGTGATAAAATATAATTTTATTTGACAAAAACTAGGTGGATCCACACGATAATGTATCGAAGTCAATATGTCGAAGCTGCAATCGTCGCTTGGAAGAATACAATCAATTCCAACAAATGTGTATTGAATCCTTCAAAATATTATTGCGTTTATCAGAAGACGCCTTGAAAATTGAAACCGACTCACCATCAATTAAAGACGAAAAATCTGATCAATGCATTGAAGAGTTCTATGAAGATGAAGTCGTTGGATGTGACAATATTTGTGATAATGACGACGACGATCACATTGATGAAAACGCACCAAAGGACGTTGAATTTGATCCCCTCAACGATTGTGACGTAAAACTAGATATTCCTGAGCTGGCGTTAGAGCCACGTGCAGCAATCGAACTAGAAAAAGAATCGTTAAGCGTTGAATCGGACGATGAAATTTTAGCTGATAAAATTCGAAAATCAAAACGAAAAAACCAGACCACGAAAGAAGTTGTCAAGAGAAAAAGAAAAAAGTTGCTACGAATCGATGACAATGAGAATGATAGTAGAGATTTTGATGGTGATAGCCGAAGTTCTGAAGTAAACGATTCATGTGCAAAAAGCAAAAGAAAAGCGCGTAAAAGTCGTCATAAAAGTACGGTGGCTCGTAGAAGAACTAATGTTGAAAAAGACACAGAGACAACCGATGAAGGTGATTCTGGCCAGAAACGTAAACGAGACAAACCCTTCGCATGCGATAAGTGCCCTAAAACATTTTTGAAAAAAGAAGTGTATGAAGGACATATGCGACAACACGAAGGTCTTAAGGTATGTAAGCTTGTATGTGCTCAAATATGGTAGTATAATAAAAGTTTTTCTTTCTATCTTTCACCGATCAAAACATAACATACAAACATACTACCTATTTAAATTCTATAAAAAAAATCCCTAACACAATACACAATTATTAAAATTAGGAATGCTGAGTAGTGCGTTTGATTCGAAATACTTTCAATATGTTGAAAGTGTATTAGTCGAATGCTTTTTACATCGTTGGGTTTGTATTGCAATTATATTTTATTTCTTGAGTTAAAGAAAATATCTTCCAATTATGCTTATCTTATAAAAAAGTAGCAATAATGTTGCTTATAATCATAGAAAACCCCATCGCTTAAGGGGTTACACAACAGTAGAGAGCGAAAATTAAAGAATTTTTTTCAAGAAGAGGGTAATTATTTTTTAAGAAATATTACAAAAAGGCTGCATAACAGCCGTTTCTGCGGAACGGGTTTTCGGAGGGGCTCCGCGGCACGCAGTAGAAGTGCTCCAAAAATTAACCTGGAACAAAATAAAAAAATCTTAAACTACATTAGTATAGCTACAGAAATACGTAGAGGATTTTGAAAATATTAATTTTTGTAAAATTGGCGAGCATTTGAACCAAAAAAATTCATTTTACTACCCAAAAAATCGAAATACAGTCGACTCCGCTTAATTGGGACACATCGGGGAAGCAATTTTGTCCCAATATACCGAACATATGTTAAAACATCGTCATATGAACATAGATTCTACATATTTATTACATATACATATTTAGGTGCTTTCTCATCAATTAATTCAAACTTTAAATACATAGATTAATGTTCATAATAGGGTACATACCTACTGAATTGTAAACAAAACGAAAAGTATTCATATATTTGATTTATTTTTAAATGTACATAACTTTTACAAAACAAAAAACGAAAAATGAAATGGAAACTCGTATAAAAACAAAAAAAGTTAACTTGCATTGCAATTACCTAACCATTAGGTATGCATCTAATGAACGTTGCCTCCTGGTTTTAATGGACTTGGCACCGACGAAGTTTGCACAAGAAGTGAGGGCATCCAAAGGGCTTTCCTCGTTCCCTATTTGAAGAAAAAACTGCCTCAACTTTTCAATGCAATTTGTAGCTTCAGGCAGAGAAACAAAAGCAAATTCAGGTTCTTCTACACTATCGTCCATATTTTCAGTATCAGTTTCTTGTAGGCGTTCTTTAAATTTATCAAATATCGTCATCAAGATTTTCCCTCTCATCGCAGCAACTTAAATTGTTGTCTAAATCCATGAACTCCTCTTGATTTTGTAATCCTGTCTCTTTCAGCGCATCTTGATTTTCCACTTCTTCATCAATTATTTCTAGGTTCTCATCCGAATTTTGTGTGTCTGTGTCCTCTTTAAAACCGCAATAAGCATAATAAGCTGTCAATGTCCTTCCAACTGTCGGCCACGAAGTTAATTGCATGAAGAATGTTTACTTTACGGCTTACGTCTTTGGCTGTTCAGGTGGAGCCTAATAAATTCTCCTCGATTTTCTCTAATATGAAGTTCACTATTTTGGCGCTGTACTTAGTTTTTAGGTTTTTTTTATGATGCCCATGTCCATGGGCTGTGCCAATCAGGTGGTGTTAGGGGGCAGGAATTCCAGAGCTATATTCTTCAATGACTTTGTGTAGAGACGAGCAGTACAATTGTTCAGAATAAAAACTATGTATCTTGATTGACGTTGCAGTTCTATTTCCCAATTTTTCAACCAATCCAAAAAAATTAACGACGTCATCCAAGCATTCGAGTTGGCGTGATATTCGACCGGGAGTCTATTGTTTCCAAATCTTTTAAACATCGAGGTTTTTTGCCCTTACCAATAACAAGCAGTTTTCTCTTGTCATCCCCCGTCATGTTTGAACAACACAGGACAGTAATTCTTTCCATTGCTTTTTTGAACCGGCTAATTTGTCTTTTTTGAAACAAAGAGAACCGTCCGGAGTCGCTCTGTAATACAGCCCCGTTTCATCAGCATTATAGACATTTTCTGGTGAAAATTCCTTCATAATTTCAGGAAGTCTTTCTTGTTTCCACTTTTCAGCAGTCGAAACATCCGCACTAGCCTTTTCTCCATGAATGTTTTTAAATTTGATGCCGTTTCTTTTTTTCCAACGAGAAAGCCAGCCATCGGTTGCTTTAAAATGCTCATGATTGTGTCCCAGCTTCTTTCCAAACTCTTCAGCTTTGCATTTTAACATGGGCCCAGAAACACAGACACCTCTTTTAGTCACTATGGCAAACCATTTGCTGAGTGCTTCGTCAACTTCAGCTTCTTTCCCTGCCCGTATACGTTTTTGTTGACCTCCACTTCCACCAGCGCTGTTCTGCTCTCGGAGTTCATTTTCATTAGCTCGAATTCGTGCGATTGTAGGTTTTGGAACTTTCAAAATGTCCACCAATCTTCTGTTTGAAAAGTTCGGATATTCTTTTATTTTATTTAAAAGATCCACTTTTTAGGAAACACTTAAATCTTTTCGGGACATAATAAGATTAATAAGTAATCAACGATAATTTTTTATGTAAACAAACACAAGAACTGGGTTGTGACTTGGGAGAGCACGAATCATAAACTGAGAATAATATTTTTCACACCCGCGGATGATAAACAAGCTCATTGTTTATATTCCGCTTCTTGGAAAATCAGGAGGTTCAAAATATTCTGTTCCAATTATCCGATGTTTTGTCCCAATAAAGCGTTGAAAATATACATATAAAAATTCCGTTCCATTACATTTGTCCCAATTAAGCGGTTGTCCCAATTATTCGGTGGCCCTATTAAGTAGAGTCGGCTACGTATTTCTATGCGGAATGTTGTTTTGAAAATGTGGTATTAATTTGGAGTGAAAAAATAGAAAATTTTTCAAGTTATGCTGCGTGCCGATTTGAAAAAACGTGTTTTGAGAAAAACGCGTTTAAAGTTTTGACTCTTGTTTCGAACATGATGAAACAAAAAATTTGATCATTAATTTTTTACCTTTAACCTGCTCTTCCAGCACCGTAAAGCTGACCTTCCAGGTTGCTTAACTCCGTCTCGTTTTCTTTCCTAGACGTTTTTGTGCTGGAGCGACCGTTAAAAAGCGCTCCGCGCGATGTATTCGAATAACGTCGGCCTCTAAGCAAAAGTTGTAGGATTGTGGTCCAATCTTCATGTCCATTAGTTTCATTATTTTTTAAAACGTTCAGTTCATCATTAAAATTACAAACAATGTCAGTTGCTATTTGTAATATTTTTTTCTCGCTTGAATAATTTTTGAGAGCCAAGTGCCAGACTATAGCCAACGTTTTTGTTAGATTTTTTGCTCCCAAGCAACGATTCAGCAACTCGTCACGGCTAAAATTCTCGTAGATTGGTCTGATAGCTTCAAAAACTTCGTTCCTTAGTACTGGCTTATGAAGAACGTACTCTAAGGAACCCGTTGATTGTGCCTTCTTCCATTCGCACCAAGCCTCTGAGCATTTTTCGTGCTGGGGATTTTCGTCAGTTGACATTTTATGAAATAATGTCGCCCAGATATCATTTTTCATATTTTCCAACGAGTTTAAATTCCGTCGAATGGCCCAGCCACAATAATTTGTTAACTGATCAATGAATTTCATAGTTAAAAATCGTGATTTTGAATAACTTCCACGCAAAACTTACGTATTCTCTTAACGTCAAAGTACGCGGTACTAACGTTCTTAGTGTTTAACGTGCTTGGAAATGTTTCTAAGAACAACTATTAGTATATTGGAGAAGTTAGAAATCGAATGGTAAGACATAATGCTGTATTCGACGAGCAGGTGTCGTATTTACCGCAGGTAGACAAAAACACATCGTTTTATCTCAAATCGTGTCAATAACATCAGTAACCATCATACCCGTTCAAGTTAATTTTTTTTCCTCGGCGAAAATAACCTTGCGCAATACAAGTTTCCTGAAAAATGCACACGCGCAAACTAACGTATTTTGTACTCATTATTATTTGCCATGTTTTGATAGTTTCTCCGTCGTGAATGTGAAATTCGTTGCTAAACGTGCTTAACTGTTCAGACACTGAAGTCTCCATTTTTGCTGTAAGTTATCTTGAGGTTGCCGATGAATAATATGTTTCTCTTCATGTCGCGTACCGTTATCGTTCTGTCGATGTACGTTCTCTGCGTCTTATTGCATAATTGTCTGCGTCTTTAAAAAAATCATATGGATTGTTATAGCATTTCGGGTACTCTTCTCATTTTTCGTCAATCGGATAAGCCTTCTTATTTGAACGTCTTAACATGCCCAATTTTGTTTTGCATGATCTTCCTTCAATCAAAGCTGTTATTCCTTCAGCGATGATGCGACCGCAACAAACTTTGCCTTAACCAAATGCCACGTCATGAGTTTTTCCTGGAAAATGACCACTCTGAAGAGCATATACTTTCTAAATGGGGTTCCACTTGCAAAAGAAAATAAGATTGTGGATCTTGGAGTTGTTTTGGACCGAAAACTGTGCTTCCTCCTACATTAAGACAATATACTAGCTGAAGCTAACAAACAGCTAGACTTTAGTAGGAGACGCGCTAAGAAGTTCAAGAATGTTTGGGTAACTAAGCTCTTATACATCTTCCTTGTTCGACCGCTTTTAGAATACTCATATATTGCCTTGAATTCGAATTTTGATGCATTGCCTAGAATTCGATTTAAAAAGTAGAGTATAATGCATTTATCTGAAGAATCGTGGCAATAAAAGAAGGACACACTTTCCCGCTTCTATAAGAAAATGTTCAATTATTTTAATAATGATGACCAAGTCTTGCAAATTAAGACTTGGTTACTAGTCAGGAGATGACCATGAGGTTACTTTTTGATATTTGACTCCAATTCCTTAGAAAGTTTTGGAAAGAAGATGAACGTACATAATTTGGATTTTATTTCTTGTTGGAAAGAGTTTGAAGCGACGTAGGAGACCAACGAAGACATCCATTTTTTTTTAGATCATTTATATGCAAGTTTCACGTCTATTATGAGACCTTGGCTCAAAGATTTTTATAATAATAATTTTTTATTGCTCAAGAGTTTATAGCTAGTTTTCTTTCTAGTAGCCAAAGTCAGTACTTATCCAGGTCAGTATTCACTTTTTGTTCAAATTCAAGATTAGTTTTCTCTGAGAAAATGAAAATAATGTCATCTGCGTACAATTGGTCCTGGGATTGAGTTCCTCGGAACACCAGTGCTCATTTGAGCAGTTTTGCTTTTGACGTGTTTTGAAATCCATCCATTAAGTAACACAATTTCATATTCTCCGCGTCTGGCAATTTAAGTTTCATGTATTACTGCGTCTAAAGCTTTTTTAGGTACACGAAAATTGTAGCAACGTAGTGATCTCTATCCAAATACTCATTTATAAGCCTTTTAACATCCGGAGAAGCAGCTGTCGTATTTTTGCCCGCTTGGAATGCATACTGGTTTCTATCCAAGATATCGCATTACAACAAGAAGTTTTTGATTTAGGAATCTAAAAAAATTTCGAAGAATTTACTTATAGAATTCAAAAGTGAAATTCATCTGTAGTTTTTCGGGTCAGTCTGATTCCCCCCGTTAAAAATAGTTGTAGCTGTAGAAATTTTCAAATATTCTATTCTTAAAACATTTATTTATTAATTTCACAAGAATATCTGCAACACTATTCTAAAAAATGTGATCTAGGTGCGACCCTTATGATCCACATGACTAACTTTCCAGTGGGGTGAATAAAGAAACTATAATTTGTTTTTATTATTTCTGTTTATATATTCTATTATTCTAAAATATTACAATTATTTTTTTAAATTTTTTTTAAGCCATAAAAGCCATTTGATAGTGGAAGACGTCTCCGCCCTCATCATCTACCAAAGTCTCGATCAGATCCAAAATCCCCTAGATCCGAAATCTCCCAGATCCGAAATCTCCCAGATCCGAATTCCCCCAGATCCAAAATCCCCCAGATCAAAAATCCCTCAGATCAGAAGTCCCCCGATCCTAAACCCCCCATATCGTAAATCCCCCATATCGTAAATCCCCAGATCCTAAATCCCCAGATTCTAAATCCTCCAGATTCTAAATCCCCCAGATCAAAAATCCCTCAGACTCTAAATCCTCATATCGTGAATCCCCCGTGGAACTCATGACTTTTTCCCGGGGGTTTTGTGTTTCAGTATCTTTCGAATAATTTTTCGCAGAGAATTTGATTTTTGCTGCGACTAATTTAATTGTTAACAATTAGGAAGCATTGCATTCTTCCTTGTGAGATCCTAGCCTTATATGGTTTCTCGGAAAATAAATAGTTCCAATTATTTTCTTTTTATTGGTTATTCTTAAGTGAAAAAAAAGAAATTGGGGATATGGTAAGGAATAATGACACGATCAGCATATTTTCTACCATACCGAAAATGATTGCCAATTCAAATGCCACGAAATTGCTTTTCTAAAATACAAAGAAAAACTATTTCACACAAGATGTAGAATTAGATAGTTGCCTAACGGATGATTGATCTATGATTATTTAAAGAAAAACTATTCGAGATCTTCAATTTAAAATCTAAAAAAATATCGTTTTAATGACCTAATTTCATATTCAGTTAAATCTTTCCTTCTATGTAAATAGAGCTTCATTTACAAGCTTTCGTTTCAGGTCTCTTTTGAAATATTACAGATAAGCACTTTGATATTCCAAAAATTAATTTTTACAGCCATTTGCGTGCGACAAATGTAACAAGAAATATTCACGACTAGAACGATTGAAAAACCATACATTAAACGATCACTCGGAAGAACCAATGCGGTTTGTTTGCAATGTCGATGGTTGTGATAAGAAATATAGAAACAGAGAGACATTAAAAAGACATATTAATTCTCACTTCAATCCGCCAAAGCCACCGATTGATAAAAGCGAACGTCAAGTGTTTATTTGCGAACTGTGCGGAAAACAACTATCAACGAAAGGAGTCTTGAAGGTAATCATGTTGTTTTGCTTGGACAATACTTGGTTTGTAACTATGTAACTTCATATTTCTAGGAGCATGAAATGATGCACAAAGGTGAATTTCCATATGCCTGCGATGTATGTCCTCGTCGTTTTCGTGTTCCTAACAAATTATATTTGCATAAGTTACGACATCAAGGGATAAAGAATTTCGAATGTAAAATATGCGGTTTGAAAAAAACAACGAACAAAGAACTAAAAAGCCATATGAACGTTCACACACGAGAAAAGCAGTATCCGTGTAGATTTTGTGATATCATATTTTTAACAAATGGTATGTTTGTATTGTTTGAAATGAAGTTGATGATTTGTGCTACTTAAAATATAACTTGCAGGAAATTTGGTCAGACATGTGCAAGTCGTGCATGATGGCATAAAATTGTATGCATGCTCGTTTTGTGATAAAGCCTTTGGTAAAGCGGAAACGTTACGGAATCATACAATGAAACATACAGGCGAAAGACCATTGCCATGTCCGCATTGCGATAGGCGATTCATATCTAGAACATCGTTGCTATATCATGTACGACGTCATATGATTGATGCGTTAAAAATGGAAAATAATGATGAGAAGGATCCTGAAAAAGAGACTACTGTTACAAGTGAAGCTGCACCGAGTTCATAGTTAGCACAGTATGAATATTTTTTTTTGGATTTTTTTTAAGGACAGTATGTGTAAGTTTAGGTATTTATATTAAAATGTATATTGAGAAATAATTGGTTGTTTTTATGTGCGATTTGAGGGAGGAGGAGATATTTTTTCCGTATTAACTAGGCAGTAAGTTTTATAATATTAAACCGGCAAGTCGTAGCTTATGCCGACGATGTTGCAATAGCAATATCGGGAAAATTTGTTAACACCCTATCGGAAAGACTAAACTTTGCCCTAGGTATTCTTACCAAATGGAGCAAAGAGTGTGATTTAAAGATTAATCCGCAAAAGACGGAATTTATGCTCTTCACAAGAAGGTACAAAATTCCACGATTTGTCCCACCCAAACTTGAGGAGATAAGTCTCAACCCATCTCATCAGGTCAAGTATTTAGGTCTAATTCTGGACTCCAAACTCGCATGGAAAGAGAACACAGCAGAAAGAGCACGCAAGGCTGCATGCGCAATCTACTGCTGCAAACGAGCTATTGGGAAAAGGTGGGGATTAAAACCCAAAATTGTATCATGACTCTATACGGCGATAGTGGATCCAATCCTTCTGTATGGCGCAGTTATTTGGTGACCTGCCATGGCGAAAGCATCAAACGTGAACCTGCTAAACAAGGTGAGAAGGAGTGCGGCTATTGCAATCACCGAGGCTCTACGGACTACCCCGACAAAGGCGTTATTCATGCTATTAAACTGGCTTCCGACAGAGCTACTTACGAGACAGCAGGCCAAGTGCACTGCTGTTCGATTAAAAGCCCTGCGACTCTGGCGTGAGGAGAACTTTGGCCACTCCACAATACTACGGAACGGAGAGATGGGCCAACGTCAGGTAAAGTGGACCTTGCAACTCCGATTCCCTGTTTTCACCATGGTTTCAGGTCAGTCATCCCGAGTAGGGAGAACTGGACCATAGAAAGAGATGGGATACAGGAATCGGTCGACATCTACACTGATGGATCAAAAATGGAGGGAAGAGTTGGCTGTGGCGTGTTCTCAGAACAGCTAGGCCTGAAACTATCCTTCCGATTACCAGACCACTGCAGCGTTTTTCAGGCAGAGGTCATTGCAATTTATAAGGCAGTTGACTGGCTGAGAAGTCAGAAAATTTCCATAAGAAATTAAAACATCTTTTCTGACAGTCAAGCTGCTGTCCAATCATTATCCAGCGTGCATACTTCATCTAAAATAGCTATGGAATGCCGCTCACAACTGAACGTGATGTCGCTTCACTGTGAAGTGATTCTTTGTTGGGTACCGGGGCATAGTGATATACCTGGAAACTGCGAAGCAGATGCCCTAGCGAGAGCTGGCACCGAGCTTCAGGAATATACACTTGACGAAGTCGGCCAACCTCTAGCTTTCATAAAGCTAGGATTTAAGCAGCACTACGTGGAGGCTGCGAATAGGACCTGGCTGCTTGAAGAAAGCTGTAGCACAACCAGGCAAACTTGGCACGCACTGTGCTTCAAACGCACCAAGCGGCTCCTCAATATAAGCCGCGAAACTCTGAGTTCCGTCTTTTCTGTACTGACGGGACACTGTCTGATTGGCAGACACGCAGAAAGATTGGGTGTCCCTTTCAATGATTTCTGCCGAAGTTGCAGATCGAAAGAAGAGGAAGAAACTATTAAACACTTTCTGTGTGAATGTCCGGCGCTGTCCAGGAAGCGCATGCAAATCTTGGGCACGCCCTTCCTGGATAACCTCACGGAAGTGGCTGATCTGGACATTGGCTGCATAGCCGGCTTTATTCGAGAATCTGGATGGTTCTCGTCATCTCGCAGGTTCTAGTGCCGCCCTTAAATTCTGTGGTATCACAATGGGCCTCTCATGGCCTAAGTGAGCTACCTTTGGATTAAAAGGGGCTGCCACTACAACCAACCAACCAACCAACCAAACCGGCATTAATCTCCATCAAATATTTTCAATTACTATACTAAATAAAGAGAGTTGTTTCCCTGAAAAAATGGACTTTGCGAATACTTTTCTGGTCAGTGTATCTGAAGTAAATTTGCGCGTACATCATTAAATAAAATGTATGAGTCCATAGTAAGCTTACATTCACACAGCTCAGACAAATCATTCATAATCTGAATTTCTAAAGCGCATGCCCATGTTACTGTGCTATTACTCTGGTTGCGGCAATTAAAACAATTTTTTGTTATAAGCGATTGTTTGAACTAATTGCGATATAATTGTGGGTTGGTTGTTTTTTAGCCATAAATATCTCAGCTATCAGCTTTAGAATGTAGGTAAGTTTATATTTTTAAGCATTTCAAATTTTAATTTCTCATTTTCGGGCAGGACGCACAAACGTGAACGAATTTCTTGTAAAATGAAGAATACTAATATCGGAATAATATGTTTTTCATTACTATACGTGGATGCTGTGAAATATGTGAGGTTATACTTAAAATACAAATTACTCAAATAACAATCTTTTCGATAGCGATTCGAAATTAACGCACAACAAATGAATTGCAGTTCCAATATGGAATTTGTAGGCTGCAGCATAAACTTGAAGAACTCAACCCATTTCGATGCAGATATTTACGTAAAACGAATGTTATTTGGATTGTCAATGCAAATAAAGCTTGTGCAAGTGCAGCCAAGAGCAAAAACACACTCTGTTCAATAAAAAACTTGAGTTTTGTGAAAAAACAAATATGTTTACGAACTATGTGGTGGAATATTATAAACAACTAATAGATATGTTTTTGGAAGGTTCTAAGGCCCGATGTCCACTTCATATTGGCAACTATTCAGTCAGAAGTGGAGCACTTACTGCAAAACTAGTTCCACTTCAAATATTCTATATCGCTAACAGCTATTTTTTGACGAATGTGAATGTAAATGCGATTGAGGGAAATATTAGTAAACATATAGCGGATATATATTGCGAATTTAGAATAACGAAGCTCAAATATTTGTAGGGGTTATGTACGAAAGGAACTTGAAAAATTCATTACTATCGTATATTATTTCTTTGTTGCGGGACATAGGAGAGTACGATTTTGTTTGTTAAAAAAGATTGATGAAGTTATTTAATAGTGAATCAATAATTTCAAGGGGGACAAAGCTATCCCAACTTTCGTACAAAAAGTATATTGAATAAAATATACGATTAAAGCTCGATTCGGGCTGCTGTGTCATTACTAATGACAATCATTATGATGATAATTAAATAAAATCTGGAAAGATTTTTAAAGTTCAATTTTTTGACCTAATTTTTCTTCGTATATTATGATTCGATCCAAGTCGAAAGTCTCATTTTCTAAACCAAGTTGTAATAAAATTCAGACTTTTACAAAACCTGAAAATCAGGAGGATAACTTGTTAATCTTGCCAAAACTCGATTATTATCTGAAAAGGATTGAAACACTTTATTTTAAGTGTGGCAGTTAATGTTGCTTGATAATTTTGAATTATTTGTGCGATGTTGTTTGACGAGCACTTGCTCCCTTTTGAAACTATGTTTAGACTGTGAATAACTCCTATGATAGATGTTCATTCAGTGTTTATACACTGACTTTATAGTCCGATATATTCTTTTCTGCTAAAAGTGTTAGTCGGCGGTGCCATACTTCAATGCAAAGTATATAGTATATATGTATATTAGGGTTGCCAGATTTTTTTGACAAATGCATATTTTGGCAAAAAACGGGATTTCAAATTCCCCCCCGGAGCAAATGAAAAACATGTGTTTTACGTTGTTTTTATTGCTAGTTAATAGTTATATTTGTTGTGACCCAAGCGAAATCCTTGCTTGATGATTGGACTATCCCTTGTTCTTAGAATCAAACCTGGGATTTCTCCTTGCCTCGGTACCGACATGGGTAAATAGCAATAAAGAAAAAGGATAACCCGTCGGAACTAGCCATAACAACGCATGTGTTTACCAATTGTGTAACAGTGGAAAAGTATGTAGCAATTAACACTTAGCAAGAGACTACTGATAACAAAATGCACGTGGGTAAATGGTATGTTGTGACTGGGTATGTGTTTGAGTATATGTAACGGCTAGTCTCCGGACGGTTTCCCGATATAGAGGTGGCAGATTAGTCCTTGATCGTACGTAAGGCGAGGCAGGGAGTTGTTCCGCGACGGGCTCTGATTCGATCGTGATTTTCTGTGTTCCCAAACAAGACCATAACATATTTTAAAGGAGACCGTGTACATTTTAACATATCTTTGTTTGATTTTACATATTTGTAATCATAGTTGGAAACGGTCATCAATGCTGTTTATCAAATCCGGAGTACATTTGTTGCGCACATCAGTCCTTTTAAATGCCATCTGCGAAAAAATCATCCCCTTGAAACTAGGAACACTAAAGATAATTGATTAGAAAAATGTTAAGGATTTCACTCCTGGAAAATCCTTCCATTATTTTCTTCCACTTTTCAATGGCACCCATGCTTTTGTCGTCAAAAGACGTTGCAATTTTCAGTTTTTTTTTTGAAGAGAAATAGTTTTTTTAAAAGAACCTCAGGGGGTTAAGGGGGAGTCGAATGGAGCTAAGAGGGATGTATGACATTAAAAAGAATTGTTAGCAAGGGGTTTGTATACCTTGCTTACATGGAATGCTCTTCCGAGTGTCCGCATTGGGTTGTTCCGTGCAATGACGTCACATTGAAAAAGTGTCCGGTGAGTTGCTACTTTTTCTCGAAAAACAGATAATTACATCACCATGGAGGTTTCGTATGAGGGTGAAAGGGACGGTGCATGCACAATGGAATAGCGTATACCTTGGATTGATAGGCTCTATTATATTATAGAGCCAATCAATCCAAACTTCGAAGGCACACGTTTAATATAAAAAAACTTTATCAGTAATGAAATCTCGTAACGACCTCAAATATTTTTTTAATAAGCAGTCACTCGTTTGGTGCGAGATTCATAAAAATTTTGATTTATAGGATTTGCAAAAAAGTGAGATTCCAAAATAGCAAAATTTCAAATAGCAAGAATTTGAGAACGTGATTTTAAGAAATCACATATAATACCCAACCGCAATATATCAAGATCGGTTTGCAATATGTCAAGAGTTTCAAGATGCATAAAGTATAAATTATGTTTCCACACAACATTATAGGTACTCTCTTCCCAATTGTATTTTTGTACGAATTTTGCAATATTTGCAGCAATACATTGAATGGATCCTTGAAAATAGAATAAGTTAGACGCGGGAGTGTTATAAAAAATAACTTGATTTGATGGTAACTAATCTGGGAAAGATTATAATGAAAATATTCTTTGAAGATAAATAAAAAACTTTGATGACAGATAATTTCTAATATCTACTTTACTATTAATAGAAATTTGTTGGACAGTGTAACTCTGGTC